>OY776084.1:19156051-19855718 GCA_963675205.1 Catocala nupta | reverse complement strand
GATGGGGCAGAATTACTTTTTGTTAGAAATATTCTTAGCCTGTCAATTATTGCTGAAATGCTAAACTAAATTGAAAACCCTTGTGGCTGGCCATTTTTGTGCCGCTTCGTCTCAATAGGTAAATAGCCATATAAAGTTGAGTATGTCCAATACAACTATTACGTATGTAGTTCGTACAACATAATTGAGATCAAAATATAGGTTTAATAGCATATACCTGTGTAGATATACGAGCGAAATTCAGAGTATCATATGACATTTAACTAATATCACATTCTACAGATAGGTTTGTAGGTATGGATACTTAAATAGGCATTTAATAGTGACATAGTAGGCTTTGTTACTATTACCGCGTCGCACAAAGGTAATTATATTATCGTACACGCGTATGTCTGTATAATTCTCAGACTGTAATTGAGGCTTTATATTTCTGACTGACTTGGCTTATATGCCTGATTACTCAAGCTAAATAAGGTTAAGTATTCCTATTGTATACGAATACAATATAATTATCATATTATAAATGTACTTAGAGTGCCGTCTAGTACCCGAAAGCAGGCAGCAGCACGTTGTAGGCAGAAACTTCGTGTTTCTACTAGTTACGGTCCAGGAATACATTATTTGCTTAATTTACTCTTATTGCATTCTTCATGCATGTTTGGCGGCTCTAATCTGACCGTTTTCAGAATATCTCTGATCTTATCAGAGATCGTTTGACCAGGTCTATCTTTTTCGACTGATTCACTTATAGTCTCACGCTTTATATCACCAAAGAGGTTTGTATTAGCTATGGGTTTAGTTCCTATGAAATAGTAGGTGAGCCCATTGAGGTCGCCAAACTTTAAAACGCCGAGCTGCTTCTGAGAATTTCTTTACAAAAATTCAATAACACGTAGGCTGACCTGGTTCTTAAATCCACTGCGCCATCAAGGTAGTTTTTCTACAATAATTATGATAAATTCCGATCGGATGAATCTCAATTAGAAAATGAATAACATTTCCATATTTTAAATATACAAACGAAGATGTACCAACGTTGTTCAAGAAAATTGTACGAACTATTTCAGTTAAATAGAACAGAGAGAACAACAAAATATGTAGTTGACTAATTAATTTTATCTCCGACGCGAAAGTTAATTTCTTCTTTGTCCCTCCGGACCAACCGTAGTTTTGGGATTACATCTCGAAAACATCCATCTTTGAATTGTATCATTAACAATTTGTTACTGTATGTAAATGTTCGTACTCTATCTACATACATATCTTGTATTGGGTTAATCAAAAGCTGTGATATTAACCTGACAGTTTTTAGAATGCTAGATATAATTAAAAACCTATTGCATCTGGCCGCCCGTGTGCCGTTGCAACAAAACGTTAATGTAACCTATAAAACGGTGGCGCAGTGGCAGTCAATGCGAGTGCTGTGTATAAAGTCTCGAGTTTGATTCTCGGATCATACTATATATATATCGGGCATAATGTTATTAGGTTCTTTTGCCGTGCCTCGGCAAGCACGTAAAGCCGTTGGTCCTGCGCCTGATCTCTCTCCGGTCGTGTCGGATTGCCATCCCATTGGATCATGAGAGTTAGGGAACAGAGAGTGCACACACTTCTGCACTAAAATATCTTCTACGCAGATGGCCAGTCTCCGTTAAGATTGACCGCTGTGACCGAAATTCGGTTCAGAGAACCTTAACTTATTAGGTTTTTCTTTACATAAGTTTTCAGTAGTCGCATGCATTTAACTGTGCCCATGTGCCATCTATCGGTAATTTGCTCGTCCTTTATTACGTAGGATCTAAAACTATAGTTGGCAAAATGTGGATGAGTCTATATATGTACACCTCTACGTATATGTGTATATCGTGTCGTCACACTTCTGCCGCCTGTATTCCTGTGTATCAGGCAACCTGCTCAGGCAGAAGCTTAGTACACCCACATTTCTTCAACTATGTTTAAAGTGCCATATAGTAGAAAACGAGAACCTCATGAACGCATACAAGCATAAATTCAAAGTTAACCACGGCACCGACGAGATGTGTGTAAAAACCCAGCATCCAACCTCTTCGTCTTCATGTGACTTTTTTTCTTCAGCTTTTTGTAATATTCCACAGCTGGGCAAAAGCCTCTCCCTTGAATTTCCAAATCACTCTGTTGGTGGGTATCCACTATCACCTGACCTTATGATCCCTATATCTCGGGGGTCTTTTGATCCACAGGACCCATATTTAAACTCGACCGAGGGATGACCCCACAGGTGTCTGTACAACAAGTTAGAAGTCAATCGGTCCAGTGGTTCCGGAACTATGCCTGTCACCAACAAACTGTTACTAACAGACAGACACACAGACCCACATAGTCTTTTTATTAACCTCTTCGAAGAAGACTCAGAGGTTAATAAGCCAGTGAAAAGACCGAGTGTTGTGCTTTCGATCGCCACACAGCATTGTGTATTACATAACATCTTGTGTGACCTATAAAATGGGTATTTCGAATATAAGGGGTCCGTTGTATAGTCTCCATCAATATATAAAATACTAGATTTGGCCCGTAACAGTGTTTTTTTCTGGATGAAAGGTACTCAACAGTATTCTGTCTTCATACAAACGGTCGGAACGCGAGTCATACCAAACGCGCCTCGAGGTCGGTATATTATACACTCGGTACACAATCAATCGCGAATGCGCCGCAGTAATGAACGAACCGTCCGTGATAGTTTTGTCAGTAAGCGTGCGATTTGTGAATATTTGATTGAAATAAATACAATTACTTACATAACAATTATGGCAAAGTGCAATTTGAAATAAAAGTATTTTTAATTAAACTTTTTAACCGAATGTGGATTTTTTCTGCTATTAAATTTAACAACAAAGCTTTTCGTATGTCTCAGTCGAGGTGCAAATGTTTTCCAGTCTCAAATATATATTTGAGATTAAACAATATTTGCCCCAGATTGTTTTTTATTAAATCTACTAATCAAAAAACACAACATGATTTTTATTGAACACTTCCTATTTCATTCACAACAAATTATTTTTTTTAGTAACATATATAATATTTACAATCATTTAACTAGAAAGAAACTCAAGTAGGTAGATCAAAATAAAAATACTGTAGGTGGGCAGCCCAACGCGTGTTCGCGTACCGCGCTGCTGTAAGTAATTATTTCAAAGAGAGAGACGAGTTACAATACTGTTAGATAACATTATCGTGTCTGTTTCTGTTCTCCTGACGACGTATATGCAAAATTCCATGATGATCAGTGGAGTAGTTAATGTTTGAACGCATAACAAATAAACTCACATTAGCATTTATAATATTAGTGAGGATTATATAACGAGTAGTCATATTTAAGAAAATACAATAAGATATACTCTGTAAATATATATTGCAGACATTTGTTTCGATAACAAATCATCAAAATCCTTTACATATTGTCTTATAGCTAAAGTATTGAGATTATATTTAAGCCATAGAAAATCAATCAACAATATACAAAACATAAAATTCGAATAAATTGTAGTACAAAAGAGCGCCTTTAATTTTCCGCTATCTCCGAGATTAACATTACTTCCACCTCTCTCGTGAGTAAATACATTTTAACGTACAATATATTAAGATGTTTTTATACAACAAATGTAGCATGTACATAATATTATTGTGCCACGAACACGATCCATCAATGTTGGTTTTTGCCTCACAGGGCTATTCAGATGCCATCCGCATGAATCTTTGTTGCGGAGACGTCACAGATAAGTACTGGCTTAAAAACGAAACAAAGGGACTATAGTTCTATTTTATTTGGTGACTAGTTGTTATGACTTTATCCGAGAGAAATTTAATAAAAAAATCTTTATAAAATAAATTTGTCTTAAGGTACTCCTTATAACATCAGCAATCTGCCAGTGAAAGTCCCGTCAAAATCGATCCAGCCGTTTCAGAGATTAGCTGGAATAAACAGACAGACAGAATGACAGGCAGTAATTTTAAAAATTGATTCTTTGATTTACTTGCTGTATAAACTTTCATATGCATTTAGTAAAAATCTGTTACTTTGATATTACAAACATACACTTCCATTTTATTTATTTGTATAGATTAGATACATAACGAAGATTTCAAAAGCCGGTGCCAAACAAACAGCCAGTAAATTTAAAATAATACAGGAACAGTGCGCTAGAATAAAAAAATGCCTATTTTGATATGGACTCCACTTTTACTATATTTAATAAGACCATACTTAATAGTAAAAGGTTAAATATTACTTTACTTTATACTTTTGAAGGCGGTTTATTATTTATAAATATATTTTTTTATACAGCAATAAAAATTTAAACCCAAATAATTATATGAGATCTGTTTGTAAGTAGTCCCACTACTGCCAAAGGACGTCTTTTCAGTAAAGTAGAGTGAGGTCATCATTTACCGCGCTGACCACTGGGCCACACACTGGCGTGGTAGCAGAGTTTGTATAATATATTTGAGAATATTATATACAACTCTCAGATTATCATTAACCATTAAAGCGAGCGATAAATAACTAATATTGTCTTCTGTTTACGCGAATGTTATGCATTGAAATTAAACTACTATATACGGATTTTATCGCGTTGTTTATTTATCACTGTATTACATAATTTTGAAAACTGTTACACTACTTTACTATAGAATTTTACTAATTTATAAGCTAATAAAATTATTAAAACTATTTATATTTACGTTTACACTTTCCCCTACGTTTCGGTTGCTTTTCAGCAGCCATGGTCATGGTCCCCTTGACCATGGCTGCTGAAAAGCAACCGAAACGTCAATAATTTTATTAGTTTATAAATTAGTAAAATTCTGTAGTAGTAGTAGAGTAACAGTTTTCAAAATTATGTAATACAGTGATAAATAAACAGCGCGATAAAATTTGTATATAGTAGTTTAATTTCAACGATAATTATCTAGTAAATTCGCACACTCCGAAAAGTCAAAACTCGTGAGGTCAACCTTGAAACCACTGCGTAATAGCCTACCTTTAAGCTATCGCAAGTTCTATTTATTTTATTATTTTATACAAAATATTTTCCAATTATATTAAAATAAAGAAAACGAACGTAAGTATATCAACTAGGTTAAAATATCATTGGAAAGTGGTCTGTAGTACAATTTGCTCTGTCGTCGACTCGTTAATTGAAAACACGTGGAGAGATTTTCTGTGAAAATGTTTTCGTGTATTAGATATAATAAAATTAATTGATCAGATCAATAACTTACTTATTAGTAAACAATAATTAGTGTTCTGTAATGTGATACCTAACTTAATATAGTAAAATGTGCGTAAGATACATTTCTTCGTTAGTATCTAATCTATACAAATAAATAAAATGGAAGTGTATGTTTGTAATATCAAAGTAACAGATTTTTACTAAATGCATATGAAAGTTTATACAGCAAGTAAATCAAAGAATCAATTTTTAAAATTACTGCCTGTCATTCTGTCTGTCTGTTTATTCCAGCTAATCTCTGAAACGGCTGGATCGATTTTGACGGGACTTTCACTGGCAGATTGCTGATGTTATAAGGAGTACCTTAAGACAAATTTATTTTATAAAGATTTTTTTATTAAATTTCTCTCGGATAAAGTCATAACAGCTAGTCACCAAATAAAATAGAACTATAGTCCCTTTGTTTCGTTTTTAAGCCAGTACTTATCTGTGACGTCTCCGCAACAAAGATTCATGCGGATGGCATCTGAATAGCCCTGTGAGGCAAAAACCAACATTGATGGATCGTGTTCGTGGCACAATAATATTATGTACATGCTACATTTGTTGTATAAAAACATCTTAATACATTGTACGTTAAAATGTATTTACTCACGAGGGAGGTGGAAGTAATGTTAATCTCGGAGATAGCGGCAAATTAAAGGCGCTCTTTTGTACTACAATTTATTCGAATTTTATGTTTTGTATATTGTTGATTGATTTTCTATGGCTTAAATATAATCTCAATACTTTAGCTATAAGACAATATGTAAAGGATTTTGATGATTTGTTATCGAAACAAATGTCTGCAATATTTGCGTATCGTATTTGTAGTTACAGAGTATATCTTATTGTATTTTTCTTAAATATGACTACTCGTTATATAATCCTCACTAATATTATAAATGCTAATGTGAGTTTGTTTGTTACGCGTTCAAACATTAACTACTCCACTGATCATCATGGAATTTCGCATATACGTTGTCAGGAGAACAGAAACAGACACGATAATATTATCTAACAGTATTGTAACTCGTCTCTCTCTTTGAAATAATTACTTACAGCAGCGCGGTACGCGAACACGCGTTGGGCTGCCCAGCTACAGTATTTTTATTTTGATCTACCTACTTGAGTTTCTTTCTAGTTAAATGATTGTAAATATTATATATGTTACTAAAAAAATAATTTGTTGTGAATGAAATAGGAAGTGTTCAATAAAAATCATGTTGTGTTTTTTGATTAGTGGATTTAATAAAAAACAATCTGGGGCAAATATTGTTTAATCTCAAATATATATTTGAGACTGGAAAACATTTGCACCTCGACTGAGACGTACGAAAAGCTTTATTGTTAAATTTAATAGCAGAAAAATCCACATTCGGTTAAAAAGTTTAATTAAAAATACTTTTATTTCAAATTGCACTTTGCCATAATTATTATTTAAGTAATTGTATTTATTTCAATCAAATATTCACAAATCGCACGCTTACTGACAAAACTATCACGAACCGTTCATTACTGCGGCGCATTCGCGATTGATTGTGTACCGAGTGTATAATATACCGACCTCGAGGCGCGTAGGTATGACTCGCATTCCGACCGTTTGTATGAAGATGGAATACTGTTGAGTACCTTTCATTTAGAAAAAAACACTGTTACGGGCCAAATCTAGTATTTTATATATTGATGGAGACTATACAACGGACCCCTTATATTCGAAAGACCCATTTCATAGGTCACACAAGATGTTATGTAATACACAATGCTGTTTGGCGATCAAAAGCACAACACTCGGTCTTTTCACTGGCTTATTAACCTCTGAGTCTTCTTCGAAGAGGTTAATGAAAAGACTATGTGGAGATCCACATCAATTCTCTGATCAATTACCTGATTTTTTTTAACATCAGCCAGGTACTGTGTTAGGCCGTCAAGATTCTACAACACTTTACAAATGTACTATTTATGAGTAATATATATCACATTCTCATTTTGTCACCAAGAACTGCCATAAAAATATAATCTTTGCATATTCAAATAACATTGATAACATATTGTTTTTGCAGCTAAATGGATCGGAATACTTATTTATAACGGACATATGACCTCCAATAACTGCAATAAAGATAAGTGAATACTGCAAATGATATAAAATAAGAGTAACATCAGGCTTATTACTAATAATTATACATTTATTTTCCCCTTGTAAACACAGTTTTCTTTTATTTTTTAATGGAGTCAGTTATAATTACTACACGACGCCAATGGTAAGCAGTCGTATAGTCCACGAGCAGAGAGTGTTACAATATACACAGTTAAGTGAATAGCCTTAGAATGCCAGACATAAATAAAACCTACAGTTTACATAATATTGTCTTCTGTTTACGCGAATGTTATTGATTGAAATTAAACTACTATATACAGATTTTATCGCGTTGTTTATTTAACACTTTATTACATATATACTGCCTTATGTAAGGGATGTCACTGACAAGATTGGCTACATCTTGAAGCGAGCTTTAATTAACACATACTTCAAGCCGCCAACGAAGATAAGTCAATTTTTACCATCCGTCAAGTGCCAACTACCTTCATAAGATGCAGGGGTATAAAGTAGATTGATTGATAGTAGCATAAAATAGATTGTGACTGCGGACATGCATACATTGGTCAAACCAAGAGAAACATAGGCACCCGCATAAAAGAACACATAGCTGACGTAAAACACCAACCACTACCTGAGATTTGACAAACCACAGATTCTCGCTAAAAAACACCGATTCCTACGATGGATGCTTCGCGTGGCTATTGAAATCAATAAACATCATAATTTCAATACAGAAAATGGTTGGAATGTACCACCAGCTTGAGATCCAGTAATTCAAATAGTCAAACCCAAGAAGAAGCAAACCACAGCTAGACTTCACGATACTTTGAACTCATTCTGCGTAAATAGAAACACCAATGATTAAATTATGTTCGGGTACTTTGAAATAACTACACTGGAACATTGAGACAACTACCATCTTAGTCTCCCCGTAACCTTGGCTGCTTAAAAGCAACCGAAACGTCGGGGAAAGTGTAAACTTAAATATAAATAGTTTTAATAATTTAATTAGCTTATAATTAGTAAAGCTTCTTAGTAGGTAGTGTAACAGTTTCTAAATTATGCAATAAAGTGTTAAATAAACAACGCGATAAAATCCGTATATAGTAGTTTAATTTCAATAAAACCTACAGTGTCTGGCCGCAGGTATACCGTACTAAACATGTAATATTACTTTACCATTTTTGGAATTATAATGTAAATCAGCTTTTATATATAGCACAAAAGCTAATATAACTCTCTTACGAGTTTGTCTAGAAATCATGGGAGATATCACGAACATTAAAATCGTTCACATAATATATGCTTGACCAGTGTAATTTGTACGTTAGGCCAACATATGAGGGCCGATAGATTTTACTGTACGCGCAAACATGACTTACGAAATGTTTATTTAGTCCGCAGATAGTATGGTTCGTCATTATACAAACATTGTTTGTTTGCAAACGCTCACTGGCTTATGAAATGCCAAAAGCATAGTAATGACGCTCTAAGTGTATTTATTTCGACAAAAGTCATATGTAGCTATTATCTTACATATAGAGTTTTCATGATTTGAGTATAAACAAATTACTGTGATTATTTTATTCACGACAATTATTGAAACAAAGTACATCTGTGGTACGAAAGCCTCCTTTTTATTTTTATAAGCAACTAAATTTTGGCCGTAGCTTCGCTTGTGTAAATGTAAGTAAGGTTAGTAACTGTACTTCTTTCAAGGTGAAAGGTACCCTATGTCCTCTCACAAAGTATATGCGAAATTTCATGATGATTGGTCGAGTAGTTAAGGCGTGAAAGCGTAACGAACAAACAAACGCACATCCGCATTTATAATATTAGTTAGGATAATACAATCGACGATCGTCTCTAAAAATAAATAATATCTATATTCCACTAACTTTTACGTCACCTGATCGTACAAACTTAAAGCGCGCTGGAAAATATTTAAAATAGAAAAGGATATAATCGTTTTCCTATAACAGCAGAACCCACGAATATAATGCACAATTCTTTTCTGTAATGTCCGATCCCCGTCAACACTACGAGTAACTGTTTTGAATAACTTAATTTGTAAAACTGTTTTGAATAATTAAAACTTTGACGGTAACACACTGTTTTTTTACCATACGTAAATAGATACACGAACAGGCAAATAAAACTGTAAATTAATTGACAAATTGTATTTATCGATATCGTGTCTGGTATCGCGCATCAATATTTGTATTGTAAACTGGACAGTCGATCCGGCCGTGATTGCTTTTAGGTTCACTCTCTCTGTTTTATTATTATATCTTATTGGGGATTTTTGTTCAGTGTGTACGCATAAATTGTAGTTTATTCGACGAAGTAATAAAATGGCCTAGTTAAATTCTAAGTTGATCAGCCTTTTGTTAAAGCTCAACTTCGTATGCCAGTATGGTGACAGTAGGGACGTAAAGCCATCTGTGGCGATAACCTATGCTACTTTATATTCTACCGTTAACTTTAAAGATTGAAATGTTTGAAAATAGTAGTAGTTCAAAGCCCTAATCTTTGATGAAATAGCAATCAAACACTGACAGTCATGCGCAACTTAAATCAAAACGAGCTATTTTTAAATAATAAATATATTATTTTATCCACTTCAAGAATTACACTTCAAGATTTTACACTTCAAGAACAATTCTTTGAGGATGATTTACAAAAAAAAGGAATAATTATTTACTTTGCGGTCCATAAAATAACAATTGCAAACATTTCAAAAGGGAAACTTGAACATCGCGTCTACCAGTATTTTGTACCTATTTACAGATTTCCACCGAGCGTGTTTCAAAGAATAAACGGTCATTACAGCCGGTCGTTGCACAGGAAAATTCTTTCGTGTCTATTCAGTCGTATTCCGAAGCAGTTTGAATAGTGCACCAGTGAAAATAATCGCCATAGTAAAGCAGAATCGTTGACTGGACGGGTGCCAAGTCGCAGCGTGCGCGGTGCCTCTCTTCCTATGTGTTTCGCTCCAATAGAATTAACAATTTCCCATGCAATCGCCACCGAGTACTGGCTGCTGCCGTCACTGAATATCCGCCTATTTATAAAATGATACGGTAGTTTATAACAGCATTTTCCCTTTGAGTGCACAGTAACGTGTTTTATAAAACAGCGAACTACGCTATTAAACATTAATATAATAATTATTAAGCGTGTCTGTTATCTACGTAAAATAATGCAGATAGGTTTTTGAAGGAAAACACGGTATTTTCAGATAATGATCAGCATTAAATATTTAATTAAGTATATAAAATTTTAATGATAATAGTGATAAATCGTAGGTTTTAATTAATACTTGTTCAAAGATAAGGGCTCTATTTTAATTTTAATTGGATTTTGGCGAATTCGATGCCTCATTCGTGTATCTGTGATCTTAAAATTTATTATACCTTCATTGTAGCCGCATTCGCAGGCATGTTGCTACGTCCACGTAGAAAAAGAATAAAATTCGGTTTAAATAACGTCTGGCCGAGAGCCAGCCATCTCGCATTGTCAAGAAACGACAAACTTCGTTTAATTTCGTCGGCAATTGACAAATTTTAAACGAAAATTAATTTAAGACGTTAACGAACTTGTCAGCGGATGTTGTTTCAAGTTCCAGGCTTTGATGGGATTAAAATACCACGCCTTTGTAATTACGTCCACAATAACCCTTTTACATCTAATCTCACTCAAAACCCGAAAGACAGTGGAGCTGTGATAAATTATGCAAAATCTAAATGACATTATGTTTTTTCGTATGACGCAGAAACTGTCAGTTTATTATGTCCTTGAAAAAATTTAACATAGAGTATTAATAAACATACCCATGTAAGAAAGCACGATTGCAGGGATGGATGGCTTAGTGGCTTAAGTGGTCGTCCCGCTGCTACCACTGCGTCCTATGTTATGGGTTCAAACCCCACACGAGACAAGAATTTATGTGATCTGCAAACAGTTGTACGCAAGAGTCTTGGTATTATTCGTGACCGTTTCCTTTCCTACTCACGTATTAAAAAAAAGAGTAGCACGCTAATAGCTACAAGCTTTTTTAATTATTGGAGAGAACTGACAAGTCGACTGCATAGATAGCGCACCAAGTGAGCGGTCGTCTTGCCGCTCCAATAATTATGCCGTCAATTGAGTGTCCCTTATTGACGGGACAATTATTTAAGTGATCCGTTGATGATAGTTGTGAGTCTGGGTGTAACTTGCATCTGTCTGTGTCTGGTTATCCGTTGTTATAAACTAGCTTAATGCTGCATTAGATTTTGCTGTTGCTAAACTCGTATACTCGTAAGTATTTTTCTCGAATTTCTGTACCCCTGATTTTCGGATACACGTTATGCGAAATTTCATGATGATCGGTCGAGTAGTTAAGTTAGGTTAATAACAGTACTTTTTCCTGGATAAAGTCCTTTTCTGTAGCCCTTATTAAGTGTATGTGAAATTTCATGATGATCGGTGAAGTAATTCAGGCGTGAAAGCGTAACAAACAAACAAAATCACATTCACATTTATTGTAAGTATTAGTTAGGATTCTCCATACTCTGTTTCTCTTTGAATACAAGTGAAATAAAAATAAATAAAAATATGGAAAGTAAGTTTGTAAAGGATTCGCGACAAAAATGGTTTTACGTTTTCATGAGCATCATGTCAAAATCTTCGCTCGTCGAACTTGATTACAGGTAAGGTTTTCTTTTTTATGTAGTTTCCTCTTTCAATCATCCGTTTGAAACTGTTTCACACTGTTCAAAGGTGTAACATTAGTGCACATGCTGATTAGCAGATATTATTTGACCAGTTGGATTACCAATTCAATAAGAAAGCAATACTATCTATCTTTAAAAATGAAGTAATCCATTGCATGAATGCCTGAAACTATTACAACCCTAACATCAAAATCAAACACCTTAACTCCAAAGAGAACATGTGTATTTTTATACAGAAATTCTATCAGCGAAACGATTCCAAAACATTGCTCCATAAGGAAAAACGGGGTCGAACACACATAATTTAATAAACGTCCTACAGAAGCTCGTTCATAATAAAGAGACGACTAATGTATACATATAAACATATACGATCCGCTGTTAAATCGTGCACATTTCATGCGTAGCAGCCCTTAAATAATTTAACTTAGTTGTAACTCACTATCGTTCATAACACTGTTAGTAATATAATACTCTGTTGAAACATTGAGCGTGTTTCGTGTTTAAGTTGCTCGTATTCTAAACTTTCAATGTTTTGGTGGTCAGCGTGAATGCTAGTAACTGGACGTATAGTCCCAGAATCGATTTAGGCTATTAGCGGCTTATGAAGTTTCCTCGAAAATTTTGATTTGATAATCTTATTACTTCTATTATTCTCGAATAGGTAATAATCGACTTAACCCAACATAAATATGACATGCATAAATAAAAATCGGCAATTATGTATCAAAATATGCATATGATACTAAAATGCCTACTGATAGATCTTGTCTCATTTTTACTCCAAATAAAAGAGCGAAAATAATCTTGCAGCAGAAAAATCTGCATATTTTTCTCATTGTGTTGCACGACTGGCTGAATTAAATCCTATGGGATTATTCTTTCAAAAGTTGCACAACATAATAAATAAATGTTGCTCATGACTTTGAACTTATCACTTCGAGAATAAAATAAATATGATACATAAACAAGATAATTTGATATTGTTGTTATTTACAAGAATTCAAAAAATTCAAACATGTAGTTAATTTTTAATTACCTCGATTCAAATTGAGTACAATGTTCTTTTTTGTGTTTAACATAATTATGCCTTTGAATCTGTTATAAAATAATCGTTTTTCTCATAAATTATAATATGTAGTTGTACGAGTATGTACATTGTTTTTATGTTTTATCGAGAGAGTGGATGAATAATAATTTAAATTCTCGCTGGTATTTAAATTGTGAAGCATTTGCTGGATATGATTAAATGTGTCATGTACGAATTATGTTTCATCTGGTTACTTTTTCCGTTAGCTTTTTCTATGCCCCACTGCTAGGCAAAAGCCTCTCCCTTTCCGTTTCATCTGGTATACAGATTATTTTAAATTACCTATGTGATGCTTACTAACGCTTTAATAAATAATTTTCACGAGCATTAGATAAACGTAAGCAAATATTCGACTTGTGATATCAATCGCTTCTGCGTAGTTCCTCAGGCAGATATAATTACGTAATCATGATAAGTTAAAAAGAAATAAAATATTTACATGTTAAAATATTATATTTAATACTTCTTATCTATAAGTGATTAAATAAATAGACGCAGTTCTTTTTCTAGATAACACATTTCAGTCAGCGGAAGTTTTCTATTATTATAATTCAATTACGCAACAGGGAGGTTACCTTTCTACGATGTATAAACAATTATTGATACACATAAATATCGTGTTCATGTGATATTGTCGGATCATCCAATAAATATTGTGGATACGAAATCTGAGTTATATGTACTTACACTAGTAAATATTTGTAAAAAGTACTGAAGTTTAAAATAAAGAGTAGGAAGCACAAGGGATAAAGTATCACAGGGGACTTGGGTGTTCACTGCGTCCTTTCTTTGAATGTATGTACATTCAAAGAAAGGACGCAGTGAACACCCTGACTAGGAAACAATTATTAGAAGGTTTGATTTTTTGTTACGGTTTCACGCCTTAACTACTGGACCGATCGCTTTGTTCCGCTTTCGTTTCGTCCCAAGCGTAGAAATACGCATTCGTCCCAAAAAATTTCTTTATATGCCAATAAATTAAAATAAATATTAATTTTCTAATGTAATTCCTCTTTCGTCCCAGATTATGTTCCTTATTGTCCCTCTTTTTTTTGTATGGAGTTTTTGTTGTACCGTCGGACGAATAATATTTTAAAATACCCCGTTGATCTCTCATTAAAATTTTGGGGTTATGATTGCATGACATCACGAACCTGACAACAAAAGATTTAAAATAATTTTAAACCATGTTTTGTTTTGTTAACCATATGTACAAAAATGTAGGGCGAAAAAGGAATCATTTAAAAGGAGGGGCGAATGAGGAATATTTTGGAATGTGGGATGTCATGTAGGGGCAAATGCGGAACAAACCGACCGAACATCATGAATTTCACATACACTTTGTCAGGGAAATAGAAAAGGACATAAAGGACTGTTCCTAATCTAACGTAACCTTGACAACATTTATGCAAGTGAAGCCGCGGGCAAAATCTAGTCTGAAATAAATTATTAATGAAGTAATATAGCATTAATATTAGGTAGTAAATCCCATGAACAGAGAAAATCTCAATAATGACTACAAACTTAATGGACAGGTTTTTAATTATATCAAGCATTTCAGCACATGACAGGTTAATTAAAAGTCTTGATTTACAAAGAACGTTCCACTTAAAATAACTTACTGAGCAATAGTTAATTAGAAAATGGTTACATAAATAGATGTTTTCATATTAAACAGTGTAATAAAACTGTTAAAAGATTACGTAGAGAGACAACATTTCAGAATCACATGTTTGTACTATTGACAGACAAGTGAAACAATAATTAAGAGAGATATGGTTTAAGGTATGACTGCCTACTATTACTGAGATTAATACAAAGTAGATAGGTATATAGATGAGTTAGCAAGGATGGTAATTATATTTAATCTTGACAAAAGCCAAGCGATAGTAAGCTTAGAGTAAGAATAACACTTAACAGCAAAAACCATTGACGTGAAAATACTCTATGTATATACCTATAACATTATACTATACCATTATTCTATATTATTCTATATGTACGGACGTGCTACTCGTTTTCTCTGTGTTATTAATTCAAAAAACTGTGCAAAAAGTGTATAAACATTAAAAATGATATTATAAAACTAAACTTAAGTGTTTGAGTGAAAAATTTGTGCAATAACAATAGTGAAAAACAATTTAAATACAACAAATAAAGACAATAAACAATGAAACGGCCACTAAAAGTTTAAAAACTGTTGCTTAAAGTGAACTTTGGACCCATTAGTGCGAACAAAAGAAATATATTGAACGCCGAGTACCTACTTACTGCAATTCGCACGGCGTCGATATTGCTCGCTAAATTTGAACTAAAGTTTGCCGACACAGATAGCCGAGCGCTGGACTACATCGGCCGTCGAGCCTGTCGTAGCAAGTTCAAACCCCGGATGCAAGTTGTCATTTTGCACTTTTGGATTTTTGCTGGAGTATCTCTGAGATATTATTGAACAAATTCTATTCTTTCCTGAATTTTTAAATATATATATTATTTTAATTTTACATTTTCCAATTATTTTGCACATAAATAAAGATAACAATGGCTAGTGATACTATTCGATGGGGCTGCTGTAACAATCATAATGATATGAATGAAAAATTCATAAAATGTACTACATGTGGCAAATCATATCACTACGCCTGTTTGTATCTGAAGGATTCTCCGAATAAATCTGGCAGTCGCAAGACTTGGAAATGCCCTGTTTGTTTGAACTGTGGTCATAAAACAGCTCGAAATGACTCGACACCTATTCGAAACATTACCATAACTAGGGGCGGCAAAAAACATGCAGTAGATGCTTTGTCACCATCTCAGACTTTATGCAATAGAATAGAGATCCAAACCATGATCCAGGAAATAATAAAATCAGAGTTTAATGAAATGTTGAAGGAATTTAACATAAACATGGTTACTACAATCAATAAAGAATTAGAGTCCCTTAAGAAAGAAGTGAGAGATATTGTGGAATCTATGTCCTTCATAAACGACAAATTTGAGGACATAGAGAAACAACAACGCATTTCTAGCGAAATGGTACGAAAACTGCAGTCAGAAAATATCGAACTTAAAGCCACTGTTGGAGACCTTCTCATGCGAATTAATTACGTAGAACAGCAAACTCGGTCTAATAATTTGGAACTCCAATGTATGCCTGAAAATAAAAACGAAAATATGTATACAATTGTCACGCAACTTGGACATGCAGTAAGCTGTGAGATACAAGAAGCCGATATTTTACACTGTACACGAGTTGCTAAGGTAAACTCTTCCAGCGTGCGTCCCCGATCTATAATAATCCAACTAACGTCGCCTAGACTACGAGATCAACTCCTGGCCTCAGTTATAAAATATAACCGAGATAATACCCAGGATAAACTAAACTGTGGACATCTGGGCTTTGGAGGATGCAGTTCACCAGTCTATGTTGTTGAACACCTGTCACCAGCGAATAAATCCCTTCATGCTGCTACTAGGTTAAAAGCAAAAGAAAAAAAATATCAGTATGTATGGGTGAGAAATGGACGAGTATTTGTGAGAAAAGCAGATGGCGCAGCATACATACTAATCAAGAACATGGACTGTCTCAGTAAAATGGTATAATGTTCTCCCCACTATTAGGTATTCTTAATGCATGCTTTATTAACTTTAATTATTTTAAAATTCAAGAATTTAAAGATGTACTATCAAAATTGTAGAGGTCTGCGAACCAAAACTAATGCGTTTTATAACAATCTGTGCTGCATGGATTATGATGTTTTCGTTTTCTCAGAGACCTGGTTAAATAGCAATATACTGAGCAGCGAGCTATTTGATAGTAGATATGTGATCTATAGAAGGGACAGAGAGATATCAAATTTTCAGCACAATAAAAACGGTGGTGGAGTGCTGACAGATGGTAAAGTGAGTGTGAGGATCTTTGGGTCAAAATTGATATTTCTACCACTCATTCATCTTGTCAGATGGCTCTCTGTGCAGTATATTTATCACCTCCTGTCTGTCTTTCAAGGCTTGAACACTTTATAGAACATTGTAATTGCGTTATCGAAACGACTGACATGCCTATAAGTATCGTTGGCGATTTTAACTTAAGCAAGATAAACTGGAATACAGGAGCCATTAACAGTTCATTGCCTAGTACTTGTGACAGCCTGTTTGAGTTCATAAGCATTAGTAAGCTTACCCAGCACAATACTGTAGTTAACGATTCCGGGCGTATTCTGGATCTCGTTTTATCCACAATACCGTCTTGCTTTGTGACGGAATCTTGCAGCTCTTTGACCGTCGTCGACAAATTACATCCTCCACTTGATATATGTATCACCTTGATAAAAGACAATAAACTCCCTTATAATAATTTAAACACAAGACCAAACTTCTATAAAGCTAATTATGAAGAAATAAAGAAATACATTAAACAACAAGACTGGAATCAGCTTTTCGGGGATAAGAATAATGTCAACGACATGTTGAAGGTTTTTTATGATGTTCTGACCACAGCGATAAACAAATATGTCCCAAAACATAAGATAGCGAACGGTCGATACCCTCCCTGGTTCAAAAAATCTTTGATTAGATCTTTAAAAGAAAAAAATAGACTCAGGTTACGTTTCAACAAATACAAAAATCCAATGGATAATATCGAACTAAAATTGGTTACCAAAAGGTGTCAAATAATGGCAAAGGAATTATACATTACTTACATGAATGACATTGAAATAGAAATCACAAAAAACCCTAAATTGTTCTGGACTCATGTAAAATCCAAACGCGGTGGCCAAAGTACTCACCCCTTGACCATGATAGACGGACAGACGATTACATCAAACCCTTCAACCATATGTGGTCTTTTTGCCAACTACTTTTCGTCTGTTTATAGAGATGATGGTGACATAGATGGCATACATGACCCTACTTCCTTAAACATATTGAAGAGTAGTAGTAGTCAATGCTTAACATATCCTGTATTCGAACATGAATACTTACTAAGAACGTTAATAAATTTGGATATTAAAAAGGGAGCTGGTCCCGATGGTATACCGCCATATTTTATTTCAGCATGTGCGTCAGTGCTAGTTGTGCCTTTATTAGATATTTATAATGTATCTTTAGCTTCAGGGAAATTTCCATTAGAATGGAAAAAAGCCAAAGTTGTTCCTGTATATAAATCGGATAAGAAAGATTTCATCTACAATTATAGACCAATATCAATTCTGTCAACCTTTGCTAAGATCTTTGAGTCTTTGATATGTCCGCACATCCAACGCTACTTTAAAATGTATATTAATGACCATCAACACGGCTTTGTTGCGTCAAGATCCACATCTACAAATTTAATAACATTCACCGAGTCTGCAATCCAAACCTTAGATGCCAATAAGCAATATGATGTAATATATTTGATTTTTCAAAGGCGTTTGATAGAATTTTCCACAACATACTAATTTACAAGCTCTCAGCATATGGTATCACAGGGCCTCTATTAAATTGGTTCAAGTCCTATCTAACTGCGCGTGAGTTTTATGTTGTTGTGAACGGTTTCAGATCCACGAATTGTAGAATTACGTCCGGTGCCCCACAGGGATCGAACCTAGCCCTAATATTGTTTAATATTTACATCAATGACCTCCCTGACTATTGTTTCCGCCATTCTGAGTGTTACTTATACGCAGACGATTTGAAATTTGCTAGAAAAATTGAGTCCATACATGATAGTGAGTTATTACAAGATGACTTAAGTAGAGTGATTGAATGGTCTATAAATAATAAAATGGAGCTTAACTCAAAAAAATGCAGTCATGTAACATTTTCAAGAAAAGCGCAGTCTATACACACGCAATATTACATAGCAAATAAAAAAATAGAAGAAAAGCAAACTATTCGAGATTTGGGAGTTATGTTCGATAATAAAGTAACCTTTGTACCACATATAGAAAACATTGTCAAACGAGCTTCGAAAATGTTGGGCTTTATTTTACGAAATACTAGGGAATTCCACAAAAGTAGCACAAAAGTAATCTTATACAACAGTCTCGTACGCAGCATTCTGGAATATTGCAGTGTAGTATGGAGACCTCACTACGCAGCGCATATATTACGTTTAGAGCGAGTGCAGAAACGTTTCTTATGGCACCTTGCATTTAGGGCACATAAAGCCAAACAATTGCCCTCCTACAATGCACGTCTGCAATATTTCAGGATACAATCTCTATCAATGCGTAGAAAAATAAGTGATGGTGTGCTTGCTTGCAAACTTTTAAAAATTAAATAGACTGTCCTAAGTTGCTTGGCTTCTTTAGATTTCGTGCACCAGCAAGGTATCCAAGACATAGCATAACACCTCTATGTCCACCCCTAAGGAGAACGGTGCTCGGGGCAAACTCACCTATATGCAGAATGTGCAAAACTCTGAACAAATATAGTGATGTAGTCGACATTCACCACGACAGTTTAAGCAAAATATGTAGAAGTTTTATTGTTAATTTTAATTAATTTTTTTTTATGTACGATGGTAATGTATTTTATTTTATTTTCATACTTCGACATGTTATTTTAATTAATCAAATATCCTCATCCTCATTATTATTATTGTTTTTATTCTAATCAAATCTTTTTTTTATTTTATTTAGTAATGTAAGCGACCTCAAATTATCACATTGTTTTTCTTAAAATTGCAATTTAATTAATATTATATAATTAAATTAAGTAACTAAAGCCATATCAAATGCATGTGGTGTTAACCTATAATTAATTGTTGCACTGAACTATGTTACTTTAGTCTGTAAGTTCTGATTGATGTAGATGATGGATGTAAACAGTTGTTGGTTGACCTAATAAAATAAATAAATACCTAGTGTATTTCTTACTTATTATTTCATCATTCATAACTATTAGCTAGATTAAGAAGGAAATATTATATCCAATGACATTTAATTTCTTCATAAGTAATTTTTGATAAACCTTTGTAATCATCATTTATTTTTGATACCGCCAGGCGCCAGAAAACATAAGGCATCGTAAGATTCAAAATAGTTTATTTCTATATAATTGTTTCAAATGATGTTCAGACCAATCCCGAAATTCGGTCTGGAGAACATTATTATTATCACCACATATTATAAATAAAAGTTCTCCACCGCGTCTGTCTGTCTGTTCACGATAAACTCAAAAAATACTAAACGACACCAATCAACAGAGTAATTCATGAGTAAGGTTTCGGTCTATAAATTTGTTAAGGTTTTTTTCTACCCGTGCGATGCCGTGGCGAGTCGTTAGTTGGAAAAGAAATGAATATGAAAAATATAATTATTACCACAATAATCGTAAGCTTAATAAGAAAAATGTCGAGTTATAAAACTCCAACATTGTATAGAGCATGTTATATGAGCGCTCTGGCCGTACATCATCCCCTCCCCGCTAATCTTGTACTGATAATTATCCCCGTTTATGAGTTAAAGCGAGGATAATTTTCAGTACAACTTAATTAGGTTACTAGGTAGCAACCACATAGTTTCGTGTTAAACGTATTTTATCTATGATATTATAAGAACAGTTTCAGAAGTTTAAAGATAATCTAAAATTTAAATATTGTATTATTTAGATAATTTTGAATGCCCTTGTCGCGCAGGGATAGTAAATGCGATTTCTGTGGTTGATGTCTCGGGTTCGGTATCTGATTTAAGTAAAAAGTTTTTGGGTTATTTTGTTAATACATTCGCAGTAGCAGGCCGGACTTTAAAACTGTGCTCGGTAGTCGGCAATACGCTCGCCGTATTACGTGGGATCATAGCTGGCAAAACGAGGGTGTAATACCTTCGCCGGTTATGAAGCCCCTGTGACTAGACAAAATGTTTGACCCAAGTAAATAACCCAAGAAAATTTTTAGTATTCATCAAAATTTGGGGTATATTTTTTTACTAGCTGCGTCTCGCGGTTTCAGTCGCGAAAGGCCCTGTGCCGTGGGAATATCGGGATAAAAAGTAGCATATTTGTTAATCCAGGTCTTCAGCTACCTATATACCAAGCTTCATCGTAATCGGTTCAGTAGTGTTTGCGTAAAAGAGTAACAAACACCCATCTCTCTATCCATCCTCACAAACATCCAAATTTATAATATTAGTAGGACAAACACGTTCATAGCGTATACGAAGCCATGTACGATAGCAACTATTTTGGAAATACGTACCTAACTGTTAAAGTACATATATTATATAGGAGCATTATAATGTTAGTATCAGTATTTGGACAGCTTGCTAATTGTCCACAATGCCCCGAGGCTTAATTACTTGGACTAATTTGTATTTAGCACTATAATTACAAGCAATGTTTTAATCATTTAGAACGACGCTAATGCCGTTTTTCTGAAGCCCTGAATATTTATCGTGTCATAACCCCACGATACGAGTTTAAGGTATGTACTAATATTATAAAGGGAAAAGATTAGATTTTTAGGTTGTTTGTAAGAATTTAACTGGAAAACTAACAAACCCACTATAAAAATTATTTCACCCTTATAAAGCTATATTATCACCAAGTAACATAGTGTAAATATTATTTAAAAAAATTACTGTTAGGTACTAAAATATATTTTTTTTTTTACGCCGGGAAATGTGCAATTCACATTCCCCATCGCCGGTTTTGGGGCGGGCGATGGGGATATTTCGGGATCCAGCCCCTAAGATGGATTTGGGCTAATTTGGGTTGAACCGACTAAAACCACCGCGGTGTTCCTCACAGCTTTATGGAGGCCACGCGGATCGCTCTCGCATTCGAATCGCGACCCCACTGTTACTAACATAACCTAACCTACTTTTACGTGAGCGAAGCAACGGGCAAAAGATAGTATGATATAATAATAAAATGTTGGTATAAAAATAAATAAAATAATAGTAGATACAACTTTTAACTGTTCGGTGGTTAATATTTTTATATCTAAATATGAATAACTAGGACCTATTGACCGCATCAATCTATATATTAATACGTGAAGCAAAAACTTTGTACCCCTTTTTACGAAAATTGCGTGAACGGAGGAGCATGAAATTTGGCACAGTTATAGTTTATATGGAGAAGTAGGGGCGAATCCTAATATTTGTATAAAATATACATAAGAAATACATTAAATTAATGAAAATACACTACACGTACACAACCATGCATTTGACACATGCAGTCGAATCGTGTTCGTAGTATTTCGGCATGGTTCGGTTAATGTCGAACAATTCTTCGTAACTATGGTTACATACCTTAGGTAAGTACCCATTGCAATTTCACGGTATACATAATAACGATCAAACTTAAAATTTAAATCAATTATGGTCGAATTTTGACCACTTGGCGACCGCTAGTAGTTATTAATATTTAAATATAAATAGCTCTGTAGACAACTCATCGGAATTATAATCGTGAAGACGTGGGTTCGAATCCTACCTATTACATCGTCGATGTGAACTGAGACATTAAACTAGTCTAACACTTTATTACACACACTCTGCAGTAAATATAATGCCCATTTATAAGTATCGTAACAAACTTCCTCATCAGTCTATACAGGTCTTAACGTAGAAAGATCGAAACCTAGACAGATTTCAAAGCTTTGACTTATAAAAACTAATGCAATAATTTGTATGTATATATTAATAATAAGTCAATCACTCAGTAAAAAGCTGCAATGTTTTAATGACACACCACACGAACAAAACCGTGAGTGGAAGCTTGTTCATTATAAAAGGATCACAAATATGTGACGTAACAGACAAACAACGACTACCCTTGTCTGAGATATCTACAACAGGAAGAAAATATTGAAAATTCAAATTGAAAAATAAGCCTGATTATGTAAAGCTTACAAAATGATCACAAAATAGAAATATTTTTATTAACCGGTTAGCAAAATCTATTTTAGTATTTTCTTTTCTTGTCCTGGAACTAGGAAATAATTTTGTGTTGCTTAAATTATTAATAGCTACTATTATTTTGGAGTCGATCTGCTTACTCAATTATTTAAAAGGAATGCGGAGCAGTCTTTGGCGACTGTCGAAAGAAGTGAAAACTAAGTATCTAGCATGCGGTGACGATAACGCGAGTTTCACGCTTTTTGTTCATCCAAAATGTACACATATATACACAGTATACATATAGCTCATGGAAAGCGTTCCGTGACGACGACGCGAGTTCAATGATTTTTGTTCACCCAAAAAGTGCTCAACGCGCCTAAAGAAGGTTTCACTTCAAAAGTTTTCACTTCAAAAAGTTTTTTCATGTTTAGATTTGGATATCTCGGATTCGATGATTTTGAAGTTGATTTCAATTTACAAGTACCAAGATTCAAACGCAGATTCTCGATTCGAGTAAAGTATAATGGGGTTTTACTCTCAAGATATTTTTAATAACAGCACCGAGTATGTAGTGTGTAAAAGGTAATACGCTCTGTAACGTTAGGCGTAAAATTAATAACATCTAGCGAAATAAGGATATATTGCTCTAAGGCTTATTCTTTTGGAGATATGGGCATGAGACTTTGTATGCCTGTAGGTAAATCAAACCTATAGAAGTTAAAATCGTATGCCTACTACCGCCCGTGTAGCATTGCAGGGTGCCAGCTGAAAACCAACGCTGGGTCTTTGACGCCAAGTAACACCTGATAACACATACTAGGTATGTTATCTGGTGGTGCTTACTTGAGTTGGGATTCGATGACTTGCATGAACCTCAGCCCAAGCCTTATTACGTTTACTTATGTAAATATTTGTAACCAAGTGTGCATATGCTGAAAAATGATTCTTCTTTCTTAAAATATTACTTGCGTTCTTATTAATACGCCCATAGATATTTGCTGTCTTTCAACGATATTATGCGTATCAATGTCTTAGATAAATTAATAAAGTCTTAAAATAATACACATTAACCTAATTGTCACGAATATCTACTGGAAACATAACATTTACCCGTGATTACATTTTCGGAAATAATAATATCAATGTATTTCTACCTCTGACTCGAAATTAACTTGATTCAGTTTCTCAACCAGTCCAGTTCAAAGTTTTCGAGAGAGATAATATTATGTATAACTTTGATGGTTTGATCTCAAAACTTTGTCCTTTTGGACGATGATAAAATGAAACTTGTCATCTGATACTTAATTATCAACAGTTACGAATAAAATTTCAGTATGACAAATAATTTTGTGAGCTTCCTAATGGTCTACAATAAAAATAAAGACTAATAGTTTTGTATTGCATAAATTAATAAGTATGAAATTATAATATGTTATATTGTATGACATGTTAAACGAAAATGATGATACAAATACATATCTTATTGGTTTTATTAATGTTAAAAGAAGCCCACCTAATAACTTCACGAGGAATTCCAAGTTATATAAATATTATAAGGATAACAGACCGTTATTTTTCTCACAGAACAAATTGATGGTATAAGATAAAGTAATATAATTTGCCACCATATTCCCGAGCACTGAGATAATTCATGACACGTTTACGTACGCTCATTCATATAATATTAGCTTATTTTCGTATACTTTTCTTAGAAAACATTAATCTAATTTTCTAAATTTATTAGATGTGTAAATAAGTACAAGTGTTTCAGTTTTAGAATTCTATAAGTGGAACTCTTTTTAGAAACTTACTCTATTTAGTGTATAGTTTAAGCTTGTGATCATTGGTATGTACGTTACTAAGTTATTTTAACGTAATTTTGCACAACATAATTATAATCCCGTGATGGGTAAAATATAATACATCTAAGGCGACACTTCAGTATAATTGAATAAATTACCTCAAATTGTATTATACATCTCAAACTAGCTCAAACAACAATAAGTGTATAGAATAACAAAATTGTTTTTTTTTTATACTGTTAGGTGTCCGCGCGCGTCACAAAGTGCGTCTTTATCATATGACTGAGATAATTAAAATTTATTGATCCGGAATCAAGACGTCTGGTGTCATATCTAGGTACACAGCTGCATATTCTACCTAATATATTTTATGTTATTACCATAAATATCATATATGTACATATAAATAAGATAAGAAAATAAAAAGTATCCAAGGCATAGAATTTTGATCAATTGATGGCTAGAAGCGTTATATGTTCAAATCCCAGAATTCACAGACGCAACTTCTGTCATAATGCAAGCATTAGAATTTATTTATCGGTACTAAAAATTACACTAATATTACGTAATATGCTCAGCAGCTTACTTGCTTCAAAATAATTATTAGAAATCACCAATGTACTTTGAAAGCTCCACATACCGCTTACTTTTAGTCCAATGCATAATAAAATCTTATCTATATCAAATATTTGCATTATATAATAATTGCAATTTCAACTTATGCTGTGGCTGGCTAGGAGACAGTATATCAGCAGAATACTACTTACACTGAAAAAATACGTAGGTTAGATGGTTAAGAGACTTCATGTGTGCAAACCTCCATCAACATGCCTAACCTATCGCGGGGCTCTGTAAAATTTATGACGTGCCAAAATTCTGTCTATTCGGCAAAATATATGTAGACCTTCAAATCGACATGTACGCTAACAAATATGATGATTACTTCTAGACAAAATCATAAATCGTCTGAATGTGTTTCGTTAGAGCATTTTAGCACATTGAGCCAAGCAATTTCATTAAATCTCTTGTGTGTCTATAGAGCCAATTTGCACTATCGCATAGCATATAGCACTCCAAACGAAAATACGTTTATCGTCTACTAAGCCAAAACATCTTCCATTTTCATCCTTTGACATTTTAGAGTTCAAACTTAACTTCTCTAAAAGGACCACTGATTTGAAACATCATTGAATAAACATGTGTGATGTCGTATTCAACTAAAACTAACCCTCCGCGAATACGACCTTAACACTTAACCCTTCTTGTTTCTTTAGTATAAACTATTTGGGTGGATGATTTACGTCCACAAAAGGGGTATATTTTAGAAATATTTTATAATAGTGAGTATGGGTAGTATTGACGTCGGGTTAGCAGCCGGTCAATGGGCCCCTACTAAAACTTGGGGTCGTTTATTGTGGGTATAATCATAAATCTCACGCCACGATATTGGCTAGGGGCTAGGTTACGTGGGTGGATAATTATGATAGCTTAGGGGAGGTACATATTGGTACGTCGAGAAATATGCGTGAAGAAGTATCGATTACTATTATTAATAATTACTAATTTAAGTAATATTTCATTGAACTTTTTCGAAAAACAATGAAAATCAATTTTGTAGATGCAACTTGTAAAATGTTAGTGATCTATCTAAAATCGATAACAATATTATTGTATATTCTTCACTTCACCATTCATTAATGTACTCAAAACATTGGTAAATGATACGCTATTACTGTGATATTATTTCTTTAAATTTTAAATGAGTGAACTTCTATCTAAATAATATTATCACTTGTACTCACCACATAGTGCAATAAATGCTAAAAACTTCATGTTTTTGCAAAATGATTGCATTTACATTATTTTAGTCATCCCACAGTATGGTCGAACAAAACTTAGTCACATCATATACCATTTATTACACACTTTTTAATTTATGTTTTATGATTTAACACACTGCACTTTTCAACATTTCCATGCACAGAATATTTTATACACAACAATTTAAATTTAGTGTTGGATTAGTTTTACAAGTTGACAGTTGGTTCACAGCACCGATCGCGCGCGTATTCCATATTTGAATGTAGTGGGGTGGTGAGGCGTGTTCACCGCTCGCGGCCCGTCCGCCTAATGTCCTTGGAGTTTCCCGCTAGGGCCGCGTCATGCGCACTGTGCTCTCCCCTTTAAGGGCCCTTAAGTGGATTAAGTTTTAAAACTTTGACAATTGATAAAATGAGATCCAGTTTGTTTTGATGAAATCATTAAGTGAAAAGTTGTAATGCCAAGTCTTTATTTGATAATTAATGCATTCCGGAAACATTTTTAGAATGCATGACCAGAATACTGTTTACGGAAAATAGTAGTGCAAGACCGAATATTTTTGAAGTGAAATGTTTACTTTGATGCTAATAGAATATTTACTATTTTGGCATGATATTATCTAAAAGTAGCTTGCAACGCAATTCCAAGCTTATTTCAGACAGAGAAATCGGGTGTGATGATCATATCGAGTGATATTTTGTAAGAACTTATTTATATCCGGAAATATCCAATATAATATCAATAGGAAATATCCAACTAATGTGATATTGGAAACATCCAAACTTTAGATCTATAAGTGACGCAACATACTTCACATGCCTGCTGCTATGAATTAATTATACGGTTCCTGGTTCCTTACGAGGATTGTACATGCCATAATCAACGTATACATAAATAGCAACGAAGCTTCGAGACAATATAAACATCCGCACTCATCCAGCGTGGACGAATGTTAATACAGTTTACATAATTGCTTTTGAATACACGAATGGCGTAGTAGTTTGGGCAGCCGTCTCACCGTCGCCACTGCGCCAAATGTTGTGGGTTAGAGTCACGGATGGGACAAACATTTGTGCGATCTACGAATAGTTGTTCCGACTCTGGTAGTTCTGTGCGGTCATTATTTGAATGTTTCTAAAGATCCCCCGTGACAAAGATTTCTACATAGTGCGGGAATCGCCGTTTTTTAATAAAAAGAAATGAGAAAAGCAATTACGGCTTAGACTTTGAAATAATAAAGTTTTCTTTTTTTGTTTTCTTGACTCTGCAAAGTGTTTGTAACGGACCTAATGGTAAGCTCAATTACAGTCGAGATACAGTGAGGACGTCCTCGTCCTCACTGTATCTGGAATATATTCTCCTGAAAATAGATGTCTTCTAGTTGTCGTCAGTGTCAGGCCGGTCTGACCAGATGCTTTTTTACACTACGTTTGAAGGTCCCAATGTCATAGAAGGGAGGGAACACATGTACCGGAAGACTGTTCCAAAGTTGTATGCTACAGCATAAAAAGGAATTGCTGAACCTTTTGGTGCGAGACGGGATTATGCTAATCATCCATCGGTGGTTACGAAGACCGGCACGTGTGGTTCTCAAAAGGAAGGGGGAAGATAGGATGAGGTCAAATAACTCTTCGGAGCATTCGACATGATAGAGGCGATAGCTACAATATCATAGATAATAATAATATAATAGATGCTTGTACTCAATACATATTGTTGGCGTAAATTACATGTGCAAGCCACTCGCGCGGGCTACATGCATTAAGTTATCATAAGAGTTCCTTACACTGGTGGCTCGCGTCTGTTTCATACAACCCGCGCAAGTACCTCAGTTTGTATATTCACCCGTGTAGTACAAGAGCTATTACAATCAACCTAACAATCAGTAGAAGCATTTATTTGTCGGCCTAGATGGCGTAGTGGTTAGTGTAACCGACTGCCACGCCTGAGGTCGCGAGTTTGATTCCCGCAAACATTTGTGTGCATGAACATGGATGTTTGTGTTGGTCTGGGTGTTTCTATATATAATATGTATGTATTTACAAAAAAAAGGTATATATGTATGTTTATTCATTGTTTAGTACACATAGTACAAGCTCTGCTTAGTTTGGGCTAGATGGTGTTGTGTGTATGTGATAGAATATTATATTATATTATTTATTGACTACTCCACTTACAGCTAACCTCATGAATTTTAATCGTGTTGCAGTTAAACTACTGCATCTGCTTTCTTATCCTGTTACTTACTTCTAAATTCTGCTTGCGACTTACACTTATTCTCATGTGGCTCATGTGCTTACATATTTTCTTGAAGATTTATGTTTTCTAAGACTACAGATTCACTTTGTTCACGGCATACTTATCCAATATCTTCAGCGGATATTTAGTTTGCATTATAATGTTGACAAATAGTTGGTTTTCGATGATCTCGTTACAAAATTCAAGCTTTGTGTCACGAAAATCTAAAATCAGCTTACATTGTATATAAATTCACGTCATTTTATACCTATCATACAACGTACATTGTTAAGAAAAATTATCAAAAATATAAATCTAAATGTCACCATAATCATATTAAAACTAATCAGGCACCCGGTCCCTTTTTTCGTATACCGGGTGCATTTCTAGACTTCATGATGCCTCTGAGATTTGACGAGAGCAGCGAGGTACGCCATATTTCATATCTCTACAATAATAATAATTTGCCTTTATACGTATGTATGCCGTAATTATTATGAGACATGAAACATTGATTTTGTGACATTACTTTGCTCACTTTGCATTTACGCTTATAGCCAATCCTGAGTAAGATATAGGTATCAAAGCTCTATTGGATTTTCCATGAGTAATTTCGCAGTACCAACACGATGCCTTAAACGTGCCCGTTAGATGTTAACAATCCCACCTTTTTTTAGTTAGGATTTAAAAGAAAAATGGCGGTCAATATGCAGATTTGATATACCTCTCAGTACTAGGAATATGTAAGCTTGAATTTGTATAGCTTAAAAAGTCAATAACTGCTTGCACTTACCAGTTTTAGTTCTTCGTTTGCTAATACCTAGATTATTCCTAAGGCATCCAACGTTTCTTTCCTATGAACTCTACGTTACATCGTCACACGTTCTTCTAACGAAGAGCCCGCCTGGCACAGTACCAAATTTAGAACGTTTTGACAGTATCCACTAAACTTATTACTACGAGTAGTACCATATCATGACTTTTCGTTGCTTTTCACAACTTGTTAATTAACAATCAAAGAATTCATCATTTATATTGCAATTAAATAGTTTGTTTGATTTGTAAGTGATTGATAATTTGTATTTGGGGACAACAAACAATCGGCAACACTAAAAAGTCTTCGTGTTAGTTAATGGATTACCACTATAAAATTATTTCTCAGTATAAACAAATTTAGTTTCTCTTTACATAAACTAAATCTCAAAGCAATAAATTTACATCAAGCTCACATAATCTATGAAGATGTCAGTTTTTAAACCAACAATTACTGCCTACGTCTGGCGATGTCATTTTTCTTATACCATTATCTGATAAAAATTTGACTGTCAAACCCTTATCACTTGAATTTTCTTTATAGAATTTCGTATTATAATATTATTACATGCTTGTGTGTTTATTTAAATAGAGGGTTCATAAATAACTGAAATATCGAGTATTATGCAAACATTCCTGATTAAATGCAAACGGAAGTTCAAGGCTCGGCAGCGACCAAAACGCAGATGTGAGATGTTTGCCATGGCTGTTTAAGGTGTACGTTAGTACAATGTTAACTTTTAAACCCCAAGCTACTTTCTAGCATCTCTTCTCCCTTCCGCTTTGGTTAACCTCCTAGACAGAGGAGGTAAACCAACCATTAACTGAGCAAGCAAGTCTTTGGCCAAACTGTATATATGTATTTCTTTTTAATTCTTTTTATTTTTAAGGAAGCAAAAATACTTGGGAATAGCCCTACTAAGGATGACTCGTAAATATAATATGAAAGTAAACAACTAAATAAGCTACGGATACCGTGTTGATGTTGATGGGACCACTTAAGCAAAACAAATTGTCAAGAAACTGATCATAAAACATTTTGACTTTTTCGTATTACGTAGATACTAGCGACCCGCCCGGGTTCGCATGGGTAGTACAAAACCTTAACAAAGTATACACTTATACCTTCCTCATGAATCACTCTGTCTATTGGTGAAAACCGCACGAAAATCCGTTCAGTAGTTTTTAGTTTATCGCGAACAGGCAAACAGACAGACACGGCGGGGGACTTTGTTTTATAATGCGTTAACTTAAAAGTTAATGATGATGTCTAGACTCAGACGTCTGTAAACGAAAGCGATAATAATTATGTAAATAACCCCTCTGGGACAGTTGTTATCTCATCATGAGACTAACGCGATATCGGAGGGCACAGTACACTAGCTTTAAAACTATCACCTTCGCCTTGTGATATAAACAAAAAATGTATCACCAGGTTAAATTAAAGCGCACAAACCGCAGGGCAGCTTGTGGCGAGCTAAATGTGAGTGGCGACACTGCGGTCCTGAATGCCTCAGAGAGTTGGTTAGGGCCTCGTCCCCGGCTTGCCGTTAGTGGTTGGCTGGGGTGGAACTTCAAGAGCGCCCGTAGGACTCTCAACTCTGGCTTGCCTTGGTCGGCCGGTCAGAGGAGGGCCGCTAGAGCTATATGCTTGGGGGTGGCAGTGTCATTTTCAAGGGCATAACTACGGGGAAACCCGCTCCGGGTCTCCGTTGTCACGAGACCCGTGATGGTGAAACCGGCGCCGCACCGCTCGACACCCCTAGCCACTCGCACCGGTGTTGCCCTCTGCTGCTGGCTTGTATGCCTATAGTGGCTATTCAGGGGGCCCATCTAGTGAGTTGGCAAGTCACCGTCTGCCCATTGCATTGATGCTATAAGAGTATTCAGGGCAGACGCCGTTTTTCATCCATAGTTAGCCATATACCGGTCCACCAAACAACCATACCTATAGCCTATATATTAGAATCCATACGTAGCAATAGTCCTACGCCTGCTGCGGCTAGTGCCGCTGTAGATGTTCCATCACACCTTTGATTAAAACTCTCGAAGGGCCTCTTCACGTTGGACCCATGTCTCCGTGTAAGCCTCCCAAAGGGCCAGGTATTTTCTAATATAATATGTTAGAAAGTACCTGTGATAAGAGAAAAATGTAAATAATATTGTATCTAGTTGTATATCAACAAGGATGGACAATGGAATTGACTAATTGAGAATAAGTACGCAGCAGAAAACTATGTCTTAATACAAAATAATGAAGTAACAGAAACTTCTAAGCTAAAAGCCAAATATGTATTTATCCTAATCAGATCCTAAATTATGTGGGTGAGTTTAATGATATAACTTTTCTCAGAAAATATAGCCGCGAGCATATCTAAATATAGAGAATAATGTGTATATTGTCTGTTTAATTATCAGGCAATGATCGATTCCAAATTACCGTGCACCGTTTAATACTTACTACCCATGTAGTACGAGCAAGCATATCAATGCAGTCCAGGGGCTTATATAAATACTCGTGAATCAAACACGGTACCATGACATCGTGTATCGAATAATCGGTTATGATTCGAAAAATTATCAGTATTGATGAACTGGTAAGCATTCGGATGCAGGATAGTAGAAATAACGAATATTAAAAAATATTTCTTCGAAACTATTGCACATCACTTTAAATATTGTCTATATGTATAGTATGTAGTATGATATACTAGCTTTTGTCCGCGCCTTTGCTCGGTTAAAAGTAGCTTAGGTTACGTAAGGTTACGTTAGTAACAGTGAACGCCAGCGCCTCCTTCTGTGAGGAAGTAATTTCCATCAAGAAAGCGGCGGAGCGGGCGAACCTTTTCCCCAACCGCAGAACCGGCGCCGCAGAGCGCTAGACGACCTCCAAGCACAAAGAACTTTTATCTGTGGATGGTGGGCTTCATGGGTCTGCTTCTTGTCTTCACTTTATGTGAAAGTGACACGACCACACCATGGTGGGTTTAGTCGGTATTACCGGGATGTTGCTCACCATCTTTCCCCCGGTGAGTCCGACATAATCTCTGCACCTCTGCATTCCACCACGTAAAAAAATTGTTAACAACAGTACTTTTTAAATATAATAAGCCTATGTTACTCGGTGTCAATATCGCTTTCTCTTAGTAGTTTTTGATTTAAACCATTACAAACATACAAACAAACAAAAGAATCGAATCTTTCCTCTTTATAATATTAGTATAGATTGACAAATCATATTACACTCTCAGTTGTCAAACGCCAATATGATGGAAAGCTAAGTTTAATACACAATATTTTTCATCACAAAAGAAAAGAAAACAATTCGGCAATAGATAAAAAATGTCGGCGAACTTGGAACAAAGACGCGACAAACAGAAAAAGTAATTTATTCGTCGTACGTTATATTTTGCACCCCGCGGCCCTCGTAAACATCGCCTACTTTACGCCTATACATAATAGTGAAATTTTCTACGTGACAGAACATTGGTCGACTAAAATGTCGTATAAATTTTAGATGTATTCTCCTATTCCAGTTTTTGAAGCGTGACAAAGTTCTGTAAGTAACCATAGCAGAGAAGTTCCACGCACAAAATTTTAAATTATAATTTTCAAGGTAGAACAAAATAGAAAATTATATTCCAAGTATTCTCGTTAAACTTGTATGGATATTTAGTTTAAACTTACAGCGTTGGCAGTACAATATAAATTAATATATAATTTTATACTAATGCATATAATAATGTTGTACCAGTCGATGTTTGTACATAAATAGGAAATGTTTAAAAAAAAGAATGTGAGGATAATAAGAACTACAGAAACCAAAATAATTATTGTAGAAATGTTGACATTCTGTCGGTATGTTTGTACGCGTAACCCGCAAAAGCAAAAATTTAATGCTGGTTTCACAGTTGTATCGCTAAAGGTAGTAGATAGTCAATCTTTAGAATGTGTTCTATGCTTCATCTTAATACGCCGCCTAGAACTCGAATATAATGTGCTTCATCTTACATACAAAGAAAGAAACATTTACATAGGTAGGTTTGGTTAGCTATTTCCAAATTACACGCGTAAGAAATCGTGGGCAAAAGATAATTAAAATATTATGTTTAAAATTATTCTTTTCATCGAATTAATGTTATTGAATTCAGTTTAACACCTTTGCTGTTGGATTTTATATTTGTTTCGATATAGTATTGGTTATTTGGCTGTTAACCAGTATTTTATGATAGGTACAAATATACACATCAAAAGTATCTAGAGATCAAGTACATTTTGAAGTATAAAATACTATCAAATTAATATTTGCCAAATCCAGTCTTCCAGACTAGCTTTTTACCCAATTGAAGCCTATGTTTAAGTGATTAAATTACCCTATATTCTGTAAAAATAACAACATTTGAAATTTTTGCAAATTGTGCAATTAACCCAAGTTAATGTCTTCAAGTAAATGGGAAAATAGGCAAAATGAGGATCTTTTATAATGTATAATAGTCTGTGTTTCCACCATTGACACGAATAACACAATCACAGCGATTTAGCATGCTTAATATCATTGAAATTAAACTACTATATACGGATTTTATCGCGTTGTTTATTTATCACTGTATTACAAAATTTTTGAAAATATTACTCTACTACTACTATTGATTTTATTTGACTAATTTATAAGCTAATAAAATTATTTAAACTATTAAATCTATTTATTTTTGGTTTAAATAGATTTAATAGTTTAAATAATTTTATTAGCTTATAAATTAGTCAAATAAAATCAATAGTAGTAGTAGAGTAATATTTTCAAAAATTTTGTAATACAGTGATAAATAAACAACGCGATAAAATCCGTATATAGTAGTTTAATTTCAATGAATAACATTCGCGTAAACAGAAGACAATATTATGCTTAATATCAGTTCATAGAAATCACTTTGAGGAATGGCCGCCCACGTTCTTTCTAACAAGTCAATAAGTTGTTGTGGGGTATGTACGGCATCCATACTCGGCAGAGCTCTTCTTTGGAGTATATCCCATGCGTCTTCAATTGGGATGAGGTCTGGAGATTAAACAGGCCACGGCAGGACGTTGATACGAGCATCGGCAAGAGTACGTGTTTAGACGTGCATTGTCATGCATTAGTCGAAATTAATCATCCATCGAGTTTCGCAAAGAGATAATCACGTCTGAAACAATCCTCTCCGCATAAATCTGAGCATTGAGGTTGCCCCTGATCCAAGTGAAATCGGTTCTGCCACCGATCCAAATACCGGCCCAAACCATTATTGTTCCACCTCCATATGAATGAACTTCCTGACAAAATTTCAAACATTCTTGACACCCAGAAGTCCTCGAAATCCGAGTACGTCTTGTATCTGGTCTCACACGAAAACGAGATTTATCGAAAAAGCAAACACAACGCCAGTCTTCTTCCTTTCAATTTCTGTGATCTCGAGCCCATTGCAAACGGGACCTACGATTGCAGGGTGCTATAGGTGGAACCCTCAGTGGCCTTTGGGAACGCAGATCTACTTCACGTAAATGATTTCGGATGGCTTGGTCGCTTATCAGCAAGCCTGAAGAGCTGTGGAGCCTCGTAGTTAATATCATGGCGGTCATGTTACGATTCCGTCGAGCAGTATTTTGGATGTACCGGTCCTGTCCGCGAGTGGTGATGCGAGATCGTCTTCCATGTCAGTCGGCCACGCTGCCCGTGATTCGATAGCGTGTCCAGAGACGACTTATAACGCTCTGTGTAGTGCCAAGAGCGACAACCACAGTACGTTGCCTGATACCAGCTTGCAACATTGCGACGGCTCTTATCATCTCTTCTTGTGTAAAATGGTATCTTCGCTCCATATTGATGCTGTTTTTTTCAGTTCCGATGCAGAAATTGTAATGATTTTATAAAAACGCTATTACACACTTTTATAGAAATCCTGATTGACAGTTGATTTTCTATCTTTTATCGAAATTTAAAGAAAACTCTTTTTCAAATAGTGAACATCACTAAAACGAACCAATTACAATAAAAAAATGTTAAATAATAATCCTCTATTGCGGTGAGCCTCTAAAACGTATTTGATCCCTATACTCTTTTGATGTGTGTATTTGAATAAATAAAAGTAAATATATTTTCATCATCATGGTCACGATATAAAGATAAAACAAGTTTTTATTCATATATTTTCATACAAAGATATAAATTTTCGAAAAATTTGGTGGTGAATGACACCCAGTACTAGAGCCTATAGCTGTCTACTATCCTCAGTACCAGATTTTGTGCTGCTACAGAAAACTTTGTGACAGGAAAATCCAATAAAACTTTGGTCGAACCGATATGCAATATCAAGGCATTGAATTCATTTATCTCAAAATATACATTCATATGTTTAAAAATGATATACTAGCTCTGCGATGAGGCTGCATTTTAATCTCCCTATAAGACATGAGATGTATATATAATGAGTTATAATTATATACGTAACTATTTTAAATTTTGCATTTTTATGTCTTCGTGGGCAGACAAGTTAGCGGCTCCTTTAGTAGTAAAGGGTAACCGTAGTCCGTCGGTAAATGGACTGAAGCGATGTCAGGTACTCAAAATTTCTATCAGCTCTTAACTCTACAACATAAAGTATAATAACAGCTAGTTCATTTTTACCATCGCTTCTTTTAACCGTGAAAAAAAACATCGTGGAGAAACCGCCACGTCTAAGAATTCTTCATAATGTTCTCAAAAATGTGATTTCTGCCAGCCTATTCTGGGCCAGCGTGGTGGACTATGGCCTAACTCGTCGCACACTGAGAAGGGGCCCGTGCCCAGCAGTGATTAGTTTATATACAGAACTGATATTATTATACTAATACTAGTCGCTTGCCTATACTGAAGTGATTTTGTCGAAGTAACAAGAGATTTTAAATATAATTTTAATATTAAAATCCACTGTATAACCAAACATAAGGAACAAAAAGTTAGCACTTAAATGTCTACGACGGGCAGGATTTACTCCGGCCGGAAACAACGCTCGCCGGCAACAGTCCGGTTTATGTTACTTCAGTTTATTCCAATGTTTGAGCTCGTAAAACGACAAGTACCTACTGGCCTCTAAATGAACGCTATACATATGAGATTACACCTGTCCAACTTGCTTTTATATGTACTAAACTTGCAAGTACATCGGAGATTGAATACGAATTGACATTTGGTTACAGTGAAGTGTGTGACAAGAGCGCTCCATATGTAAGTGGATCAAAGCTGATTTTTCTCGGTGTAGCAATAAGTATTTCAGTCGCACATAAGAATTGTAATCTTTTTTAATATACTACATTTTGCACACAGCTTCGCTCGTGTAAATATAGGTTAAGTAAAGTTAGTAAAAGTACTTTTACATTACCCTATGACCGTTTCATATGCCATGATGATGAAATTTAATGATGATCGGTCAAGTACTTAAAGCTTAAAAATGTAACAAACGCACATTTGCATTTATAATATTAAGTTAGATAAGATTAGGATATTTCCTAAATAAATGCACCTACCTAATAAAGTAATTTTTTTTAAAGCGTGTGTTGCTCCTTATATTCTGTAGGAAGTTGCTGTTATGTAAATTATTTTATGAATGTCTGAGTCACTTTTGTTTGTTAACTATTTATCATATTATATCAAATTATCATAAACACGTTATTGTTTTGCCTTGAAGCATGGTACACTTTATACTCATACATAATTGCTATAATAAAACCGGTGCCAAACAGACTAGAAGTTTTTGATGACTCACGTCCAATTTTAAATTTGATTCAGCTCTTTCATTTCTTTTTTCATGAAATAGGTGTCGAGCTCTATTCCAAATACATTTGATTTAAAGCGATATTGGACTCGTCAAATCTTTGATGAAATATGCATTTCATGAAATAGGAATATCACGAATAACGTGATTCATATAGAATGTGATCGTCAAAGTTGAGTTTCATTCGTGATTGTGAAATTTTTGAATCATCACTTTCTACGTTTTACTTCAAACGACAATCATAAGTTCTGTTTAATTATACTACTGAATATTGTGGTATAAATTTTATTCATGCGTTTAATAGATATTTGAAACCCGGGGAAGGACTACTCACTTACAGAATATCGACGTCAAATAGCAGTATTCCTACTGTTGTGTTTCGTTCGGTGACTGAGAGTGCTGGAGTATCGTATTCGTATCGGCTTCTTGCATAACTCGTGGGCCTACCTCGCACAAAGACTTTGCTCTTTCTTTGGGCACCGCCTCGACTTCAAAACATGCATCAATCCATATCCCCTTTCTAATAAATTATAAAAACCATGAAAGGTAAGAAAAGGAGAATTTTTTTCTGGTGGACACCCCTTCCACATTTCTCGTGGATTTCTGCAATGTTAGGGGTCTACACAGTAATTTCGATGCCGTCCACCACCATCTCGAGACGGTGCGGCCTGCCCTGCTCTTTTTAACGGAGACGCAGATATGCGCCCCGGACGACATTTCGTACTTAAAATCTTACCTGACTTTACGCATGCCTTTACAGGTCCCATGCCAGTGACTCGGAGTCAACTGAGCTACTTGAGAAGGTCCAAGAGGGGACTGATGAAATATTGGAGAGGTACCACGGAGTTGGTGGTCCTTGTTAATTTTAACGCTCATCACAAAGAGTGGTTGGTATCTCGGACTACCGACTCCGTGGGTCCGGCTCTCTTCAATATGGCCTCGGCCTATGGCTTCTCATAACTGGTGTTACATCCTATCTGTATCCCAGACAACGAGAGCCATGAACCTTCTTTGTTGGATCGTCTGCTGACTACACATCCACTAGGATACAGGGTGGAGGTAGATGCTCCTCTGGGATCATCGGATCACTGCCTTATCCGCAGTGCAGCCCCTGTTACGCGGCCAGATTACTCTTCGGTGACTGATTACCGTAGAGTCTGGCGATACAACTCAGCAGATTGGGTTGGACTTCGAGAGTTTCTTGCATCCTACCCATGGAAGCGTCTTTGCTTCTCATCCGGGGATCCTGGCACTTGTGCTAACTGTATCAGAAGAAAGAAAGAAAGAAAAAGAAAGAAAAACCGTTTATTTGCCACAGATACAGTTCAAAAAGGAAATACATACTTACAATATAAACTTAACATTAATTATTAGAAACGTGCAATCTGTGGACAGATTGGTACGCACTCAGCATTGTTGCTATATTGTGGTCCATAGGGGATCCACAATAGAGCGCTGATTTTCAGTGCGGACCTTTAGATGTCGCACGGACGTAAGTCAGCCTAATTATAATTCTATAATATCATATTATAATTTCATTAAATTGTGCACGCTATATATACCTACGCAGCCTAGTTTATCGCATGATTAGCACGTCGCGCGTCGCGTCGTTCCAGCGCAGCGTTCCCCACTATCCAACAACTAGGTACTAACACCTTGCACTCCACAAGCCTTGGCGGCCGGCGTGCGGCGCATACGACCGCTGCGCTTGGTCTCGCGAGGCGCTCGGTTGCGTAATCATTTGTTTACATAACAATACGGGGTATATTATCACATTGTAATTACGAGCAACATAAAGCACATTTTCTATTTATACGACTAACAGCGAACAAATTATGCGGTCTCAAAATTCATATGGAATACGGAAACAAGGATAGATGAAGATTGACTATTTAGTTGGAAAAAACATACATAATAGACATGCAATAGTGAATGCCGCCTCGACTCGCTTGGAAGCCGATATACCTACCTCGCCCGTAGATCACAAACATTATGTAAGTGAAACCTATGTTTTATGTATATTATTGTGCTTGTTTTTGTTTTTGTAATAGGTATCTTTTCATGTGTGATTTAAAACATACTTTTGTTTGTAGGGATCTCAATGGAGGTGGGAGATCGTTCCAACAACGAGTGGCCGAGTATTTGAAACAGCCCCGAAATGCTGTTGTCTTATATTTTGGCATTGTGAGCGGGTTTGCAGTGGAGCGGGTGGAATAAGAATAATGGTCCTGCCTCCAACTCAACTTATCAAATAGGTACAACGGCTTATATGTATTAACAGTTTCAAATAGTAGCGTGGCTAAATGGAGCTGTCGTCTCGCTGCCATTTTTAAAATATTGGCTTCGTTTATGTACGGTGTGACATGGCTACGACATGGGATATCGAAGCAGAACCTGGCACAGGCGTTCTGAACCCGTTGTATCAGTCGGGTGGTTCTCGCCAGTAAACATGGGCCATAAACAACATCCATATAATTAAATTTGGCTAGTACCAAGCTGTCCACTAGTCTCTTTCGTAATGCTACACTTAAATATTTCCTGAATCTATAAAGAAGTTTTAATCTATAAAAACAATTTTTTACAACATTATTTATGTATGCTTCAAAATGAAGTTGTGGGTCAATTACCAAACCTAGGCTACACGCCAGTTCCACTCGTCCTATTTCTATCTCCTTAACTTTTATCACTGGCTTAGAAGATAATATGTCTTTTATTTGTTTTTTACTGCCTAGTACGATATAATTGGATTTTATCGGGTTTAATACCAGGGCATTTTCCTCAGACCATGTGACCACCCTTCTGAGCACTTCATTTATTACTTGAACCGACCTTGCTGTATCTTCCGCTTTGAGGGACATATACAATTGTATGTCATCCGCATACATGTGGAAATTACACTCTGTCAAGCATTTTGTTATATCAGCAGTGTAAATTATGAATAAAATTGGTCCCAAAATCGATCCCTGCGGAATTCCTCGGGAAACAGGGTGGGGGGGGGAAGACAAAGATGTACCATCTTCCTTCTGTATCTCGACGTACTGTGATCTATTTGTCAGATAACTATTGAACCATTTTATGGAGTTTTCATGAAAACCATAGTACTTGAGTTTCGAAAGCAATAGCGGTACACTGATGGCATCAAAAGCACGGGAATAGTCCAGTAACGTCAACATTGTACCCTCTCCCCTGTCTCGCGCCTCAATTATGTTACCTACCACGTCCGCTAGAGCCGTTGCCGTTCCGCGTCCCCGCCTAAAACCGGACTGTAACTCGGGCAGAATATTATTAGCTTCGAGATACTCTGTCATTTGCAAATATACTACACGCTCCAAGACCTTCGACAGGCAGGGCAATATGCTTATGGGACGTAGGTCTTTGTAGGTCCCAGGGGTACTATTTTTAGGCAATGGTATAATCTTTGCACAGCGCCAAAGATCAGGGAACGTGTTCGTACTGATAGAGGTATTTATTATATCTGTTATTGCAGAAAGACTTTGAGGTAGTGTAAGCTTTAACATATCAACAGAGATACCGTCAATGCCCTGAGCATTAGTAGTGATATTTTTTATTATTTTCATAATAGCGTCTTGGTCTACTGTTTGAATTGAGAATGTTGATTGCCCGTAGCTATTAAATTCGAAAAACGTTAGTTGAGAGATAGAAACATGTGGATTTCCAGGAACGTCCAGGAAAGCGGTGTTTATTGCGTGCGGATCGTGTAAGTGACATGGCAGACTAATCCCTTGATTTGACTGATACACATGTGTCTTTAAATTATTCCACAAGGTCTTGGGATCGTGTATTTTTTCATTTATATTCTTATTAAAATAGGCCCTTTTCTCGGAGTGTAAAGCTTCCTTAACTTGACGTTTTAGTTGGAGGTAATATTGTTTATGGCTGTCCATTTTAGAAAGGCGGTATCGATTACGCGCTTCATTACGAAGTCTAAACATCAATTTAATTGTGTCTGTAATCCAAGGTGTTGCAGGGCCACGAAAAACCTTAAGTTTCAGCGGAGCATGCGCGTCAAACAGTTGCAAAACGTAGCCGGTAAACACAGAAACCATACTATCTACATCCCTAATCCCACATATGTATTCCCAGGGAATGGAATCCAGGTCGCTAGTGAAATTCTCAAAAATTATATTGTTGAGTGGACGATATTTTATTGTTCTTTTATGTGGTTTGTCTTTTTTTATTATAAGTTCACACGTCACAAAGGAGTGATGGCCTAACTCCTCAATGTGGTCCACACACACTTTTCTATAACGAGCATCGGTGCAAATTATGTCAATAAGTGAGCAGCTATCCTGAGTGAAATGTGTCGGCGCGGTCACTAACTGGTCCAAACCACAGTAATTTATAAAGTCTGCCAGTCGCCTATATTTAGAGGTATTCCTTTCAAACTGATTGACATTAAAATCTCCGAGGAGTATAATATTGTCATATGGGGCTAGAGCGCTAATACTTGCTGTAATGGAGTCAATAAAACAGGTCAGATCCAGCCATGGTGGCCGATACGCAGTGCCAACAAGAAGTTTCTTTTTGTTTAAAGTTACGCTCAACCACAGCTGTTCGACCCGTGCATCCTCCGGATGAGCCAGGACGCGTGCGCGTATGCCACATTTAATATAAAAGGCTACTCCCCCACCGCGCCCCCCACGCACACTCAACGGACGAGGTACATGTTTAAGACGGTAACCCTGTACAGATGGAGCTCTACCTTCCTCTCCCACTCGCAGCCATGTCTCATTAATAGCCATTATATCTACCGAGTGACTATGCATAGCTAAAATAAATTCATCTTGTCCTGTAGCAAGAGAGCCCGCATTAAAAAGACCTAATTTAAGAAATTTATTTTTCAACATTGATACATATAATTACTTTACAATAAGAATGTGTACAAAACACATGTAACGTACACAAAAGACAAATGTATGTGCACATTGAATACACATGCGCGCAGCCACAATATAATAAAATAGGTACAAAAATTTTAAATGATCGTATCGAAATGTACTGTACAGATTAATTTGTTCCTAGCGTATAGCTTATTAATTATGCGTACGACTAACGAAATCCTAATATGTATGCTATTTAGGTAAATAAAAACCTGTAAATAAGTAAGAACATGTAAATAAAAAATATTAAAACTACATTGTTGTTTCATTTTGCGTTCCAGCTCCAGTGCCGAACATGCGTTTGCAAAATAGTGTTTTGACATCTTAGTATAAGACGCACATAATATAATTAAATTATAAATTCGGCATGCTACATAAACTAAATGTAAACGCTTATGGGGCGGTGGGTAACAGTACAGAGCATTTGGCTTTCTGCATGAAAATAAAATGTACCAAATAAAAGCGATCAAGAGACTAATCATGGCCAAAAACTTTGTGAAGGTCAGCCTCGTTGCGAACATTGAGAGCTTTATCGCCCTCGTTTTTTCGTACGAGCACACGCCCGCGCCTATACCAAACAAACTTCCAGCCTCCCTTTTGTGCAGCTTCCCGTACCCTCCGAAATAACTGACGGTTTTTCCACGTGAGGCGCTCGTTGAGGTAGAAGCGACGCGGGGGCCCAGCCAGGCCCAGGTCAGCTGATGTAGCACCGCGACGCACGCGCGCTGCCGCCAACAGCTCGTCGCGGACGCTGCGGCGCGCGAGCCGCACGGCGAGGGGGCGGGGCCGGCGCTCCGGCCCGCCGGCATCCGTGGACACGATGTGACGAGGTCCAGCGCGCTCGGCGCTCACGATGTCTCGCTCCTCCAACTGCACTCCAAGCTTGACAGCTATTTGAAGGGTCAAATTTATGCAGCTTTCACCACCGACCTCCGGTAGATTGGCTATTTCTATGTCAATAATATGTATCACAGATGTGCGCCACCAAAGGATGGATTTATTCATCCCTTCTGCCAAAATACCTGTGGGCGGCCGCAGCCGCCCCTGGTTCAGTAACGCCAGCAAGGATGCTGCACACCAGAAGCAGTCAGCATATTTAGCCTGGAATAGGGCTAGGAAGTGTCGGGATCCTGATGTCAAGGAGAGAAAGCGAGAATTTAATGCCACTTCTAGATCTATCAACCAGCAAGAAGGTTATTGCCAAGGCTAAGGCGGAACACGTTGCCAGAATTGGCGAGAGTCTTGGAAGACATCCTTCAGGGAGTCGTGCTTTTTGGGCGCTCGCCAAGGCTGCGCAAGGAAATTTTTACCAGGTCAGTCTCCCACCACTGCGTAAGTCTGATGCCATAGTGCAAAAGAGAAGGCCAATCTTTTGATACAACTCTTTGCCTCAAACTCGACTTTGGATGATGAGAGAGTTACACCATCTACCATCCCAAGGTATGAGAGCTCTTTGCCTGAAATCCGCATCAAGCAGCGTACGGTTAGGCGTGAGCTCGAACTCCTGGACATTCATAAGTCGAGTGGGCCTGAAGGCATCCCTGCAGTGGTACTTAAGACGTGCGCCCCTAAGTTGGCCCCTATTTTAACACGCCTATACAGTCTTTCCTACAATTCCAACAGTGTTCCATCTTCGTTGAAGGTCGGTCATGTTCACCCAATCCCGAAAAGGGGAGACCGGTCGGATCCTTCAAACTATAGGCCGATAGCGATAACTTTCTTGCTCTCCAAAGTTATGGAGCGGTTAATAAACCGTCTTCTGTTGCGGTACCTTGAAAATCATCAGCTGATTAGTGATCACCAGTATGGCTTCCGCCATGGTCGTTCGACTGGCTATCTTCTAGCGTACTTTACACATCGCTGGGCGGAGGCTTTGGAGGGAAGGGGAGAGGCTCTGGCCGTTAGCCTCAATATCGCTAAGGCATTTGACAGGGACTGGCATAGGGCCCTTCTATCGAAGCTTCCAGCTTATGGAATCCGCGACGGACTCTGCAAATGGATTGCCAGCTTTTTGGATGGTCGGAGCTTTATAGTCGTCGTTGATGGCTGTAGCTCCGAAACCAAAACCATTAACGCTGGTGTTCTTCAAGGCTCGGTGCTCTCCCCAACGCTATTCATCCTACATATCAATGACTTGTTGTCAATCAAGAACATACATTGCTATGCGGATGACAGCACGGGTGATGCGCGTTATACCAGTTATCAGAATGTCCCACGGAGCATGATACAGGAAAGACGAACACAACTTGTGTCTTAAGTCGAGGACTCTCTGGAGCGGGCCTCTGAATGGGGTGAACAAAACTTAGTTCGATTCAACCCCTCTAAGACACAAGTGTGCGTGTTTACTGCTAAGAAGGACCCTTTCATAATGGCGCCACAGTTCCAAGGAGTTACTCTCCGTTCTGAAAGTATTGGAATCCTCGGCGTGGAAATCTCGAATAAAGTCCAGTTTGGGAGTCACTTAGAGGACAAAGCTAAAAGTTAGGTGTACTGAACAGGGCGAGGCGGTACTTCACACCAGGTCTTGTGCTTTCCGAAGCAAAGGTCTGGCCGCCCGTGGAGTACTGCTCACATCTCTGGGCAGAGGCCCTAAATACCAGCTCGAGCCACTTGACTCCCTACAAAGACGGGCACTTCGAATCGTCGATGATCCCAATCTCACGGATAGATTGGAGTCATTGGAGCAACGGAGAGACTTTGGCTCTCTACGTGTTCTACCGACTCTTTCACGGGGAGTGCTCTGAAGAACTGTTTGATTTGGTACCAGCGGCCCCTTTCTATCACCGTATCACTCGACAACGAAGCAGGGTTCATCCATTTCACCTGGATGCGTTCAAATCCAAGACGGTACGCATTCAGCGATCATTTCTTCCACGTACGTGCAAGCTGGAATGAACTGCCTGCTTCGGTGTTTCCCGAGCGCTATGATATGTCCTTCTTCAAACGAGGTTTAAAGAGATTTCTTCTTTCACGGTAGGCAGCGGCTTTGCTGTGTCCTGACATTGCTGAAGTCCATGAGCAGCGGTTACCACTTTCCATCAGGTGGGCCAATTGCTCGTCTACCAACAAACGCAATGAAAAAAAAATTATCAGAGTGAAGGCTCAGTGAGCACACTTATCCTCTCTCATGTTTTATGATTATTAAGTCACCTTTCTAACATACATGCTATATGCAATTGTCATCCAACTGTAAGTATATGCATTCTTATCAATCCATACAATATGTATCAGTATACATTTTTGTTCTAATTCACATCTGTGTCATCTTTTGATATTGTTATATCTCTGGTTTTTGAGATTGGCTGGCAATCGTTTCATGAAAGCACTGGCAAATATTTTGGTGTATAGGTAAGTTAAGGAACCGATCCTAATAACAGAATCAAGTTATTAAAACTAAAACCATTCGACAAACAGACGTAACAAAATCAAGTATTTTTGTATCAAGAAGTACTATTATTATTATAAAAATAGGCCATATTTGAGCACAGTACAATAAAAGTACATAGGTACTATAAAAAGACAACGATTTCACAAACGTACATATAAATGGTAATTCTATAGATACATTCAAAGTGAATCAACTTATTTCAATATTCAAAATGAAAGCAACATACGCAGCTAAGTATAAACTACTATTAAATTATATTAAAACACACTGCTAAAAACTATAACTCTCACGTATTGAATAAAACTACTCTAAAAGCTGAAAATTGCCGCGTTGCATCCTGAATTTAGTTATTAATTTATATTCAAACTGTTTTTAATACGCTTGTTTATCAAACAATTATTAACAGTTAAATCAAAGTTGATGTTTTAAATGAAGTCTAAAGTTGGGTATGATATCTCGAGATCAATATCCGAATCAATCGTATATAAGTTATCCCACACAAGTCAAACATTTGTGTGCATGAACATGGATGTTTGTTTTGGTCTGGGAGTTTCTATGTATAATATGTATGTATTTACAAAAAAATAAGTATATATGTATGTTTATCCATTGTCTAGTACCCACAGTACAAGCTCTGCTTAGTTTGGGCTAGATGGTGTTGTGTGTGTGTGATAGAATATTATAATTATTATTTGTTTCTTTTTTACGGGTATTTCCCTAATACGTTAGGAAAATACCCGGCCCTTTGGGAGGCTTACACGGAGACATGGGTCCAACGTGACGAGGCCCTTCGAGAGTTTTAATCAAAGGTGGGATGGAACACCTACAGCGCCACTAGCCGCAGCAGGCGTAGGACTATTGCTAGGTATGGATTCTAATTTATGGGCTATGGGTATGGGTGTTTGATGGACTGGTATATTGGTAACTATGGATAATAAAATGGCGTCTGCCCTGAATGCTCTAATAGCATCAATCGAATGGACAGACGGTGACTCGCCAATTCACTAGATGGGTCCCCTGAATAGCCACGATAGGCATACAAGCCAGCAGCAGAGGGCAACATCCGTGCGAGCGGTTAGGGGTGTCGAGCGGTGTGGCGCCAGTTTCACCATAACGGGTCTCGTGACTACAGAGACTCGGAGCGGGTTTCCCGTAATTATACTCTTGAAAATGACAATTCCACCTCTAAGCATGTAGCTGTAGCGGCCGGTCTAGTGACCGGCCGATCAAGGCAAGCCAGAGTTAAGAGTCATACGGGCGCTCTTGAAGTTTCACCCCGGCCAACCAGTAACGGCAAGCCGGGGACGAGGCCCTAACTGATGATCTGAGGCATTCATGACCGCAGCGTCGCCACTCACATTCAGCTCGCCACAAGCTGTGCCCTACGGTTTGTGCGCTTTTATTTAACCTGGTGATACATTTTTTGTTTATATCACAAGGTTCGCCTTGTGATATAAACAAAAAATGTGGTGGTAATTTAAAAGTTATTGTACTGTGCCCTCCGCTGTCGCGCTAGTCTCATGAGGAGATAACGACTATCCTAGAGGGGGTTATTATTATTTTTATTTTTTATTTTCTTGTATTTTCTCGGCTTACCAGAAAGAGAACTGATGCCACGGGCCCAAGCCAAATGTACATCAGCAATAGGTTGTGATTGAGTTGTAAACAGAATGGCTGTGTGTGTTACTGAATGTGAGTTTTCTGATTCACATTGTAGAAATTTCCTTACCATTCTACAGGTGTTGAGTATAACTGCTTTTTAGGTCTTAGGTGGCAGTTTTATAGTTTCGAGTGATTGGTGTAATTGTTTGGGTATGACGCCTGTAGTAGAGAGAACAATAGGGACGATAATTACTTTTTCCAGGTGCCAAAGACGAGTAATTTCATCCTTTACTTCTATATATTTACTTAGTTTTTCTGCAATTGTAGTTTGTAGGTTGTGTGTGTTTGGTACGGCAATGTCTATTAAGTATCCTGTTTTAGTTGTCTTATTTATTAAGGTTATGTCTGGTCTATTGTAATAGATGGTTCGATCAGTGAGGATAGCTCGGTCATAATATAGTTTGGTAGTGGAATTCTTTAAAACAGTTTGAGTGCTATATTTATAATATGCTGTAGCTGATTCTATGAGTTTATATTGATGTGCAAGATTTTGGTGTATAATATTTGCTACTTGGTCATGTCTATATTTGTAGTCAGTCTGAACAATTGATTTGCAGGCTCCTGTGATGTGTTGGGTTATTTATGGAGTACTATTGCATTTACGGCAGGTGCCAGTTGTTAAGTTCTTGATTATATGCTTTCTATAGTTTTTGGTTTCGATTATCTGGTCCTGTATTGAAATCATAAATCCTTCGGTTTCTGTGAAAAGTTCGCCTCGGCTCCGCCACGCGTTTGACGCCTCTTTGTCGACATTTTGTTGGCATAAGTCCGTGCCATGTCTTCCATGCAGAGATTTTTGGTGCCTTTCCGATAGTTTAGATTTTTCGTCTGACAGCATTTAATTTTTTTGTTTGACAGTGTCCTTGAGGTTTAGTGGGGTTAATTTTTGATCCATTTGTGCTATTGACTCGTGGAGTGTAGATAATTGAGATTTGGCGAAGAAATATTGCCGGAAGGTCGTTATTTGTTTGTTATGCAAATTTAAAATGTCTACGAGACCTCTACCTCCTTCTTTCCTGGGCAATTTAAATCTTTGTAAACAAGATATCTTAGATATATTTGCGAAACCTGGTCATTGTAGTGTTCAATTTTCTCTGTAGGTTTTTGAGTTCGGTTTTGGTCCAATGTATTACTCCAACAAAGAAAGTGAGTACCGGAATGACAAAAGTGTTGATTGCTTTAATTGTGTTTCTAGAGTTAAGTTATGTTATCAATATTGTATTAAGTCTGTGTTGGAATTATCATGTGTTTGTTTTGTATCTTTGTGATGTATTTGTAGTGACTGTTTATACCCTAGATATTTGTAAGTGTCATGGTCGTCTAGTGATTCAATATTCTTACCTGTATCTAACGTGTATTGATGTTGATAGTTCTGCCTGGCTTTAACTAAATTTATTTTACATTTATATATGCCAAATTGCATATTTATGTCATTTCTAAATTCTTCCACTAGGTTAGCTAGTTTTAATAATTCATTCTCAGTATTAGCGTAAAGTTTAATATCATCCATATAAAGCAAATGATTTAATACATTTTTCTCTGTATTAGTATGGCTTTCTGTGTCTTTTAAAGGGTATCCTATTGCAGTTGAATTTAATATGTTAGAGAGAGGATTTAGAGCAAGGGAGAACCATAGCGTACTTAGCGCATCTCCTTGAAAAACATCTCTCTGTATTCGGATGGGGCTTGTTTCTATTATGTCTGTTGAAGTAGTAAGTGTAAGCACAGTTGACCATTTTGTCATCATATTAATTAAAAACGTTATTTTTGTGGGATGTATTTTGTAGATGTCTAAAAGTCTACTGAGTCATATACTTTCTTGTAGTCTATGTACATGCTGAAAAGATCTGAATGTGTCTTCTGGACTTATTTAAGGATAACTGAATCTATAATTAATTGTTCTTTGCATCCTTGGCTAAATCTACGACACCCTTTCTGTTGTTCGGCCAAAATATTGTTGACTTCAATATGTTCATACCAATTCTGATAGGCAGGATGTGATTATCTTATATAGGGTTTATAAACAAGTGATAGGTCTATATTTGGCAGGATCAGAGAGATCATTGCTGTCTTTAGAAAACATATATGTTTTACCTGATGTTATAGTGGTAAATATGATGGTATAGTGTTGGGGCCCTGGATGAAAATATTAATCTAGTTATATAGATAGCTGTGAATGTAAGCAAATTTCTTATACCAATAATAATCAGCCAGGGCAGAGCCCTGTATTCACCGCAGTAAGGGCAAATAAAACTAATGATTTTCTGTTCTCCAGAGTCCGCATACTAGCTACTAAGCTCCCTCTTAGCCACGCAGTTCTCGGCGTACGCTGTTCCATCTTAGCTCCGGTCCTAACTACTCACCTACCAGTGGCACGTTAGCCACGCCAGTAAAGTTTATATTGTCGTGTGTATTATTGCTTTTGCAGTACCTAACAGTCTTCAAAAATCCTTCAATACGGTACAAAAAGTATGTTAAACCGTTTGTTCTGGTTGTTATGAACATCTATAACAGTATCTAATTATTATTTTCTTATTTAATTACTAAACCTATTTAATTACTAACGGCCTCTTTGGCGCAGCGGTAGTGAATGCGACTGCTGTGCATAAGGTCTCGAGTTCGAGTCCTAGGTCGGGCCAGCTAAAAGTTTATTGAGTTTTTCTGTTAATCTCAATAGCAATCCGGAGTTGGGGAGTTTGCGGTGTTAAACGGCGGTGTTAAAATTTAGATCTATCGGTGTGTTCGTAACTCAATTAATAGTTTTTATAATGTCTAGCGGCTGGCGTCGACTACATTAAACAAAAATAAAAACGGCATAGAATGGCTTTATTGACTCTATCATTTATAATAATAAATGATAGAGTCAATAAAATGTAAATACCTAATTGGTCTTAAACTTAATTATAAAAGGCATAACATGTATTCTTGTTACATGTACGCACATAAAATCTTAATTAGTTACTAAAACTATAGAATAGCTTTTTAAGTTGGGATTGTAGATACATTTAGTAAACTGCCTACAAAAATTTATCCAGAAAATGAAAGCTGCAATTTGCCCAAAGTCAGCAGTACGTCGTCCCGTGTGGCTCGTCTCTCTGAAAGGGGTTACTGTACTTCAAATGGCGGCGATCATTTGGTAATATTTGTTGCAAAACTACTATTTCTTATTGTTAGAAAATGGATAGGTTTTTATATTCAACACCGTATAGAAGGTTATGATGTTTTCTGTCGAATACTAAATGTGTGAAAGTTTAAGATAGTGTACTTGTAATCAGATGTGTTTTTGTATGTGTGTCCAAATGAAATGATTCAAGGTAGATATGGATACATATTTACTGATACCAGTAACAAATAAAATAAATACGTAATGAACTACGATCTAACTGAGTGGTTGCGGAGAAACGACAGCCGCGCAGAGCTATTGCATACGCCTGACTATATAAAACTAAAGCATCAGCAGTGTCGCTACAATATATATAAACTCACGTTTACGGACATTTTACCAGCTTTGTTTAAAATTTGATGAGATAAGTCATGAGCTTATTGGCAGTCACCAGGCACGTTGGCAGACTATTCAGAGAAAATCTCAGAAAGACTATCCCTTACGTACGAACACGTAAAATTATTTCACATAAAAAAAGCTAAACAGATTTTGATGACATTTCGTGTAGAGATTACCTGGAATTATAAGGCGTGGATATAGTCTATTCGTTTTAATGTGTATGTAATTCAGGCTCGGTCCCTTTATTCAAGAAACGAGTCGTTTAACCTACGGACAGTTAATTTTTGATACATATTCTATAAACAACATGTCAAAATATGTATAACTCTCTATAGCTAAAATGACTAGGTTCTTGAATTTAAAAACCGGGCCTGAATCGACGACGTGTGTTAAAAATAAAAAGACTGACTTTTGCGTAGAAAAAAGCTTTTGCGTGACCAGTGTAGAACGAAGACCACTGTTTATACTGAACTGCCTAACAAGTTATCAGATAATATGAGTTTAGTCTCATATCAACTATTTCAAGTGATTATAGGCGACGATTTCCGGCTGAAAAGCATACCGTAGTTTCTACTTCTAACCTGTATTTCTTTACTAAGGGATTTAAAAGGAAAATATTACTATTTTATCCTCGTATCTCACGGTCACTACCCACGCTTGTACGCGTCAGTAAACAATGTTACGCCTGGCTCCATTTAAACTAAGATTGTAAAAAATAAATCTTTCTTATGTCAAACATTCGTTGTTTTTTTTATTTACAATTTATTTACCACTAGGTTTTGCTCACGGCTTCGCCTGCGTTAATGTAGGTTATGTCAATAAATTTTCATCCCTCGGGAATAATACGTTTTTCTGGATGAAAGATATACCATTATGTGTCCTTTACTGTACACCTGACAACGTGTACATATGCTAAATTTCATAATAATCGGCTGAGTAGTTAAGGCGTGTAAGCGTTAAAAACAAACAAACTCACATTGACAGTTATAACTCAGCCTAACAAATAAGACACTGGACTTTGAGAATTTGTTCTATTACATTAACTGCACTCATTGCACTACCAACGTGAACTCACTAATACAAGCACACTCTTCCTAATACAACCATTAAGCTTAGATGTTGTGGTTAGTAAGATTATTAGTAATTGCAAGTAATATTTCTAAATAAAAGTAAATAACTTCATAGAACCCTAACCAAGACAGCTATTCCTAAGAAAGCTATAAACATTATAACGTGGCCTGTAAACTAGTATTAGCTACATAAAGGACATCACAGACCAACTCGAAGTATCGATACTATAAGATTAACGTCAGCGTTGCGGCGAACGTAAAATATTATAGAGGTACTTACGGAGACGGCATCAAAGGAAAATAGACGGACATAATATTTAAGAATTAACTTTTATGGAAATGGCTATTATTTTTATGATATCAAATGGTTAAGAAAACACTTCTGCTATTAAATATACTCCTTAGAATTACAATTGCGAAATGGACGTAATTTCTTAACAGTCAAATATTTCGCTCATTGGATTTATTTGAAATTTCTGTTTGATACACTGACGGAAAATAGTTGTTTGCGGATTTGAAATGGAGAGCGACAAGACTCATAGGTATATATCGTCGAGTCGGGAAAAGCCACAAAATCCTGGGCTTAACCAAAGCTAACTAGACATATCGAAACCGAGCATCCCTTTGCACTGTGTTATTTTATTTTCCTTCACTATACGTACACATACGACCAAATTATTCGACACACTTCAGTTGGAAAAACTCATATATGATGATAGTGCCACTTGTGTCACTTTTAGTGCCCTTCTACGGAGAGATGACGCCATAAATTTCTATGTTATTGATCCTTACGTGGTTTGTGATTCTGTGGCTTTCATAGCAGTAAATAGGTAGGCTTTATTGCGCCACTGAAATATTCATAAGTTGGTGAAATATTTCCCACATACTCAAGCTTTGTTTCTCTAGTACCGAATAAACTTTTTTACTACACGATTTGCTGCTAATATGTGCATTGCAACATACTTTGTATGGTAATATATTGTAGATTGATGGATAAAATACTTCGCAACTTATATTCCAGATAAGGATTACCAAATAAAAAGTATGAAATTTTAACGTATTTTGAACTGTTTTTAATATCGATATCAGTCAGGCCCAATTTATTTATTCATTAAGTAAGTTTTAGAGCAACTCTTTTAAACAACATCAAGTAACTTACCCTAAAAGTAAAAAAAAATACGACCTCTAATAAAAACTCGATATCTTTGAAGACTTATTGCTCATTCATGTGTCCATTAGAGCTGATTTTTTAATTAAGCGGATTAATATAAAAAAATGGCAATCAGCTCAATGATATGCTTTTTGCTGACGTAGGGGAATAATAAGCAAGAGAGCGAGTTGTATGCATCATCTAAAATACCGTGCAGTACAAGCTACACTGCGTGTGCGTATTACTCGAGTAGCTGAGTAGAATGATAGTAGACCGCATGAAATGAAATAAGCAAGTACATAGCCCGCACATGTTGGCCGCAGGTTTATTTGCACTGACAACGTGCACGGTGTACAAGGGGTTTACAAAACAAGTGATTCGTGCATGTAGTACGTACGTGATCCTTGCGTGCTAGAGCTTTACGCGCAAGCTCTATAAGTGCTCTTAATTTACTTGCAGAAAAGCCGTTACCGATTATTACCGGTCCTAAAGTAGTACTATATCTTTAAAAGAAACCGGAGTAAGAGAAGTTACTGCATTTCGCCCAGAGAGTAACATTTCTGCAAGCTAAGTTCCTATCCCTCCTTTTCATATACATAATAAATTTTCCTCAGTCTTCGACTCGCAAATGACAATTCTAGTATTGTCTGCAATTATAGGTTACATTAAGCATTTGGCATTAGACGGACTATATGCCTTTTTACCACCTGGATGTAACAGAAAGAATTACCTTGTACTTTACTCGTGCATAAGTAACTTTAGGGATTCCTACATTTCACAATAAAGAGGTGTTGACGGACCGAGCGCCTCGAACAGAATGCCCCCGACCAGCTAGCGCGCTGTCTTATATCGCTTCATCCCCACCTCGCCTGATTCGTCGAGTGGTACGATCGTACGATGACGCACGTTACACGTGCGCGCGTTCGTAAACAACTTTGTTATTTCACGCCGACATACACTTTCAATAGAAAACATTTGTGTAGTTTAATTTTCTATTGAACGTGTATACTGTGTGTTACTCATAATTTTTCCCTACCGTGACTTTTGTGAACTATTTATACTAGTTCCTTACCTTTACCTTATATTGCCTAGCAAAGTATGATATTATATTCAAATAAGGAAAACTGAGTTGCTCTTTTATCCATGTAATTATTATATTATATATTATTATATTAACTACTATTATTATAGTAATAATAATATCAGCCTTGTATATAAATTGTTCCCTGCTGGGCACGTGCCTGTTCTCAGTTTATGAAAGCCCAAGCCACAGTCTACCACGCTGGCCCGATTTACCTTCACCATTAAAGCGAGCAATAATTAACTACTATCCCTGGGATCGAACTCGAGACCTCCGCTTGGTAGTCACTGACTATTTAATAGTTGTTAAATAAACATACACATTCGTTGCGGTACAAGCTCGAGTTCAACTCACACTTGACAGATTTTGTCACATTTATGAACATATGAGGTCTAAGTTTGTACCACCGGGAAAGATAATTAAAGTTTTTAATTAAACTGCGTGTTTTGTATCACTCCAGACTAGAGCCAAAATAATTAAGTTTACGTCTAACATTGCGATAAGCAAAGTTAGTAGTCTAGTAGTGCTGAGCAGATTGTATAATTGTACATACTTTATAATTGTAGCCACAAGTACCTAAATTTTATAAATGCTTTGTTGTCTCTTTCGCTTACACCAAGGTGGTTATTTTATCATTGTACAGGTAGCGTATTGGTTTAAGTGGTCGCTTCTTCACTGCCCCTGTTCCGAGAGTAGCAGTTTCGATATCCACACGAGACAAAACTTTTTGTGTTCCACAATTAGTTGTTCCAAGTCTGAGTGTTCTTTGTGTCCGTTGTTCGAATGTTTGTAAGTTCTCCAGCACAGGATCTATACAAAGCGCAGAAGTAGTCTTTTTAAAAATCAAAAACAGATCTATACTTATTCGAACAGACAGATTACCAAGTTGGACACAGTTACATCGTTTTTCATTTAAATTCTCAGTAGCTACACGGAGTCTAGCAATATGCCCAGAGTACAAGTATAATAATAATAATAAGTTTATTACTCCATAAGAATAACACTTAATCTAGGTACAAAATTTAGGGCTTAATGAATATATAACAAACTGGAGACCATGACTTCTAAACTAGGTATGGACCTGTATCTTAGAAGCCAGTGCTACCTTCTGATAATTACATTTATATAAGCCTAACAACAAATGGTTACAAACATTTATATTCTCATAAATAGTGAGACAATACTAAATACAAAAAAGGGTTAGTGAAAATGGAGAAATGTGTCTTTCTTTATTGTATAGAAGGAATACAAAATCTGCATGTGTCTGCTTTAATAATAGTGTGAGATTTATAATTAATTGTTGTGTGACGTGTGTGTGTATGTGTGTAGGTGGGTGTATATAAGGATGTTTGAGTGTGTATGAGTGTATATATAAATAAATATGAGTGTGTGACAGTATTTTTCTACATAACTGTGTATGTGTATTATTCAACTGTTAATTCCCCAACAGGAGTTCCTCGGTATTACGGAAGGTAAGTTTTTTAAGATAATCCTTTAGTGCAAGTTTAAGTTGAAATTTAGTTTTGGAGTGTAAATTCAGTTTTTTATTTAAATTATTATAAAGTTTAGTACTTGCCACGTAGTAGTGTCTTTTTGCGAATGAGGTATTATGTGAAACTTGAGAAAAGGTTTTGTGTTTTAATCTGCCAACTGGCTCTGAAAAGGGGCAAGATGAGTGCTTACGCAGGATGGATATAAGAACATAAAGCTGTCGAACTGTTAGCATATTCGATTCCGCATAAAGCTGTATCGTAGGATATCTAAGCGGCCGTGAGAAAATAACTTTAAGCACTATTCTTTGCGTACGTTCAAGTTTTATGAAATAGCACTCAGTGGCTGCACCCCAAGCGGGGATACAATACGTTAAGATCGATTGGCAAAGAGCTAAGTATACCAATTTTAATGATATATAGAACAAGTAAGGCGATATTATAGGAGGGGACTAGAAGGACGCCTCCGTTTCAAAATTCATTGCCCATTCCAATGTCAGTAATTGCAATTTTAATAGTTGTATAACAAGCCAATCATAGTTTTGCTACTGCAAGTGTCTATTTCAACATCTAACAAAATATGTAGAAACGAAAGTAATTTTCTGTAGAAAATCGTACTTGAAAGCACTACAGTCAATGACAAAGCAGCGCAGAGCTGTGAACTGAACATGGCAACAAGCACACTATTCCTACATACAAAAGAACCGAGGCACGGACGTCAGATATATTCCGAAGACGCGAACAAAACACTAGCAATCGTAACAACGTTTGTACATTGTTGAAGCCATCTATTCCGGCATAGATTCATCCCAAGAGAAATTCCGTAGTGGCAGAATAACGCTCAGTGTAAAGCTTTCAATCCAACGCTCACTTGAATCGGATCAAACATAACTTGCAGCCGTACGCCTTTCTGAGTTCAGTCCGATGAATGTGAAATAATATAGAACGTGTTGTGTGTCCGAATACTACATGGTGGAATGATTTGTGTGGTCTAAAATTTGGGCTGAGATTGGGTGTACTTTGTGTCCCTTAGTTATATAATAATAATAATATGATATAATATTCTACTACATACACACAACACCATCTAGCCCAAACTAAGCAGAGCTTCTACTATGGGTACTAGACAATGGATAAACATACATATATACATTTTTTTGTAAATACCAACATATTATACATAGAAAACACCCAGACCGAGACAAACATCCATGTTCATGCACACAAATGTTTGACTTGTGCGGGAATCGTACCCGCGACTTCAGGCGTGGCAGTCGGTTACACTAACCACTACGCCACCGAGGCCGATATGCTTGTAAAGTCCTCACGATAATAAGCTCAATGGAAGGAAGTTGTAAATAAATGCTAGAAAGATACTTAACTAATTATATTTGTTCATTTTAAACAGCGTAATGTTCTATTCGGGCCCAGTTGTTTTTAAAACAGTATCGCGTTCCAGATTTTTATTGGCAACATACTATACATATGCTACAATCTATTAATTAGTTCCTTAGTTTATCACATATAAAGCATCGATATTTAACACCTATTGGCTAGTAAATAACTGCTAGATATCGATTTGTGAAAATAATATATAATAAAAATTACATCTCTAAAGACTATTGACATGATTATGCATATGCTAATATTATCACTACTTATTATAAAACAAAGTCCCCCATCGCGTATGTTTGTCTGTTTGTGATAAACTTAAAAACTACTAAATGGATTTTTATACGGTTTTCACCAATTGACATAGTGATTCATGAGGGAGGTTTAAGTGTATAATTTGTTCATATTTTTACTTCCTGTGCAAAGCCGGACCAGATCGCTAGTAAGTGTATAAAATGTTAAACGTTTCCCGGACTCGAAACAAATTACTACTAACTTTCTGGTTCACACATCATCCGCAACAAAGCGAGGTGTTCATATAAACTACTACGCCATAAACTCTACATTTTAAAACGAAAATATACCTTTAAGTTTATCCAACACATCAAAAATACGGAGTGTACTTTCGTAAAAGGCACTAAACTACAGACAGGGAACTAGAATGTTTGCTCGAGCTAACCTAATAACCTTTGATGTGTTTATATTTGTGGCTTTCACATTTTAAACTTAGTTATGCTCAAGTTAGCGTGGTTTATGACACAACTGACCCAGACTAGACCGGATTTACAACATTTGGTAACTCTTATATTTATAATACTCATTTCGAACGCTGATATACAAAACGAATTCTGTAACGATCTACGCTTTAGGAAAATATGTAAAATATAAACTTTCTGAAAAGCATTTAAAGAATGTATATTTGGAAAAATATAAATATAACACTACTATCAATGGGATATTTAGAAGTGATATTATTATTAATATTGTAAATATGTTTTATGAGCTCGATAGAAATGAGAATGATATTCATATTTTGTTCATGTTTTATTGAACTATAGATCTTTGCATAACCGTTATTTAAATAACAGGCAAAGAGCACTTACAATCATTTTAAACCGACAGCAGGAATAGTTACGCCTATTGTAATTGTATACGACTCAAGTAGCTGCCGCGGTATTCATGCGTTTACTTTATTATTATTATTATTTGGATTGACTTCATGGATGGCGCAATGGTTTAAGTGGTCATCTTGGGTTCGATCCCCACACAGGACAAATTTGTGTGACTCACAAATAGTTGTTCCGAATCTGAATGTTCTTCATGTCCGTTATTTGAATGTTTGTAAAGTCCCCCGCAATACAGGAATTATTCTTGCGGGAGTTATCATTTGTAAACCAAAATAAATAATAAAAGAATTGCTGTGTTAATTATAATTAAACTTACTTTTAACATCTTGCTCACTTAATGTCACGTAGATATATTTTGTAACCGCCTCAGTTCTACACGAATAGGGCGATTGTTTCTTTTTTTAAACGCGCTTATCTCTGAAGCTACCACTCGGAATTTGGAACGAGTAAAGACCAGTCGGGTGATGGACCTACCAGTCAGACTCAATTTTTGAAGAATAGGTAATGTCACTCTATGAGCCACGAGGGCAGAGCAGTAATTACAAAGATAGGGAAGCCGCGAGGACAGCTAATAAACTTGCAATTTCAAGAAATTTCAGTACAAACAAAACATAAAAATGTATAACAGAATAATACATAATAATTATACAATTACGCGTCGTCGGGCTGTGTTTTAAAAATGGCGCCGTACGATGGCAGTGTTCACTCGCCGCAGTTTGAGAAATACAAGTAGACATATCGCATGTTACTTTCTTGTTTTCATTTCAGACGGCTTAAAGTAGAACGTGCTGTGTTATGCCCTACTCCGTGTTATTGAAAATATGATTTTAAAGAGATTTTCTCATTTCATTTTTACGTTCGCAGGAATGTGAGTGTGCTTATGTATGATAGTACTAGAAACAGTGAGTTTATAGCTTTAATACAAGAGACCCTCATAGTAATAAGAAGGACTCTTGTTGTTGTGAGCCTAAGTTCTGCTATCTTTATAATATAAAGTTAAAACTACTCCTGCGTTCTTGTAGGCATAGGTAGGGCATTATATGGTATTATAAGACGACAACATTTTAAGATTGAAATATACGGAAATAACGAGATATACTGATACAAATGTAAATTTTTATACTAGTCTATTATTGTATATTCAATACGATATAGTGATCAGCTATGCTCATGCTACTATGGTTTCAAGAGTTAACAACACTAGTAGATAAACGTCTAATTGTACCATCTAGTGAAATATACAAATCCTTACTTATATCCTAACTAATATTATAAATGCCAACGTGAGTTTGTTTGTCAAGTTTTTACGCTTTAACTATTTGACCATTCATCATGAAATGAGAACAGACAATCGTAGCATCGCCCTTGAAAGAGAAGTACGTATAGTTTACCAATGCTCCGAAAAGATACATACATTATTAAATTGTTCATGATTTGTCCCGTAGTGATTAATTCTAAAAGCTATATTAATAAAATCATTTGAAATTATTCATATGATTTTATTTTGACTTCTCAACTGTATAACAGGGTTACCAGCAATAAAAACATCGTTATTTAAATATCCCACTTACAAATATTAGAAACGTTTTATACAAATAAATATATATTTTAGTATCAACTATCGCCTAAAAAAACTATTTGCAAAACAATTACATTAAATGAAAACGCAGTTAGGATATATTTTCTAAAATTGATATATTATTGATCTTAATATGGCAAAAAATGCAACAATATATTTCCGGCTTCTTGATATGTCAATATCAATCTCTGCCAATATAACCTTATTATATTTTTGTAAATTGTGAGACATGGCGATTAGACGAAACGAAATTGGAGTTCAAATCCCTAATACTCGATCTATTACAATTGTGTGAACAGTGCGTTGGCAGAAAATAGCTACGCTATAATGTAATTAACTGTACAGGGTACAGAAAAGGACACAGAGTACCTACTTTTCATACAAAAAAAGCTCTGTCCCCGAGGGCTAGAAAATTTACTTAACGTACATTTAGACCAGCAAAGTCGCGGATAAATCTAGTATTCAATAAAACGAAAATTTATATTAATAATTTGTCTATTCATCAAAATAGTACTCGCCAGGATGTTGGATTTTATCAGCATCAACATCCATAGAAACAACTTCTCCATTGATTTTCTTGTTGTTAAGTTCTACAAGTGTTTTGTAGAACCTATAATACCTCATTTCACGGATCGTGGGCCGTAAGTAATGTTTATTATATTTCTTCTTAAATTTCTCATATATGTCTTCTGTCTCGTCTAATTCGTACAAATTTAAATCTAGAATATCTTTAATCTTTTTATTTTTCAAATAATTTCTTTCGTGTTCCTCGTCGTCTGCGGCATAGTCGTCTGTAACAAGTTTCATCATAATAAGTCTTTGCTATTATTAATATTTTTATTTTATTATAAATAATATTGAAAATTGATGTGACCGAGAAATGTAAAATCATTTTGGATATTTATTGACTTGGCTGTGACTTATTAACTTACTCATGAATGATAAACATGGGTAGTATACTGTTGGGTATCCACCGGTAATGTGCATACCTAATACGATTGATAGAAATATTGATAATCACATGTAGGTATGCTAGATGATAGATATTGTATACTCATGTTTCACAACATAAATTATCTTTATCTCTTTATTTATTAATTACCTTTATAAATAATTATAATTTTAGTTTAGTATCATTTTCTTCTCTGTTTGTAATTCGATTTTTGAATATTTTTGTTTAGTAAGTATTGATGACCGTTATCACAGAACAGTAAACATTAGAAAAGATCACACACACAGATGAAATTTCTAGGAACTATATTTTTGTGTTAAGGTTTATTTAGATAATGGATAGTAAGAAGAGAATAAAAAATATAAAAATTGGAAGCAGTTTGTTTTTTTAATACTTAGGCAAAGACAAAACTGTAAGTACCCTTTTCTTTTCTGTTTATCAACATATTTTCTTTTTTAATAATGATAGTAGTCGGATTTTAACCATTGGGTCAACAAAAACATTAATTAGTATGAGTAAATAGACAATAGATATCGAAACATCCTAATATTTTTGTTGAATAACATCAGATTAGTGAACTATTTACGACTATTAATTAATTTATTTATTAATTTATTAACTAGATTACGACTATGATAAACAATATTCTATGTGTAGCTGGAGGGACTAGTCTGTGTGCCAAGCCCTATCCAATTTGTTTTTTATTTTATGATAGGCACTAGAAATAAATCATGTATCGCGGGAGAATTTACAAGCATTCAAACAACGGACACAAACACCTAGACTCGATAAAATCATTTGTGGATCAGACAAATTTTTATCTCGTGTGAGATTCGAACCCACACTCGGCGACTACGCCGTGGTCACCTCGCCACAAACTAGTGGTTGTTTATATATTATAACGCTGAAGAGTTTGTTTGTTTATTTGTTTGGTTGAATGCGCTAATCTCAGTAACTGATTGGAATTGAAAAATTATTTCAATTTTGGATAGCCCATTTATCGAGGAAGACTCTATAGCCTATGATATATAACATCACGCTACGACCAATGGGAGTAGAACATAAATGAAAAGGTTGCAAAAACGGGGAAAATTCTATTATGTGAAGCAGACGAAGTTGCGTGGGTCAGCTAGTGTAATCAAAAATTGCTTTTGAATTAAAATTTGATTTTTATTAGACTACACCAAAACCACAGATATAACCTTTAGTTTAATCAGTTTTTATTATGAGAAATGGTTTTCAGTTATCTCTTTCTTCAGAGTCTGCACACATAGAACTGAAAGCCAATTCTCGTTAACTTTAGCAACTTTAGAAAAGAAAACTCTCATCTCTCAAAACTTTAGAGACTGTACTTACATGGTTTAATTGTAACAGCGAAGCGTTCGAGCAATTCAGCAGAATCTTGATCCGCATACCTATTTAAATTGTAACTCTGTATTCCTGTTACATTAAACTTGGCTTCACTTTCCTTGTTAAGCTCAGCAACTGTTTTCAAATGACGTACATAGTTCTCAAACGCCTTATGTTCTTCAAACTCATTAGTATACACTCTTTTAAAATGAGTTTTGTATATATAAAATAATTCCGAGCTTTCGTTGTAAGAAGATTCCACGTAATTTATACAAAGTATACATACTGCAATCGTAATCAACTCCATTATGATTTCTATTTAAGTTTTCTTATTGGCTTGGTTTGTTTTCCCAAATAAACGGATCCAATAAAATAGTCGTTTCCTTAACAGAAAAAGTACACAATGTTCAATCTTAGAACCCAGCGTGTAATCATCTAATGCGGCATAAAATTGACAGTTTGAAATTCTTCACAGTTATAAGTGGCAAAGAGTCATCTTTATAATTTATATTGATACAAAAGGAAAAATACAGACGGAGTTCTCAACTGAATGAGGAAAATTTACATTACAAACAAAAAGAGAAAAGGAACATTCCAGACGTGAAATGACAACCGTTGGAATCCTATCATGGTCCAGTGAAACCAGCTCAAAATAATATGGCCTTAGAAGGCCTATTGGGTATTCAAACGGTGGTTTTATTTATCACTGAATTTAAACCCAATTTTAATCATCCAAAAAAAATACATATTTGGTACTATAAATCACAGTGGTTTTCCTTAGTAATGAATCCTCGCGCCTGTTAAATTTAAATATTAATATTGTAAGTAGTGTTGTTTTGGATCTCATCCAAATATTTTGCATGCGAACGTAAAGTTTTACATGAGCCTTTAAGACAATAGTCGTCTTTTTGGCTAAGTATTGCTTCCAGCTTTTTGTGCATATATTACATAATTAAATATAATGTATTTTGAACGTTATCTCTACGTAACTATAAATATAGTAATGATAACATATTTACAGATACTTCATCACTATAATATATCCCTTGAGATATTTGAATACGATTTTTTAATTATTGTGACTTCACACTTTATGCACTGCAGTAGAAATTTGTTTGCAGGTACGAAAATATTCACTGGCCTCTTTTTTTGTCTTCTTGAATCAATCGCGTGAATATCATACATATGGGACGCGGCAGAAGACAAAGGATAATTTATAGAATGTTTTACGACGGTATAGGTACATAACTAAACCGGGATTAAAGATTCTATAAATTAATTAAGACATGTTTTATTCGTATGCCAAGATTAATGCATATCCGTTTATCAGTTTACGCGTGATTGAATAACAAACAGCAAAACATCTGAACAGACTTTCAAATTTATAATATTGGTAAGATTAACATGTTATGTTTCTTCCAAACGGCTTGCGGATGCGGCTTCGCTCACGTAGATTTAAGTTGTGTAAATTTTCTATGCCTTAACACAAACAAGGTACTTTTTATGGATGAAGGTACAAGTATGTACTTTTCAGTACCTACCCCTTTTATTTTTTATTATTTTAACCTGGGCTTATGCATTGGCGCATACCCCTCTGCGGGGCCGGGCGGAGGGGTTATGTCGGTCTCACCCAGGAAATAGATGGAGATATCACAGTAATACTGACTAAACCTACCACAGTGTTCCTTCTCACAATCGTACCCCTGACAAAGTGTATGCGAAATTTCATGACGATCGGTCGAGTAGTTAAGGCGTCAAAGCGTAACAACAAAGAAACAAACTCACATTTGCATTCATAATCTTAGTTAGCATAGTATGTAAGCTAAACTCTTAAGAAAAGGTAAAACATCAGGCTTTCAATTGTTTCACATATTTATTTACAGGATAAATGTTTGTGTAAAATGTCTCCAAGTCAGTGGGATTTTTGTACGTAAACAGTAGCCGTAAATCTAAGGATTTACGTTGACTGATTGACTTACTTACTTGTTATGTGATAAACAAGACTTTATCAACGTAATTGATACTATGTGACCTTCTTAAGCTTTTTGTTGTCTTATTAGGTTATAAAAGGCTACAGAACATTACTGCGCTTATATGTACCTCTTATAATCATAGTTCACTAAACGTTAGTGGTTTTATACCCGTTTTATTCTTAGAAAATCTATATGCTGAAGTGAAGAGCATATAAATGTCTATTGGCATAATGGTATAACCCGATATCGCGGCAACAAAATAAACACTAAATGACAAAGTAAAAATTAAAATAATTAGTAAATAATTGAAAACTGGCGAATAAGCCAGTTCAAAGATTAAAAAGTTATTTATATTATTTTATATAAAAGATTAACGTTCTTATATTATCTTTATCACAGTCTTTACTTCATTATTCAACTAGTGAATATTAAGAATTACTAGTATCGCTAATAATAATGTTTGCCATATAAGTAATATATTTATAATTATTCTCATATACTGAATATATATATATTACAAAACTGTGCACACATTGTGGTATTGGTATAATCAAATTTATGCATACATTATATTCATAGGGAAATCCTATGCTATCAATAGTGAGGGCACGAATTTAATTTCGGCCCTTTGATCTAATATAATATTCAGGGGCCAAACTTTAAATGTGTTAGACCCCTCGGTAATCTCTCCATGTCCTCCAATGCCAATCGATTAAAATTTTCACAACGTTATACCTATTAAAGGGAATTAGTTAAATAGTTGCTATTATAATATTATCGTCGCCCTAATGTCTGTTTATTTTTAAAACAAATATAGTTGCAATCCCAGGACAATTGTTGCAATATTGTTTAGTGGTACACATACTGCGCTACATACGAATTTTAGTTTTGAATCCGATGGTTGTTCCTTTAACTCATGCTTCCGAGATAAAAATATTGATTAAACTGACTCCCAATACAGGGGATATCAGGGGATAATATCTTAAGTGCAGGGTATTAACATAATATATATTATGGTATTTTCCACTATCTCATGTAATAGCTAGTTACTAAATTCCGCTCATATACGATACCTGAATAAAATAGTGTAAAAGATAATACGAGAGATAAAATTAATCATAATTCTGCCCAAAATGGCGCGACATATCACAATCACAAGCTGTGTGCTTTTTTATTTAAGAGTTTTCTTACAATAAAGCTAATGTCATTCATAATAAAAAACAAGTTCAAAGATTATTAATTATACATAATATTCTAGCAGACCCTGGCTTAGAATCGAAATATATTATTATCTAATTGATATTAATTGTTAGTTGTCATCTTTCAGATATGGTAAGCCAACACAATACCTAAAGTTACATTGAATTTAGAACATCAATAAAATATCAAAGCGGTTCTAAGTAAAGACAAATTAATCTACTTATTAATTAATAGCCCTTGAGAACCTTTCAATAAACCCTGCCGCATGCAATCTACCCAGCAACCTCCTTAAAGTCAGCAGTCCATTTAGCTAGAGGGTATCCCATTCTAAGTGCAAACCGCAATAGAATCAAGTTTAAGCTTTAGACTTGTAAGCGAACATAGATATATACATGTATTTATCGGCACTTACACACAGGGAGAAGTTACCAATATTCCATAAAACTAGGTCACGTTAGAAGCAGACAGTTATAATTATATTACACTTGAGTTGGAGTCAATAAACAACATACTGTTGCCTTCATGTAATTTAATTCCAGCTTTTCCAATACATTATTATGGGCAAAAGTAATGATGTAGTGTTCGACGTAGTAAAACAGATTCCGATTTTACTTCATTACACCAACAATAAAAGCTGAATTACAAGAGATAAGTGTCAATAAAACCTACAAAAGTTCTTCGATGAACATCTCATGTAGGCGATGTCACAACTAATAGTCAACTAATCAGAACAAACAACTTGTAGACGCAAACCAAAGTTTGTATCAACGCTTTCTCTACAACGTAATGTTCACGTTCGTATTGACTCACATTTTTTCGATCGAAATAACTCGTGTATGACTGATTTCATATGTTTACGTCGCTTTCAAATGCCCTCAAACTCAAAACTCAGATGATTTATGGTTGAAATATTGCTGCACGAGTATCCACCTCAAAACGATTCGACGCCTAAAAATGTATTGCCAAATAGCGTAACATAAATCTCTGAATTTTATAACGCAAATGAAAGACTGCCATCAGATCAGCTTAGAAAGGGAAGCGTAACGGGTGACGTCATCATAATTATTGAGCTTAACAAAATCGGGCCTATGATTGCGAACGTCGAACCGTAATCGAAAACCCTTTGGTAACCAAAATTTTTTGATTTCAACAAATTAACGAGAAGATGAAAACGTTTCGGTTAACGATTGGACAGGTATAGCGGTGTTTTTACCTGGCTATGCCAGTCGAGATGTGTTTACATTTAATGTAGGACATGTGATCGTGATCACCTATCTTATGGGGCTATTATTCTTTTAGAAGCCGTTCAACGTACATAATACGTGACTTTTTTCACAGATGAGCTGACAGGAGCTTACAGCTAACGCTTTATCGGCGTAAATTGATTTTCCAGAGGAAATATGGTAAATTTTCTAGCAACGTTGAGATAAACGCTACGTTGGCGAAATGTCAGGTTGTTCTTTCTGAAGCGATAGAATTTCCACTATCGATTTAGGCCTCCTGCACTAAATGGATCTAATATTTCAAGCCTGGAAAATATTGTGAAGCTATTGAAATTTGATGTATAAAGGGATTATGAGTTATTATCTTGTCTTCGTGTGGTTAACAAATACAACATCAAACGCCTAAGCAGTTAAGAACTACTCATTGCAAAAAACACTAAGGTAGACAAACATACGTAATCTTTCAACAGAAGTATGTATATTATACGCATATTTCGCCAAGTGTAGTTTTAGTTTCCATTTATTGCGAGATATACCTATTCCCGTCTATAGGTGTATCGGATATAGATGTGATTACTAAAACTACTAAAATGACCTTACGGCAAAACCCTATAACACTTTGCCCGATGCATTACCGGAATCTATAATAAAACTTATTAAAAACAAAGACTCATTTAGGTAGTTATTTTTTTTTAGCTTTCGCATTTTTAATATGATGTGAGGGATATAGTTGCGACGCCACAATACAGTACATTTTCTCAAGTATTCAAAATTATTATAAGGCAAACTGTTTTCTAATTTAATATCATGAGGAGTAGCACCTACTTCTTATTACATTTAAGGAAACTGTCAGGCAATTGGCCATAAAGGCGCATTATAAAAAATCATGTACTTTGTTTTTATATTCAAGAACGTATAGTTGTGGTTGTGTTTAAATACTGTATAGTGAATATTGTACACGCTATATAATTTTACCGGCTAAAATATTTAATAAACCTTTACTAACTTTTCGATTCCACCCGCACAAGTCAAACATTTTGTGTGCGTGAACAAGGATGTTTGTCTTGGTCTGGGTGTTTCTATGTAAAAAGTATATATTATGTATGTTTATACAATGTCTAGTACCACTAGTACAACCTCTGCTTAGTTTGGGCTAGATGGTGTTGTGTGTATGTGATAGAATATGATAGAATCTATATATTATTACGTGAAGCAAAAGTTTGTACCCCTTTTTACGAAAATTGCGCGGACGGAGGAGTATGGTATTTGGCACAGTTAAAGTTTATATTGAGAAGGAGTGATAAATCTTAATACTTTTATAAAATATGCATTAAAATACATTAAATTAATGAAAAACACTAAACTCACACAACCATGCATTTGACTCAAGCAGTCGAATCACGTTCGTAGTATTTCGGCATTGTTCGGCTGATCTCGTAGAATTCTTTATAACTATGGTTACATATTATGTATGTGGTGTAGATGACTAAATGAAATTTGATTTTGACCACTTGGCGACCGCTAGTATATATATATATATATATGTATATATATATATATATATATATATATATATATATATATATATATATATGTATATATATATATGATAACTTTACTTCTAACGTCAAACCTATTTTACACTTTACTTCACTTCATGCACAAGGTGGTATGGCAAATATATAGACGCGAACTAAATGCCCAAGGCATTATGTAATAGTTAACGTTTGGGCAATGCAGAGATGCTCGATGGCGTAGTGGTTAGTGTAACCCACTGCCACGCCTGAGGTCGCTGGTACGATTCCCGCACAAGTCAAACATTTGTGTGCATGAACATAGATGTTCGTCTTGGTCTGGGTGTTTCTATGTATAATATGTATGTATTTACAAAAAAAAAAGTATATATGTATGTTTATCCTTTGTCTAGTACCCATAGTACAAGCTCTGCTTAGTTTGGAGTAGACGGTGTTGTGTGTATGTGGTAGAATATTATTATTATTATTATTTTGCCCGCGACTTCACTCGCGTTAATGTAAATTATGTCAATAAATTTCCATCTCTCCGAAATAGTGCTTTTTGCTGGATAAAAGGTACCCTATATCCTTTCTTGTACCCCTGACAACGTGTATGCAAAATTCAGTATGATCAGTCATGTAGTTACGGCGTGAAAGCGTTACAAACAAACTCACATTCGCATTTATAATATTAGTTACGATTAGTATACAAATGATGACTGTTTACTTACACTTATTGTCCTGCCGTTTCATATACTTATTGGAAAAATTATGTGGTATGATAAAACAGCTCATAATTCTGCCCATAGCCTTCTTAAAATCTTAAATTGGTTTTGAATTTATAACTAGTAAGCAAACATTTCAATTCCCTTTAGATATTGGAAATTACCGCTTGTTAATATCTAAGTTAGTATGATTCCACTATAAATCCATTTCCTATTATTAATGTTTATTCACCCGTAATTAAACTCAAAGGAACTTCTCTAACGCTATTAATAAGTAATAATATTTGAAAACTTCCTTCTGAATATATTGTAACTAGTTAAAATGTAGTTAGAGTTAATTAATCTTATGTGTATTATTAATCTCTATAAATATCTGATTAGTTTTCTTGATGAGATTTGGTCGTGTACGTTTTGGTGTTTGCGTGTTCAATACTTCTACTCTATTTATTCCCTCTTTATACCTTACAAACATGAATGCAGCCCGCCTGCTAATGGTAGTGGTGCCAAATCCTTGAGCTATTGCAACAGGCAATCACTTATGTACTGCTGAACTTGTCAAAGTCGTCGCTATGCAAACAGCGGGAGGTTCAAAGATAACAAGTCGCGACAACATCGCATCTATTTAAAGAGCTTTAAAATCCTCAGGAACGCGCTCCAAGATGGTTTACACCCCTAGTTAATGTGCATCGGGGCTAAGCAGATCTTGCATTGCACTACCTCTCATAATAATTAGATACGTATTCATTTTTCGTCCACCACGTTTTCACCTTACTACTCATATTATATTGACCTTATTTAAACACTATCTAATTTTAGTTACTGTTAACTTTGTGTCGATTTACTTCTTTTTATATTTTAAGATTATTAGTTATTTATGTAGGAAATTGTTAAAATACTTCTTAAGACTCCGGCTAAGCTAGAATTCCACTGTAAGGCACTCTTTACATAAGCACTCTAGCTTACCTAGCGGGTTGTTGTATTAGCCAATGCACTACGGAGGCGAGCCCGGTCCACATCGGTAGTGCAATGGGTAGTCGAGTACTTTTCCGTCGCAAGTAGACTACCACTGAATATAAAGATTAGGAGGTCCTGATGTCGGGTGAAATTAGCGCAATATACTAATAGGAATCAATAGCCGCAGTAGTTTGTTACTCTAGATTACATGTATGGTTTATCATTATTTAGCGAGCTTAGTTATATGTGATCGTGATATGACTGTAATGTTAAAGAACTTTGCAATATTGCAAGAAGAGCTTTGCAATTGCAGAACATTAGGTATCGCATCCTTCTTAGGAATATATTTTATTTCATCAATCATGTCCTTAGAAATCACAGCATATCTACTAGATATATGAGTATGTAAACAAGGGAATTGTATGATACTAACCACAAGGATTTCTTTTACTTTTAACGTTTAACAGATATGATAAGCTTTTCGCACACTCGCCTAATGATGAATGCGAGTTAAGGCTAGGTGCGAGGGATGCAAGTGTGTGGAGTGATTATGGTGCTCGTACAACAAGTCCGGGTTACATACGCAAGCTATGATACGGTCAACATACAAAATGTTAATTATAAAGATTACTTGCGCGGGTGGCTTGCATCGGTCGTTTAGACGATTCATGTAACCCGTGCAAGGGTCTCAACTTGTGCATATTATCCTGTAATATAAAAGATTTATTGCACTACTATTAAGCCTACTTACTTCAATGTTAACTGAGAATTAACTAAATGTCCAATTTCCTCAATTGCCTTGATCTTAAGTGAGTATCCGTAACTATAAAAACGAGTTACGTACGACTGGTTTCCCAGCGAACATGTTGATGCTTCTTGTTTAATCACCTTTCAAACTCCTTTGTAAAGTAGGACAGTTTACCCTGCTAGCCACAACACAGAACAGGCTAAACAACTTAGTCGCTTTGTTTCTGTAATTTAAACTTCGTTAACTTTGGCTTAGACTAGAATTCGTTCTTATATCGTACTTAGACAATGTTGGAATAAATTGTAATGTGTTTTGATGCTGAAAGTAAAGACTGTTTTATTGATCTATTTAGTTGTTATAATATTTTGGTTACGCTTACAATGACCGGTATATACTATAAGTATAAGTGATTCAACGTTACTTTATTCAAAAATAGTTATGCTTGGTTTGGGTATTATATATTCCTATTTAGTGGCTTTTTAATCTCCCGCTTCAAAGGAAGTAATTCTAGTATATTTATTTCTTTGGCTTAGGAGAACGAGCGTGATTGCATAGGTAGCTACCGTTATTTAGGTTTACGTTTCAACTGCCAAGTCAATCAGTGCGTTATTGGATTTTCTGTCAAAAGTCGTGGTCGTAGGTTAGTAGGTAGTAACCAACTAGTGTTGGCTGGCACTTCCCTCCGGTGACAGTAACTTAAATGATAAACATTTGCCTAAACATTTGCGGCCTCTTTTATTTCTCAAAAAAGGAAAATACCAATTATCTTTAGGAAGATAGGCATCTCAATTTTATACCTTATGTGGGGTAATGAACTTTTTTCTTTTATTGATCTTGTACAATTGTATTTTCAATTTATCAGCGACAGTTTAAGGGCTTTTATATAATATTATGGGTAGTATCCGTAGTGTAGTACTATAAACTTAAATGTAGGGGCTACAAATTGTTACGAACAATGGGCGTCTCGAAATAATATCTGACGGGTATAAAAACACGGGGAACAATAACAGCCGGATGGGTGTGAACTAAATCCCAAACACAGTTGCACGTATTAAATTAAGCGTTGATGTATGGCCAACGTGATTAACCCTCGAATTTCGGCGTGGAATTACGGCAGTTACAGACGTCGCCAGAACTTTTCTTTAGGTGATAAACGTTCTCGCAAATTGCCTACATTTATACGAAGCTTCTGCGAACCGCCGCTAATGTGGACCGGAGAAATACCTGTTTGTGAACCACCATACCTCTTTATACACTCATGTTGACGCATTCATTCATACAACATTGAACTTTACTGAACACTCGTTGCAAATGAATTGAGTCCAATTTGCGCTTTAAAAGCGTTTTATGGTTCAACGCGAGATTATTGGGAAATGTTCTCGCGGTATTAAATTAATTTATTCAATTATCATTATTTTGCGAGCCAAATGCTTTCGTGGAGTTTACTGTATTGTAATTGTATAAATATTTTGTTTAATTAGTTATTAATGAATTATAGTTTGCTTGTGGATTCAGTGCTTCAAGTAAAACACTTGAGGAACGCCTAAGGGTGCGTTTCCACTGACGCGGAGCTGGATGGAGTGGAGCGGATAAGAGCAGTGAAAATTAACAGGTTTTCCATTGAAGCGAAGCGGAGTGGGGCGGAGTACAGCTGAGCAGACCAGAGCTGCAATGACCTTTTTTCCGGTGTCTTTCACTGTGATTTTTCTTACACCATATCTTTGGTTTTATTGCATTTGTCAGTCGTGTATATCATAAACATGGAATTTTTGACACTTTCAATTAGTTTCTCATCCATTTTGATTCACATTCAATGTAGATGACGTGTGAAGTGTATGACGTAATATCGCTAACTAAACTAAAATGCAGCGTTCGAGTCCTTCCCTGACAAGTCTACACTAGCCGCCGCGCCGCACCGTTCCGCTACCCTCCGCTTCGTGCGCTCCACTCGGCACCACAGCCCGCTCGACTCCGTTCTGTCCGGCTCGGCGCGGCATATTCACTTGTTTTATTTGAAAGTCCGCTCCGCTCCACTTGTTCTGTTTCCACATATGCAAGTGGAGATATCGAGCACTATGATTGGCCAGTTCACGGTCCGCTCCTCTCCACTCCGCCCAGCTTCGCGTCAGTGGAAACGCACCCTTATAGTAATGTACAGTCAGCCAAGAAAGTGGTCTACCAGTTTTGACAAAAGTTTCTGTGACATCTAATTATCGCTAAGATTGAAAATATAAAAAGAAAAAGATCGCTATTCTTACTTGAAACTTGGCATGACGTAAATATAATACCTACATGATAAAGATTGGTATCTGTCATAATATTATTGCAAGGGCAAATCGACCTTGTTGTTTCGTGACGTTTAAATGAACCTCAACCGTAGGGTAGTAGGGGTGCGTCTCATAACGTATAAACTCATTTGGTCTAGTTTCATTTTATTTTCGTTCATAAGATATAATAAACGTGAGATATATCAACTGTTGATATAATTTCTTTACATATAACATTTATTTATTCTAAAACTTAATTAGTACAACGTTGTTTGATATAACGTTTATGTAATCAAAAATCATTTGGTCTAACGTTTAATATATATAAAAAACGTCATTATGGTTAACACCCCGGCTCAGAGTACCCCGACTCGGATAGGTTAGGTTGGAAGGCTACGGCGGGAACGAAGCGGAGCGGAGCTCCCGCCTTAGCCTTCATGGTTAATTTTTTTTATCCACCCAAAAATAGGAGCTCCGCGAAGCGGGGCTCCGTCGACCTATCTTAGTGCAGTTGGTAATCAGTTACTAGTTTTATATCTTTTGAGTGGTATGTCAAACGATTTTATATTTAATGTATGTTATGTCAAACGATGTTATATTTAATGTATGTTATGCTTATAAAAGTTTGTTATTTTAAAATTATATCAGTCGTTAATTATATTACCTAATCGCTATATTAAATAAAATTATAAGTTCCGTTGTTATATGTTGTTAATATTAGAGATTTTGTTGTTATATCATCTATTACTTACCCGGGTAGTAGACCACAGTTTTGGCCGACTGTTCCCGAGACGAGTAATTGTTACTTTATTTTAATGTCAGATAATTGAAATTAAACTACTATAAACGGATTTTATCACGTTGTTTATTTGACACATTAGAATTTGACAATTTAGAAACTATTACACTACATACTAATACTATTAAACTTTCCTAATTGTGAAGCTAATTCAATTATTAAAACTATTTATATTTAAGTTTACACTTTCCCCGCCGTTTCGGTTGCTTTTCAGCAACCATGGTCACGGGGAGACTAAGATGGTAGTTGTCTCAATGTTCCAGTGTAGTTATTTCAAAGTAACCGAACATAATTTAATCATTGGTGTTTCTATTTACGCAGAATGAGTTCAAAGTATCATGAAGTCTAGCTGTGGTTTGCTTTTTTTAGGTTTGACTATTTGAATTACTGGATCCCAAGCTGGTGGTACATTCCAACCATCTTCTCTATTGAAATTAGGATGTTTTTTGATTTCAATAGCCTCGCGAAGCATCCTTGGTAGGAATTGGTAATCTTTAGCAGGAATCTGTGGTTTGTCAAATCTCAGGTAGTGGTTGGTCTCCCCCATGTTCACATGGTGAAATTCACCGTTAGAAGTACCTATTACAATAATAAGAAGAGTTACAAGTACCTATTTGTATGGGTCTTTTTCCTATACACAGTGTGGCTCAAAGTATGATCAGGATTCCTGATGACAAGTACATCTAAGAATGCTAATGAATTATTTGCTTCTAATCCCATAGTACATTGGATGTTCTTATTAATGGAATTAAGATGTTTTAGGAATACATTAACACTATCTGTTGTTGTAGAGCAGCGATAGCTCAGTGGGGAGACCAACAGACTGCAATGCAGAGGGTCTCGGGTTTGAACCCACGTCGCGCACTTCTACCTTTCGGAAGTTATATGACTTTTCGAAATTATGTGCGTATTGATTGACAAATATCGCCTGCTTCGTGCCTCGGAGTGCACGTTAAGCCGTTGGTCCTTGGCTGCCATGAACACCTAGTGCAGTCGTTATTGAGGAAGTCGACACAAAATATACCACTGGGTCGAAGTATTACCGGTCTGTACTGACTGGCCCCCACACAAGATAAGATCTGTTGATAATATTGTAAAAGTATCATCTACAAACCTCTTATAAATCACCAACGCTCGTTGAAGTCTGCTGTGTGTGAACATGTACAACAGTGGACCAACCACTATCTGAGATTTGACAAACCATAGATTCTCGCTAAAGAGCACCGATTCCTACCAAGGATGCTTCGCGAGGCTATTGAAATCAAAAAACATCCTAATGTCAATAGAGACGATGGTAGGAATGTACCACCAGCTTGAGATCCAGTAATTCAAATAGTCAAACCCAAGAAGAAGTAAATCACAGCTAGACTTCACGATACTTTGAACTCATTCTGCGTAAATAGAAACACCAATGATTAAATTATGTTCGGGTAGTTTGAAATAACTACACTGGAACATTGAGACAACTACCATCTTAGTCTCTCCGTGACCATGGCTACTGAAGAGCAACCGAAACGTCGGGGAAAGTGTAAACTTAAATATAAATAGTTTTAATAATTGAATTAGCTTCACAATTAGTAAAGTTTAATAGTAGTAGTATGTAGTGTAATATGTTCTAAATTGTCAAATTCTAAAGTGTCAAATAAATAACGCGGTAAAATCCGTTTATAGTAGTTTAATTTCAATTAATAACATTCGCGTAAACAGAAGACAAAATTATGTCAGATAATGTTCAGGAACATCACGTTATAGAACAGTTGAGCTTTATTTATTGACTTTAACTTCATATAGGTAATACCCAAACAAATTGTGTAATTTTGGGATGAACATAAAACAACTTATGAATTATTTATATGTGTATCGTATAACAATAACCGTCAAGACAGCCTGCTATTACAGTAAAGTTTGGCTGAACTGGCCAGTATACATGTAGGGGGAAAATATGTAGAAAGTAACAGAATTTTAATTATTTGGCGTTTTAAAATATTTTAGTATATATGCACATCAACGCAAACTATAAAAATAAAACTGTTTTCCAGCCGTGGCCAGCTTTCATAAATTGTAAAGATAATTATACTGATCATTTAAAATTCTGCCTGGTGGAAAATACTATCTTAAAAGTATGTGAACTAACAAAATCATTTTCCATATTAAAATTGAATATGGCAATATCATAAACCGAATTGATTTCGACAATTATGAATGTCATAAGCTATTCATACAAAGCAAATATCATTATATTTCTGGGAACTGTAATGTGCCCAAATTAATCATATGTTGAATAATTTAATTCAACATCAATTAAAAGCATCTAACAATACTTAATTTTGTATGCGTGTACTTGTTTTGTTCTACATATTTAGTTGAGTTATTTTTACGTGTGTTACAAATTTATTTTATTTTATAGTAGAAGTAACTGATCCGGCAAACGTTGTTCTGCCATATAAATACATTCGACAGGGAAACCTCAATCATCTGGTGGTATTTATTTATTTATTTATTTCATGCACAAAACAAGTTACAATTTTTTACGTAAACATATAAAGCTTATAACTAACTTAGATCTAAATTGTAACTCAGCAATATGTGCATACACAAAAACATGATAGTTTCACGTGACTATTAATAAATTTCGGCATGAGTTACTGTGTACATACAAGATTAATAAAAACAGAGGGAAAACAATATAAGTATATATGTGTATTTTACAATATTAAGTGTCGGTCATACTACATTCAGACAGTTTGAATATTATACCTTCTGAGAAGGTTGTGGTTTTGAATGGAGGATATCTTTGAAAATTTTTATATATGATAGAAATCTAGAATTAAAAATATCTAAATGTAAATTATTTGTCGCCAGTTCGTTATATTGACGTGCCATCCTTACTAGGGGGTTGAAACAGGAAATATTGTTTTTGTAAATTTTTAATGCAAAGAGATTAACATTATTTGATCTACGCTCACTATATCTGGTAAAGACTAGTGTGCCAGAAATTTGGACTTAGTCTTTTGAAATTCAATCTGATACTTATTTATTTATCTATACTAATAATAATAATAATAATAATAATAAAGTTTATTTCACCACAATATAGAATAGTACATAAGAAATATAAGAATAAGTCCATAAGTCTTAAACTATTACAGTCTCACATTATGTGGTGACCAGCACCCTTGCTAAGTTGTTAGATAACAACTTGTATTAAAGGTGCCAGGCCCATATCCCTGTTGTAGACATTATAAGTAACAATTTTTAGTTTACATTTGGTATATACTAATTATTTAAGTGGTATAGTGATTTAATTGAAAAGCTTACAGTAACAATAATGAAATAATTTTGGTAAATGTATGTGGTATGTAATTGGATTAGATTGTACATCTGTGATTTGAATGTGTTTTCTGTATTTGGCTGTGTTAGTAGTAGTAAGTATAAATACTCATGTGAGTGTTAGTGAGTGTTTTTGTGTGAGTGAGTATATATGTGTGTGGTTACGTGACTAGGTATGTGTTAGGATGAGCTGCTCCGTTTCATAATAATTTAATGTTAGGAGGTACGTTGTGATGGTCATTTTGCATGAATTACTACAGAGTGGGTAGATGTTTAGCTTCTTATTAAGTGTATTATATAAGCGTGGCCCTAGGTAACAATAAAATTTTTGGGTAAAAGATAGGTTACATTTATAGGGTTGGCAGACTTTATCGCTGCGCCGCCTAAAGATTACCTTATATGGGGTAATATGGTGTTGTTGTAAAACTATATTTAAAATAAATAGCTGTCTGACTGTCAGCAATTCACAGGATTTATATAGAGTTTCAGTTGGAAACAAAAATGGACGGAATGTGCTGACTTTCAGAACAGCTCTTTGAGCCCTTTCCAACTTCATCAAATGGGTCTTGGCTGCACCACCCCACACAGAGATACCATACACCAATATTGATTGGCACAAGGACAGGTAGATTTGCTTGATAGTCAGTGCTGATGCGACATGACGTAGAGTCTTAAAAACGAACATTAATTTCCTTACCCTTGTTACAAGAGTATCAATGTGATCTTCAAATGTAAGATTATCATCGATAATGATACCAAGATACTTAATTTTACGTGTGCGAATGAGTTTGAGACAAGTGCAGGGTGATATGCCAGGAAATCGACAGAAGTGGGCGGTTAGACTGAAAGAATTGGGTGGTTGAGATGGATTACGAAGGTGGTATGTAATTACTTTAGTTTTGTCGATATTTAATGTTAGCATATGTCTATTTAACCATACCGTGACTTTGTTTAAACCGGTTTGAGCTGCATCAAAAACATCTTCCCATGATTCACCATAGAATGTAAGGACGGTGTCATCTGCAAAAGTGGTAATTTTGCCTTTATGTAAATCAAGATCACATAGTTGATTTATGTAGGTAAGGAAGAGTGTCGGTCCCATCACGCTTCCCTGAGGAACGCCAAAAGTGATTGGGAGTTCGTCACTTACACAATCTCCAATCCTGACACACTGGGTTCTGTTGCATAAATAGTCCTTGAATATATTCAGAGCATGATCACGAATACCGAGCCCTTCAAGTTTCAATATTAGGTGGGGAATAGAGACTGTGTCAAAAGCTTTTTTAAGGTCTAGAAATACAGACAGAGCTTTTTTGCTGTTATCTAGCTTTTTCACAACATAATCTGTAAGTTCTATAATTGCATCATTTGTTGATTTACCGCGTCTAAAGCCGAACTGATTTTTAGATAATAGTGTCTTTGCCTCAAGATAATTAACGAGTCTTTTGTTAAGTATACGTTCCAGCAATTTCGAGATCGAAGGCAATAAGGCAATAGGGCGATAATTATTGACACAGTCTCTATTTCCTCCTTTGTATATGGGAAGCACTATCGCTTTTTTGAGGTATTTAGGAAAGGTACTAGTTCTAAAATAAAGATTGAAGATGTATGTCAAGGGTGGGATAAGTAGACTCTGATATCGTTGAAGAAACTTAGTGGGTATATTATCCCATCCAGAAGCGGAATCTGTTTTCAAAGTCTTAAGTATGTTTGCAACCTCAGATTCTTCAGTCTCTAACAACACAAATGAGTGAAGTGGGGTCTGGGATGGATGGTCATTTGACACATTTGGGTGCTCTCTCTGTTGAGTAATAAATTGTTCAGCAAGGTTCTTGCCAATGGTGGTGAAGAAGCCGTTAACATTGTTAATTGATTGTAATGGTGGCTCTGAGGATGTTAGTAAGTCCATAGGAGAAACTCTCGGCTTAGATGTGTGAGTAATTCTCTTTACTATCTGCCAGATCTTTTTATTATCTTTGCCAGCTAGCTTCAGCTCAGTTCTTTCATGATCTCTTTTTAATTTTTTAAGGGTCTTTGTACAAAAGTTGCGATATCTACGGTAAGTAGTGCTTAGGATTTGATCATTTGGGGATAATTTAAGTTTTCTATGCATGGCGTCTCTATTGCGCATACAGCGTAGAAGACCGGGGGTCATCCATGGCTTTAACATTCGTTTGTGGTTAGGCAGTCTCATGATGGAAGTGTGAGTATGTATAGTTAGCATAAGAGAGTCGACAAATAGTTCCAGTGCCTGATTTGCATCAGTACACTGGTAGATACCATGGAAGTCCATTTTAGCCATATCACCATCGAGGGAACTGTAATTGATCTTTGAAACAACATTTCGTTGTTGCCTACATCTTATTTTATCTTTAAGGCAGATGATAACTGCATTATGATCTGTGATAGTAGAGTCAACAACTAGCGTTAGAGCCTCAACCTTTGAATTAATTTTCAGTATTACATGGTCTAGACATCGATCTTCTCTTGTAGGCAAGGTATGTGCTGGAAGAAGACCATGGAAAGATATGAGATCGAGGTACGCTGATGTATTAACTGTATGAGAAGAGCCATTAATGTTGAGATTTATGTCCCCAATAATGACGATATTTTTAAAGGATGAAAGTCTAGACAAAAGCGTTGAGAGTGAATTTAAGAAATTAGCTATATCAGAGAAAGATGGGGAACGATAGATGCAAATAATAGCTTTATCAGTTCCATCCTTAATTACGAGACAACTTGCGTCCATAAATGGGGGCTCTTCGACAGAAAAGTTATGTATATTTTTAATATAGACAATGACTCCATCACATTTGTTCACAGGCGTTGAAGAGCAATAGTAAGAGAAGTTCTCAATTGATGGTATTAACTCGTTACAATCAGCCCAGATTTCAGTGAAGACGTAGATATCAAAGTCTAAGTTAATTCTATTAAGTAGTGTAAGAAAATTATCTAAGTTAGCATTTAGTGATCTAATATTCTGTGTAATAATTTTAAAAAGTTTTTTTGGGTGGGAAACGTGTGAGGAGCATTCTTCTGCAGTGCAGGTCAAAGATTTCGCGATAGAAAGTTGATCTACGTCTTCACATAAATCGCATATGCTATTCACAGTTAGGAGGTAAAGCAATTAGTTTCACCGTAATGAGCATTAGGGACCCTAGAGGGTCATTATTCTGACATAAAGACACGAGTGTGAGAGTATATAAAGCCGGAGTATAGTATGAGTATAGTAGTAAACTTATGTATGGGTATCCTTGTGTGTATGAGACAGCGTGATTAGTGCGGATGTGTATGTGTTGTGTGATAAAAAGTATTTTGTTCGAAAAAAATAAGCAATGAATGAAAATAACTAACTCTAAATTAAACAGAAATATTTGGCAGTAATGCATGCAATAATATCTAAGGTATAGTCACTTTTCTTGAGTTAATGCTTCTAGCTGAGCTTCTGATTTGATGTAGACAGTCGGAGTGCCGTCGGCTTTTTTGATCAGGACTTTTCCATCACTAGTCCAGCAGTATTTAATCTTATTTTCCTTTTTAAGTTGACGAGTCAGGTAGAAAAGTTTTCTTGACTGCATGGTGAGATGCTCAGCGAGATATATCGGTGAAGCGTTGCCAACTAAACCCGCGTGTCCAGTGTTTAGCTTGTTTGCTGACTTGTTAAGGTCCTTCACTGCGCCAATCAATGAATTTTTATGGTGTATTTGTGTAAGCTGAGCGATTATAGGTCTGTTGGAGGTTTTTTTCCCGTTTAAACGAAAGATGTCTAAGATATCCGACGATTGCAGTTTAACATTGAGTGTATTAGAGCAGTTCAAGACATAATTAATAAGATCTTTTTTCGTTTCGTTGGGTTTATATGGCATATTTCTTAATTCAATGAACGATAGCTTTGAAACACGTTGTAATTCCTCCATTTTATCTTGCAGAGATGTGACTAATATAATAAAGCTGAAGAGTTTGTTTGTTTGTTTGCTTGAACGCGCTAATCTCAGGATCTACTGATCCGAATTGAAAAATTCTTTTAGTTTTGGATAGCTCATTTATCGAGGAAGGCTATAGGCTATATAACATCATGCTACGATCCACGGGGGCGGTGCAGTAATCATAAATGCGGGTGGAACCGCGGCCACATCTAGTAAATAATAAAAATGTTTTGCCAAGTAATAAGAAATATGGTTACAGTTATTTTATCAATCACAGCTGTATCGCCCAAATACTATTTAGATTTGACCAGCAATTACCCTTCATCCGTGTGAATTTCGGTTCACCCACATTTTCATTTAAGTAGATTACACTGCACAGAATTTGAACAAACGTAGTTTACATTTTACGTTGAATTGAAATCTTATATACTGTAAGGCTGCATCGAAATCTATTTAATGGCTTTTATGCGATTCAAGTACATACAGACAGACAGGAAAACATTATATAAACTATTGTTTTGGATTTAGAAACTAAAACTAAACACAATGATCGGGTTCGATTATAAAACTTCTCCTATCTAAAGACACTGCCTCGTGACAGTAATGTTTTGGTATACATAGATAAATTATTAATATATTTATAAAACATGATAGCATCATTTCCTCTACACATATTCTTACTTAATTATCAAAAGTAGACGATAGGCATTTGAAACTAATTGTAGAAGGTACAATAATTTTATGAATGCTGAGTAGCCATTGCAAGAATAAAAACGCGTACATAGCAGTACTATTAGGCCGGTCCTTGTCGGTCGGCATGTTTGTCATATAGTTGTTAACGGTAGGCAACGACTTGGTTTTGTTTCCTTGATATGTATGGGCTTACCGCTTATCAAAACGCAGGCCGCTGGCTTGTCTGACACCGATATCAATACTGCCCTATCCGTAAGACCGTAAATGCTAATATATTTCCAGTAGCATCAAGCCCTTCAGCTTATCAAAATGCTTGTTAGAGGTGGGTTCACGTCGGTAATGGGGTTTAACCCACGACCTCGCGATCGCATCTCCGATGACGTACCTATTAAAGTATTGTCACTTGAGAAAGAAACAAAAAGGCTCATCTGGGAAAGTAGCACCAGGAAACCAGCCGTGTGTAATAACATTGCTACTGCATTTGCTCCGTAAGTAAGAATACCCAAGGGTCACATACCTATCTCACCCATTAATCTTTTCCGGGTTCAGCAACGCTCACGTATCGCAGTAATCGTCTAGCGGGCTGCAGACTTGTTTCCCAAAGTTGTAAAGAAGAACAAGAAAAGCAAATGCACCATACATGAATTTCACATCTGCCACAACTATTTAAACTTCCATTTTAATAAGTGAGATTGTAGAAAGTTGGTTCATCGGATTACCTCAGATATATTGAAATAATCTGTTTTCAGCTATTCAACCTAATCTTGTTTTTACTAAGTATTACAAACACCTGGGGCTTTTTCGATTCAGTTTGATTATTCTAGAAATTTAAGACGAATCTCTCCTGCGTGGTTTCAAACGTAAAATTACTCTCTCGACCACATTGTTTACACAATGTCACTATATTGGGTTTAATTCTATTCTCGTATGAAGGACCCTATTTAATTGTGTCGTCTAGAGAATCAAAGCAATGTATGTGGACAAAAGAGAGCATTATATAATATGTAGGTATAAATTTAGACACAATAGACGTTTCGTTCATTATTTTGTATGTTACTTTTTCGACCTAAAATAGAATGTAAATTATAAATGAGGTATGTAAATGACAATTAATTAAACAGGACTTGAACCAGTCACCTTAGAAATTGTGTCGTAAATAGCAAGTAAACTATTCATGGTCCTACGCCAAGGATTGCCTTGACTTGTCTTGTCCATGGCAATACTACGGTAAAGATTCGACCCAGCGAAAATAACGTCCAATTTCATGTCTTGTTTTTTTACCTCGTTTATATAGTCATCATTATTATTCATATAAACGTAATGCAGCAAGCATCTATACGATCGAATTATCGGTACCAGGTAACCATATCGCCTACAATACTATGAAGAATACTCGCAATATGCAGAACTATAAAAATAAATCAAGCAATTTATTTTTAAATAAATTTACTGGTTCCTTGCTTGTCAGCAAACCGCAGTGTCGTCTTAAGAAGCCTATTTAAGAGCATGTTTGTAGCTAGTCTTTCTTGATTTTATTATCAATCGAAATTCAAAAGTATTTTAAAGGATTTTCACGCTAAGTAAATGTCTATGACTACCGAACTTGCACATGAAAATAAAGTAAGCAATCAACTATCGACTATTCCTCGAGCCACCGCGACGGCACGTGACAGCCTCTCCATCGCTGTAGGAATTTGCAATTTTTCCTCGCATAAAATCTATTTCTGTGACAAATGCATAGAACGGCTGCTTTTGTCTTCTCCTGAAAAAAAAGTCACGTAGTCACTGACTGTTACTGAGCGGTTAGCGAACCACACGGAAGTTATTAACTTATTTGAATGTTTTCTGGTAAAATATGAAGTCAAATTTATTTTTTGGTTAAATACCTTTGCGGCTTTTCGCACAACAACTAACCACATAATAATATACTAATCGCACAGTACAAATAGTATAAAATAGTAAAATAATAGCAAGCAATAGCAAATAGTACGGTTGACATTTTTCGGGCGTGCCACCTACCTGGTGAGTCCCTCAGACATATAGTTTCCAGTTGTTCTCGTCTTGCTATCGGCGAGTACTTGCACAAACATAACTAAGTAGCCAGGATTATTCACCAGCAACTTTCTCTGAAATACAAACTTGTAGATGTTGAAGTGCCGTACTACAGGTATGTAGCTGAATCAGTTCTCGAAAATGGTCATGTCACGTTGTATTGGGATCGAACTATCATCACAGACAGGATTGTTGTGGTCAACAAACCTGACATTGTGGTGATAGATTGATCAGAGCGCCGCACAATGATTATCGATCTCACTACTCCGCATGACGGCAATCTCGTGAAAGCTGAAAAAGATAAACAAATTTAATATCTCGATTTAGCTCGCGAGATTGTTCATATGTGGGATGTACATTCGGCAATCATTGTGTCGATAGTCATATCTGTCAATGGTCTAATAGCCAAGAGCCTCGATCACCATCTAAAGAGGCTCGCGTTGGGTGCTTGGATCAAGGGTTTGATGCAGAAGGCAGTGCTATTAGATACGGCACGCATTGTGACGAGGTTCCTATACCTGGAATCCTAACCACCGGCAGCTTGGACCCTGTTCCCGATGCCGGTGGGGTACCATATATTTAATATTTTAAATTTATTTTTATATATGTATATTTAAAAATGAAAAATGTATTGAGAAGATTTTAATAAAGAATATAATAATAATAATTTATTTTCTTACCAGATAAGGCACAATGTACAGAGATTCTTAAAAGTACATACTGATTGGCAATGACATAATGTTGAAACCGCTGCCTCCCAAACTAGTTAATAACCTGTGTTTTGGGAGTCAGTGTATTTAATTGCAGGTAATATTATGTGAAATTTAAAATTATATTTATTACTTACATGAAACAGCATATTTTCATGCGATTGTGGTAATCCGAACGCGTCACGCGTCACTATGTAATAGTAATTTTAAACTATCCTTCACAGAGATGATGACACGTCGTTACAGTTTTTCGTAGTGGGAAATAAGTGCAAGTATGTACGCCAATTGTGACAAAAAAGTTTACACTTTCCTCCTGAGGAAAGTGAGAACTTTGAACTTGCTTCACATGACTTCGAGAGCAAGTTAAACTCGCCTGTCATAAACACTCGCTACAATCGATATAAGACGTCAGTTCTCTCTAAATAATCGATATTGATTTAGTGACTATGCCATTAATTGATTGTTAGTTACCTTTTGTTCAAATTGATAATTATATATTCTGTCTATATATATTCTATCACATACACAACACCATCTAGCCCAAACTAAGCAGTGCTTGTACTATGGGTACTAGACAACGGATAAACATACATATATCCTTTTTTTTTGTAAATACATACATATTATATATAGAAACACCCAGACCAAGACAAACGTCCATGTTTATGCACACAAATATTTGACTTGTGCGGGAATCGAACCCGCGACCTCAGGCGTGGCAGTCGGTTACACTGACTATTACACCATCGAGTCTACTATAAAAATCCTGTTACATATCGTCTATAGGTTACAATTTCCTCCTTTCTCCAATTCCTCATAAGTGTTTCAATACAATAAATACCAATAACATTGTGTCCATTCAAAACTCAAACCGACGACCGACCAACTACCGATTAGTTGCACACAGGTATGTAGGCAGTAAATTGTTACATTTGAATAAAATAAAGTCGTTGCTCTTGTGTGTAAATTAAAGTATATATTCATTCGATAAAAACAGAACTAAGAACTTATTGGAAGACTAGCTTTACATTTTTTGTCATAAGCACTAAACATTCTATTGCGTTTAGTGAAGGGAATGCTGGGGTCAGGTGAGCTTATTATTATGCCTCGTAGAGAGCATTTTAGTTTGCTGCTGTATAACGACATTTCGCTTGGTAAACACAGGGCTGTGCAAAATATTTTCCCCACAGGCATCGTTGGAGATAAGGCCGGTCCTAAATTAGTAGCCAAAATGACTACAAACAGCTGCCATGATGATTAAATCAAAATTCCATCTAGGACTGCAAATGTGATGTTGATGAATAGATGGGACCCTTTATATCCTATCCTAAATGAAAGAGACTCTTATAAACGCATAAAAGCAATCCAATACTTATGTGTTCGCACTATAACCGGCTGATAATAAAGAAAATAAAAAAATTGTTACAGAGAGTACAGCAAAGAATTGACTACCCACCTAGTAGATAATATAAAAATGATTAGTATTAATCATAGTTATTAGAAAGGGGTACTATGACTAATAAAATTGTTTTTAAGTCGTGTATCAAGTTAAGCAATTCTGGCACAGCTTTGACTTTGGTGTCAGTTATGCATAAAGAGATTCGTAAGAAATGCTATCGTACACAGATTATGTTTCTCCAATTCCAATAGAACAAAAGAATGCTTTTGAAGTTTCTTTATAACAGTAGGTATTTGTTATAATATTTTTATTAAATTCTCGTGCTTACGGAAAATATTCTGCAAATGGAAAACATTTTTATTCGATATCGAGAAAAGGTTTCAAAATAAAAAATAAACCTTTAAAAATAGCTTCGAAAAATACTGTTGCCCGTTCTTTGCAGTTATTTGATCTTGAATATTTTTAAACTCCGTTAACTAAATAAAGATCAAAGGGTAGAACCCAATCGTTTGATCAAAATGAAATCATGAAGTATTATGACTTTGTTGAAGCAGGGCTGGAATAATATGGGGCTATTATCGTAAACAATTACTTGAGGACTCATAATCGCTCACTTTACGAGGCACAGGATATTGGGTTGCCTAACTTTTGCGTCAACAAAACAGTTTGATGTAGTTCGTCCGAGTTAGACAAGCAGAGGCTCCAATATTTATGACAGCTTCCCCGCTTGGATACAAACATAAAGTTCAAAACTAGCTTAACCCTTCGGGAGAACACTCATCTAGCCGGAAGTCTAAACAATTTCGTAGCAATTGAGCAGTTCTGTTTCAGTCTTAGTGTCTCGGTTGCTTACTTAGTTACTATTCAAGTCACTTCGCTGCTCTTGCTGCTTTTGCAATTAGCTATCTACTTAGCTAGCCGGATTGGCGGTTTGACAGACTTAACACGTCTTTAAGAATATTATAAAATAACGGAAGCTATATATATCAGCAATAATTTAAAAACAATATATGTAAACAATATTAAAGAAACTATCCCAACTATCCATGTTCATTCTAACTAATATTGTAAATGCAAATGTAATTTTGTTTGTTTGTTACGCTTTCACGCCTTAACTACTCGACCGATCATCATGAATTTTATATACACGATTTCAGGGGAAAGGACATAGAGTACCTATCACCCAGAAAAAGTACTGTTAACCTAACCTAACATATATTTACACAAGCGAAGCCGCGGGCAAAATCTAGTAGATTATACAAGAACGTAAAATATAGCAATAACGTGTATGTGTGTGTACACCCAAGTGTAAAAAATATCGATAACTGCGATTTGTGATGATAAACAATAACTACTTACAAAAACTAGCTGTAAAGAATTTCTTAACACCAAAGAAAACGAACAATACCAGGCATTCAATAATAAAATACATCGTAAAAATAATTTATTGATCACGATACCTTAATTACTTTACTAATAACATTATTTTAGCCGGCATGTCTTCTCCTTGTATACCTACCTATACCTTCTCCTAATGTCCGACCAACTTTCTTTTGCCTTGTTATTCTTTTATATGAAGCAGTACCAGGCAGCGCTAATTCAAAACGACTGAAAAAAATACATATTCTTTATTACTACTGCTTGAGTACTTTTTTCCACTACTTAAGATAGAGAGAAAGAAGTATAAAGCCTGACTGGTTCTAAACTTTTACTGTAAGATATCAATATTTGATGACAAGGATTAGCCAACCAGACAAAAATCGAAGCAACGGCCAACGCATGAGATAAAGAAACAAAGATTTCCTTATGAATTTTGCTGACAACAGAGCGCATTGGAGTGTTTATTTACTGCACAATGCATTGTTGTTCTGCTGGAATATTTTCTCAAGTGGAGTTCTTTCCCAACCGGGTTGTTCCTGATTTGAGCCGTACCTCGAATTTGAATGTGTATAACGTTTTATATTCTGTATAATATGTTCAGAGCTATAACCATAGCAAAGTTTGCTAAACATTAAAACAAATCTAAAATTTCGTTACCGCCCTATTACCATAATATGTTAGAGACAGTTTATATAAGATGCAATATCGTTAAAGTTATGGAATCATATTAAATTGCTATCGAAAGATTGAGAGTGCGATTTCTATCCATTGCACTTTGAACGTGTACTCATTTATGTCACACGTGCTTAGCTTAGTGAAAAGGATTAAAAACAATAAGGGATTGTACTACCACCTCCAGATATAATTTATCTGTAAGATAAAAGTCTCGCCATCTCTCTTCTTTAACCTAACATGAGTAAGACAGCATGCGACTTATCTTTCGGATAACTTTTACTTGTAAGTGGTAGTAGTGGCCGTAATAGTGTTATACAATTTACAATGACAGTTACTATTGTACGAATAAATCTAGCCAAATGTATATAGACTTGAAGTTAGCTAACGAACACAACTGCAAATAATTTAATATAGAAATCCATATATATGTATATATTACGTACGTGTCAGGTTTATCGTCTATGTTTAAGTACGATTTCAATTCAGGATCAATGCGATTCTTTTTTGTAGTCCTTAACAATAAATTTCTCCTCTCCTCGTCAGACCAGTCCGCAAATTTATTCGGTAAAACTTTTTGCTGTACAACTGACTGTTTATTTATAGTGTTTATAGTTCTTAAAGTATTGACGAAATTAACGTATCTTAGATAATAATCATTGTAACCTGTAAATGTTCTGTTATATCTTCTTATAAAATCTTTATAAATTCTACTTGCGTTTCTCAAATTAAATATGTACGGTTCAAACTCTTCTATAGCTATAATATTAATTGTAAAAAACGTTAAATAAGATAATATGATCGTCAACACTAAATATTTTCTCATGGCGCAGCGATATATTATTTGCCACTGAGATTTTATCGTTCTGTTTAATCGAGTGGACGTTGTGCGAAATTGCGTCGCTTATCTGTTAAAACGAAACGTATGCGTGAAATTTCAATAAAAAACGCAATCTCCGACCCGTATCTGCGAATGTCATCTCAAAGAGTTGGGACAGTCGTAAAAACTACAACTGAATGTGGGGAGTTTCTTTTGGGATATCATAATTATCATGATAACACGCCTCCGGCACGGTAGGTCGACCCTTTCCTTGTCACAAGCCCGTCGGTCGACTGCTGCCGACCTGGGCCCGCCTACCACAGCTAAGATTACTTGCTATTTTAGTATATTTATCGCAATTTAAGACAGCTCTATAGATGTAAGAAGTCAATCTTTCTTATTTATTATTTTTGTAGAAATAATTTTAGTGACACATTAATATTTTTTCACAGATGCAGAGCTTAGAATCAATAGGTATATTGCATTTGTTTACATATAATAAAATATAATAATAATAATTTATTTCTTAATTTACAAGACACAAGACAGAATAAGCGCAATAGAAGCATAAAAGTAAAAAGGTTTTCCAAAACTCATATTGCTTGTTGGATGCCATAATATATCCCAACAAAGGAGCAAATTTAATGTTGTGGACGCTATTCAGTCTGCACCAAGATTCGAATCCCATGACACGAGACGTCCGCATTTGTATAAGTCAATGAAATATCTAAGAGGTAATAGAAACGTACCCACCCGTTGCGTGATCGTTGGTGGCACACAGCGAAGGATGTTCGCCAAATAAATGGATATAAATATATCGTCGTAAAAAGAATGGAGCTGCTCAACTGTGACCGGAATTTGTCCACAAGAGTAGTGTAATTTAGATTTTAAACCAACAATTTATAATCTTGTTAAGATGAAGAAATTTTCTTAGTTGTTGTGAGTAGATTTTATAAATTTATACAGTGTGTACAGTGTTAGGGCAAATTGTTAAATGTTTAATTCACTATAATGTTATTCGAAACCTAAATTCCCTTCATTTACTCTGTAGTTTCAACAATCTTGAAATAAAATGCTAAAGGCATTCAAGCGCACCACATTCTCTGTTATCATGCGATTACACTGCAAAGAATCACCTCTGTAACGATCGACACGAGTTGCCACAAAGTCCTTACTCTAACAAAGTTCCAATCAAATTCACATATCGCCAAAAATACGGACCGAAATACCTTTTAAAAGACATTAGGTTTTACGAGTCGCTGAAGCGACGTAAGTGTATTTTGGCGGGTCAGTGTGAGCGGTGACCAGCTAATGGCTGAAAAGTACGTCCTTTTTCTTGTACCTGGGGCAGGGATACCAAGAGCCATACGGTTTTTGGTTTGAGTCCTTATTCCGCCAATTACGTCACGATCTTTACATTCTCGTAATGCAGTCCCGCTTAGTGAATTGTTGACTTCGCTAATACACTCGGAGACTGACGCTCTCCTAGGTGTGTAGGTAGAATTTTAATCAGGCATGGTTGCAGTAATGTAATCTTTGCAGATGTTATTATTAGATAGCTATTTTATGTACGTCTTTTATCAGTATTTAAGCTTAATAATAATTTAGGATTATGACGTCGACGCGAGCGATTATAATTTATACTAAAGTTTTGAATTATCATCGAAGTATGCTTCATTTCAATACACTGCGTTATTTTTAACCGACTTCAAAAGAAGGAGAAAGTTCTCAGTTCAACTGTATTTTTATATTCTAAAATCGTAAACTTTTACGCGTGCCCTAAATTTTCCAAACAATCTGGACGCTATTTAAGTCTAAACAAACCAGATATCTCTAAATAAAACACCAATTCTACAGTAATAAATAACTTAACAAAGATGAAAGCTTATCACCGTCTTGTATAAAACATTATTTTTATGAGTCCTTGCAAAATGGAAGTTGAATTACGAATTCTGGCTGCGGCGAAGGAACATTTACAAGATCTTTAGGTGGAACTTCGCTCGTTATCTAAAGAGTATCCCGGGACGACGGCTTACATGTCTTACCTAAGATTCAGTGAAGATCGGTCGCGGCCGAAATTAAAACTAGAGGCCGAGGCCGAAACTAATAGAGCTACTCAAAAGAACCTAGGCTTTGAATATTTAGGTAATGTTTGGAATGTTTGTATTTATTTGAACTAGAAATATTAGGTCCAGTGAATAAAACCAGTGACTATTATATCGGTCAAGCCTTACAGTTTCTGGTCCATCGGACAAAAACCTCTGAATATTAGACAGTCCCGTTACCTACGGAAAATCAATAGACGGGAAGGAGAGCAATCTATCGTTTTGTCGATCGTTCGCTATCTCCGAGTCGAGGACATGAAAGATGTGAGACGAAACTGCTTCAGAAACTTTTGTATTGGATTCTTACCTACCTTTTCATTCGTATACACATTAAATGCGGTTGTTATTTCATCGTTGAATTTCAAGTAATTTGTTTATTTGTTCGAGTAATTCTCAGAGCTACTGTAGATTACTTTTGTACACGTGTAATATGTTGGCCTTATGTGAGGTAATATTTTCGTGTAATCAAATTTTATGACTCCTAGAGTAGGTTTTATTTCCCTTAGTTTTAGCAGAAAGGCAACAAAGGTTTTATCTACTAGATAGTTTTGGCTGTCTTAAGATTATTTTTGCGTTGACTATTAACCTATAGAGTCGCAGCGGCATACCGGCGGCCATACACAATATATTTTTAATTCTGTGTGACATTCCAAGAATTGAAATGTTAATAAATAAATTATATAATGAATTAACTAGCAAACATTTTTGAATTAATTAATTATAAAGTGAATAGACTTTTCTTTAAGTAAATTTTCTTAGACTCTTGAAAAATACTTGATTCGATGTTTTATTAGATTAGATAAAGTATTTTTAAGATATTCTTTTTTAATTTCAGGCGCAGCACGGAGTCTGTAAGAATGAATTAAACGCCCGTCCAAGACCCTCGGTAAGCACTTAAAGCCGTTAGTCCTAGCTGTCATAAAGTTCTATAACATACTCTTTCTAATTTCGTTCCCCGTCTAGAAAAGCCTTGTGGCGTGCGGATTTAACAAAAATAACTTAGCTACGGACAGCTTATATATTTGTGGATGACGTAATATTTTGTTCCTTGTGGACAAACTTTTTTTATATGTATTATATATTAATTAGCATAAAAATAATAATCTCTTACTCTATAAAGTGTATTAATTAGTAATAATAAAGTACACATATAATTTTACCAAACTTCAAACACTCGTCTCACTTGTCGCACATATCTCACCAATGAGCGCTGACCCGTTCACAACATCTAAATAGCTTGCGAAAAAATCATTATGTTAAACCAAGACATATTTCGTCGTAGAACGCCCGCTGTATTTAGTCGTGTGTTAGCTGACTACATGTACTTTGAGTATAGGATGTGAGTAGTCTGTCTAATATTGGAAGCGCTAAACCCCGAATATCTTGCGGCTATCTTGTCTGTTAACTCGGTTACATAGAAATGGATTCATGTCTGCTTCATCAAGGGGTACGCAGAGGCTTTGATCTTGACGAATCTATCTTACTTCATTTATTCTTATTACATTTTAAAAGGATGTTAAAGGAATCATTATTACGAGTTTATTAAATAAAGAATAAAGAGCAGCGTATCTAATATTTTTAGCATAATTGTGTTTCGAAGCATACGTGTACTCTTATGTTTACATGACTTCGGTTTCGACATAGTCTCGGGTTGAACTACCTGGTTGTGTGAAGGGTTATTATCTTAGAAAATTCACTACTACACTTAGAAAGTTGACTGTAGTTCTGCCCCTAAAAAAGACGACTTTAAAAACTTGCTGGCATTATGGCAGTATAATACGTCTCCACTTATGGTATCTAAAAGCGTGAGTCTATGCGTTAAAAACACGGAACAGAATAGAAAATATAAATCATATAACGTAATTTTAATAATATTATTAAATAAGTTAATCCTTTGTTTTATTGCTTCCTTTGTATAAGTCAATAAGAATTCTCGAAAATAATGACGAACTCCTCGCTTTAATATGACCTATAAAATTAATTTGTAACCAACGCAACATTATTGGCTACAAAAGTTAAAGTAGTGGTTATTGTTGTATTCAGTTTTGTATAAACTTATAAAAGTAATTATTACTTATAACTTCTACTATTCGACGTTCAGATACCGACTTTCAGGCAGAATGCTTGTTTCATTGTATCCAGATAATATGGTTACATTGAATATCATAATTTTCCATCAATAGGTATCTTTATTTATATAATAATAAGTTAAAACTTTTCTGTACTAACAACTTATTTTTACAGTTTATTGCTGTACCTTGAAAAAGATACAAAAATGTTCATGGAAATTGATTTTAATATTCGTTATTTTTTACAAACAATCATGGTTAACCGCCACTTTACACTAGATATTTTCGGAGTGATTGTAAAATTGTATGACGTTTTAAATTTCATCCAGACTTATGAAATGGTTCGATAAAAACCATCTGAGTATGCAATATTTTCTGTTTATTTACGATGTCACTGCATTTCTAAGAAATAAGCCTGTATCTCTTGAGGAATACATGGCAACACAGCTATTATTAACAGTGAATCAAAATAAAGTAGTAAAAATGAAGGAAACAACTGCTAACTTTAGTAGCAGTTATATTCCATCCCCGATTTCATTTGCTTATGTATTCCTCACAAAAGCTTGTCAAAAATAAAAGGGTTTTCCTTCAATACCAGCACAATAGGGCCTGAATATAATGGCATGTCAGTGAACCTAGACTGATGTCGTATCATCAATCAACCTCTGTCCGCTTACGGCACATGGTACCTCCTATAAAGACATGTCACATTGCATATTGTCTTCTAATCGTTAGCTTATGTTATAATCAAAATAGAGAAAATTATAAAGATTCTCATAATAACAAAGGCACTCACTGCGCCTTGGCCAATTTTTTTGATACGGTAGGAATGAGGCGACGCGCCTAGCGAAGCAAGGTACGGATCTCTTGCTTGAAATTGGTTGAAGAGTGTTCCAGAGATTTATATCTCTAGCTATTAATGTTTTACATTTCATTCAATTTTCAATATCTTTAACCGAGCGAGCGATTGATGTCCTGTTATTGCGAAGGACCCATAGCACGACATACCTATAAAATTATAAGGTCTCGACCCAGAACTCTAGGCGGCGAAGCGAAATCACCTACCTTACCAGAGACTCGCCTCTTTTTCTCCTTTTTGGTCCAATGCGCAGAAGATATTATCATGCACAAGTGTTTGCGCAAACACAAGTGCTCTCGCTATTTCCTTAATCTCATAGTCCAATTAGAAGGTAATCCTACATGACAGCAGAGAAATCAGGCGTAGGACTAACAGCTTTACGTGCTTTTCATGGCACGAGGGAAAAAGCAATATAGCCTTCCTAGCTCCAGGCTACCGTTAAAAACTTCTTGACTAAATAACTCTATAGCGTTTTCTATCCCGAACAGGTCATTCCAATCTAATGCACAGCAATCGTATTCATTACAGTACCGACATCGACACAGTTTTTAATTTATACCAACTTTTCATCAACCGATGTGAATTTTCAAAACGTAATAAAATGTCATGTTTACTTTAACTAAGAGCTCACATTACAAAAGTTAATTGCCGGGAACACTCGTTACCTCATCCATTGTATGTAAGTACATCCATTTAAATTTTAATAGACGTGTAATGTACACTGTTAACGGCGCTTATCTCTGTTCCCCATTTTTATGTGTCTACCCCATCTTAGAAATAATAATGTAAAGCGTCACGACGACATTACACACGCTCTTCGGGTAGATACATCAGCTAGCTTTCTTATTTACATAAAGGAAATCCTTTTGCCTTAAAAACGGCGAAAGAAATTGAGAAAATATTTTTATGCGGCCGTCGTAAGTGCATCATAAATATGTCTATATTATATAAGAAATGAATATATTGTTTGTCTGTCTTCATACGGAGTAAAAATAATATTTGCGGATTGAGGTAACATTTTTATGTAACTGGAATACATTCAATTTAAAGTACATTCGCAAGCATTAGAGTGCCAAGCGAGCATCAGATTTTATGCAAGAATGGATAATGTCAGCCAATAGATTATTATAAAGAATGAATATCACCAATATAGGTCGGCACATGGAGATTCTAAAATGTTTGCTGACTTCAGAAACCTTACGAGCCTTGCCAGAAATTGGGCAGGAATCAATTTATAAGTTTTCAGTATAAGAGCTTGTTTGATTCTTATGATTATTTCAATTACCAATTAATAACATAATTGTTTACTAAAAGCACGTCACTTTTGAGGAATTTTGAGTTTAATGATGTTGTTATTTATTTATTCAATTAGAAGGGTTATATATATTACCAATAACACAAAATTATTTTAAAATAAGAGCAATTTAAACAAACAAACTTTCACAATAAATGTGAAACACACACACGCACACAGATATGACTATATTTAAATTGTCAGCAAAAATATTGTAGTTTGAAAATATATATTAAACTAAACTGATATTAAACTAACATTAAGCAGCATTAAAAATGAAGTATAAAATGTATATCCTCGAAAAGCATATACATATATATAGCTTAATACCTATGTAGTATGTAGCTTGCAAAATTAGAGTATAATTACTCTTTTTTGCAACCAGTCTTTTAGGTAATTTGTAATAGGGGTTAGTTTATTGCGAACTACCTGGCACATATCTAGACACCTCGCTATTGGTTTTGTAAAATAAATATGCACCGTAACGTATCCATCACCTATCGTGGTGGTTTAATTCTCGGGTAGTAAACGTGTTTTTTATTGCTGGGAATCTATTATTTTCAGCACGGCATCTGAAGTCTAGATGAAGTCAAAAAATTAACCATACATAAGAACTTCAAATTAAATGATTATATAGCATGAGGCTTAGCCAGGTCAGGATAAATTGAAACATTTGTATAACGTCAAACTTTGTTTGAGGGCACATCACCGCGTCGCTGTCGTGCCGATCCGACATTACGTTAGCACAAAGTGCTATTACGCTAGGCCGCATTTGACAACCATTGACAGAAAAATCAATGTTTTCCTCAAACTTCTTTGATTTCGGCAACCTTTTGAAAGCTGCATTATTTTATTTTATACTCGCGTCGATGTACGTATGTACGAGTTAATAAATTTTAATATTTGACGCCAATGTTCTATCTAAGAGTTCTTATAATATTGTCTTCTGTTTACGCGCATGTTATTCATTGAAATTAAACTGCTATATACGGATTTTATCGCGTTGTTTATTTAGCACTGTATTACAAAATTTTGAAAATATTACACTACTACTACTATTGATTTTATTTTACTAATTTATAAGCTAATAAAATTATTTAAACTATTAAATCTATTTATTTTTGGTTTACACTTTCCCCGACGTTTCGGTTGCTTTCCAGCAGCCATGGTCACGGGGAGACTGAGTCAGTCAGACTCAGTCTCCCCTCCAGTCTCCATAAGAGTTCTTAATTATGTAATTTTAAGGTTTCTTTTGTAAGCAAATAATTAGACACGCTTTATCTTACTTGTTTCTTCTTCTTAATTTCTGAAATGATTGCTTGTATTGAGTACAAAAGTGTCACCTTGATTAGGTCACCTAAACAATTGGTAGGCTATCTAGTCACTGCCCTGTTTTTAGGCGGAGTATCTATTTAACAACTTTTACTACCCAAGGCTTTCCGTATTGTCATTTTAATGTGCTGACTATGTAATAAGCTTCAGTTCTTCTAAGGATATCCCTGTAAAGCATTTTATTTATAAACATTTTTATAAGAAAACTTGCCAAAAAATATATTTCTACTAGCGAAACCATAAACAAAAGTTGTATAAAATGTTCTATGAAAATACCTACGTTGTAACATTACCGCACTGTCGACTCATTAACTTCCGAGTGAAAGCACTCGGCCTTTGATAACTTTGCTTTTTACGAGTCCACTGCCGCGATAATGCTAATGCTAATGCAAACTTCGGTTCAACCAGTAATGTATAGCATAATAACGAGGATTGCAATAAAAATAGCAAGAAATCGGCCTGGACTTAACACTTACTGCTAGGCACAAATCACTTCTGCGTCAAGGGCAAATCGATTGCGTTTAATGCGGTGGCTCTTCTCAGTCCTAACTTCTATACCAGCCTAATTAAAAAAGTGCACCGATTCAATAAATATTGTGGTCACATAAAGACATCTTGGCTTATTTAATATATATTCTATTGTAACACGTATTCGTAACGTTATGTACTGTCTATATTGTACAGTGAGCTGCAAAAATGCATACCCATAACGAAACTGAAATGGTATAAACCGGTAATTGACGTCATCTAACGGCAATCGATACAAGAACTGTTAAGTAGTTTAGTTATATAGTTATATAGGAGGTAGGGCATAGAGGTAACTGTTTAATGTTACCTCTCGCAGCAGCAACCCGTCTGGGAAAGTACCTCCACCCTACAGAAGACCGCAGCCAAAATAACCGTGTGTTGTGTTTCTGCGGTGAGTAGGGGTGCCAGTGCTCCCTGAGGAGGCGCTGCACTATCAGTGAGAGGACCAGTGATTACGTGAGCGCCATTGCCTTGTACGGGCGCGAAGTGTCGACGCGGCGGTCAGGGAGACCCGGTGAAACGGCTGTCCGCTGGCCGCCCGCAGGCTGAACGGGTTCCCGAACCCAGGGATTACTTAATCTCCGCCCTGGGAGGCTGAACCGCCAGCTCGTGTAAAGTTCCCTATGCAGTAGTTGTTGCCGAAGGAGGAGACCGGAGTGGACTCGACTACTGTATCGGGAGGAGACCGGGGGCCCTTCCGGCTGCCGCATCGGCAAATCGCTCTACCTGTGCCAGGCTCTGGTGAGATGTTAACACGTCTTTGTCCTTTGCGCTGATAGTACAATATCTCCTGATATCCTTTAAACCCCCTTTTTTAAAATATGGCCATAAAGAAAAGAAGAAATGTTTATTCAGCGGCATCCTCATCCACATTACAGTTGGACTTCTGCAACATAAGAGGACTTCACTCGAACATCAACGCTGTCCATCAACATATGGAGACAGCGAAGCCGACCTTGTTCTTCCTTACAGAGACGCAAATATCATGCCCGATACATCGTATCTCCTATACCCTGGCTACAAGTTAGAGCACAATTTTGTACGTCGTGCAGGGGTCTGTGTGTACGTCCGTGATGATATTTGCTTTCGCCGTCTTAATGGCCTTGAAGACAGAGACCTGTCTACTTTGTGGGTACGCGTAGATTACAGAGGCCACACCTGTATCTATGCGTGTCTTTACAGGTCTCATAGCGGTGATGCAGACACGACTCGTCTCTTTGAGCATCTACAATCGTCGACTGACAAAGTTCTTGAGCAGTACCCTTCTGCAGAATTAGTGATCTTAGGAGACTTTAACGCCCACCACGTAGAGTGGCTTGGTTCTCGGTCCACTGACTTTGCGGGAAGGTCTGCTCATGAGTTTGCTCTGGCCTATGGGTTTTCTCAACTGGTACATAGTCCTACCAGAATACCAGACGTAGAGACCCATACCAGCTCCTTATTGGACCTTCTGCTGACTACATGCTCGGATGGATACTCCATCCAGGTGGATGCACCTTCCATCTCTTGGTTCTTCTGATTACTGCCTTGTTCGAGCGCGAGTGCCACTTGCGCAAGCAGATCCACTCCGGCCCACCACATGGCGTCGAGTGTAGCACTATAAGTCAGCAGACTGGGATGGGCTGCGAGAGTTCTACGCAGCGTACCCGTGGAGGCAGCTATGCTTCACTTCAGGTGATCCCGAAACCTGCGCTAGCGCCGTTGCGGAAGCGATACTTGCGGGAATGGATTGCTACATCCCAAACCTGTGGATCGCCGCAGGAATTAAAATCAATCAAATCTCAATTTCACAACGTGATGTCCGGCGGGAACTAATGTCTCTAGATGTTCATAAGTCGAGCGGGCCAGATGGCATACCGGCAGTGGTACTAAAGCAATGTGCTCCTGAGTTGTGTCCAGTATTAACGCGCCTCTTCTCGCTTTCCTATTCCACAAGACAAGTTCCGTCTTCATGGAAGACCTCGTTCGTTGTGCCAAAAAAAGGTGACACATCTGACCCATGAAACTACAGGCCTATCGCCATAACTTCTCTCCTCTCCAAGGTGATGGAGCGGGTGATCAACTCTCGGCTCTTGAGGTACCTTGAGGGTCACGATTTGTTGAGTGACCGACAATACGGCTTCCGCCATCGTCGCTCAACTGGCGACCTTCTCGTGTATCTCACACACCAATGGGCACTAGCCATTGAGAGCCAAGGTGAGGCATTGGCCGTCAGCCTGGACATGGCGAAGGCCTTCGATCGGGCTACCTGAAAAATACCGGCTACCTGAAAAATACTATCAGATGGCTCAAGCTTTACGAATCGAGGGATTGCTTTATATAATTATCAGTTAAACCGGAAAATAGCTGGCCTTAATATATTGGAAAAAATGCTGGCAGTGAAAACAATGCAATTCAAAGCCTTGTTTGTAGGACAAGTAACAATACAGTGATTATATTAAAATATCGATATTATATAATAAATTTAATAATTCGGACAAAAAAATTAAATTTGTATAAATTTATCGAAAATTTTACGTTCGTCATTGCTTATACGATGAATAATTAACTGGCCACATTATTTTATATATTTATTTATGTATGACACTTGAATTTCATAATTATGAATGAACTTATTTTAGGTAATGCAATGTTTAGGTAACGTATGTATATACATATAATAAACTAGGGATCGAAGTGTGTCACACAAATAATCTCCACAGTTTAATAGCTTGAGGTTCAATGTACAATGCTACTTAATTTAATTCCTGTAAAAATAACTGTATATGTTATAAATAATCTATGTAAATAGTACGCGGACAAAGTCGCGAGCAAAATCGGATGGTATTATATATTATACATTCGCATTTAGTAACTATAATAATAATAATAAACCCCTCTGGGACAGTCGTTATCTCACCATGAGACTAACGCGATATCGGAGGGCACAGTACACTAGTCTTTCAACTACCACCTTTTTCTTACGATAATGAAAAAAAATGTATCACCAGGTTAAATGAAAGCGCACATACCGCAAGGCAGCTTGTTGCCTGCTGAATGCGAGTGGTGACACAGCGGTCCTGAATGCCTCGGAGAGTCGGTTAGGGCTTGCCGTTACTGGTTGCCTGGGGTGGAACTTCTTGCCGGTCCGCTAGAGCTACATGCTTGGGGGTAGAATCGTCATTTTCAAGGGCATAACTACGGGGAAACGCTCCGGGTCTTCGTTGTCACGAGGCCCGTGACGGTGAAACCGGCGCCGCACCGCTCGACATCCCTAGCCGCTCGCACCGGTGTTGCCCTCTGCTGCTGGCTTGTATGCCTATGGTGGCTATTCAGGGTGCCCACCTAGTGAGTTGACGAGTCGCCGTCTGCCCATTCGATTGATGCTATTAGAGTATTCAGGGCAGACGCCGTTTTATCATCCATAGTTATCAATACACCAATCCATCAAACACCCATACCCATAGCCCATATATTAAAATCCATAAGTAGCAATAGTCCTATGCTTGCTGCGGCTAGTGCCGCTATAAGTGTTCCATCCCACCTTTGATTAAAACTCTCGATGAGCCTCTTCACGTTGGACCCATGACTCCGTGTAAGCATCCCAAAGGGCCGAGTATTTTCCTAACGTATTAGGGAAATACCCGTGAAAGAAAAACAAATAATAATAATAATCTTTATTGTAGCCATCGATAACACTTTTACATAGAAGCACTGTCTCCTGAACTAAGTTATTAACCTGTATCTCAGGAGATAGTTCCTTCCCACATTACATGTTAACTTATAATGTTATATTTACAGATACAGAAGATTACAATGACAAAAAGGAGAATAAAGAAAACAAAACAAAAAGGTTAAAGTTACACAGTTTTTAAAATTTTTACTATACAAAATATAGCATAAGAGTTTATTCATAAATAAGACGCACAGAACACTTACGTTTCTACATTTTAAGGAAAAGTTATAGTCAAAAGAGGGGAAATTATTACATAGTTTGCTGGAAAGCATTAACTTTGTTATAAACTTATAGTGTGACAAAAATAATGTGGACGGATGGCGAAAGCGAGGGTCGAGCCGATAAGGGCGACGTTAGAAGCTGATGAATTCTCGGCGAGGATTAGCCCTTACAATATGAGCACAATTTCACAAGTGCCAAGGGTCTAAGGGTGACAAATGCTGTCGTGAACGTCTCGCAATTTATTCGCGGTATCCTATCTCTTATATACCTCGTAAGTATATTTTCTAATAAAAATGGTAATATGGAGCATTTTTAACGATGTTATTTTTCCAGCGTGCTACGGTCGGTACGTTTGCCGCTGAATAAACATTTTAGAATAGATAAGTTTGTTTGAGCCACGTACGCTTTGCAGTTCTTCATTTACGTTACCTTAAATTCTGTTCTGAACACAACATGATAAACGAACGGCGTACAGTTACCTCATAAATTCCACTTACATTTTTGGCCGAGGAGTAACATACGTTTTATACTGCTGTAGGTTTTATAGCATTACTTAGTTACTGATTGCATTCAATGTCTATTTATGAGATGTGGGAGTTCTAGCTCCGTTGCGAGTATGTCTCTAGATATTATGCGACATAATAATATATTTCCATTAAGATAATCTTATTAGTTTTACTTTGATATAGTATTAAAAGAGACCACTAGAGTTAAGTAGTCATGTATCGCGGGGGAATTTAAAAACATTTGAAAATGTAGATAGAGCACACCCAGACCTCATATCTCGGCCCTTTTGTTGGATACATAAAAGTGTGTCCCATGTGGGATTCGGATCCGCAATACCCGGCGTAGAGCAGTGGCGAAATGACTACTTAAACCTAGGTTTAAGTAGTCGCTTAGGGGTAGACCCAACCTAGTCCTAGTCCTAGTAGAACCTAGTCAATAGGTTCTAATCATACAGAAAAGTTAAAAAAATCTTACCACACCAAATATAATTATGTTCACATGTTTACTACCTTGAATTACAACTACAGGAATTCGTAGCAAAAAAGTTTTATGAAAGAACTGAAGAAAACTTGTATAAGTAGGTATACTTTTACAAGACTGGATTAATTTACGATATTATACTAAAAAAGCTTTAATGTTCCCACAGGAAATCAGCAAAACATAAACCAATTTAATATTGTCTAATATTCATTTAAATTTTAAGGTATGCATTTAAATGTTATCTACGTAATAAATATTATTTGCATAAAACCAATTAGGGTGGTTATATTGGCTGAAGGTTTAATAGCTGATTGCATTGGTGGCATTTGAAACTACAGATAAATTCATATAAAATATTGTTTATATATGAATAATGATTCTGTGATTTCTTTACCTAAAGCATTGCTGTAATGCTAATTTACATTTAATACACCTATGCCTTCATTCTTTAGGGATACAAGTGTGACACTATGTATGTATAACATCTAAAATATGTACCTACGTTACACTAAACGAAGTTTTCAATAATAAAGCCTATCCTAGTTTACTTGTTTTGCCAAAAATACGAACCAACTATGCTAAAAAGAGTATTACCTATGAAGAAGCACAAATATTTAATTACCCTCCCATGTATAAACTATTAACTCATTTAGCAGTTTTCGATCTCGCCTATTCGAATATATAATAGAAAATTATTCTAACAACATTTGAGATCGAAACTGTGGAATGCCTCTCACACATATCTTCCTAAATTGAATGTATATGTCGGGTCGTCAAGAAAATAATCATTGGAATGTAATTTATTTCTGTAATTGGAGTTGAATAAAGCGCCATCTATTGGTTTATTTTAGAACGTCAAGCGTAAGCTTGAGTGAGGTCGTGAGACAATGCCAATATGTCAGTTGGAGTGCCAGTTATAACTGTTAGTGTCATATTGACGTCATATAAGCGCCGGAGACTCGTGCGCGGACACATTCGGGTGACGAACTCACTGCGTTACGGATCAAATCAGAGATAATCATAGTCAACCTTTATTGTTTTATTTAATAATGATAATAATAATCTTTATTTGCAGAAAAATATGATTGTGGGTTTTACAAATGTATTATACATGAAGTTTTAAAGATTTAAATACTAATTACAATAAAAATGGGTGTAGTACTGTCCTCCTAAATAGGCTACAGATTAGCCTGTGATAAGGAGTTACAGTGCCGGTCCCTTTAACAATCGTAGAAAAGAAGGATGATTCTGTCTAATTAAAAGCAGCATGTGAAAACTACAAGATATGTATTAATCTTGTAGTTTTCACATGCTGCTTTTAAAACTTAAGATTAAAATGATAAAAAGTTAGTGAGAATGTACTTGTGCGTGTGTGTATGTGTTTGTGTGTGAGGAACGTGTTTCTGGTTTCTGTGTATGTGTTTGTGTGTGAGGAACGTGTTTCTGTGTATGTATTTGTGTGTGAGGGCGTGTTTCTGTGCGATTGTAAATGTGATTATGAATGTGCGTATGTGCTGGGACTATATTTCATTTATATCATGTTAAGAATTTTTTAGTGTCATCATAATCAAGTTCAAGAAGGAATGTCCGTACAGTTCTCTTGCACATGTAGTGTGATAAACCAAAAACTGGACATTTGCGATTTATTTTGTTATAGGTAGAAGGGGCAAGGTATGTGGATAATCTTTTCACGAAAGAAGTACGCGGATGTGGAATTGTGCAGATTCTATCTTTACGACGCTTTGTGATTTGACGATGTGGTGTTCTGGAGTGTAGCAAAAGAATTATTTGTAGAAAATATTGTTGCCAAATATTAAGAACATTGCAGGATTTATATGATTCTCTGGTTGGGAATAGTATTGGGCGGAATGTAGCAACTTTTAGTATGGCTCTATGAACGATCTCTAGAGGTTTCATCGTTGTTTTCGCAGCGCTTCCCCAGCAGGATATGCACTAGGTGATTAGAGATTGGCAAAGAGCAAAATACTGTGGCAACGTGTCGTAATGTTTTAAATATATATATAAGTTTGCGTACTCGGCCGGTGAGGGTGTTAACATGTAATTTGAAATTTAAGAGCCTGTCAATCACTACGCCAAGAATTTTTTTTCATTAACAGATTTAAGAGAAGGACCCTGGAAATTGTGCAGCGAAGACAGAGAGCATGAGTGAGCTTGGATGGTTACAGGAAAAACTGGTTGCGATATGGGACTTATAGAAAATGTGATAAAGTTAGTTTTGTCTGTGTTTATGGTCAATGTGTGAGAATGGAACCATTTTATTGCCAAATTAAAGCCACTTTGTGCGATTGATTGTAATTTAAATCAAGAGTTACAACTAGTAAATGTTATTGCAGTGTCGTCAACGTAAGATATAATTTTGGCGTTTGGAATGTCCAAGTTGCAAAGGTCATTGATAAACACAAGGAAGAGAGTGGGACCTAAAATACTGCCTTGTGGCACGCTCTATTTGATAGGATGTACATCGCTGACGTATCCATCCATAGTAACAAACTGAGTTCGGTTGGCTAGATAGTTCTTAATTAGCTCAAGCGGAGAACCCCTGACACCTATACGTTCGAACTTATTTAGAAGGGTTTTAGTGGGAACCGTGTCAACGACAAGATCTAGGAATATAGTGATAATCTTTCTGTTATTATCTAAATTTTCTACAATATGGTCCACCAATTCGTGGACAGCATCATTTGTTATTTGTTTATGAAATCCGAATTGATGTGGTGATAAAAGTTTATAGTGATCAAAATAATTAATAAGTCTATTATTAATTAAACGTTTGAGTATCTTTTAGTACGGTTATAGGGCGGTAGTTATTGACTAAGCTCCCATCACCATCCTTTAAAATGGGAATAGCTGCCTTTGTAAAAGAAGTGGGAAAAATAGCGGTGTCAAAGCAAATATTGAATATATGGCATAATATAGGTGAAAGAATGCCGGTATATCGCTTTAGGAACATAGAAGAAATACCTATGTGTTGTGTTTATGACTGATACAATCTTGTCAGGGTCAGTATTTTCTAGCACAAAGGAATTTTTGAATCTAGCTGTTTGGGGGAGTGTAGTGTAAGACAGAGTTTCTGTATTGTTTATTTTCTCTGCAAGACTCTTGCCTATATTTCTCTTGTATTTGCTTATCATTAGTATACATGCAAAGTATAATACCACGCCTATATTTTGTTGCTTCATCATGTCAAAAGCAATTTGCCGTCCTATTCTTTGACACACACACATATATGTTTCGGTGACGGTTACTTATAATGAATTCACTGAATGTGTTATGTTATATTCTCGTGTAAGTGGCTTTGTCTTTTTGAGAATAAATGATTTAAACCTAAACCTACAGTGAAAAATAAACAGATAAAAACTGTCAGCGTGCATACTACTCTAGCCGGGTTGATGGAACTTGGACGATGTTTATACGCCCTGGACACCGGCTGGATGTCAATCTAATTTTTCGATGCTACAGCAGCAAAGCGTAACCGGTTTTAATTGATTTAGAACATTTTTGACACGTGCATATCCCGTACGGATTTTTAGATAGGTGAATTTGTGGGATAAGCTCGTAAAAAACACGAATAGAAATCTAATCTAACAACAAATCCACAGTCTTTTGGTTTATTTTTGTATACAGTAAGTATACAAAAACTAAATTTAAAATTTAAATAAAAAACCCCGACACAATATTCATTTGATACCCATATTGAACAATTTTAATTTGTGGAAATTTGTAATTTTCTGGTGGCGGCCATCTTGGATTTGAAATTTATCATAGTGTATAGTATTCTACTCGTCAAGTCCTTTCATTTGATACCCATATTGAGGGAGTTGTGAAAAAATATATAATCCGCCATTTTGTGGTGGCGGCCATTTTGGACCGATTTTTATCAAACGTAGCTAAGAACACTCCCGACTAATTCACCTTTCAAATAAAAAAAACAAAATTAAAATCGGTTCATCCGTTCGGGAGCTACGATGCCACAGACAGACACACACACACACACACACACACACAGACACGTCAGACTTATAACACCCCGTCGTTTTTGCGTCGGGGGTTAATAATTTTCTGGTGGCGGCCATCTTGGATTTGAAATTTATCATAGTGTATAGTATTCTACTCGTCAAGTCCTTTCATTTGATACCCATATTGAGGGAGTTGTGAAAAAATATATAATCCGCCATTTTGTGGTGGCGGCCATCTTGGACCGATTTTTATCAAACGTAGCTAAGAACACTCCCGACTAATTCACCTTTCAAATAAAAAAAACAAAATTAAAATCGGTTCATCCGTTCGGGAGCTACGATGCCACAGACAGACACACACACATACACACACACACACCCACACACATACACACACACACACACACACACACAGACACGTCAAACTTATAACACCCCGTCGTATTTGCGTCGGGGGTTAATAAAGGGAAGACAGTAATTATTGTATCTTTAAAAAGCAAATCTGTGGCTTCGTTATTAAATATGTAATTTACAGACAATAATAACTTAGTCCGAATCCTAGTTGTTCTTATTTATAGTAGCTAGGACACAACTCAACATATTCCCTAAACTTCATATAAGTGCTCTAAGTAACTTTGCAGAGGAGTCGGTCACCACTTAATGTATGTCTATAGTACAATTTTATTTATTATGTCATGATATCTATGTACTCGTAAATACCTATAGAATAATTATGTACAATTTTTGTTATACTATAGTGAAATAAACATTATTATTATTATTATGTTGTCACAGGTATTTTCTAACATATTATATTAGAAAGTACCTGGCTCTTTGGGAGGCTTACACGGAGACAAAGGTCCAACGTGAAGAGGCCCATCGAGAGTTTTAATCAAAAGTGGAATGAAACACCGACGGCGGCACTAGCCGCAGCAGGCATAGGACTATTGCTACGTATGAATTCTAATATATATGGCTTATGGATATGAGTGTTTGGTGGACCGGTATATTGGTAACTATGGATGAAAAACAGCGTCTGCCCTAAAAAAAAAGCTTCGCTTACACATTGTCATCGTTACAGAAAAGGATATAGGGTATCCTCTATCTTTACTCACTAAAATCACCTCGAAAATCATCGAAAGACCGTCAACGAACGCACAAGAGTCCCCCGCCTGGCTGCCTCATGAATGATTGAAGGAACCAGTATACCTTCGGGTGATCATATCCATTGCCATCTCCTATAGATTGGACTAATTTGGACGACCAGAACAAGCGGTTCTAGCTGCCCGCCCGAATTTACACACAGGCTATGTATATCGTAGGGCTATTCGCTGCTCAACACGACTGAGTTGCCTTGTTACGAGATTCGTATATGTATCTCTTATATCTCATAAAAGAGTATGAGATATAAGGAAGACAGCCAGATGCGGGAGGACTGGTGGTACTCCCGCTTCTGGCTGTCTCCCGCGACCTGTAGGTATCTGTAACCACCTATTTTACTCAGATGACGGTATACCGTAGTGTTATTCTCTGTTCATCTTAGTATATCTGTCAAATTTTGTTCAATTTAAGACCAGGGTTACCTAAAGTGGTAGTCTTAAGTAAGTCTTCTATACTAGTATTGGACTATTATTATATTTAATAATAGAACAAATATTTGTGTTATCGTACGTAATTCGGCAATTCACAAAATATATCTTATACTTTAACAAAGAAAAACATGATGTTGATTATATTTCAGTTATAAATAATTGCTCCTACCATGAAAAATTATGTAACTGTGTCCACTGTATTATATAAAGTAGCCAAGATACGCTTTTTATTGTATACATTGTCAATGGAATAAAATAATAAAGATAGTAATGCATTACAAACCATTCATCACTTACAATAATTTAAATTATCCCTTTAAAGCAAATCGCTGTATAATTTGTTCGCATTATGCATGCAAATTATAGTAAGTAATTCGATTATATTCATCAACAAGCTAATAGACTCCTGCATAAAACGGTAATTATCTATGTATCAACATAGATAAATAGCGTTTTATGTCACAAAATATCATCACTTTTTGTACAGAAAGTCCTAAAAACCGAAAGTAATTAAAACAAACCAATCTGCGCGTGGAGACGACATGTTAATTAAACTCGGTCCTTAATAATCAATTGAGTGCCTCTTTGGCACAATTAAAATCAGCTTTATAATTGGCAACATTAATTTATAGCTATCTTTTTTCAATGAAAGCTCGCGATTTTGGTAATTCGTCATATTCCGAGAATTAAAGATACGAGTTCAATCAAAGTAGATATTTCACAATGTTTGGAATCAGTGGGTGTTAAGCTGCTCTTAATACTGCTGTGGAGTATGAACAATCACGTTCAAATGTCAAAAAAAGTTTATATCGATGCAGTGCGGTAACCTTGGATAAGTCATCGACTTTGGCGCTCAGCTAAACGCTCACTCATTGGTGGGCATCGAACCGTCTAGCATGAATGCAATGGCACTACAGACGTGATTGGTATTCTAAATCTCTAATCTATTTAGTATCAGAAGTGGATTTAAGTTGTAGTAATGCAATCTTCGGAATGGGATTACAATATCATACGCGGATGACACAGTAATACTGTTCACCGCGCAATCACGCATCGAAGCCTATAAGTGAGCTCAAAAAGGTTTCAATACTATCAGCAAATGGCTCTCAAACAATTATTTTATCCTAAATGGACACAAAAAAACAAAATATATTCACTTTTCTTAAATGCAGAAAAAAACATGCCATATTACATAAACAACATTATTGCTCACAATCATAATTGTCTGCTATCTGCTGACACCACATGCACTTGCCCCACTTTAGAAGCAACCGATTGTATAAAATACTTAGGCATTACGTTTGACATTAACCTTAAGTTTAGCAAACATATTTATTTATTATGCAATAGAGTACGCAAACTAATATATATTTTCAAGAATCTTCGTGAAGACTTAGTTTGTGAAAGTTTCCAAACTAAGCATGCTTACATAAAGAGATTTTTTCTTATTCTTAGGGCCTTTTTGTACAATAATCTAAATAAGTTATTAGATACATTTAGCACTAGCTGTGCCCGCGACTTCGTACGCGTGGAAAAGTAATTTTTGGGCAGCATTTTTGAATATGTCGAAGAGGGAGCTAATCTCACTTCTGTTGTCGAGGATACAGCTCATTCCATTTTTGATAACGAAGCAGGTAATGGCTGATTGGCTGTGTTGCATAGCGAAACCATGAAATATTAGGTACTACTATGGTAGGTTAAAATTCACACTGTTTATTAGAATACTGATTACAGTATACTTATCGTTGATGCAAATGGATTAACATTCTGAAAACGCAGCGATTTCATCCCAGGCCTAGCCTCTCAATTGCACTATCACACGTCTCGATCCAAAGTGTGATCCAAAAATGCGTCTCATTTGCTGTGAAGCACTCTTTTATAAACTAAGTTGACAACTAATGTCATATAAATGCAGCCAGCTCAATAGCGACCTCACTCAAGCTGACTGCTTGACGTTTTCATACACATTTATTGCATTGGAACATCTTATTGATAGTTTGGTATTTTTAATTTGCATCTACGCTCCGACAAATATATATTTAGTGTATAAATAGGTTATTAAAAAAAAAACTAATTTAAAGTAATGCTTCTCTATACACGATATTACACGTGTTGCCATCGGGGATCAAAGCATACAGTCGGCTAGGATTGCTAACACGTGACAGAGCCACATAAAGCTGACCGTGCGCAAAACAGCTAATGCTTAGATCCACACCCACTACTTGTAACGTCTGACCTTGGGCTTTATTAATTGTCATTGCGAAACAAAGGCTCACTGGAAACTGGACTCGTTTAAAACTGAAAGGAAAATTGTTTGGAATCAGAGGAATCCGAGAAATAAAAACAATATCACCTATGCCGCACCCTGTTAAAATCTCTGCTTCTATCAGGTTTTGCTGTAAATTGGTCACTTTTAATCTGGTACCGTTGCAAAGTTTTGGCGGGCTTAAATTTCTGAGGAGCATTATGGGAACGCCGACTTTTAAACTTATTTTATGAGCTGGTAGTCCAGGAGCACTGACGGATTCTAAAAATTCTACTGGGTAGCTGGTAGATTCTTCATCTTCCATAACTCTGTTAATGGAGATATATTCAACATTATCCCCCGGAACAAAGCTCAAAATTTCAGCGTTTATTGCTGCTGCTTGGTCGTTTCGTGGAGTCAAAATAGCTCTTTCGCAAAGCCAGGAATTTTGGCAAGTTGGTATTTGCGTTGCGTTTTCATACACGGATGATATGAGGTCTCGCATTAATGAAACTTTGCAGCATAGGTTTTCGTTCAGAACCACTTTTCCGTGTTCCTGCGGATACACACCGTTACCGATCTCAAGGAGCAAATCTGAAAACTCTTGAGCATTTTCGTTACCTCCGATTTGCGCTCGCATATTTACTGTCAAATGCAAAGGTATAATGTATTGCCACAGTACAGAACTCTTTAGACAGGCCCTAACTTCATCAGCCCTTGTTCCACGTGGTACTACCGGAAGAGTCTGACGAAAGTCGCCACAAAAAAGTATAGTAATGCCACCCATTGGTTGGCCATTTTGCTTGATATCACGCAACGTTCTATCTAATGCTTCAACCGCTTTTCGGTTTGCCATTGTGCACTCATCCCATATTATAAGGCTACAATCACGAAGAACCTTAGCTTTATCGCTATTTCTAGAAATATTACAAACAGGGTTTTCTGTGCGGTCTAAGTCGATCGGAATTTTGAACATTGTATGGGCAGTTTTCCCTCCTGGCAACAAAGTGGCTGCTATGCCCGATGAAGCGACAGCAAGCGCAATTTTACCTTGGCTTCGCACCTTCGCCAAAATCACTTTGGTAAGAAATGTCTTGCCCGTTCCACCGGGAGCATCTAGGAATAGCATTTCTCCCAAAGCAGTATCAACGCTGCGACACACCCGATTAAATATTAAACGCTGTTCTTCAGTTAATCTCGGGACATCAGTTTGTACAATTTCGGCCAGATCTACTGGATCATAGTTGATTTCCATCGCGTAATCTCTATTAATACGTTCACCGTCAAATAATGGCTCGGGCATGCCATATTGAGAAATAGGACTACCCCCAATAGATGTAACTATATCTTGAATGGCCAGCAAACAACGATTTAAGTAACTTTCTCGTAATATGTCACTAATTGAGTGGTCATTATTTAGTTGTGCGTGCCTGAAAAAGTCCTCGGCTAATTTGTTCTGATACTTATGCCATAACTGTGCAGCATCAGAAAGTGCACAGAACACCAGCATGACTGCAAACAAATTGCGCAACCGCTGAGGACTTTCGCTAATACTTGCTTCGGCCGAAGCATCATCCCAGTGTTGATCCCCATCCAGTAAGTGACGTGCCCGGCAAGCCGCTTGGTATGTAGGGTATATGATATTATCAACCTTTCTAAGCTCGGCAAAAGATGTAGGCCCTCGAATGACATGCAGAAGTAAGCGCAGGTAAAAGCATTCGGAGTTATTCGGATGCACCGTATAAACTCTGCCAATAATGTGTTCTTTAAAAATACCTGCTTCACCTACTACAGCTGTTCCACGTCTTCTGCGGTTAAAATTACCCTGTTGTTTGTTATAGGTATAAAATGACGGAACTTCGTTGTATAAAAGTGTCTTGGCAAATGCATCTGTTTCGCAAAGATTAAAAAAAGCGAGCAGAGTGGTTCGTCTCGGGCTTTCTAAACGCTCCATTACATTTTCAGGGTTGAAATATATCCTTTGTCCACCTTCAAGATGAACGTCAAGATGGATAACGGGTGGATGTCTTTCATGAATTGAAAAACTTAAAATACGCCAAACTGCCTCAGAAGAGCTAATATATCGGCCTGACTGAAACCTTGTAACTTCATCGTTATTGTTATTTGTGAATCCCACTGTTGCTTGGTCACTGCCCTTGTTCACATATTTGCAGATGTATTTTATAGATTGAACACTGTTACATACTTCTACATTGATGTGAGCTTGAAAGGTTCTCGATAATACCGGTGAATAAGGCACGACCCATCTATTATCTAAATCTATTTCCTGACCATGTAACCTTATTTTAGCTGTAAAGCCACCATGTTGAGGAGATTTTCGACGATACATTGGATATCCGTTTTCTCCCGATATTGTTTGCTCTGAAAGAGCTCGAGGATATCTTTTAGAGCAATGACCGTCTTGCATACAGGGAGAATTCCTGTTTAATGTGCCGCATGGTCCGTGTATCATATGAGTCTTTACAATATCGAATAATATGGGATCTTCGGTCTTATCAGACAATTCAGCACTAATAATAGTATCGATAGCATCAGGTCTAATTTTTTCTTCTAGCCACAGTAGTATGTGGGCATGTGGTAACCCCCGTTTTTGCCACTCTACGCTGTACATATAACACAGAAATGATCCAAAAAGCTTTTCTTTTGTAATTAAGTCGACCATCAACTTTAGTTTAAGGTGAAAAACTCGGGAAATTATGTCATGTCTATCATGAGGCACCTGACCGGGCAAAAGTTCTTGTGAAATTTCATTCCACTTTGGGTTAGTGGTGAAAGTGATGAAAAGATCAGGTCGACCGTACTTACGGACATAGCAAAACGCGTCTTGCGTACGCTCATGCATATAACGTGGACCTCCTATAAAGCTTGACGGTAAGATAACTAATCGTCCTACGTTCTCCACGTTGTTATCTTGCTGCATTGCGTCTCGCAGATGCACGTAATCCTCAGCCCGTAAACGTGTCTGGTTAGTGCGTATATAAATTAACCTCTCGGTTTCTATTTTTGCATACATGTCTACGATGAATTGGCTGAATAATCCACGAAATCGATGCAAATAATTAAAACAATTTCTTCTAATTTGTATCTGATATGAATAAAACTGTAGGGCTGATATTTTTTTATTATAATTTGTTATCCTAGTGCTTGGATTAACTTGGTAGAGTCCGAAATTGTAACCATCCTCACCGTGGAAGTATATCAAAGGATATTGCAGGGCATCATAATCGTTGTAAGCGATCATCATGAGTGCGCAGCACAATATCACGTCTGTCACATTCCTGGTCTACTAATATTATCGCAACTTCATCTGCAACGGGAGCATTGTACCTTCCACGATGTTCTTCCGCAGGACGTCTATCAGCCTTAATTATAACTTTATAATTGTTATTTTGACCTTGTGGAATGGAATCTATTGCGGCTTTGAAACTTCTGACATACGGATTTACTTCATGTAACATATTTTGAATTTGAGATATAAGGTTGGTATTCAGTTGAGAAAAGTTATGGTGTCGTATAAGAGCCTGTTCATTGTAATTTGATACAAAATAAATTTGAAGAAATTTTGGCTCATTTTGGGGAAGCAAAGATCCAATAAGGTGATAAACTTGGCCCTGCACCTTAAAAGTGGGCATGAATGGTCCCTCTGTGATTTGTTTAGCCCCAAAAGATGTCATTTGGAATGCACTATTATATAAACGGATATTGTCTAAAAAATGTTTAGACTGAGGATGCTCACCATTTAGTAAAGCTTTTATAAAGTCAGGGAGCTCGTGGAAATTTTCAATGAGCACTTTACCACCTGAACAGCATATTCCATTTGGTTCTTTTCTCCACTTTAGAGCATGACAAAACTGACAACATATCACCATGCCTCCTATAGATGCGAATTCAGAGTAATCAATTCTGGGCGAATACAAATAACCTGCTTTCTCTTTGGTCACCCATGGAAGGATATCAATTTCCGCTCTAGTTTCTGTGTCTTCTATCGAATTTGATAACATTCTACTGATTGTATGCCGAAGTCGATCGGTATTTAGTCGTGACTGACGTTGTTCTACAGTTTCTTCATGCCGTATTTCCCTTACTCGTTCTCTCTCAGCTAATAAATAATGTTCCTCACTCTGACGGATTCGCTCATAGTTTTCTCTAGTTGTTTGTAATCTTTGTAGATATTCATCTTCACTTTCAAGAATTCTGGTATTGTTGTGTCGCTCTCGATCAGCTGTTAATCGCAATTCGTGATCTGAACTACTTTCCAGCTCTCTAGACTGCAAAGTTCGTGCTCTTTGAGAGCTCAGGCGGGTTTCCCTATCGGTGAAAGTCTCAGACTCGCGTGATAGTGCATGAGCTTCACGATCGGCAGTGAGACGTGCTTCCCGTTCTTCAGGAGTCTCCTGAGACCGGGCATTTGCTGTCCGAACCCTCTGAGAGCTCAGGCGGGTTTCCCTATCGGTGAAAGTCTCAGACTCACGCGATAGTGCATGAGCTTCACGATCAGCAGTGAGACGTGCTTCCCGATCTTCAGGAGTCTCCTGAGACCGGGCATTTGCTTTCCGAACCCTCTGAGAGCTCAGGCGGGTTTCCCTATCGGTGAAAGTCTCAGACTCACGCGATAGTGCATGAGCTTGACGATCGGCAGTGAGACGTGCTTCCCGTTCTTCAGGAGTCTCCTGAGACCGGGCATTTGCTGTCCGAACCCTCTGAGAGATCAGGCGGGTTTCCCTATCGGTGAAAGTCTCAGACTCACGCGATAGTGCATGAGCTTCACGATCGGCAGTGAGACGTGCTTCCCGTTCTTCAGGAGTCTCCTGGGACCGGGCATTTGCTGTCCGAACACTCTGAGAGCTCAGGCGGGTTTCCCTATCGGTGAAAGTCTCAGACTCACGCGATAGTGCATGAGCTTCACGATCGGCGAACAAACGGGCCTCACGCTGTTCCATGCTCTCTCTAATTCGAGTAGACATCATTTGAGAACGTGTGTGAACTCAATCGAGATTCTCGTTGAGCAGAAGTTTCTGTAGCACGAAGCCTAGCCTGACGTTCCTGAGATGAAGTGAGTCTCGCCTCACGATCTTCTTCAGTTTCCTGTGATCGTACTAACTTCATCCTTTTAGCATTCTACTGTACTGGGAGAGGTTGGATCTTTTTCGAGGCATTCTTACTTACAGATAATTACACCGTTTAATAACTATTAAGACGTGTTAACCTAACTTATTCATTTATTATAGATAGGTAGATTATAGAAAACAAAAGAAATGAGCAATAGATCCGTTTTTTATTTATTACTAACTTACACTAACAAACTTACCTACTTATTTCAAAGGACTTTTTATACAGAAAACTTGCAAAATAAAGAAAGTCAAGGAAAAACCTAACTTATATCATAAAAACTAAGGAGTAAAAAAAATCAAAACAAACATAAATCTAACTTATATTTACTTAACTTAATCAGTTTAACTATTAACACGTATGAATCTAAAACAAACTAAACACTAAACAAATATGTACTTATCACAAACGACTAAATTGTTTCTTTCAGATCTATACATCTATGCACATAAAAAAAAAATCAAGATAAATGCCTAACCTATACGAAATCTATACACTTAAAATTAAAAAAATCAAGATAAGAAATACTTAACCTATACGAAATCTGTACAATTAAAATTAAAAAAATCAAGATAAGAAATGCCTACTAACCTAATCCAAATTTATATACATAAAGTTAAAGAAAACCAGGATAAGAAATGCCTACTAACTTACATATACCAAATCTATACACATAAAAATAAAGAAAATCAAGATAAAAAATGCCTAATCTATACCAAATACATACATACAATATGTATTTACAAACCCTAAAATGTAAATAATAAAAAATTCAATTCAATTTTATCGAATGCCGTGCGCCTCCAGAATACGTGCGTTCGCTACGAATAACGGAATGCTAATGGCAGCGGCGCGGCTCTCAGCGCGCTTTATATACCCGCGCCAACAAACGCGTACAGTAAGTTAGACGTGAATTTTTTAAATTGGCATATCTTTTTTATTTATGAACCGATTGACATGAAACAAACACTAAATGTTAAGTGAAGCTTACCATAATATATTACTGAAAACCACATCTAAATCGGATAAGCCGTTTCTGAGATTAGCGTGCACAAACGCACAGACAAACAGACAAACAGACAAACCGACAAACAGACAAACAGACAAAAATTCCAAACGTCATTGTTTTGGGTTCTATTGCGTTGATAAAAGACCCCTGTAATATTTTCTCTCATTTATCTTCCATGTACAGACAGCGATCCTTTACATTTTTATTATATGTATAGATTAATCATAATCAATGTCATATAGTTTTAACAAAGTACTGCTCCCTGCTTGGGACGGGGCCGGGCCGGCCGGAGTCCTGGCGACCGCCCCTCTGGCCTTATGCCTTTTGCCCCGCCGGCCTTCCTGCAGCCAAGCAGATGCTGCAGGAAGCTTTTGCCGCGGAGCATGCGGCGGCCTTGTGGCCGGGCTGGCCGCAGCGATAACAGGACTCGCTGCGGTCAGTTTCGGCGGTGCATTGCTGCCTCACGTGCCCCGGTTCGAGGCAGCGGTAGCACCGCCTAGGCCTCGGCTCCAGCAGATTTACCTGAGCCGAGACCATCTCGACCAGCAAACGGCCGGCCGCCACCTTCTTTGCCGCGGCGATGGGGCAGCGCACCATCACCGTGCACTGACCACAATTGCCGCGGCGCACCTCCCCCACCCTGACCTGCGCCTGAGGGCAGGCTCCGGCTTTTGCCACCGCAGCGGCGACATCCTCGGAGGAGGCCGAGTCATCCAGCCCGGTTATCCGCATTTCGGCGGACTTCACCGGGCGCGAGACCCTGACCTCCTCAGGCGTGAAAAGTGACCGAATTGTTTCGGCCACCTTGTCCGCCTTGTCGCCGGAGGTGGCGCCTGGGACCTCTAAGATTCTTGCCCCAGTGGCGGCAACCTTGAAGAAAACGCCTCCGGCGAGGCCAATCTCAGCGAGATTGCCTTTCATGGCCTGAGTGGCCCGCCGGAGGACGCCTGCATAGGTCACGCCCTGCCGGAGCCCCTCCTCCGTCAGCTCCACCACAACGGCGTTGGAGCGCGGGGGGCGCAGGTCAGCTGGGCGGGGGCCCTTCTTTTTACTTGCCACCGGGGGAGCCCGGGAGGCCTTCTTCTTCTTCTTCTTCTGCCTCCTCTTCCTTCCGACGACCTCCATCCATGGCTGCTCAGCCGAAGTAGAGGCCATTGGGGCGGGTTGGGGCTGGGCCCCTTGCCCTTCCCCTTCCCCTTGGAAGAGGAAGCCGATGGTGTGGGGGCAGATTTCTGCTGCGCAGCCGGTGCTCCGCGAGCTGCTTGTGCAGCCCCTCGTTCTCCGACCTCCAACGCTTCTGGAGGTCGGAGGAAGCCCGTCTCCACATGCCGAAGAAGGCCTCCCTCATCTCCTCCGTGGCAACCTTTAGGTCCCGAACGAACCCCCCCTTCAAGTTGCCTGACCGGGCTGCCACCCTCAGGACGGTCTCAGCGCCAGCCTCAAACCGTTGCCTGAGGTCGGCAACCGAGTCCTCTCCCGAGGGGGACGCATCCGGGACCCCAGTCCTCTTAATGAAGTCCCGACGGGCAGACAGAGGCTACCCAAGGAGCTTTCCCGTGGAGGGAGGCGGCATCGGGGAACCAGCCCTTCCTCCGCAGGGCGTCCCCTCTACCACCTCCACCTCCGTGTCCGACCCAGAGTCGGACGGCGCATGGTGCGACGTCTTCCGGCGCTTCACGGAAGCGCCGGGTGCACCCCAGAACTTGAGGGTGAGGGAAACAGGGCTATCCCCTCCCTCCTCCCTCTCCCGTCGGGCCGCCGACGAGCACCGGCTCCGAGTCCGACTGGCCTCAGAGCCCGAGCCCGCCCGCGACTCGACGTCCATATCAGTGCCGGTTCCGGCACTGAACACGCTCGACATAGAGTCGCTGCGTGCCAGCGCCGCCACCCGGCACCTCGACCGTGTCCTCGGCACGGCCGGGACACTATCCCGGACTGACGGTGGGGCCATATCCCCCCCCTGCCTTCCCCTTTTTGGGATCCTCCTTTCTAGCCTTGTTCGGGCCTGAGCCCAAGGCAACTCTCATCGCAGGGTCAGTACATGACCCTGCGGAAATTTCGGTGCCGGATATTTCGCGCGGCACTGCGCTGTGATGGCGGTTGCCCCCCCCCAGAATACGAGGGGCAGACGGAGCCAGAAGGCTCCGTGAGGGATTCTCCGGGCGCGGCGCACCCGGTACCCTCCTGGGGTAGGTAAAAACCTTTAGCCGACATCTCATAGTTTTTGGTTTGGGTGGCCCTAATGGCTGGGTTCCCCCCAGCCATACAGCCCCTCGCCGGGCCACCAAAAACTTAGGCTTTGGGTAATTTTTATAGAGGTTTTCTTCCTCGCAGCCCGAAGGCCCCCGTTCCTGTCAATTCAGGATTACGGGTTGGGCCGGATGGGGTCCATGCTGGACCGATCCACCCGCCCCAAGGCCGCTCGACGGAGCAGGATGCCCACGCAGCCCACCCCGGCCTAACGGCCCCCACTGGTAATTTTTTAGAGAGGTTGTCTTCCTCTATCCCCCCCGTGTTGGACCGGATGGGGGTCCATGCTGGACCGATCCACCCGCCCCAAGGCCGCTCGACGGGCAGGACGCCACGCGACCCGCACCGGCCTTACGGCCCCCACTGGTGATTTTTTAGAGAGGTTGTCTTCCTCTATCCCCCCCGTGTTGGGCCGGGTGGGGGTCCATGCTGGACCGATCCACCCGCCCCAAGACCGCCCGACTGGGCAGAACGCCTAAGCTCCCCACCCCGGCCTAGCAGCCCCCACTAGTAATTTTTTATAGAGGTTTTCTTCCTCTATATCCCCCGTCTCATCCACGTGTCCTCTGCTAATCAGAGGAACACGTGGAGAGACCCCCAAACGCGGCCCTTGCAGGCCGATAACCCCGAGACAAGATGCCTCGGGTTCCCTACGCGCGTGCCAGAGTATTAGCCACGAGTAATAATGCCCCAAAAGGACATTATTACCCGTGTTGCCCGGGGTGTACCGGCCCAACGACTGCCGTTCCAATCCACTAGAAATGTAGAAAGGACCAGCAGCCGTCAGGCACACTAGGAGGTTCTCTGGCCACACACCCCTACTGTCTCCCTCCTAGGGGGAGACAGACACGAAACAGAGGCGCGCGTGGGAACACGCACGCCGCCTCTCGGACCTGGTGCTGAACGGATGGCGGGCAGGCCCACAAAGCCCGCCACCCCCAGGTCAAACATCAGGGTGGCTGGAGGTCATCGCGCGCCCTCCGGCGCCCGGCTCTGCGGTTTGGGAGAGGGTTTAAACGCTCCCTCTCCCGCTCCGCCGCCTCCTTGATGGAAATCACTTCCTCGCAAAAGGAGGCGACGGCGTTCCACGACCTCTCACTCCGGACCATAGACTGAACTACGGCCGGGAGCGAGAGGGCAACCGATCCGACTGCCGCGATCAACTCACGGCGCTGCGATGCCCAGGCGGGGCAAACCGCCAAAGTGTGCAGCGCCGTGTCCTCTACAACGTCGCGGCAGTCGCCGCAGTGGTGACAACTACTCTTTGGACTTGGTCTATGTCAGATTCGGTTAATTCAACACCCAGCTTTTTTGAAGTGATTAACACCAGATGATTTAAGCTCTCAATCAATCAATCAATCAATTTATTTATTTGCGAACATGGATTACATAATGGTGTTACATTTTTTAGAAGGTAAAATACAGTTTCTCCATATTCAACCAATGGGCATGCAAATATTAAGGCTGAAGTCAAAATTATATGTTTACATAAAAATTTCACGTACAACACAAATCTTATTGGTTGATAAGTATTAAATAGAATTAATTAAAGATGTCATAGAAAAAAAATAAGATTAAGCTACTTGTCTCAACACAAACCAATGTCGTATGAATAAATTAGTTGAATAATTACTGAATAAATAATAAATAAAAATATGTCAATGAATAGAATTAAATTAATAGAATTAAATTTTTTGTTTAATGTCAGTTAAACAATAATATTATCATCTAAATATTCCTTGACTGAGTAATAGGCTTTCTTAATTAATATATCATTTAGGTTTCGCTTAAATATATATACATTTTCTATTTGGCATAGGGCAGCTGGCAATTTGTTGTAAATTCTTGATACCATACAGTAAACACTTTTATTTAGCAGAGTTGTTTTATGGGATCTAGTTCTTATCTTATATTGATGTCGTCCACTACTTAGCGTTTCAAAAAGGCCCATGTTTGGCCCATTGGAAAATTTATTGCTTTAGGAAAATCATTTATGTACATTAAGAACAACAATGGACCCAAGACACTACCTTGAGGAACACCATGCTTTACGTGCCTGTATTCAGAGGTGAAGGTAACTTCCTTTTTAATCTCTTTGCATATATTTGTAATAGTTGTCGCTTGTTGTCTATCACTAAGGTACGACATGATTAATTTTAATACGTTGCCTCTAATACCGCTAGCATAAAGCTTGTTTTGTAGAATTTTATGATCCACTTGGTCAAAAGCTTTGCTGAGATCCATGAATAGAGCACATGCGGGTGTATTATTATCAAGAGCCTTCAAAACTTCTATTAGAAATTTAAAAATAGCTTGGTTAATTGTTTTATTTTTTAACCCCCGACGCAAAAACGACGGGGTGTTATAAGTTTGACGTGTCTGTGTGTGTGTGTGTGTGTGTGTGTGTGTGTGTCTGTCTGTGGCATCGTAGCTCCCGAACGGATGAACCGATTATAATTTTGTTTTTTTTATTTGAAAGGTGAATTAGTCGAGAGTGTTCTTAGTTATGTTTGATGAAAATCGGTCCAAGATGGCAGCCACCACAAAATGGCGGATTACATATTTTTTCCCAACTCCCCCAATATGGGTATCAAATGAAAGGGCTTGACTAGTAGAATACTATACACTATGATAAATTGCAAATCCAAGATGGCCGCCACCATAAAATGGCGAATTACATTTTTTTTCACAACTCCCTCGATATGTGTCGGGGGTTTTTAAATTTTTAATTTGTAATTTATTCTAAATCCTGACTGTGCATCTGTTATTATCTTGAATTTCTCTAGATAATGATTTAGACTCTCGTATATAATTTTTCTAATACTTTAGATAAGGTAGGAATAAGAGCTATTGGCCTGTAGTTTGCCATATATTCACGACATTCCTTTTTAAATACTGGTTTTATAAGCGTAACTTTTAGTTTGGTTGGAAATACGCCTTCTACTATGCATAAATTAAATATATGGCATAATATTGGAGATATTAAGTGGCTCACGCATTTTAATATGTTAGTCGAGATTTCGTCATAACCCGTACTAATAGTATTGTTAAGTGATTGGATTATTCTGTTTATGTCATATGGTGTAGTGGGCTTCATAAATAAAGAATTGCTGAATTGCGATGTATTTTTCAAATAATTATTTAATGTCATATTATTATTTAATGTAGAATTATTATTTAGTATCAAATTATTATTCAATGTCAAATTATTAATCAATTTCAAATTGTTATTCAAAGTCAAGTTATTATTTAATGTCCAATTATTGCTCGATGTCATATTATTGTTCAATGTCAAATTATTGTTCAATATCAAATTATTATTTAAATTTAAATTATTATTTAATTGACATGGCTGTATTTGGTCAATATAAAAATTGTTAAATAGTTGAACAATAGTACCAGGGTTCGTAATTAGTTGTCCGTTAACATTTAATTCCGTTATATAATATTTCGGTGTATTTAACTTATTGTTATTAATAACATTCCAGCTAGCTTTCGATTTATTTTTGTTAGAGTTAATGTAATTATTGTTTTGAGCTCGTTTTGTAAGGTTAATGATTTTGTTTAATCGTGCGGAATACGATTTAAAATTTGTTCTATCGATTTCACTTTTAGATTTTCTGTATTTCCATAATAAGTATCTCTTTCGTTTAGAACATAGTTTTATCCCCTTACTGATCCACTTTTGTTGAGCTCTGATACCCTTTTTACGCTTTATTAGAGGAAAACATAATTTGTACATAAGACAGAACATGTCATGAAACTCACTAAATGCTGATTCAGGGTTATTATTATTATATATTTCATTAAAAGTTAAAGAACTGAGGTATGTTTTGAATTTTATAATTGTACGGTGTAGCGCGAGGTTTGCAGTGATTGTTGAATAAAAGATATGTTTTAAATGTTACACACTAATAGTTTATTGTTCAATTCCACAATAAGTTCTTAAATGTTAAAAATGTTAGTTAAATGTTATGTTGATGAAAATGTTATAATGTTGCATTGAATGCACCCGAATGTCGCGGTCACTGAAAGTGCACTGACTCTTTATGCGTTTGATGTAATTAGGTTAACGCGTGACTCGCTTATTGCTTACTAAGGTGTTCGGTTATATTACACCGAACATATTCCGGGGCATCAAAGAATGAGAAGATGAGATTAGGAAATGTTTAAATGAGATGGTAATGGCAATGATGTTTACAAAATGATGAATAAGGATAAAAACAAAGTATTTATGATCTTAATTCTAAATGTTTTCTAGGTATGGGTGAACACGATTGATCTTTCACTGCACGTTTGTTTATTTCACCATAAATATGATCCGTATGGGGTCGTTGGTAACCCATATAATATCGCGCACTCTCACTGATAGCTTGGACACTAGGCTGTTGGTGAGCCAAATTTGGACGCGCACTTGCACTACTCATTTGTAGACTACGCTGTCGGTCAGCCACCCGCGCATTGTTCACTACACTACTGCCCACTGTCGGCTGAAGCTCGATGTCCGGTGATATGCGGGCTCTTCGTGCTTGCATCCGCTGCCAACGGCGGCACCACAGGGCGCCAGCCGCCGTGATTCCCGCTCCCACCAGTATGTAGCTCACCGCGTAGAGATGAATATCATGGGATGACAGTGAATCTTCCAATTCAACTTTGCTGTTTTTCATCTCCTCTATTCGCTGATGTAATTTATCTAGCTCAAATTCTATATCACTCGATTCTGATACATTTGATAGATCAGTCCACGTCATAGAGGTGGTCATCAAAAAATTTATTTGGTCTATATCTGGGCTATAAACCGAGCTACTTAAATTGAGTTTGTTGTCGGAGTTCTTTGGAATATGCAGTGTAAATTCGTTACTTTTTAGCAAACAACCAGGCTTTATGTTTATAATTCCAGCTTGAGACAAATGTTCTATACTAATTTGTTCCCCGCAAAGTATGTTCACCGGATATGTATCACAGCAATGGTAGAGATAATGGGACGGATTGGTGAGTGAAACCCATCTGTTTTTACATCTGGACCTCTTAATCTTACACTTCTCTATATTGGGATCTAGTTCACAAAAATTCTGATCGCTTTTTTATGGTTTAAGACATTTATTTCTCAAAAGATTACAATAATCACTTATAGAGAAAATACAATATACAATGTAAACAAAAATAACCAATTAGCGTAGTTAGTGGGGTAGAAGTTAAAAAGTTAGTCGGAATGTGTGTAGTGAGTACAGGTAGGCGAGCGCGTGTGCCGCAGCGGTAGCAGTGCGTGTTTATTAAGGCCTGTGATACATTACGTTAGGACGAGCGATTTTAAATTTAAGTTTAAGCGATTTAGAATTTTAACAATTTTGTTTATGTTTTTATATGAAATGGATGTCCGCATATCCATGTTTTCTGTTTGACACAAAGCGGTAGTTCTTCCGAAGTAAATGTTATGTATGTGCTTCGTTTCAAATCTGTCGCGATGTATTCTGCTAGCGGGATAAGTTCCACCATAGAACTTTCAAACTGATGTGGTATAGATATAATTCTGTACAATTTAAATATGTCTCTACCAATCAATGGAAATGTTATTTCAAACAGGAAATAGTTTTCTGTGAATCTCGCCTTCAAATATAGTAATGAGTACAATTCTCTGATGTTATGTGGTTCAATTGGCAACATCGTGTCATCGGATAAATGCGCCGAAATCGTGTTAAGCTCTGTCTGTAATTGTTCCGGAGTGAGTAAGTGTATACTAAACTGGCCGTGGTGAATGTTACTGAGAATGTCTACGAGTGTATCCTGGCTTCCTTTTAAATTACGTAATAAATTACTGGCAGTTAACGACATCATTGTAAATTCCTGGACTAACGAAATATGGTTAATTTCTTCTTGTAACTTATTCGATCTGTTATTGAGTTTCATTAAATGTTGGTTTATAGTTTTATGTTGTTTGTTCATAAATGCTGCTGTTCGCTGTAATAAGTTATATTCTGACTCAATAACAGATGTCTGATTCTTCCATAACTCGACAATATGTTTTTCATTGTTCCGTATCAGGTGAATATCTTGGGTATACTTTTCCGCGAAATGTTCGTCCAATACTCCGAACAATGAATTTGCTAAATAGCCTACTCCATTTATAAGGCCGCGACGCTGTCTGGATTGCTTGCCAGACTGTTGAGTTAGCAAAAGTTTATTATAATATTTTAGTTCGTTAGCCTCGTGCGTCAGCTGAGCGGTTATCGTGTTACAATGTTCGCCGCCTATTGTTTTGCATGTTGTATCTAAGTATGTTATTATTTTGTTGTATGCGTTTATGCCTTCCCAATACGGAGACATATCATAAAATATTACAAGAGTCCACTTATCTTTAGCCAGGCTTAATTTGCCGATCGGATCAAAGAACAGAGACTGTTCCTTTCTAAACTGCGTGATATTATATGTACCGCTTACACTGCCACAAAGAGTCATAAAAAATGTTAAAGCCATAACAATGTTCGAGAAGTTAACGAGGTTTGCCTTTCTCCTTCTAGTATTCTTCTGGCTATGTTCGGTAAAGGTATTTTCTTCGGTTTTTGTTGTTTGGGGGTTTGTTACCGAAGAAATGCGTCGCAGTTCGTTTGTTTCAATAGGCAAGAGCGAGAGTTTGACAATCGGCCGTTTTATAATGCCACTTTTCGTCCTCAAGGTAACTACTCGTACGTATCCGTCACTGCCAGGGTGTACGTCTATGACTCTGCCCATGATCCATTTCCCAGCTGGAACATTATCTTCATGTACAACGACCATATCACCGATGTTCATATTTTTTTGAGGTTTCGTCCATTTATCTCTTGCAGTCAACTGTGTTAAGTATTCGGTTTTCCATTTAAACCAAATGCTCTGGAAAATGTTGTTAGTTAAATGCCACCGTGTACGCGCATCAAATTTTGTCTCAATGACTGCTAGGCCAGATCTTCCTGTCAAAAAGTGAGCCGGTGTCAAATATTCTAAATCCTCAATGTTTTCAGTAAGCGAACACAACGGTCGGGAGTTAAGACAAGCTTCTAGTCTTGTTAGAATAGTGGCGTACTCTTCAAATGTTAGTCGTTGTTCACCGACAATTCTTTTCAAGTGATGTTTCAAACTACGCACTGCTCTTTCCCACAACCCTCCAGCGCTAGGCCAGGATGGTGCGTTAAAGTGCCATTCAATATTCATATCTACAACCTCCGAGAGTAACTTGTCAGAAAAAACTTGTTTTATTTCGTCATATTCTTCCTGCAGCATCCGATTTGCCCCGATGAAGTTTGTACCTTGATCACTGTACATGTGATGTGGTGTTCCTCTCCTAGCTGCCATCCTGTTGAGTGCAGCTAAAAATGCAGAACTGGTAAGGTCAGATACCAACTCCAGATGCACGGCCTTTGTCACCATGCAAACAAACACAGCGACATATCCTTTTGTTGTACGGACACCTCTGCCCTTGTTGGCTTTCACCTCCACAAAACCAGTGTAGTCTACTCCCGTGTGGTAAAACGGCGGGGCAGGGTTTGTTCTAGCCGCGGGAAGATCTCCCATCAATTGATGTTCTTTTCTTGAGTCGTGCTTCCGGCAAACTACACAATTCCGCAACTGCATCTTGATTGTTTTGATACCACCCGGTATCCAATATTGTTGTCTAAGGGTAGCCACAGTCAACTTAGGGCCCCCGTGAAATGTTAATAAATGGGATTCGTCAATAAGCAGTGTCGCCAAACGTGTTTTGTTAGGTATAATTTTGGGATGTTTCATTTCAACACTCATATTTGCATGCCTTAAGCGTCCTCCCACTCTCAAAATACCGTCTGTATCAATAAAACAATTTAAATTTAATAATTTACTTTTAGACCCAATATTGCCGACCCGAATAATTCTATCGATATCCTCAGCAAATTCATTTCTTTGTACGTACTTTATAATTGTTAATTTAGCTTTACGCAATTCTTGCAATGTTAGGTACGGCGGCAAATGCTTACGCTGCAAAATCGGTGTCAATGCCCTAAGTATCCAAGCCAATATACGTACTAGTTTTCTAAACGAACTGTAACTGTTTAATAAATCTTCAATAATACTAATATTTTGTTGCACAATAATGTTGACATGTTTAATTTTTCTTGTTTCCTCATCTGTTGTATATAATGGCTGAAGATTCTGTTCTATTTTCGCATCAAAAGATGGTAACCATGATGGTCCATGCCACCATAGGGAATGTTCTAGTAGTTTAGTCGCTGTTAGCCCTCTGCTAGCACAATCTGCCGCGTTTTCTGCAGATTTTACGTAATGCCAGCTGTCACTCGGCATAATCTGTTTTATAGCGTTTACCCTGTTGGCCACAAACGGTTTCCAGCGTGCTGACTCGCCATACAGCCAGCTCAGCACCACCATGGAATCACACCAACCATAAATTTCATATGTACAGCTAACACTTTCTTTAATTTTGTTAATGAGTTTCGCTAATAGATGTGCACCACATAGCTCAATTCTCGGTAGTGTTATCGCTTTCTTGTGTGGTATAAGTTTAGATTTACCCACTACTAATATAGTTTGCTGACTGTGTTTTGTTCGGGCGTATACTGCACATGCATAGGCCTCCATGGAAGCGTCACAAAAACCGTGGAATTCAATAACACTATCTTGTTGTGTTAAAATCCATCTCGGCACCATACATTTTTTGATGTTTTCGATATCCGCTGTTAACTTAGACCACTCCTTATATACGTCCTCAGATACCGCATCATCCCATTGCATATCGGATTGCCATAATTTTTGGAAAAGTAATTTTAGTTTTGTAGATAACGGTGTTAACCAGCCTAATGGGTCAAATAATTTCGAAATTTCCGAAAGTAGTGTTCGTTTAGTAAGTTTTTCTATTTTTAGTGTGAAATTGCAATTAAATGTAAAATGATCTTGTTTTGTCTGCCAGCATAGGCCTAATGTTTTGGACGTATCTTCGTTTTTGAAGCTATAAATGTCTTCCTCCGAATTCTGTGTTACGCTCGCCAATAACTCGTGATTATTTGAAGTCCATTTTCTTAAATTAAATCCACCTAATTTTAATAGTTGGTTTAATTCATTAATAAGGTATTTTCCTTGTTCAATGTTATAGGCGCCATAAAGCAAGTCATCCATGAAAAATGAGTTTTCCAGGATATTTGCTGCTTCAGGATGTTTGAGGCGCTCGTCTGTCGCCAGCTGTTTTAATGTCCTGATGGCTAAAAACGGCGCTGCTTTGGTACCATAAGTGACCGTAATCAATTGGAAGCTTTGTATGGGTTGTTCTGGGCATTCCCTCCAAACGATTTTTTGAAGGTGTTGGTCTGTACTGTTTACTAAGATTTGGCGGTACATCTTCTCGATGTCCGCGGTAAAAGCGTAAGGATACTGTCGCCACTGTAATAACAACGACTGTAAATCCTTTTGCATGTTTGGCCCTTTATACATTATATCGTTTAAACTAAACTTTGTTGATGTTTTTGCGGACGCATTGAATACTACTCGTAACTTAGTAGTTAATGACTCATCACGCTGTACACCGTGATGAGGTAGGTAGCATTGCAAGCTTGCTATTGTGTTTGTTTCTTCGGGTTTCATATGTTGTAACTCGAGATACTCGCTCATAAATGACCTATATTTACTCGCCAGATGTTCATGTTTTTTAAATCTATTCTCTAAATTTTTTAATTGAGCAATTGCCATAACTTTAGACGAACCCACTTTGTATTTCAAGTCTTCTTTCAGTGGTATTCTAACTTCATAGCGGCCCCCTTCTGTTCTTTTTGTTGTTGACTCATAAAATGTTAGGCACTCTTGTTCTTCTTGTGATAGGTCTGACGTCTCACTAATCTCTTCCACCTGCCAAAACCTTTTTACATCTTCGAGGTTATTCAGTACCACGTTACATTGATATGTTTTTACGTTACCGCATAACAACCAACCTAGCTGTGTTTGTTGTACTAAGGGCTGATAGTTGTTACCACTTTTTATAATACCACTGAGAATTATGTTCGCATAAATGTCAGCTCCAAGTAACAAATCCACGGGGCGGCTTTTATTGAACTCGGGATCTGCCAACTGTATGTTAGCTATATGCGACCAATCTGGTTTTGGGAAGCTTTTGTTTGGTAGGCTTTTTATAAGATTGGTCATAATAAAAACTTCCGCTTCGAACGTAAAGTTGTTACATAACGAAGCGCATTCTATAGAAATTACTCCCTTGCAATTGCTTTCTCTCTGTCCTAAACCGAAAATAACTCCCTTACATCTCTGTCTTTTAATGTTTAACAACTGAGCCGCCTTTTCTGTTATTAATGATATTTGGGAGCCTTGATCTACCAAAGCTCGCATGGTATAGTATGAACCATCAGAGGCTTTGACTTGCAATAACGCTGTCGCAAGCAGTATCTCTGAGTTGTCAATTTGGGAAGTGTGTGACGTAGCTGCGAAATTTTCATGATCTTGTTGTGTCATATGATTACGACTCGACGACGGTGTTGGAAAATTTTGGTGTTTCTTAAATGCATCATGTAGAAGCGTATTGTGCGGTTCTTGACACTTACGACATGTTAATGTAGAATTGCACTTATTGCCATTATGACTAAATAAACAATTAGTGCAGAGTTTCAATTTGTTGGCTGTTTTTGCTCTTTGTTCGTCACTTAGAGTTAAATACTTTTTGCAATTATAAATGCCGTGCTGACTATTGCACATCGGGCACTTGATGTTCGTCACGTGCATAGATTTCGCAACGGAATTATTGGGGTTATTGTACGTATTGTTCGACTTATTATATGAATTATAAATAGATTTCTTTACATTGGGTAAGGCATTATAATGTTTTGTATGAGAATGTTTCGGCGATCCAGTGTCTTGTTTTCTATGGGCTGTTTCAAGGGTCGTAAATTTGGTTTCCAAAAATCCAAGAAATTCTTGAAGTAGAGGTAATTCTCTTGAATTTTTCAATGACTCTATGTAGTCAGTATATGTTTCATTATTTAACTTCTGGCCTAAAATATGGACCACGATAGGATCCCAAGATGTTATGTCCACTTCTAAATTTTTTATGCCGTTTAGACATTCCAATGTTGTATCGTGAATTCTTTTAATTTGATACACCGATTGCTGCTGCATGTTAGGAAGGTTCAGGAGAATGTTCATATGAGAAGAAAATATCAGTTTTTTGTTGTTATAGCGATGCGTAAGAATATCCCAAGATACCAAATAATTATCTGTGCTAATCTGCAAGTGTTGTATAAGCTTTTCAGCCTCGCTGCGAACTTTGCTCTTGAGATATTGCATCTTCTGGCCGTTAGATAATGATGGGTTGTTATGAATAGCTTCTGTAAACAGATCGCGAAAAGATACCCACTGATTGTAATTGCCAGAAAATACCGGAATTTCGAGTTGGGGAGTCGACTTGTTCCTATGTACCACGGACCACATCTTTCTGTTTATAGATTTTTTTAAGCTGTTGAATTGTTTCTCATACTTATCGAATAGGCAGTTATATGACTCATTTTCTTCGTTTGACTCACTCTCAATCTCCCAGTGAAGAGTATCAATTGTTGACCATCTCGCTTCAAGACTTTTCAAAACGTCTTCAAATTCCCATTTCTCCGAAATGGAATCTACATCAATGTTTGAAGTTGTTCGCAAAAAAGCTTTGAAATTTGCTTGTTGACGCCGTAACAGATCGTCGAATTTACTGTTTGTCCCTGTACTTGTTTTTAAAATATGGGTTTGCGAGCTGGGTCCTGCCAGCGTTGTAGTTTCTTCCTCCTCCGGCTGGAAAGCACTTACTGTTGTCTTGTACGGTGACCTCCCTTGTTCACCCGGATTAGCCGTCCTAGACAAGAACTTCTGGTACTGCTGGTTGATCAAGGCTTTCACTTCTTCATATGCCTTTGATGTCTTCTCCAGTTCTCGATTGACGAAATAAGAGTGAGATTGACTTACTTCGCCGCTAATCCTGTCATGATTTCCCTCATACTCCGTCCAGTATTCCTCCAAAGTATTCAGTCGCCTCTTGAAGTAGTCTAATGTTTTTCTATCAGCGCTGTCTTTTTTAATGTTAATGCCAAGCTTGACGATGCTGTCATAAATCATCACTTGAATATCAATAATCTCTGCCATGACGATTGAGTGTTAAATATATGTTTGCTAAGAATATGGAAATATATTACTTGCTTGCCCGTTGATTTGTACTTAGCTCCACTGTTTCTGTTGCGGCTGCTGCTCCTCCAATGTTAGCACTGCAATCCTTACACCCAGACACCCCACAAGCACTAAATGTTAACTAGTTCAACACCTCGCCCGAACACTTTACGACTTTACGGTACGTATACGAGCCGCGCGAGCCTCGAAGGACCAAAAAAAATATGTACGGTGTAGCGCGAGGTTTGCAGTGATTGTTGAATAAAAGATATGTTTTAAATGTTACACACTAATAGTTTATTGTTCAATTCCACAATAAGTTCTTAAATGTTAAAAATGTTAGTTAAATGTTATGTTGATGAAAATGTTATAATGTTGCATTGAATGCACCCGAATGTCGCGGTCACTGAAAGTGCACTGACTCTTTATGCGTTTGATGTAATTAGGTTAACGCGTGACTCGCTTATTGCTTACTAAGGTGTTCGGTTATATTACACCGAACAATAATATTTTCCTTGCTGTAATTTCTTTGCTCTACAGTCCAAGTCTCAATGCTACAAACTGTTTTTATTGGACAAGTAAGTAGTTGTGCTGTATGGTCTGAAAGAGCTAGATCAAAAATATCGCTTTTAGATCCTCGGATGTTATGAATGATATGATCAATACATGTTTTACTCGAGAGTCGGGTTGGTGATCTTATAGCCAGCTTAAGATTATACTCTGCTAGTAGATACTTGAATGACATGGAGAGTTTATTCTTTTTAATTGTATCGATGTTAAAATCTCCACATATAATAATTCTTTTACGCTTAAGGCAGAAATTATGTAGTAGACTATTAAATATGCAGAAAAATTTATCTATGTGATCTGGGTTGTTACTGGGCGGACGATAAACACATATTATTGTTATACTATGGTCAGTAAGATCAACTGCGGTACATTCCATAATATTAAGCATCTGAAACTGTTTTATTTCTTTAATAGCTTTAAATTTATGGCGCTGATGTACAAGTATACACGAGCGCTCGCTATTTTGTTCCGGAAGACCAGCTATCTCTAACTCATTTCTCAGTTGGTACTGTTCCCGAGTGTTTGCATTGGTTTCTAAATCAGAAAGAGACGTTTTCAATGCTAAGATTTCTAGGTCTTTGGTTTCAAGGCGCTTTTCGTATTCTTCCGTTTTCTGTTTGAGTGTAGCAGATACCATATCAAGTTGCGTTTTAACTTCCTGCATGTCTTGCCTTAACAGTTTTATCTGAGTTAGAATCTCAGCTTGGCCTGGTTCATCTATTATGTTATAGGAGTCTGACTTACCACGACTACCGCGAGTTAGGGTAAAATTATAAGTCGGGTGTGGGTGAACTGTTGGGGTGCTTGTGTCCCCTGTTTTTGGGTTGATCATAGAGCATTTTTGACACGCCCATTCCTTTTTTTGTTTGTCTGTTGTTTTGTTAAAGCTTTCAACAGACATGTGCAAGCATTTCAAGTCGTAACGTTCTCTGCACTTGGAGCATTCCATATAAAGCAATGTTGATATTTTCTTACGACACGCGTAGCAACAGTTGACCATTTTTGATAATAAAATTATTACGATGTATTTGATATCGTTTCCTGGAATTTGCGCGGAGGAGCGGGCGGGTGGCGGGCAGCAGAGTGCAGTGCAGGTGTGCGCTCGGTGGCACGGGCGATGTTTGACGTCACAGCGAGCGATCCACGGGTTGGGGTAGCATTTTTTCCAGGGTATCAAAAAAGAAAAAAACAAAAAAAAAGGTCAGGGACAGGCGGAGTGTCATAGTCGAGTAATTAAAGCAATGGCTTGTATCTATGTGGTCGTAGTTCGAAACCCATGGGGGGCCTGCTATGGATGAATCTTTTTAGACTCCCAACTGGCCCCCCCCCATTGGGTGAGAGAGGGAACACCCCAGGTTTTTTAGTGGGTATACCAGCGCTCGGCTGGTGAGTCCCACACGCCCCGCCGATGCCGTCCCCTGGCCGGCGGGTAGTGCATCAAGCACTTTTCCTAGGTATCAAAAAAAAAAAGGTCGGGGACAGGCGAATATTTTAAAAACTTTTTATCTTAAAACTGTGATAACTTTTTAGTTTGTTTGAATTATCAAATTTGGTTTTCACTAATAGTTAGATAACACAACAAACTTTAAGTAAATGATAAAACAAATGTTATATGTTATATTTAACACTTAAAACTGATATATTTTGCGGAGCAAAATAAAACGTGACTACTCGGTTCAAAAGCATGCTAATTTCATCAAATATCCACATATATAATCCACAAGAATCAGCGTACTGCACGCTGCGACATTTTTGCAGTCAAAATCGAATTATATAAACATATGTAGCTATATAATGTCCTGCTAATGAAATAAAGAAAGCCTTATATTCAAGAAATATTCTGCATTATGCCCGATCTAGTACGACCTTTTAATCCAGCGATTGACATTTCTCCGATCTGCTTAAAATATCCAAGATATTCTTTTTACCAGCAACGAATATATTAATAACCTTAATTAACTACCTACGTTAGTCTTGCTATGAACGATTATTATATTAACTTTGTTATGGATGGGCTGTTTAAAAATATACAGCGTGTAACTGAAAGGTGTGCTCATATTTTGGGCCCATTATGTATATATAACCAATTATTATTATGTATATGATAAATAACCAAACAAACACATTACGTCACTATAAAAAATGGACTAGGTCATTTTATGATTCACGAAGATCACCCAAGTCAGATGTTAGTGTCTCTGGCGACTGCCGCGATGTTGTTGAGGACACAGCGTTGCACACTTTGGCGGATTGCCCCGCCTGGGCATTGCAGCCCCGTGAGTTGATCGTGGCAAGCGGTATGATTGCCCTCTCGCTCCCAACCGTGGTTCAATCTATGGTCCGGAGCGAGGAGGCGGTGGAGACCCAATCGCAGAACCGGGCGCCGCGGGAGGGCATAAGATGACCTCCAGCCACCCTGAGGTTTGACCTGGGGTGAGCTTCATGGGTCTGCCCACCACCTGATCAGTACCAGGCCCGAGAGACGGCGTGCGTGTTCCCACGCGCGTCTTTGTGAAAAATAATACTTCTGTTTAACTCATGATGCTGCTATATGACCGACAATATATAATACGACCCTCACACATGACCATCCATTAATCTTACATGCTATATTTCATACAGAATAAAAGTATACATTTCATACTAATATATATTTTATGGAGGTAATATTTGTTTATTTGTGTATTAATCTCATAGTAGTAACTAAAGAAAAATGTCATATAAAATGTTATTATTTTCAAGTGGCACGGTATATTATTTTCATTTCATACTATTTTCAATTGGCTTGTAGCGATATATACAGGTCGATCTCGACCGCCGTGGTTGCTTTATACCACGCATGCCTAATACGCGCGCCGACCGCGCACCCGCACTGCGCCGCGCCGCGCCTGTCCCGCGCCCGCTCTAGCGCTGGTTGTGTGAACGCTTTCATATAGTTCAGTACATTACAACACGGCGGGACACGCGCACGCCGTGTTGTTTGACCGTGCCTTAAAGCTGAGAAACTATTGCTTAAATATTAAATTGAAAATAAAAATGAACTGTAAAAATAGAATTGGAAATTAGATGAACCTTAAAATAATAAATTATTAACTATTACTCAAAGAAAAAGAACAATATAAACAGCAAAAAAAAAAAACAATTATAATATTATGAGGAATCAGAAGTGAAACAGCCTTTTTTTCACGCTAGGCAGCGGTTTTGGTGTTTCCTGACATTGCTGAAGTCCATGAGCATCGGTTACCACTTTCTATCAGGTGGGCCACTTGCTCGTCTGCCAGCAATGGCAATAAAAAAATAGCATACGTACTTTCATTGTTAAATAATCATTAAAGTTTACAGGATTCAAACATTGTAGGCATAGGCTCAAAGTTTGCGTACCTCACAATGATTGTTGGCATAGGCACAAAGTGCACATACTACACAAATTCAAATATTGTAGGCATAGGCTCAAACTTTGCGTACCTCACAACGATTATTGGAATAGGCACCAAGTTCGCATACCACACAAATTGAAACATTGAAGGCATGGGCTCAAAGTTCGCATATCTCACATTGACTGTTGGCATAGACACATAGTTTGTATACCACACAGATTCAAAACCAGATCATCCTTCCGATAAACACGTGGCGGCTGTCGGTTGTCATTGACATATTAATCTTAGCTTGCTCAATTTACGTGTAACCTTTCGGCCGTCCTCTATCTTTTCTTCGAACCAGAGGACTACACAAGCTCGCAAGAATAAAAATAAATATATTGTATCGCTCTTACCACCTCCTCAGTAGCCGCACTCGATACTTCAGTACTCATAGCATCTGGTGTCACTATTACCTGTGAACGCTCCTCCAACAATTTCAACCGTGAGACAATAGTCTCAAAGGATTGACGGACGGTAGCCAAAAGAAATACTCCGCATACTCGAATGGCTTTGCAGATCACGGTACGCTTACGATCTTGAGACGTAAAACGCGATCTTCTACCACAATTGTGCCTATTATATGACAGCCTCACGTAGATAGATCTAACCTTAGAAGAGAACGATGTGATAAACATTTCTTTTGTAAACGCCAGAACCTAGATCTATTACTTGTGAGCAAAGGAATCTTTATCCCACTTCTGATGTTAGAAATCAGAAGTCAAACACCAAAAATAAAGAAATTACTAACGTACTTTCATTGTTAAATAATCATTCAATTTTACTGGATTGTTATTGTAATCGTTAATTAAAGAAAAACATTAACAAATAAAGTTAAATATAATAATTGATATCACCCAACAACTATCACACAGCACGTCCGTTCTGTCCGCCGCTCGATATCAAAGTGACTCGATGCGCGCTGAACATGCTTTTATAACCCGCTCGATTGGATGATCGTGACGTCACTTGTTTACGGCGCCTTTCATAATCAACAATATTATTAGAATAGTAGTAACAGATAAATAAACGATTACAAATCAATACTTATAAATAAATGAATCGAAAGCATGAATTGTTATTGCCCATCAATACGGTCCCGCAACTTCCTTTCTCCAAACTTCACTGTGTCGCTATCTATCGGATTTGGAGTAATTAATTTTATTTAGTACATTCAACATCACAAATCGATATTGCGTTTCTGCGCCATCTATCGAGTTATTATAATATTTTAGTATTATAATAACTCAATAGATGGCGTTAAAGGCACTTTAGTATAAAATTATATTTTTATTTGATTTCAACACTGTATAATACCAAAATTCTTTTGACAACTTTGTCAATTACCTTAACTAAGTGAACAGACATAGATTAATTAGCTGAATATAATTATTTTGAGATAGCTGTGCCTAATCTAATCTATCTCGGGAAAGGGGTGTTGCGGATGCAGATTTTTGACATCCGCGGACGCGGATGCGGATACGGATATTTGAAGACTCACAACCACGGATGTGAATGTCCAAATCGATATGGAAGCTCCGCAATTGCGGATGCGGATGGCGATGAAAATTGTTCATCTTATTTAATGAAAAGTATCTAATCTTTATACAGTGTGTCTGGTAATTAATAGATAACCTGGAAATGTCTTATAGTAGAACTGAGGGCCGTTCAGAAAAAAATATGAAAAAGTATCTATCCTAGCTACTACCTGAGATATGTGTTTTTTTTTAATTACCATGTATAACTTTCTTGTATACTACGACCATAAATTAATGAAATCCATCGGTTGTTTGTTGTTTTTATTATTAAACACTAATTATGCCAATAGATAGACAGTCTATCAGTATGCTATGCTAATATAGCTTGCACTTTTTAATATATACTTTTTTTTTAATTTTTATTGTTATTTTTGTTATCATTTTTTCTGAACGGCCTTTAGTTCTACTATAAGACATTTCAAGGTTATCCATTAATAACCGGACACCCTGTATATATAATTCTTCTGTACGTGTGTTGACAGTGAACTCCTCCTAAACGGCTGGAACGATTTGAATGAATTTTTTGTGTGTGTTCAAGTGGATTCGAGGATGGTTTAGATTTGTTTATTTTTTTTCCTCTGTACAACACAACGTTTGAGACAGCTAGTATCAATATAAAATCCTTCGCAGGTTCAAGCCTGTTTTGTAAAAGTTCATAAATTAAACACGTAGTAGTGAACAACTGATTTCTTTCTTATCGTAACCTACGCTTTATCTGGATCCGCATTGACATCCGCGTTGATTATTGCAGATGCGGATGCAGATGTCCAAATCGATGCGGAAGCTCCACAATTGCGGATGCGAATATTCGCAACATCCCTGCTCGGGAACAAATTTTATTTTTTATTTGGGATATCAGATTTCTACTGGGATACAGTAGATCTTTTTTTTGTTCTCCAGGCATCACGTTGTATTGTATTTCATTGATATCAGTAGGCGGAGTTGTTACAGCGGACGACCGTCTAAAAGTTATTTTTGTATTCCTCGAGAACAGTACTTGTTTTCCGTATGAAAGGTACCCTATGTCCTTTTCTATACCCCTGATAACCTATGTGTGAAATGTGATGATGATTGGTTCAGTAGGTAAGGCGTGAAAGCGTAACAAACAAACAAACTCACTCACTTTTATAATATTAGTTAAGAAGTTAGAATTAGGATAAAATCTGTAAACAATCTGAACATCGATATTATTATACGAAAACGTTTCAATAAAATTTTATTTAAATAATACATACTTTAAATATAATTATATTGCGTCAACAAGCCATTGCGACGGGTAGCTTGAAACACGTCAGGTTTTCAAGCGTATAGTTATTAAATTTCAATTTTAAGCTTTATGCTTTTGCCCGATAAGAGGATTTTGATTCCCGCGTCCCGTTTTTACGAATAAACGTAGGGTTATCACATTTGCATGATATACCGAGCATGACACCGACGTAGTCATTTATTATTTGCTCTTTCTATAACAGGCGCTTTCGAATTCAGAAGAATAAACTCAGGCAATATTTGCTTTTCCACTGTTATACAACAATATTATTAATAAAAGAGTGTTCAAAGTAGTCGTAGGACCATTTCAGTATACGCTTGTGAGATTTTTATTTCTACCTCGTTAAAATATCATGTACGAAATAGTAAGGTAATATTTACATCACTTTGCAAATTATGTACCTATTTAAGTCCCATGTAAGAGTAAGTCTATAATTCTAGACTCTTATGCAGGCTACTGAGGATTTTTGACAGGCAAGACTCAATTACATTGGTATTGGGTTTCGCACGACCCGGAAAACGAACCCATGATCTCATCAGTCGGTTTTACTGCCTTTGTACCCTGCTACCGAGGAAGACCTTTAAGCATCATAGAAAATGACTGCAAATATAATCTAAAACAAGGCCTAATTGAAAAGTTAATGTGTTATGCACATGAATGAAAAAACATGCAAAAATTACAAAAACGGGAAAACAGGCTGCATTTACCTTTAAAGTGCACCGTAATTAACTTTTAACCCATCACATATACTCGTACGTACGCTAAACGGGCTTAAGCGGGTCTTTGAAAGTAATTGCGTCTCTATTTCGACGTTGTCAGGAGTCATGCATTTCATACAGTCGCAGTTTTATTGCTTCGTTCGTTCATTAGTGTAAGGAAGACCGCCAGTGAGCGCATGCTGTGGAGTTCCACATGAGATTCGAGTACCGTATAGCTCAAATTGTTACTAGGATTTTTGGTTCTGATATTATCAATGTTAGCATAAAGTAAAGACCTTCATAAAGAAGATTATAAACTTCTAGTGATAAATATCTTACTTTTAAGTAAGTGGATCGAAACAAATAGCAGACGAAATGTTGGTTTCTTTTCTGTCCCGACTGATGCAAGCGTAATGTTGGGAAAATATTCTGTATACATTATACATTTATAGAATCATGTCTGTACATCCAGCACGCTCGGCTATTTGTACGATTACTGACAGATCTTTATAATAAAAGAGCCCTTGCCCTGACAGGGAAGTCGAACCTGGAACTTCACGATCGGCTGTGAGCGTAGACGTATAACTTGTGTCTCATATTGTATGCAACCCCTGTGGCTCAGACTATCTTTTATATACATTATTTATTTATCAATTTGGTTGAAACTACATGTGCATTATATTCACTGTAAATTTTTCATACAGGACTATTACGCGAGTACCTATAACCTTAAAACATTGTAGTGAAAAACGAAATTTTAATCGTACCTCTAAAAAGGAAAGATTTCTATTATTATGATTACAGATACTATCAACAAAAACGCTAATTTTAATTAGCAGATCCAACCGAGCAGTTTACTCTGCGTATCTCATACTTATTACATTTCTGATTATAGACCTAATAGCAATTACCAAAACAAACAAGTAACAAGCAAAAACAAATAGTCGTAAAACACATCCGACCTTTTGGCTCCAAAAAAATGTAAAACACATAATTTCACACGTTGTCCCCATATTTGTAAACTCCGGAACTAAGTGAGCCACACGTCGTCAGGTCGGACGGCCGTAATATTATAAATTGCCGTCGTAATTTAGAGGCAGCCCTGGTTCACATCTGCTCGGCAAAGCGTAAAAACGGCACCCTACACCCGGCATGGATTACCGTGTCAATGTAAACAAGATCAGAAGAAATATTTTTCATGCGAGCGACATAAATGGCAGTCGTTCCATCATTTCGCTTCATCTCTGTATGCGATTCTAACATTTATTTCGTATCATTGTTTTGTTGTAAAATCTATTCGCTTTGTAGTACTTTTGGAAGTATTATAGTTCAGCTGAAATAATTGGTAAACAAAATGTGTACTTTATGGAGCACCAGTTTTGTTTGTGACGTTGACGTTCCAAATTTAAACGGGTATTTATTTTTATTTTGGTCAACATCGTTGCAGTCCAATTCACCCAATTGAGTTTTGCTATTCGTCGGAATAACGTAATCGGTGCTGTTTCCTAAGGCCTCTGAGGTCAAAATGAGGAATGAGGGAATATTCTCAGTTATAGCCCGTAATTGGGACTGTGCCCAATAAATGGAATGAACTTGCCGTTCATCACATCGGGATCTATTACCTTTATCAGTGAAATGTGGGTATACGGTTATACGTCTGTGAGAATTCCTTTAGCGGGATTATAGGCGTGATGGGTATAAATTATCATACTATTTTTCTTCATGAAATCTTATTTTTCTCTTTTCGCAGTGTTTGTTTTGTTTTCGTCGTTTGTGTTCAAGCGTTATTTATATAAGCTTATATCATATAGAGAAAAATAATTATAAAATCGATCAAAATCAGCAACGAAGTTGCAGCTTAACTATGCTCGTTAATATATCTGACGGCTAATAACTAGATAGACATAACAATCAATTTCCAAACTTCAAAATTTTGGCATGGCGTTGGCAGTCCTTCAATTGACATCTTCCATTGTCCGCGTATTTCCCATTACCCGGTTTCGTTATTGAGGCGCAATATGTTTCAATGATAGCCACTCGGAATTTCATGTGCCTTTACATTTGCCGCTAGGTATTATAAGGTTATGTTAATTTTAAACAAGCACTTGAAATTGTGATGATAATTTTAAGGTAATTCTATTTTATTAAATTGTTTTTGTGATGAAATGGCAACACTGTTTTCATACTGGAGTGGGGTTGATTGATGACATGACAGTATAAAGCGGGAGTTGGTTTGTGTCCGGGTTCAATCTTTCATGTAAATGAAGAAATAAATATTGTGTAAGAGAAATAGTGGATTTTATTATACTTCAGAAGTGGGATCAGTAAGTACACGCACACATTTTAGATAATTATCTTTTTGTATTGACGTTATTTCTTTCTTGTTCTTTAAAGTTTAATTAGTAGATACTTATTTCGATTGTTTAGCTGTGTTTTAGACTTTAAGCATTGAACGAACTGATAAGTTTAATACTTTAGTAAGTATAACTTATTGTCATTCGCCATCATAAATATCCAAAGATAATAAATCATTGAATTAGACTAGTTAATATTTAAACTACCGACGTGATTCAATGCTATCAATTTTAGAATTCGTTAATGTTTATCAATTTTTTAGGGCAGCATGGGCAGTCTTTAAATTTTTTTAAATTCAATTTATGCAAACGAATAATTTAAATCATACTAAGCATACAGTACACTTTGCAGTACACTACACAAATTTAATAAACTATCCACATAATTGCACACAATGACATTATACGCGATTCCCATAGGAATCATCACAACTTAGTGTATTTTCGAGTGTTAAAACTGAACGGTTACCTTGAAATACACTTAGTAACTCTTTAACTGGAGTGCTGTTGGGGAATACCCTCAGTGTATCCTACATATTCAGCTGATGAGTCAGGTTTACTTTCTGGAGACAACCATGCCGACAAACCAGGGGTAGGCGGACCCTAGTGGTTAAAAACTTTACATGCGTGAATGTAAATAATTTATTTCATTGCATATGTACGTAATAGATATTTATGAAGGTCGGTGCCTATAATAATAATTTAATAATATTTTTTTATTCAATATTAATTAGGGTATACATTTTGTTTTAAGTCAAAGATATTTTTACTTATATTTTAATCGACTGACATTGTGCATTTTAATTTAAATTTAAGCTCTAGGTTTTATAAACTTAAAACTTATGAAACTTCACTGATTCGAAATAGTCTTTTGTTTATTCCCTTGCTGCTGTATTTATTCCTTTTCTTTTTCCCCTACGACATTGGACGTATGGCAGATGAAACCAGGCCCTGTAGCCGTGAGGAGGCGCGGAGGCTTTGAATGCCTGATGACGAATGCTTACACCGACGACGCGAAGCGCCGGCACGCCAGTACAGTCATCCAGGCAGTCACAGCGCTTCCAGAAGTAACAAGCGCAGCTGCAGCACCCGCTTTCGAGAGAAGGACCTCGAGTTAGGACACAATCGAGAGTGTCTGCGTGCCTGGGAACATGAAGTACAAAAGGAACGCGAGAGGGAGAGCCAGCCGCGAAGAAGCGATCGGGGAGCTACCGGGATGCAGCTGGTAGTTGCGCTCGCCGAGGCAGTACTTACCGCTACCACCACAAACGCAACCGTAGTCCTGCAACAGGCGCTGAATATGAGCTACGTGAAGACCACACACCACCCGATAAAAAGTCATGTACCCTTTTTACTGTTAAGGATGTGCTTGATATCCTTAAATCGCTTAAATCACCTCAGCCGTCACCCAATGCAAAGTAACAGATTCCACAAACATTCTTCCAAACTTTGATCCATCAAACATCATTGTATAATATCAACGCATTGATATCTGGATACGCAAGGTTAATGAATGTGCCAAAGTATACGGCTGGGATGGAAAGACAACTATTTATTTTGCGAAGCAAAAGCTCCAGGGTTTGGCTAGTGTTTGGTATGAAAGTTTAAGTACCATTTTGTACACATGGTCAGAATGGCAAGAGAAATTATTGAGTGCCTTTTCTTCTGACCAGAACTATGGCCAAATGCTGGAAGACATGCTCAAAAGGAAAACTAGGTTTGAAAAAGAACTGATCGAGAACTATTATTATGAAAATTCGCGCTGATAAGCCAGTGTGATATATCAGGAAAAAGTGCAGTTGACTGTCTGATACATGGTATCAGACAGTCAGATAATGTGACTACATACTTAAAATATCTATATATATCTAAATATCTATATAAATAATTATAAATACAGTTAGATAATGTGACTACATACTTAAAATATCTGTAACATAAAATTTTTTTTTTTTTACTTGGGGGAATGCAGTGACGCTTATCCCTCCGCGGGGGGCGGGCGGAGGGATTATGTCGGACTCGTCGGGGTAAAAGAAAGATGTTGAAAAGATAATGTACCTCCCGGAATACCGACTAAACCTACCACGGTGTTCCTCGACAAAACCACTATTGACGGGGCTGCGCGAATCGCTTTCGCATGCGGGCGCGACCCCACCGAGAACATCTATATATTTTAAATTTTATCAACTCTAAAGAACAAATCAAACTTCTTAATAAGAATTATTTCTATAATAATCATAACATTTATTTATCAGAATATTGTCAGATTGGTTGGAGTTACATAATATATAGCACATAATATTCTACTGAATGAACAGTGTACAAATATTCGTAATATAATAAAAATTAAATCAAATGGACAGGAATATAATTGCTACATGTCTTAACAATTTAACAATGATTAAAAAAGAAAAAAGAGATAAATACAAAAAGATTATCCCATTATATTAATGGGATAATCTTTTTGTTTCATGTTATAAATTATCAATTGTTATTATTTAATGTAAGAGATAAAAGCATAAATAACATCTACAATTAGTCTTCTATATTATAATATCATAATCTACTAAATTCGTAACAACAAACGATAACGACAAACTGTGTTTCAGGCTGTTTCTAATGTTAAATTTTTAGTCTACAAAAAAAAATATACATGTACTGGAAACATGTATAGTTAAGTATACAACACACATACACATATATAAATATATATATATATATATATATATATATATATATAATATATATATATATATATAAATATATATATATATATATATATATATATATATAATAGTTTTAAACAATAACAATTACAATGAAAAATTGCTTAAACAATAAGAAATTATTTTATTTTCTCTGTATCTGAATACGTAAGCGTTTAGGGAGGCGATGGAAACCTAATTGATTATGGCCCATCGCCTCCTACAGGTGGATGTTGACCACTCCGCCAGGGCGCAGGATATTTTGCTGCAGCACATGGCGGAGTGGTCAATAGACATCGCCGTGGTCGCCGAGCCTTACTGCGTCCCCAGCCGACACAACTGGTTTGGGGACCTCGGGGGCTCGGCGGCCATTGTTTCGTCCGGACCCTCGCTCCTGGTGATGACAGACAGGGGCGAGGGGTATATTTGTGTTGATTGGGAGGGAACCGTCCTGATCGGGGTGTACTTCTCTCCAAACCGGCGCCTCGCCGAGTTTGAGCAATTTTTGGACGCGGTGGGGGCCGTGATTAATCGGTACCCATCGCGTCCGGTCGTGGTGGCGGGGGACTTCAATGCCAAATCATCGGCTTGGGGATCCCCTGTCACCGACGCTCGCGGCGACGCGCTGGAGGAGTGGGCGATTGCGACCGGCCTCGTGGTTCTTAACCGGGGGTCGGTCGCCACGTGCGTGCGCTGGCAGGGTGAGTCCATTGTGGACATTTCGTTTGCAAGCCCTGCCATAGCGCGCCACGTCCGGGACTGGCGAGTGCTGGTCGAGGCGGAGTCACTGTCGGACCATCGTTACGTACGGTTCGACATCTCCGCCTCGCCGGCGATCCCGGACGATCGCCCGAGGAGAGTGCACACCCCGTCGTCCCCACGATGGGCGTTGAAACGTCTCAACGTAGACGTGCTGGTGGAAGCCTCCATCGTCCAGGCCTGGACCCCGATGGGTGAAGGGCCTGTGGAGGTTGAGTCGGAGGCGGAGTGGTTCCGGGGCGCGATGACGCAGATTTGCGACGCGTCGATGCCCCGGGCCAGTGCTCGACCTCCAAGGCGTCAGGTGTACTGGTGGTCTGACGACATCAGCCAAAAACGCGCCGCGTGCATTGCGGCGCGTCGCCAGTACACTAGGTACCGCCGACGCAGGCGGTACCGTGACCCGACCGTGGAGGCACGGCTGCGGGGTGAATACGTACAGCGGAAGTACGCCCTGCAGTCCGCCATCAGCGAGGCCAAAGCCCAAAGATGGCAAGAGTTCCTGGGGACTCTCGAGGCAGATCCGTGGGGCCGCCCGTATAAGGTGGTCAGGGGCAAGTTGCGCCCCTGGGCCCCACCGGTCACCGAGACTCTCCAGCCCCGGCAATTGGAGGGGGTGGTCTCCGCTCTCTTTCCTTCGAGAGCGGAGCACACACCTCCCGTAATGGCGCCGCCCGAAGTCGAGGAGGACGGCGCCGATGCCGGGGCGCCAGTAGTATCAATGGCGGAGCTCGGCGCGGCAATGGTGCGGCTCCGGGGCAAAAACACTGCTCCGGGGCCGGACGGGATTCCTGGCCGCGCCTGGGTTTTGGCCTATGACGCCCTAGGGGACCGGCTCCTCAGGCTGTTTAGCGCCTGCCTGGAGTCGGGACGGTTCCCTTCCATGTGGAAGACGGGCAAGCTGGTCCTCCTGAGAAAGGAGGGCCGCCCCGCGGACTCTCCCTCCGCGTACCGCCCCATAGTGCTGTTGGATGAGGTGGGCAAGCTCTTTGAGCGTGTGTTGGCTGCCCGCCTCTCCAAGCACCTGGTGCGGGTGGGCCCCGACTTATCCGAACTCCAGTTCGGATTCCGGGAGGGCCGATCGACGATTGACGCGATCAGTCGCGTCAAGGCCCTCTCGGAAGAGGCTGTCGCCTCGCGCGGGGTGCTGTTGGCGGTGTCCTTGGACATCGCCAACGCGTTCAACACCCTGCCGTGGGCGACTATTAGGTAGGCGCTCCGATTTCATGGGGTGCCTCCCTACCTGCGCCGAATAGTCGGGGACTACCTGCACCAGAGAAGTGTATTCTGTGTGGGGCGGAACGGAGAGACGTTCCGGAGGGAGGTGTCGTGCGGTGTTCCACAGGGATCGGTTCTGGGTCCGCTCCTGTGGAACATCGGTTACGACTGGGTGCTGCGGGGCGCCCTGCCCCCGGGCGTCGGCGTAACTTGTTACGCCGACGACACGCTGGTTACGGCCCGGGGAGGGGACTACTGGGCAGCTGCCCGTCTTGCCACGGCTGGAGTGGCTCTGGTTGTCGGCAGGATTAGGATGTTGGGACTGGAGGTGGCACTGGAAAAGTCCGAGGCCCTTTTATTTCACGGGCCTCGGCGGGCGCCGCCACCAGATGCCCACATCATCGTTGGAGGGGTCCGCATCGGGGTGGAGCCGAGTATGAAATACTTGGGGCTCCACCTCGACGGCCGCTGGAACTTTCGCGTCCATTTTAGCCGCCTGGCCCCCCGGCTGATGTCGGCGGCGGGAGCGCTTAGCTCTCTGCTGCCGAATATCGGGGGGCCGAGTGTCATCTGCCGCCACCTCTATTTGGGGGTGGTGCGGTCGATGGCCCTTTATGGGTCGCCCATTTGGGCTGGCGCCCTGGATCGCCGAAACGTCGCCCTCCTAAGGAGACCTCAGAGGGCGATGGCGATCAGGGTGTCGCGGGCCTACCGCACCGTCTCCTACGAGGCGGCGTGCGTTTTGGCGGCATCGCCGCCCTGGGATTTGGAGGCGGAGGTCCAAGCGTCAGTGTATTACTGGCGCGCTGACCTCCGGCTCCAGGGCGAGGAGCCCACGCACAGGGCGGTGGAGACGCGAAGGTCCCAGGCTCGATTGGTCCTGGAGGCCAAATGGCAGGAGAGGCTGGCCCAGCCCCGCTATGGGGTGAGGACAGTCGAGGCTGTCCGTCCAGTCTTAAGGGAGTGGACGGACAGACGGCGCGGACCGCTCACCTACCGGCTTACTCAGGTGCTCTCCGGACACGGGTGTTTCGGAGAGTACCTCTGCAAGATAGCCGGTAGGGAGCCGACAACCAGATGTCACCATTGTGAGATGTGTGACCGGGACACGGCGCAGCACACGCTGGAGGAGTGCCCGGCGTGGGCCGCGGAGCGCTGTGCCCTGGTCACCGTGATTGGCCCCGACCTCTCGTTGCCGACCGTCATATCCAAGATGGTCGGTGACGACAGGTGCTGGGGCGCAATGAGTTCCTTCTGCGAGACTGTCATCTCGCAGAAGGAGGCGGCGGAGCGGGGGCGTGAGGACGATCCTTACGCCCCAGACGTCCGCCGCCGCAGGATGGGGTGCAGGAGACGCGCTTATGTCGCTCTCCTGCCCCACACCTAGGGGCTCCGGGTGGCGGGGCCTCAGGGGACCCTGCCACCCGTAAACTAAAAGCCCTGAGAGGGCGCGCGCGGTGTTCCCGCGCGCCTTTCTGATGTCGAAAGGGGAGAGCAGTCAGGCTCTCCCCTGGGGACGAGAGGTGGTCGGGTCCGAAAAAAAAAAAATGACCCGGCCGGCACCCACACGGGGGGGCCTGCTATGGTTGAATCTTTTAAGTTCCCAACTGGCCCCCCCCTTTGGGTGAGAGAGGGAACACCCCAGGTTTTTTAGTGGGTAGACCAGCGCGTTTTCTTGCTGGGAGTCCCACACGCCCCGCCGGTGCAGTCGCCTAGCCGGCGGGTAGTGCATGAAGCATTTTTCCTGGGAATCAAAAAAAAAAAAAAAAAAAAAAGGGGGGAGACAGTAGGGAATTTTTGAGGGAGTCCTTTGGATAGGTCTCTTCGTGTAGTGGCCTGCCGTTTCATACGGCGGGCCGAAACCTCGGCGGGGTTGCGACCGCATGCGAAAGCGATTCGCGCGGCCCCGCCGATAGTGGTTTTGTCGAGGAACACCGTGGTAGGTTTAGTCGGTATTCCGGGAGGCACTTTACTATGATTCCATCCTTCTTTTACCCCGGCGAGTCCGACATACTCCCTCCGCCCGCCCCCGCGGAGGGACATGCGTCATTGCATTCCCCCACGTAAAAAAAAAAAAAAAAAAAAAAAGTCCAAAGAGTAGGAAATAAACGTAACGAGCTTTCTAAGAACCCCGACAAACCGAGATTGATTGTGGTAAAACTGTTACGCAAAACTAAAAGAGATGAACTACTATCTGCTGCTAGAGTGAGACGTAACATCACATCCAAGGATATCGTCAGCGGTCCAACATCTACGCTATACTTCAACGAACGACTTACAAAACCAAACAGAAAACTATTCGGGGAAGCAAGGAAACGGGCAAAGGAGTACAATTTTCGTTTCTGCTGGGTACGAAATGGAGCTATTTACGTCAGGAAAGCAGAAAGTACAAAGGAGCGGAAACACAATGCAGCCCTTATACGTTCATCTGATGACATCGAGCAGCTTATTGGCTCTGTTAAAGGTACTTCCTTGTCTCATTCCGACAGCCAAAATGATTTATTTCGATCTATTACTAATTAATTGTTATAGGCAGACTTATTTTAGTGTTGTTTGGCTATTAATTGTTATATTTAGTTTTTTGATTTTATATTATTTTTTTATTTATGTTATATTCTTTTCAATTTTGTTGTTGTACTTGTGAAGCATGAAGTTATGTTGATGATAATGAACATCGTGATATATTTAGAATTAAGTACTATGTTTTGAAATTATATTAAATCCCATAATTTCTTCTGTCAAGTGGCAAAAAACATATCTGAAATAAAATCTCTAAAGTTGAATAAACTTTACATTAAAAATGAACACTGTGCAGTATCTAGATGAAATTGACAATTCCTTTAATGTAATTTACCACAAAGTCGATCTCGCTGAGCAGTGTGCTCCGTTAAATTGTAAATATAATTTAAAAATTCTGACTTTCAACATTAGGAGCCTACAACATAACTTCAACAGCTTCATTATAGTATTGAAAAGATTTAATTTCAAGTTTGACATAATTGTTCTAACCGAATGCTGGATAAATAGTGGGTCGGTTATTAACCAAATAGATGAGTATATATCCTCGACGACCTCAAAATTCATAAACCACGCAGGTGGTGTAGTGGTCTATGTCCGGGAATGTTGGACACCAATAATAAGCGAACCTAACCTGCTAGATGCCAACTGTTTACAAGTCCACATACCAAATGTAATAACTGTTTTAGGCGTATACCGGTCGCCATCATTCCAGACTACTAACCAATTTTTAAGCTCCCTCGAATTAGTTACTAAAAGTATGACTAATAGCCCATGTTATGTCATTGCGGGAGATATAAATATTAATACAAATCATGCCGAATCATGCTCTGACTATATCTGCCTCATGGCTCACTTGGGCTTTCGGGCGGCTATAAATAAACCTACCCGTAAAGAAGCGTGCCTTGATCATGTATTCGTAAAGGTATCTAATAGTTTTGAATCTTTAGTTTGTACTTTAGCAGTTACTGACCATGACCTAGTGATGGTAGGTATCGGCAGCGAGACACCAAAACCCAAGCGGGATAGGAAAACTCTTATTAATCTTAACTGGGATGCTATAGACTCTGAACTACAGACTGTTGATTGGTCAATTGTAACTGCCAAATCGTGTCCTAACGAAGCAGCTAATACATTTATTGATATTATATCCTCAATAAGAGATCGCCATACAATAGTTACTCATGTTAGCCGACGTAAAAATATAATCAAGCCATGGATGACAGGGCTTGTCAGATGTTCGATCCACAGAGACAAACTTAAACATAGACGCACGTAAAAATCCAGAAAATAACCTTCAAAAGCTAATTTATACTCGCTATAGGAACTATTACAAAGATCTTTTAAGAGAGCTAAAAAATCAGTATAGTAAGGAGGAAATAGAAAAAAGCCGTGGTAATCCAAGTAAATTATGGAGAACTATTAAAAGTATTACTAACTCTGTATCAATAAAAAGGAACTCTAGCGGCTTATGTAACATTCAGGAAAATGTAGAATCATCTCTGGATTACTGCAATAAACTACTAGCGTCTATGGGACAGCAACTTGCTAGTAAAATACTAACTCGCTCAAAACTGTCGGAGGAAACTTTAATATCCCACGTCCAAGTAACTACTTCACCATTAAACTCTTTCTTCATAAAGCCAACTAATACAGACGAAATAGAGAATCTAATTTTACAGCTAAAGGACAATAGTGCCCCTGGTCTTGACGGAATTACCAATCGCTTCATAAAATTTGCAAACAGTTATATAAAAATAGCCCTCACCCACATTTTTAATCAAAGTATGACTAGTGGAACCTTGCCGGATAAGTGGAAAGTCGCTGCGGTGACGCCTATCCACAAAAGTGGAGCTACCAATGATCCCAATAACTACAGGCCCATTTCTTTGCTAAGCAGTGTTTCAAAATTATTAGAGAAAATCATAAATAAACAACTAGTTGATTTCCTAGAATCCAACAAATTATTATCAAATCAACAATTCGGTTTTCATCAAGGAAAATCCACCGAACACGCTGTTTCATTATTAACTAATATTATCTTTAAACACCTAGACGAGGGATCAGCGTGTTTGGGTGTCTTGACTTGGCGAAAGCTTTTGATACCGTCTCAATACCGATTCTCTTACGAAAGCTTGAGGGTATTGGGATCAGAGGAATCTGTCTAAATTGGTTTCGTAGCTATCTTACCGGCAGGAGACAATGTCTTAAAGTGGTTTCTATCATCAGTGCAGAACGTGAAGTAGTTTATGGCGTTCCTCAGGGTAGTATTTTGGGCCCCATGCTCTTTCTTACTTATATTAATGACATATCCCTGAAATGCCAACAAAATACAGAAATAATTAACTATGCCGACGACACTGTGATTCTGTTCCACGACAAGTCTTGGGATAAGGTGGTACAGACTGCTCAACAAGGACTTTTTCAGATATGGAAATGGTTAGAAGTCAACCTTCTAACGTTAAATTTAACAAAATCCACTTTCATATGTTTTCATAAGACCGCTACTACTGCTCCTCCACCATATCTAAAACTGGTCGTTCATACGTGCAATACTTTAAGATGCTGCTGTAATTCACTAAAGTGAGTTACAAGCGTTAAGTACTTAGGGGTTATAATAGATGAAAAACTCTCCTTTAAGGAGCATGTCGTGGCCACGTCTGCTAGAATCAGAAAGCTCATTTACGTTATGAAACAATTACGCGACGTGGCTCCAAAAAGCTTGTTGAAGACTGTTTACTTTACACTAGGCCAATCGATTTTACAGTACTGCATCTTGGCTTGGGGTGGTATTACCACCTCCTACATAATTACTCTAGAAAGGGCCCAACGTGCAGTGCTTGAAACGATGTTGAGAAAGACCTTCCGATACCCAACCGTTGAACTCTTCAATGACACTCAGGTCCTTAGTGTCAGACGACTGTTTCTAAGCAAAATTATTCTCCTATGCCATAAAGAGTATATTAAATGCAGAAAACTATAAAGACATGATCAAGAAATGCGTATTTAGCCTCCCAATTCCACCAATCAAAACAATGTTTGCAAAAAAGTTTAGTGCATATCTTAAGCCTTATTTATATAACAAAATTAATAAAATTTGTAAAATTTATTTACTGTCTCATCGTGAGGCCAAGTTAAAACTAACCAAGACGTTATTAACTTACCTCCAAACAGAAGATCTCTTTAAAAGTATTATATAGTTAAGAATGATTGCCCTATTTACCTTATTTTCCATATTAGTCTTTTATGGTGTTATTAATTAATCTTACTGTTGAATTATAATTTTACTTTGGTTTTGTTTATGTCTATCACAATATGTTTTTTTATTTTTATATAATTGTTCCATTACCATTTAATTTTATCTACACTATAATTTTGTACTCGGTTCAAAACCACTCTATGTAAAAATTGCATTTGGATAAATCCAGCAATTTCCCGCAGGACAGGCTTAGCCTAGTGCAAAGAATTAAATTGATTCAGAAAATTTTAACAATGTAAACAATTCTTGAATTTTAAAACCTGTTCTGTATTATTTGTAATTTTTAATGGCAATAAATATTATTATTATTATTATTATACAGGTCAATTACTGCTATGATACACAAATTATTTTTCTGGGGTATTTGAATCCCCAGTGCTGCGTGGGACTTCACAAGCATACACATACGTGACTTCTAGTGCAGAAGTTGTCTTGTGAAATAACTAATTAAAAAAAAGCTTTTTAGAAGAGAATTTACAGATTCACTTTATACTATCACGAATGAATGATTGATAAGTGCACATTTAACCACTCTTCACACAAAAAACTTCCTTCATAATAAAGATATTAAAAAAATTAAAAAAAGATTGCTGACCCACACCACTTTCCTAAGTTCACTTATACTATTTTACAAATGATTAAATCCTAAATATATATATGTCTTTTAATACCTAATATACGTATAAAATAGAGGTATTGTTCATACGCCTCCTCACAATGTCAATCAGGCATTCTGCGGTACACTGAATTATATATCACTAGCAACATCACAAGTCAGCCGTCTATTTTTAATGATACAGGCCGGGACTCTACCCCTCGTTTTATGAAGAATTCAGATGGCCTAGAATATAGTAACGAAATCGGCAAACTAAAACATGCTTCGTCCATAACTCTTCAAGCGCCGTATGTGGTGAAATATTGCCTATTTTAAATGTAGTAAAATGAATGTATGATTTTATTATAAGATTTTTACCAGCGCAGCTGTTTAACATGGATGGCAATTTAATAAGACATTTATAGAATGGCTATAAATGGAGTATTGTTTATATATTAACATTTAAATTATGTAAAACATACACATACATAGTCTCGTACCTCTGTCCGTAAAGGGGAAGACAGAGATGTGTAACGCCCATATTTTGTAACTATAATTTTAGGTACCAAGTAATAGTTATTGCCGTCTAACGGACACAGTTCCAGACTCCGTGTTCCTAATGAACATTTCTCAATACATACATACATACATAAATTCACAACTGTTTCCCAGAGGGGTAGGCAGAGACTACGGATTTCCATTTGCTACGATCCTGACACACTTCTCAATAGAACAGCCTAAAAACACTTTACATTTACAACCCTAGTAACGAACCCAAGAGCTCGAATTCTTGGGTTCAATACCTGAATCGAGTACAGCAGTTACATATACTACTGCTGTAAAACTAATAAAAATATTGTATTTATTGAGTAAGTTATTAAAGAATACCTATTTTTAGGACCGATGATGAACACTGTTTATGTCTAATATATTATGCTCAAAATCCGAAAACATTATAGACATTATAAAATTTGTTAAATTAACCCAATTAGCAATTTAGCAATTTTAACCGAATATATTTATGTCATAATTAATACATTTTGAGAAATTTTATATAACTGCTTGTTAAGTATGTCCGTAAGCAAACCATATATAGTGAAAGAGCAACGACTCTTCAAGAAGATACCTAACGATGAAGATCAACGAGTGGACTGGATTCGAAATCCACTGAGTGTTAGTCCTAAAAGACTAGTATTATTTTTAAAAATATTTAATAACTGCTTTATATTTAGAAAAATCAAATTGGTCATTAAGAACTATCCAAATAAGACAACGAAAAAATAGCTTCTGCAGAATCTGCTGGAAAGTTCAGATTCAAAGCAGAGGCACAATATTGATTAACACTCAAGTTAATTGAATAAGTCTTTATTGCAGATCAACACAGTAAAATAGCAAGAACTAGAAAATGTTTTAAAACGTAAACGTATAAATTATGAATGGAATGTGCAATATGAACGTTAAGTTTACAGAGAGAGAAAAAGTGTTTGACTAAGGAATGCTTTAAACGCACATTTTCGCTCAGAAAATATATAGACGGCGCTGAACTTAGCGATTGCAGTGCAATTATTGTAAAAACATAAAAAATAAAAGTTTCGATTATTCGTCTTTGTCTCCGACAACCTCTCAGGGGCATAAAAATAAAAAATAAGTAAATTCTTTAATATACCTTTAACGCCTATGCTTTAATGGTATGTTAGATAATTTACTTATATTATAATATTTCCACATTATTTTCTTACTAAATTATACCCGTGGCTTTTCTCTTTACATTTTATTATAATTTCTCCGAAGGTACCCTATGTGCTTTGTACCCCTAACAACGTGTTTGCAAAATTTCATGATAATGGGTCGAATAGTTAAGGAGTGAAAGCGTAACTAATAAACTCACATTCCTATTTATAATATGATTAACAATATAATCTATATAAAATAATATAAATGGCTTTTACCCTAAAATAAAATGGGGGTGATGGATTCACAATCTATTTAAGGAATGTGGCGATCAATTTATATTGTTCCTTTTTATAGTCAATGTGTTTGGCAAACCTGCGGTTTTAGGCATAATAAAATCAAGGCTTATTGGTAATCAAGTTCAATATCAATATCTTATAGTATGATCTTTATAAACAAATTGATAAGTCTACGTTTATAATTTTAATCAATCCCCGTCAATTGTTGGAATGACAGACGTATTTAAAAACGCTGGTGTGCCGCTGTGATTAAATAAATATCTTTATTGAAATATATAATACAAAATAAAATCTTTGCCATTTTGATAATTTTGACAGGCCTACTTTAAGTTACTTTTAAGGGTTACTTAGAATTTGCTTTTTGTTTTCTCACGATAACTTAAAGGGTTTTCAAAGTGAGAGGAAGCAACACAAAATACATTAAATCGATAGCCGCCGACCTTACGGCCGAGAATTGACGAAGGGCAGGTAGGCCGAATAAATTAAGTTTGTATTTTGATATTCCATGCGGACTACGTCACAAGAAATGGCTAAGGTTTTTGATACAACTCCCATGGGCACAGTACTTGAGCCACTCAATCCACGCAAGTGTACAAATTACATGAATGCACATACACATATACATAGATACATACATAGACATCTCACGCTTTAGATATTTTTACGGTAACACTCGCATATTCATACTAATATTATAAAGAAGAAATCCTCGCGCTGGTTTCAGCATGAATGGGACGGATCGACCGGGGTAGTACTACCCTCTCACAGAATACCGGCGTGAAGTAACGGTACCCGTACTGTTGCGTTTCGTATCGGTGAGTGAGAGAGCCGAAGGCCCAGTTACCCCGATCCTTTTCCTATCCATTTCCTTTGTCCTTTCCCTCCTTCATTCCTTCTTAAAGGGCTAGCAACGCACCTGTAACTCCTTTGGGGTTGCGGGTGTCCATAGGCGGCGGTAATCGCTTACCATCAGGCGATCCGTCAGCTAAACGAGCTGACACAACACGACATAAAAAAAAACTAAAAAAATACTGGATTGATTTCGAAAATTATTTAGTATTAGGAAGCTTCTTTATTCAGAATTAGTTAATGCTATATAACATCACGTTAGGAGCCACTAGAGCGAAGCGTAATTATAAACGTAAGTAAAGCCGCGTGGGCCAGCTAGTCAGTAATAATAATACTCATATGCATAATACCTATTACATGTAAATACATTTATAGTCCATAAACGTATTGGTAGTAAGCACTTTTTAATGCTCTTTAAATAACAATAATCATACAGAAGGTCGTATTGCTAGGCACGGATAGTACGAAAGTTTCTAGCTTGGTAGACCTAACCACCAGTAACTTGGTCACTGTGCTCGATTCCGGTGGAACTTCGTAGTCTTATTAAAAACCTTATTATATATTATTTTAAAATGTATAATATGTATTGAGTAAAAATGGATCACTATTATTTAATACGAATATTAAAGGAGAGGTAGTATACCAGGTTTTCTGAAATCTAATGGGTATATTGTATCTCGAACAGAAGTAATGTCTCTATTTAATTGGGCTCATCTACCAAAACTTTCAACTTACCTGTGAGTAAACTTTGCTATAATGCTGCCACTTAGTACGGATCGACAATTCACTAAATGTATCATCTCTGGAATTTAAAATGTTAGGCGGTAAGGCTTTTCTTTGTCTTGATTACGGCAAAATTACAATAACCGTATGCAATAAAATCATATCGCTTAAACTCTGGTTAATACGTTCGTGATATATTCCCCAAAGTATAGATTGTTTTGAGCTAACCTACCGATCGCGATATTTATTAATCAAAGTCAACCGATAATTAATGTCCTATTTTATTCCAAACTACTTCTCTCGACGGACTTAGTTAGTGGCTTTTAAATATTTCTTTTTGCCTCTCTCGGAAGTAATTTAGTTTTATATACATAGTTATATATATTTCGTGTTTATAAACATCGGTATCTACTTTTTATTGTATTATATTAACATAATTATAGTAAGGATCACGACGTCACATTGGCGCCAAAGTGTTAAAATATAAAATCTAAGGACAGTAGGCAACAATGTTAAGCTACGGCTAAGCAATAGACAAAGTTTTTAGAGATACATACCTAAATTATAAGATTAAACCTTGCCAAGAATTTCTCCTTTTTATTACACTAGATTCTGCCGGCAGCATCGCTTTCGTGAATCCCGCGGGGCTACAGAATGGGATAAAAAGTATCTTGTGTGCCAAGAGTCAACCAAATTCGTTTCACGGCTTACGCGAGACTGCGTAACAAACATCTAAAATCTTCACAAAGTTTCATTTCATAATTAGATGCATTTTTAAATGTTAACTTAATAATACGTCATTAATCAGTCTTAATACGTGGAGTAACGCTTTCGGTCGTGTGTAATTTTATTAAAACACTATCTTTGTTACTCAATAATAGTGTATTTATCTATGACTAACAATTTTTTACAATCGGTTTAGTATTTCTAGAGATAACACTCTTCATACAAGCAAAAAAAAATACCTCTTTATAATATTAGTATGGTCATACACTCTCATTTAATAAAGGCAGTAAAAAGCCATATATAAAATTACCAGTTTATCAGACAGCTGCTATTGAGCATACATAACAAATAATATAACATAATATAAATCCGTTAATCAGACTGTAAAATGGTGGTAATGTCAGAATATGCAATGAATATTCTCATCTCATTTAAATACCGTGACAAGAGCATGAGTTTTAATTCACATTTGTATCATTATTTGATGACATAAACAAGAATGATCTAATCTTGTATTTCTGATATTGTATTGTAAATTACAAGATTTTGATTTTGTCACCTTTATATAGATTAAACGGACATATAATGAAATAAGATCTCATGTACAGAACATGAGATCTCGTGCTCGATTCCTGAGTCGGATAAACTGTTATAGCGTTTATCTTTCAAGGTATTCTCAGAAGCAACACGAATCTGCTACAGTGCCCGATATAATAGGCAAGGCAATAGACTTGGCTATTGGTGTATGACGTGAAGATCCACCAAGTAAGCCATAACTGGTCAACTGTGGGTGTAAAGTAGGTACCTTTCACCTGGGAGAGATTGAGAATATATGTATGTATAATGAAACATTTAAAACATAATTTTCCATTTATTAATCTTAGCTAAATCTTCGTATATACAATACATAATTTTTGCTAAATAAGTTTTAGTGAATAGGGTTTATTGATCCGTATTACACCTCTGGACTGGCAAGTGGTCATAGGCAACGATAAACGCTTACTATCAGCGGTTTTTAAGTAACTTTGCCACCTTATATTTAAAAATAAGACACATTCAAATGTGTAGTTTCATAGTGAACGTTTAACTTTTCATGTGGAGTATAAACATATTAATATAATAAGAACGTTAAACCTGAACGTCTTAAATTCCGAGTTACACGAAATCCCTCTTTATCCGCAAGCTAAGCCTTAAGACAAGGGTATGTACTAAATATCACGTTTCGTGGCTCTGTGGTTTGGACTAGGCGTTGATTAATGAACCATTCCTGCCTTTTAATTAAGAAAAAAGTACAACGGCCAAAGTTTGATAAGCCAGGAAAATGAGGCATATTTTTGAATGAAATTGCGGTATTTCTAAGAAAAATATTTTTGCCCTATATTTAGATTAAACTTTATTTCAATTAAACTATTTTTACGGTTTTTATGGCCGTAGGTAGTTGCTAAGCTGACTTGAATCGTGTAATTGTGAATGTCCAAGAACGGTTACCGCCTACCACCGGTCCGCTGGCTTAACTGCAAAAGAAATAAAAAAAAAAAATTACTCGTTTCATATTTCATGAAACATTGTCTCTTGACGGTATTTCCCCGATAGGATAGGCAGAGGTGTATCACATCGATATTTAATTAGCAGTTTTAGGTTATAATTGTAGAGAGAGGGCTTATTGCCGTCTACCCGGTTTATTTCCAGACCCTTATTGCATCGTTCAAAAACCATTTTACATTTTACGCCAATCTGTGTGGTGTTAAGTTGAGACTGTTCACGAATAAAGTAAGTTTTTATCGCGATTATTGTTACTACAGTAACGCCATAGTTATTTTGAAGCTGTGTAACTTGTCAAGTCTAAGAAACCCAGATATAATTAAAATCTATTGTCTGGCCGCTGGTGTGCCGCTAAATCATTTCAAGCCGTGCCTCTCGACCCAGTGAAGTTGTAATAATTCGACTTGGATCAATGATAATAGGGAATTAAAATTGCGGTCGATATATAGGGTACCATTGTAATTAACTTTCTCTGCTATTAATTGTACTTACTGAAATACCTTATTTAGTTATAATTAATTAAAATTTATAGCTCGACATTAGGTATTTTCTACGTAGACTTAACCGGATATCAGTAAGTATCCCTAAATGTAATCCCAGATATATTTAATTTTTTTATTTTATTTTTTATTTTACTCGTCAATATGAGCACACTCCGCCTGATGGTAAGCAGTCGTGTGGTCTAAGAGCAGTGGCTTCCACATCGTCCTCGTAGCAGCCGAGGCGATGTTGAGGTCTCTACTTTGACGGCCTAAGAAGGTGCTTTTTCACGCCCCGCTTAAAGGACCCAGGATTGAAGGAAGAAGGAAACACGTGTCTTGGCAGAGAATTCCATGCCTTGATCGTTCGGCAGAGGTATGAGGACCCAAACTTATTGGTACGCACTCTAGTCGACTTCACCGTGTAAGGATGGCATCTGAGCCCAGCACGCGTTGTTCTGGATAGGAAAGGGGAGGGCGGGATAAGGTGGAATAACTCTTCAGAGCACTCCCCGTGGTATATTCTGTAGAAACATGCCAAAGAGGCAATATCCCTACGGAGTTGCAGAGGTTCCAGTGAACTCGTGACCTCTGGATCTCCGATGATACGGACAGCTCGCCGCTGTAACCTGTCAAGAGCGTCTAGCAAGTACTGCGCGGTGCCATCCCAAAGATGAGAACAGTACTCCACGCAAGGGCGCACTTGTGCCTTATACAATAGGCACAGCTGCCCAGGCGCGAAGAACCGCCTCACCCTGTTCAGAACTCCGAGCTTTCGCGAAGCTTGCTTAATGACGCTCTCGATGTAGGTTTTGGGATTAAGGGAGCGGCAAAGATCCATACCTAAGATGGAGAGGTCGCGTATCACCAGTGGAGTGTTCTTCAGAGAAGGGAGGGGAAGGAACGGAGACTTTTTTCTTGAGAACGCGCATGGCTGGGTCTTCTTGGCGTTGAACTGGACCAAGTTCTTGGCACCCCATTTAGAGATGCGGTTCAAGGTCTGGTCAAGTTCAACGACAAGATCCTGCCTTTTCCCCTCAACCTCAGCCTGTTTGGCCCCAGGACGTCCGAGATATCGCCCATGCACGGTACTGTCGTCTGCATAACAATGTATGTTGCCGAGATTCAACATAATATTGTCTTATGTTTACGCGAATGTTATACATTGAAATTAAACACTTTATACGGATTTTATCGCGTTGTTTATTTTACTTTAAACACTGGTATTACATAATTTTGAAAACTCTAACACTACTATTATTGAAATTTTACTACTATTTAATCTATATATTTTCTAATTAAAACAATTTATATTTGAGTTTACACTTTGCCCCGACGTTTCGGTTGCTTTACAGCAGCCATGTTCACGGGGAGACTAAGAGAACTACCATCTTAGTCTCCCCGTGAACATGGCTTGATATGCAGAAGAAAGAGCGTAGGGGATAAGACGGACCCCTGAGGTACTCCTGCATTGACCTGCATAAATCTGGAAGCGCGACCGTCGCTAAGGACCCGAATACGACGCTTCTGCAGGAAACTTGCAATCCAGGTGCACAGTTGAGGGGGCAAGCAATAGGCCGGAAGCTTGGAAAGAAGAGACCGGTGCCAGACTCTATCGAAAGCTTTGGCTATGTCTAGGCTGACTGCCAAAGACTCGCCGTGCTTGTCCATAGCCTCACCCCAGAGGTGCGTGACGAACGCTAGAAGATCACCCGTTGATCGTTTAGCCCGTTTAGTAATATCTAAGTTTTCACAAATATATTATAAAGACGTGTAATTTGTTAAGTTTTATTTTTATATATTTTATTAATATATAAGATGTTTTATCCTAAAAAAGTCCGCAGTCATTGTACACCAGCAAGTAAACATGTCAATCAAATTATCAATTAATTTGATAGCTTCTTATACATTGCTAATTGAGATAATAAGGGTAAAAACCCGAGTCAAATCTTTGTGGAGATTATAAACAAGTATTTATAACAAGTTCAAAATAAATCTCATATAATATGTATTTGAGGTTTATTAAAAACTGTTCAAAACATAATTACGATGTAGTATTAGCGTCATAAATTTTGCAAACGGTAATCTTTAAACTGTCAATATAATTGATCGAATGCCAGACATAATTAAAAACCTATTGTATTTGGCTGCTGGTGTGCCGCTGCCACTCAACAAATTGCATTTCAGTTCACAAACCGTGGAAGAGCCACGCTTCGGCACGAATGGGCCGGCTCGACCGGAGTGATACCACGGACTCACAGAAAAACGGCTTGAAATAGCGTTTGCGTTGTGTTTCGTCGAGTGAGTGAAGAAGGGGTGACGGTTAGGCATCCGGTACCCTACCGGAGGCGTAACCGTCCTTCCTTCTGGTGGGGCAAATTTAAGAGGAACGCAACGCACTTTTGACTCCTCTGGTGTTGCGAGCGACCGTGGGCAGCGGTAATCGCTTACCATCAGGCGATCCGTCAGCTCCTTTGTGTCCAATACTATAAAAAAAATATATAAAATTCTATTTGCAAGAGCATTGGGCGCTTATATCTTAGTTATATTAAATGTAGTCATCTTATCTTTTTAAGTATATCTTATTAAAATTTACTAGTGGAAGAGGAAGTTGTTGTCAATTTTTGGTAACTAAGCCGGCTCGATCGGGAAATACCAACCTTTTAAAGGAAATAAGCGTACTTCGTATTCCGCAGAGTCTACGAGTTTCGGTAACTTATATCCTTCCCCATGCCATCTATGTTCTATAAAATAATATATAATTAAACTAGCTACTGCCCGCAGCTTTATTTGGGAATAGTTCTTTTTCTGGATAAATCTCTCTCTCTCCGTTCTTTCCTGTACCCCTGACAAGATGTATAAAAAATTTCATGTTGATATCTTATCTCATCTTGTGTGGGGGCCATCCCCTCTCTCTACGACTAGTCCAGGTTATGATATAGCGTTCCCCTACACCAATCATTAAAGTTATATTAGGTGGAGCCGCTGTACCTTCCAGTGCCCGAGAGCACCTTTCGGGACCAGTTATAGACAGATCTTGTCCCCAAATCTCGACTTCTCCACCCTAACCTCAGAGATCCGGTTCTCGTAAACGAGCTACCTCGTGCCCAAGTGACACTACTTATTCTCCAGATAGGTACCGGAGCAATAAAGCCGCTCACCACCCGCAACTCTGGGAGTTGCTAACAAAAACCTCGCTAAAGCCGACGGAGAAGCCGCCTCCCATATCTCCAATATGGTACCAGAGCTGTGTAAGGCACGCTCACTTCCCGACGTACATCCATACGCCTACCCAAATAGGCCTACAAGCCGGGTGTGGCCCGTGTCACTCCAGCTATGACTCTTACTTGCTGTGCAGGCAAGCGCCCGAGTTGCGTTGCGGCAGTGAAACCACACTGCCACTTCGCTAAGACAACTCCGTGCCTCGCGTGACCGACTGGTTCGCACTAGCCACGCCTGAGTCCGACGCTCGAACGCCATGTACTTGCCGAGCAACGAACATGTCGTCCTCAGCGGCTAACCACATACCCCTGCGATTCCAACACCAATGTCAGGCACCGCGCACTCTAATCGGCCAGTCAGTACAGACCGGCGACACTTAGACCCAGTGGGATCTTTTGTATCGACTTCCCCAATAACAACTGCAATAGATGTTCATGGCAGCCGGGACCGACGGCTTAACGTGCTCTCCGAGGCACAGAGCAGGCGATAATTGTCAATCAATATGCACATCATTTCGAAAATTCATATAACTTCCGGAAGTCAAAGGCGGTTCGAACCCGAGACCCTCTGCATTGCAGTCTGTTGGTCTCCCCACTGAGCTATCGCTACCCTTCATGATGATAGGTCGAGTAGTTAAGGCGTGAAAGCTTAACAAACAAACAAACTCACATTTGCATTTATAATATTAGAAAAGCTATGTAATAACTTAATAACTATTCTATAAAGTGAGAAACTCTATGGCTTTGAATATTACGTAAAATTTTCTTCATATATTATTTTCTGTTCATCGTAGATTTGTCCCTTTACTTGTATAGTGAAACTACGCAGTTTTCAATATCCTGGATCAACAGGTAGTATTATTTACATCCCTTAGAATACACGTACTAGATAAACTCTTTATGTATCATTTTTTTCCACTTAGTTAGAAACTTGTTGGAAGCTATAAAGTGTAAATTGAAATAAGATTTGTATATTTTTTTAATAAAACGCTACTCCCAGACTGTGGAGAAATTCTGTATCGCAGGCGATTTTACAAACATTCAAACAACGGGCACAAAGAACACCCAGACTCGGAACATCCATTTGTGGATCACACAAAGTTTTGTCCCGTGTGGTATTCGAACCCACAACACTCGGCGCAGTGGCGAGACGACCACTTAAACCACTACGCCATCCGTGCAGTCAAATTATATGTATGTACCATCAGCTTGGGATCCAGTAATTCAAATAGTGAAACCAAAGAAAAAGCAAACCACAGCCAGACTTCATGATACTTTGAGCTCATTCTGCGTAAATAGAAACACCAAAGATTAAATTATGTTCGGGTACTTTGGAATAACTACACTGGAACATTGAGACAACTACAATCTTAGTCTCCCCGTGACCATGGCTGCTGAAAAGCAACCGAAACGTCGGGGAAAGTGTAAAATTAAATCAAAACAGATATAATAGTTTTAATAATTTAATTAGCTTCAAAATTAGTAAAGTTTAATAGTAGTAGTAGTATGTAGTGTAACAGTTTCTTCATTTTGTAAAAGAGTGTCAAATAAACAACGCGATAAAATCCGTATATAGTAGTTTAATTTCAATGAATAACATTCGCGTAAACAGAAGACAATATTATGTAAATTATAAATGACCAAATTAAAAAGATATATAAATGACATATTAATTCTTGAAGCTAATAAATATTCTACATCAGTCTCTGAAATTAAACTACTTTATACGAAATGTATTGCCTTTTTAACACCCTTTTATTAGCTTAGTATATATTTATGTATCTATGAATCTATGTAACGGAATCTATGAACGTGATTTTCACCCCTTTCAAACCGACGGATTGATTTGAAACTTTGCACACTTATCAAGGACCGACGACAATACACTAATTTAGAAAAGAAGAAAAATAAAAGTATAAAGAGTAAAAATAAATAATAGTTTAAAAAAACTAAAAAGCACGCTTTATTAAAAAAGTAGAAAATAATTTAATAATTTTAATGTAAAAAGCCTGGGGTGGAGGGTTATCAAAATATCTTAGAAAGCACTCCACGCTTTACTTATAATAGTTATAAATTGCGTAAACGTAAGACAATATTACCTATATCAAAAACTGTATGTACAAGTGCGAAAATTAAAAAAAAATCTCACATATCAGAAGACGTAAAATACATTATAATGAAACCACCAGATGATAAAAAATATTATACCAAGATGACAACTAAGGGTAAACGAGTAGAGATTTTATACAGAATTATATACAAATATAAAGTGATCCTATAAATGTTTAGTTTTTATTCAAGTTTGGAAGTACGGGACATTACAATGTAATTTTGTTTTACTGTGATCGCTTTAGTTTGTTTCGCTTGTTACTGAAAAACTAAAGTTTTGCTGTTATTATTACGAGTAGGAAATTTACCAGAGACTTATAACTAGCTTACCCTAGTAAGCCAACTTGGTCCTCAGAATTGACTTTGACAGCTTGTTTGAGCGAAGCGACATTGTATAAAATTAATAATTATTCTTCATAATTAAAGATATCAGCTATGCACTTTTTTAAACGCTAAATTCTTTAATATATAATGTAGACTAAGAGTGACCATCTTATTGACAAAACCAAGAATGTCCATATGTCAATTTGGAAACGCCAGGTAGAAGGCAAGATTTCTCGGCACTTCAGACTGAGGGTTAACTCTAAAAGACTGAATCTGTGACACAATGGCAAACACATGTGGCACAGTTTACGTGATCAAAGCAATCCTTTCAAAATTCTCTTGGAACACAACAAACATATTGTTCTATCGGAAATATCGAGTCCATGTTTACAGTTATCTAGAATATAGCATAGTCGAAATATATTGTAGAGGTGGCATTGTCGATCCCAGACTCTTATTCCAAACAGATTGACATTAGCAGATAGAGATAATCTATTTCAATAGTTCTAAAATATTTTAATTAAATACGAATTCTACCCAAACACTAGAACACAAAGAATTATTTCATTACGCTTAAAATAAATGAAATTTTCAAATTTAGTAGTACGGGTAATTGTCTAAATAAAGGAAAAGGATAATGCACAACGTCACGTAACCACTATTTAAGTGCAGTTGTGCGAAAGAAATAGCGAGATATCTCCACGCGTTTTATGTGTTCCAAGCCAAACATTGCAAGCTGGATTACGCCCGGATCCCACGACGCAGTTGTCCATCATCGGAGGATTCCGGTACTATTACCTTTTTTCCGTTGCAGTTGTTGGGGGGAGCATCATTTATTTTATAGCAAAGGATTGCTGTCCAGTTGGTGAAGTGTAATTTGATAAAAATTTTGTGTTGTTATTAGATTGTTTTTTTATAACTGAGAACGGCTATTGTCTTCTATCATGCGCAGTATCTCCATATCTTTTTGCAAGACTTCACGTGACGTAACGAAGCCGACTATCTGACGTGGCTTAGGACGTGAGTTTTCTTTTTGTTTTTTTGTTAAAGTCAACCAATGTACAAGGAATAGTTCATGTTATCGCGGGGAACTTTAGAAACATTGAAACAACGGACACAAAGAACATCCAGACATGAAACAAAATATTTGTGCCGTGTAAGATTCGAACCCACAACACTCGGCCCTGTGTCAGTGGCGAGGCAATTCCAACTGACACTGAGAAAATATCCGTGTCCAGTTGTCGGATAGTTTATATGCAGGGTTGATGATATTATTATAAGAGATGTCATCCTAGATATGCAACATGCATGGATGGCGTAGTGATTTCGTTGGTCGCTTCACCACTGCCCCTATGTCGTGTGATGTGGGTTCGACTCCTATACGAGACAAGAATTTGTGTGATCTACAAATAGTTGTTTCAGGTCTGGGTGGTATTTGTGTCCGTTGTTTTAATGTTTGTAAAGCTCTCTGTGGTACAAGAATTACGTCAATAGCGTAAGTAGTATTAGTAAAAGAAAAAAATATGTACCTCAGTGATCTGCATCTTTTAAATTAATTTATATCCACGGATGCCTTCTTTTTGTTCTGTACCTGCGTAACCAAAGCAAAGGTCATATGACAATAGCAATCTATGTAAATATAGGTGATCAGTCCCATCAAGTTAGATTTATCCGGGAGCCAGATCGGGATGAAGCTAATACACTTACAAAACCTCGCCTGGGTCAATTACCGACGTGATGTTTATTCCTGTTTTATTTTTTCCAAGCAGAGAAATCTCATGGATTGAAACATCACAAAGTATGTAGTTTTATACTTTTTGGCTATCTAAAGTATCTATGCTAGATTCCAGTTAGGATATTATTGAGTATTTATATTAGAGAATTAAGAGTGGAATGAAAGCACTGTCCTCGGCACATGGCTTGGAAACAGCATTATGGGAAAGACTACCTGTAATTGCAAACTACTTCATAATTGAAAATTATTTTGATGTTCTAAAATTATTATCATTAATATTTTATATGAAAATATTGGTTTTCGAATCTTCAAGACATAAATACATGTAGTGTTTACTTAATTAAGGTAGATATAAGGTCTTACGGAGAGAATCTCGGTCACGGCACCAATCTAGACGGAGACTTGCAATGAAGAAGTACACCGTGTGATGATTTTCTTAATCTGATGAGACGGGAATCCAACTGTTCATACATTTTCAATTAATTAAACGATTTGTGAAGTCTGTAACAGCAGTATCTTGGACTTTTCTACATGTGACGTTTATGTTGCCTTCGAAGTTAGGCACTTAGAACTTTCTTAATGCTTTTATTATATATATAATTAAACCAAAGGCTCAAATTCCTATAATCTTAGGGATATAATGAATCTTATTACTAAAATGACATTATATGTAATGAACAATTTTTCAGCATGAGTAACCCGCGATCGTGCTACCATTCAAATGGTTACGTTAGAATGATAGTTCATAATATGAATGATAGTTATGTCTTCCGATTTGATACTTTCATAGAAGAAGAACATATATCTTAAGAATAGTTATTATAATTTTGGGTGCTATTACCTTTTTTGGACATTTAAGCTGAGTAAACGTATTGCCACACAACTGCTAACTGGATTCTTCCTTTTCATAATTATTCTTGTCGGTTAAACGCACTATTATCCATGTTCAGGTAGATTTGATAGCTCGCTTAGTATTAGAACATATTCATCTATTTAGCAATCATTTGTTTATTGACGAGACTAGTATGTGTAATAACCGCACCGACAGCGCAAAATTTGGCAACAATAGCATTCATAAATTTTTAGGATGTGGTTTAACTTGTTATGTCTGTGTTTTATACGCATGTATTTGATATATACTAACATGTAGTATGCATTTCGTTTGTTAAGCTTTCATATTAGTTTTAGTACTTTAAGTATCTATGTTGTTGTTGTTTATACAACGCAAATAGCTGCCGCGAACTACATGCGTAATATTGTCACGTGGGCAATTTTAATTATACATTACATGCACTGGTGGTTCGCGTCGACCATTTGTACAAAGCCATGCATGCATGCAAGCCGCGCATGTGCTTTAAACTTGCGTTTGTTACCAGGTCGTGTATAAAACCCACAAGCAAGAACGCTGACGTATTTACATATACTCATTTCGGATTAAGTATACATTGTTATCGGATATACGAAACAAAATATTATTGGGCTTTTCTATCTTTTCAATTCCTAATAAGAGCTTGAAGTTGGTTACATCCGAAACATAGCAATATTCTCAAGAACATGGGACCTAGTCACAGCTGCCAGAAATGTGGGAATTAAGTTACACAGAGGAGCGTATCTGTATAATTCTTAGAGACTTTACAGGCTGTATAAGTATTGCTAATATACTAAGATAAATAGCTAGAAGAAATAAAATAATTCCATTCAGAAAAATATAAAAAGGTACAGGTTTTTATAAATATAAAACGCAAATATTACAAACCAACGGCGCTTTTGCGGCACCTTTCGGACAAAATCTTATATTCGCATCGGTAATGCTTGGCAAACACATTACAAACCCGAGGCCGTCGCGTCGAGAACACTTCAGTTATACAGTGGCGAGGGAAAACTAACCGAGAGCGCCTATAAACGGTCAACTGTAACTGTATGAGGTTCAGAGTGGTTGAAAAAGCAAAAGGCTTATTGAAAAATGTTAGAGGAAATATTCAAGTTCGTATGCATTCCAATGCCTCAATTATATTTATGGAAAGAAGGAGAGCAACAATAGCAATGGCTCGACGTACAGTGAGCTGTATGAATATTTATCGGTTTAAGGCCTGGATTTTTTATAATTAGATAGCTGATAAAAAAAAATCTAGGGTATATAGTCAGTCTGATACATTGAATAAATAAATACTTACGTGCGACCGTAAGTATTTAATTCCATAGTCTGGTCATTTACCAAAACCGGGCAACAACGAAAACATAAATTGATTTGTCTTTTTAAGTTGTTTTCACATATTTCGGTGCAGTATAAAATATACCTTTATAAATTTAAATAATTAAATTTTTATTAGTAGTATGTAGTAAATAAAGTATATTGAGCTCTTTTTACAGATTATTTTATATAAATTCTTTAGTATAGACATAGAAATAGTTCTAGTGGTTGGTCCTTGGAGAGAACAATTATCCACTTCAACTGCCACGCGGTCCATACGATCATGCTGGCAGGCATTAGCAATTTCGGGTATTAGGGCTTCTATTGGTCTCGTAAAATGTAGTTCTAGTAAATGCTCAAAGCTACTAAGTTGACTGAAGTCTAGAAATCTTACATTCAACGTTATTCTAGCTCCTGCTGTTTTACATTGTATGTTTATAGCGGAACAGTATTTTAGTACTAATTCAAATTTCAAATTCAAAATTCAAATTCAAAATTCTTTATTGCTAACTATGTGTACATAAATAAAGTTCTTAACAGAAGATATCAGTTCTTAGAACATAGTGGCCCTGTTAGGGCATTGCAATTTCATCATACATGTATGCTTATAATTGTAACAGTTAAACATGCAATAAATTGATTTACATTCATTAATTAAAAAGAAAAAATTATAAATATTATATTTTAGATAGGTCATCGTTTTAATTACATTATATCATTTACATCATATTAATTATAAATTATTAAAGTCGTACCCAAATAAAAATACACCTGTCATGAGTTACCTGATTTAAAAATTATCATTATTCATTAATTCAATTATGTCACAGTATTGTAATCATTTAATATAAATTATCATAATCCTTTTAAAAAATATTTTACAGAATTATATTCACTTTAGTGATAGGTACTTTATTGAACAAAATTATTTTTCCTCAAGAAATTCTGCTATTGAGTAATATGCCTTTTTAATTAAGAAATTTTTCAGCATTCTTTTAAAAATAATAATTGAATTTATAATCTTAATGTCCATAGGTAGCTTGTTATAAATCTTTGTGCTCATACAGAAAATACTATTTTTGTACGCTCTAGTGTGGGACGCTTTATTTCTTAAGGTATTTTTAAGTCTCCTGCTTTTCAACGTATCATAGCTTGTAATGTTTGATTTAACTAAAATTGAGGCCAGGTAGATAAATAGAGCAGGGAGTGTTAAAATCTTGAGATTTACGAAATGTGGTTTACATGAATCCATTTGGCGTAACCCACATATAGACCTAATACACTTTTTTTGGGCTTTGAACGCAACTTCTTTATCAGTCGAGTTTCCCCAATATAGTAACCCATACGACAGAGTGGATCCCACATACGCATGGTAAGCAGTAAGAAGCGCGATCTGATTGGATACTTTTTTAAGCATGTATAGAGCGTAAGAAAATTGATTTAATTTGGTACATACACTATTTAGATGTGTTTTCCATGACATATTCGAATCCATATGGATTCCCAGAAATTTTGTATTTGCTACCTCAGCTACAGTTTCATTATTGTGTGCAATAGTTAAAGGAATAGACGTCGCGTTTTTATTTTTAAAGTTCATGTAATGCGTTTTTGTGAGATTAATTTTTAAATTATTCATTTGAAGCCAATTTATTAATTTAGATAAGGAGTCATTTATTTCTTGCTCATGATTTTTGTTTTTATTATTTGTGAAAAGAACCGTACTGTCATCTGCAAATAAAACCATAGGTTGCCGAATAGCATTAGGTAAATCGTTTATGTAAATGAGAAACAGTAGTGGTCCCAGTATTGACCCTTGAGGTACACCATATTTTATAAATCTAGGACTCGATGTATACTTAATCTCTGTCTTTGTAAATGGACATAACTGTGTTATTTCAGTGAACTGTATTCGGTTACATAGATATGATTTGATTATTTGTAGTGCTTTACCTCGAACTCCGTATATTTCCAGTTTTTGCAACAGAAGTTCATGATCAACATAATCAAACGCTTTTGTCATGTCCATGTATAGAGCTGTAACTTGGTTTTTTTTATCTAGTTCTGTAAGTATTTTTTCTAAAAACTGATGAATTGCTGAATTTACCGATTTCCCTTTTCTGAATCCTACTTGATTATCTATTATTATTTCATTTTTCTCGAAATATTCAGTAAGTTTATTATTTAGTACTTTTTCAAATATTTTGGCGAATATTGGAATGAGAGCAATCGGCCTGTAACATCGTACATCTTCTGGGTTTCCTTTTTTAAATAGTGGTGTAACCACCGTAGTTTTTAAGTATGTTGGGAAAATTCCTTCCTCAAGACACTGATTTATAATATGAGTTATGATTGGGGCAATTACGTACACTACGCGCTTTATTATTTGCGTTGAAATTCCATCATAGCCCGTACTTTTGGTGTTTTTTAATGCCATGATTATTTTTACAACATCGTTTAGGGTAACTGGGGTTAAGAAACAGGAGTTTGGTTTATTATAAGTTAGAATCTTTGCGTAATTGATTTTATTGTTTGTCAGTTTCGAGATGTCATCAATAAAAAAATTGTTAAATGTTTGTGCTATAGTATCAGGGGCCGTTATAACTTGGTTATTATATCTTAATCTATCAATTTTTTCAGGGGGATTATTGTTTTTATTTTTATTTATTATTTGCCATATTGCTTTGGGTTTGTTTGTGGCTGTTTGTATATAATAATTATTTTGCGACTTTTGAGTAAGTTTTACAATTCTTTTGAACTTTTTTGCATAATTATTAAAGTTACCCTTATCTGATTTTTTACCTGAGAGTCGATATATTTTAAGAAGCATTCTTTTACGAAGAGAACTTATTTTTAATCCTTTACTAAGCCATTTGGTTTTACGAATAATTGGAACTTTAACTTTGATGTTTGGAAAGCAGAGGTCATAAAAAAGTTTAAATACCTTATGGAATTCTTCAAAAGAAGCATTTGCGTCACTTTTCTCATAGCATTCAGTAAAATTTAGGGCTTTTAGACATTCAATAAATTTCTCAAAATTTTCGGTGCTGAAGTCTCTTCTGAATTTATACCAATGGGTTATTGAGTACGTTTTCCTAACTGGACATGAGAGAATTTGTGCTGTATGATCAGACAGAGCTAGTTCAATAACGCTTTGTTGACAGCCTCTAATATTGTGTGCAATGTTATCAATGCACGTTTTACTTTGCAAGCGGGTTGGCTCATTTATTGCAAGTTTTAAGTTAAAGCTCTGTAACAAGTTTTCAAACTCTCTTGAAACAGGAGTGTCTTTCAGTCGATCAATATTATAATCGCCACAAATAACAAGTTTCTTAAATTTACTACATAGTTTTGTTAGCAAAGCCGCTAAACGGTCGAAAAACAATTGTATACAATCTTTTTTTGTCTTTGGAGGTCTATATATACATACAACAATCAATCCATGCTCTAACAATTCAATAGCCGAACACTCTAAAAGGTTGGGTATGCTTACAAGTTTTGCTTCCTGTATAGTCTTAAATTTATGATTATTTCGAACTAGGATACATGACCCACCATTTCTATTTGTCCTTGTGTAGTTTGCCGCTATAGTATAATTTGGAATGTGGAGATGTTTTAAATCGTCTGTTATCATATTATGCTCGGTAACACATAGCACATCAATCTGGTTATTTATAATATTATTTAGATTTACAGTAAATTCATCAGCTTTGCGTAATAAACCATTGATATTCTGGTGAAGTATATGGATTCTATTATACACGAAAAAAGTTATTATTAGACTTATTATTTACTAAGTTTTCCAATATACCATCAGCGTCTGTTACTTGTTTTTCTGTATCACTTATATTTAATGAACTTATATCTAGGATAAGGTCTAGTAAATCACTTAAAATAATATTCAGGCCTTTGTTATTTAAACTTCCATTTCTTAAGGTATATGTTTCGTAAGTGTATGGGAGATTTAAGTTGGAATCCAGTATATACGCATATTTATATGTCTCAATATCCATGCATAATAAATTATTAAAGGTATCGATTCTGCTGTTGATCATAACATTTTTATTTACCATATACTTAAAAGTCGGCAGACATACTAAAAAGTTTGTGTGGGTTAGGGGATGTAATTTTTCGCGAATGAAAGCAACTAATTCTATATAATTATGCGTCCTTCTGAAATCCTCTTCCCCTACATAAATGACACAGTAGTCTGAGCCCGTGAAATCTTGCACTTTTTTATCAATATTATCAAGCAGTATTTTCAATCCACAGTTTGGCATGCGATAGTGACATATATTAAATTTACATAAATTAGTTTTTTGACAAATTGTGTATAGTCTATTCGATGTTTCACTACTTATAATACATAAATTATTCTTTACCAATGACGACAATTGGTTACATTTATCAATATTTTGTGACGTATATTGCGACGCTTCAGTTCTAGAATATTCAGCAGTAGCAGACGTGCAACCAGGAACCTCGAATATCTGAGAGTTATTTGACGACTTGTTTGAAGGAATAATTTTATTTCTCTTTGGTGTTTGTATTTTCTTCTTTAAGGGACTACTGGTAACTTTTTTATACATCTCATTTTTCTTTACTAAGTCAGCATTAGCTTGTTTTAAAGAGCTATTTTCCACAGAGAGAATCTCAATTTCTTGATGCGCGCTCCTTAACTGAGACTTCAGATCCTCAATCTCAGTTTTAAGAATATCTATTTGTTTTTCTTCCTCGTCTTCTGACATTACCGGCATACTATTTGTTGTATCATTGAATGTTTGAGAAATAATTTCACTGTTGTCATTAGTAGGTTCTGATATAGTGCGCGCGCGACGGAATGTGATATTCTCGAGGAAGTTCATGATTATTTTTATATTACTTTAAATAATCACAAAAAGTTGACTGAATATTTTTATTTTCTACCAAAAAACAATTTTTTTTTTATTCTGGTATCATAAGTTTTTTTGTGGCAACACTTTTCAATTTTTTATAATGTCAACACAGGCCAGTATGTTATTTTTATTTCCGCTACTTGACAATAGATGGCGCTGTTCGGTATCAATTATTTGTTATTTGTAGTAGCAACCCTAATGTTAATGTCGATTTTATACGTCAATGTCAATATTTGTTTCGCTACTCACTACTAGGGGCGCCACTTATGGTACAAAGTTCACTTTTTAAAACAAAACATTAAACTTAACCGTTTTATATACAGTTATTAGTAATTAATTCACCACTTATTATGTTTTTAAGTGTTCTATTGATGAGAGTACATTTAAATAGTTCCAATACACTGGCTTTATCCGTGATTAGCATTAGCACTGTTTTGCACTGTTTTGAAGCACAATAATGTTTAATAGTCCAAATATTAAATACAAAGTTTTTATTGCATGTCTTGGTCTATAGAAGTCACCAACAATTTCACTTATGCAGTTCGATACGTCTATTAAGATTTGCTACAATACACATCACTTGTAGTATGGTTTACTATATATTTCGAGTTTTAAATACGCGGGCGATGTTTACTTAATAAACTAAACTAGATCTATAATCAGAAATCTGAAATATTTATTTGTAAACATGGAATGTTACAATGAATGGATATGTCCATCTATGTCTTGCATTGAAGCGTACTGCTACCGTAATTATATGCTTAAGCTCAAAACAATAATATTTCTAACAACATTTTATTTTAATTATAATAATAATAAGTACCTACTTCAGTTACTTTAATTAACAATAAATGAATATTTATATATGAACAATAATGAATTATAAACATAATTTATCAATTTTAAAATGTCATAATTATACTTAAATTCAAATGTCATACAAATTATAAAATAGCACATAAATTATACAATGACAATTATTAAATGCTATTTAGTAATAATACACATTAAATTATATTGATGTGTAATTAGTTTGATTAGAATTAACAAATAGGATCTGTGAGGATTTCCTTTCATTTAAATAGTCGTCAATTGTATAGTAACATTTGCTAGTGAGATATTTGTATATATGCTTTTTGAACTGAGTTGAGGAACCAATGAGCAACCTAAGGGAACCAAGGCGCTGCAACGTAAACAAAATAATTATTTTATTTTTATTTTATTTTATTTGTTTGGGACATTTAATAGTTACACGTTTACAATAAAGTATTATAAGGTTACATACACATGAATAAGGTTAACGTATAACCCACACCAATCGCGCGATGACCTCCAGCCACCCTGAGGTTTGACCTGGGGGTGGCGGGCTTTGTGGGCCTGCCCGCCATCCGTTCAGCACCAGGTCCGAGAGGCGGCGTGCGTGTTCCCACGCGCGCCTCTGTGTCGAGTCCGTCTCCCCTCTAGGGGGGAGACAGTAGGGTTTTATAATGTCGGAAGTGCCTATTTTGGGTAGGTCTTTTGTGTAGTGGCCTGCCGTTTCATACGGCGGGCCGAAACCTCGGCGGGGTCGCGACCGCATGCGAAAGCGATTCGCGCGACCCCGCCGATAGTGGTTTTGTCGAGGAACACCGTGGTAGGTTTAGTCGGTATTCCGGGAGGTACATTATTTCTTTTCCATCTTCTTTTACCCCGGCGAGTCCGACATAATCCCTCCGCCCGCCCCCGCGGAGGGATATGCGTCATAGCATTCCCCCACGTAAAAAAAAAAAAAAAAAAAAAAAAAAAAATAACCCACACCAATGTCCGCGACATTATATATTCGGGTTAAATATAGACGCGTGCGAGACAACTTGAATTATAATTATGAAATAAGGTTCTTATTTAAGGATTCAACGGCTGCTTTCTTAAATTTAGATTGCGAATAAGCAAAAATGTCGATGGTAAAGAGGTGTGTGTTGTATGTTTCAATAAGGCGGCGCAGAGGAGCCCGCACACCCGCGTTAGTACGACACTTGGCAGTGTGAAATAAGCGAGGTACGCGCACCTCTCGCCGCATAACAGTTCTAGGTACTACATAACATATTTGATTGGTGATGTCATTACAATCGAATTTGTTGTTGCATATTCCATGCAGCATCATGGATATTAGTAATATTCGCCTGGACTCCAAGCTTAATAAGTTATAATTATGTAATAATTGTGGATACGGCAACTTTGAATGATAACATCTAAAGTGTACGGAACGTAAAAACTTTTTTTGTACCCTTTCTATTATGTTTGTATACTTTTCGTAATAAGGACTCCATATGGGGACAGCGTATTCTAACTGAGATCTTATAAGAGATTTAAAGAGAAAAATAAAAGTAGAGGACTGCTTAAAGTCGCGGGAGGACCTCATGACGAAACCATACATCTGGTAAGCCTTACTTACGATATTATTAATATGCATATTGAGATGCAGTTTAGTATCTAAGGTAATACCAAGGTCACGCACGTAATCTATTCTACTCAAGGTTGTATCCTGCAAAGTATAATTATATGTAATTTTATGTTTATTTTTTGTAAATGTGATAACATTACATTTGGGTAGGCTTAGTTGGAGTTTATTAAAGGAGCAGTATTGAGAAAGTCTATTGAGATCGTCCTGTAAGAGCAAGCAGTCCTGCAAAGATGTGTTTGCCTTGTAGATTTTTATGTCATCGGCATACATAAGAAATCGGGCATTCTTGAAACATTGTTTGATGTCATTCACAAATAAAATGACCAAAAGGGGCCCGAGAATGGAACCCTGAGGAATGCCAGAAGTGACGGTAATTGGGTTAGATTCGAAGCCATTAACGACCACTTTTTGAGTCCGTTCAAAAACATATGCCATAAGCCAGCGAAGCAAGTTACCACGAATGCCGTTATAGGCGATTTTGTCTAAAAGTAATTTGTGGTCCACCCTGTCAAAAGCCTTCCGAAAGTCCGTGTACACAGCATCAACCTGGACTTGGTTGTCCATATTCTCAAATAAATAGGAGGTAAATAGCGTTAGGTTAGTGACAGTCGACCGGCGCTTAACAAATCCATGTTGTTCGGGTATGATAATGCGATGAATATACGAGTATAACTCACTATGTACCAGACTCTCGAAAAGCTTAGACAAGGTGGACAAAATGGAAATAGGGCGATAGTTTTGGATGTCATTTTTGTCCCCACTTTTAAATACCGGCACGATAAATGCGCTTTTCCAAAAAGCGGGAAAATAACCCTCTCTTAAACAACGATTATAAATTATATGAAGTGGTGTAACGATATGTTCGACTGTATTCTTTATAAATATAGGAGGTAAACCGTCAGGGCCGGCTCGCTTGCTTAAGTTAATTTGTTTAATTGCATTGCGAATTAAATCTTTTGTGAGGTAAATATCTGATATACATGATGAATTATCAGTATAAGTTAAAGGAGTGAAAATTAAGAAAATTACGTATGTAATAGCAAAGTAGCAACCAACCACACGGTCTTCTGCCTGATGGTAAGCATTCCTGGTTGAGCCGGCCGATAATAATATATACTTAAATGAGCAAGGCTCTAATATTAATATTAAACTATTATTACCCAAATTGCATCGTAATTAATTCTAAAAAACGCAAGTTGTAACTTTTAATAAAACTGTGGTCTGACAAATCTCAAGTGGTTGGGCCCCTATTGCAGGTGTTTGCACACAGCATCTCACTTTATCAAACTTTAGCGTTTTACATCAGTTCTTGTTTTGTTTTAAACGAGTCCCAATACTTCCCGTGAACCAATGTATGAGAGTTCACAGTCACAATCAAACCACAGATAATTGCAGGAACACATATTCCTACTAGGAACTCTTCATGATAAAAGCCGTATACAAGGTTAATTTTAAATATAATATACCTTACTTAACAACTTTTGTTCTACTACTTTTTGTAATATTTTTATATGATTATTATGTAACCAATTTTAATATATAAATATATTAAAATTGGTTACATAATCTAATCACAATAAGACTACACGCGGTCGCTAAGAAAAACATCTAAAACAAACAACACACAGCGATGTAGCTGCCATAGTGTAGGTAGTTGGCACTGGCAACTTTAATCTTTTTTTTTTTTAGTCTTTATTTAAAATCTTGTTAAAATATGTTTAATGAAAAATTTATAGAACAAAAGTTGACAACTATGATGTAAAGAACACTTATTTCACGATAGGCAGCGGCTTTGCTGTGTCCTGTACACAGCATCAACCTGGACTTGGTTGGAAAACATGAGCAGCGGTTACCACTTTCCATCAGGTGGGCCACTTTCTCGTCTGCAACTAATAGCAATAAAAAACATGGCTTATTAGTATTTTCTTTTAACTCTGTATAGTCGCTTAATTTCAATGTGTAACATTAGACACAACTACGCAAAAAAATACATATACTTAGGTTAAAAAGTAACAAATATAAACAACGTCAAAATAACACATATTAATCCATCTACATTTACCTTAATCTGCATAGTCTGTAAATTAAATAAAATTTGATATCGCTTATTTACATTGCTGTAATTTAAATAAAAGTTGATTACGCTGCCTTTGTATTTTACAATTTACAAGGCTCAGAGATAGCTCGTATCGAGAGGCTCCTTAAATAATCACCTTTTGTGCTACCTCCATATCGCGTAGTCACAGTTTTTACGGCTGCCCATAACGACTCCCACAACAGATAAATTTAGATTAATGATAATATGAAATAGCCAATAAATATCCGCAACTGAACATTTACCTTTATGGACTTTTAAAACCAAGGGTGCTGGAATCAAGATTGATTATAAGGTCTGTAGCTGGTAACTGGTGCTACTTAAATATAGTTATATTTACAAAGGGTTTTTCAATAAGGGAGGGTAGATGTTGAAATAAAATAAAACAAGCTGTGTGTGAGGTATTAACAAAATTATTTTTTTATTTGAAGGTCACATATATGCCAATTAGTGTGGAATATGACATCGTTCAAATCCCCACCTCGAATTTTTACAGTGGCACGGATTTGAGTGGTTCAATTTTCAATTACTCTTTCGCATAGATCCGGCTGAATTTGAGCGATGGCCTGTGTTATGTTCACCTTTAGGGCATAGGTCGATTGTGGTTTATAAACAACATTGGTAATATGGGCCTTTTAAAAAAAAAGAAGGATTTTGTTAATACCTCACACAGCTTGTTTTATTTCATTTCAACGTCTACCCGCCAATCCTTTACCATAATATGATCCCAAATTTTGTTAACCAAATGTATCGAACAAAAACGTAATAATCCAAACATAAATTAATATGAACTTAAAAATCACATTGCACCAAAAATTATTTATTTATTAAGGCATCGAGATAATCATTTACTATTACAGTTACAAAGTAATACTTATAAACATCAAATTTTAATAATATGTGAGTTTACTGAATTGAAATTAAACTACTACGGATACTATTAATACGGATTTTATCGCGTTGTTTATTTAACACTGTCTTACATAATTTTGAAACTATTACACTACTACTACTATTGAATTTTACTAATTTATAAGCTAATAAAATTATTTAAACTATTAAAACTATTTATATTTAGGTTTACACTTTCCCCGACGTTTCGGTTGTTTTTCAGCAGCCATGGTCACGGGGAGATGGTATTTGTCTCAATGTTCCAGTGTAATTATTTCAAAGTACCCGAACATAATTTAGTCATTGGTGTTTCTATTTACGCAGAATAAGCTCAAAATATCATGAAGTCTAGCTGTGGTTTGTTTCTTCTTGGGTTTGACTATTTGAAGTACTGGATCCCAAGCTGGTGGTAAATAAAATCTAAAATCCGTATATAGTAGTTTAATTTCAATGAAATACATTGGCGTAAACAGAAGACAATATTATGAGTTTATTGAAGTTTCATTTAGACTAGTTTTTAGGTTTAGGGGATGGAATTAATAAAATAACATTTTCATTTATAGTGAAATGTGTTATCCTGGCAGTAGTAAAGGTTTATACTATATTAATCGACTGTAATGGCGGTATATGGTATAGGAATACAGTGTTAGCTGTCCATGCTGCATATTCGGTCCTATTCGCAGTCTTGGTATCTCACTCATTCCCCCAAATCCTATTACGCAGGATCATGTACTATCTGCTGATATTATCCGCTTTTAATCCTATCCCGAATGGGAATTTTGGTAACCAAAATTCTACTTATTTCGATAGCAAAGCAGATTGCATATATGCAGATATAGGCGGCTGATGAACTAGATTGGCCACTGGCTCATAGGTACATCAGAAGCAATTTATTTTTGTTTTAACTCTAAATAACAGCAAAAAAAATTTCATTCCAAACTTACTAGATTTTGCCCACGGAAGCCGTGGGTCGCTTAAATTTAGATCAAGTGAATTTTTTATATCACGGGAGCAGTACTTTTTCTGGATGAAAAGTGCTTTACCCTATGTCCTTTTATGTCTCCCCGACAACGTGTATGTGTATTTTCCATGATGATCGGTTGAGTAGTTAAGGTGTGAAAGTGTAACAAACAAACGCACATTTGTTTTCATAATATTTGAAATTAGCGACTAATATATCAGCATCATCATCATCAGGCTATATTAGTCCACTGCTGGACATAGCCCTCCCCCAAAGAGCGCCACAGCGCCCTGTCTTCAGCTTTCCGCATCCAGCATCTGCCTGCAGTCTTTCGCAGACCGTCATCCCACCTGGTCGGAGGGCATCCTACACTACGTTTGCCGAGTTGCGGCCTCCTAATATATACACTGTGTTTACGTTTAGGTATTTTTTTCGATAATAATTATTATTTGCAAGCTCCAAGATCAGAAAAAATTATAGTGTAGAGTACCGTTCCGCATGTAACATAGAAATAATTTTAATTCCTGTTTATCGCGGCGTAGCAAACTTAAGTTAATTCCTCTTTCTTTCGCGACAATATAAGCAAGTACGAATGCGTAAAGTATTGTAAGTGTTCACATAATATCAGCCTAACGTATAATTATAGGTATTCATAATAGTTTACTATTTTTGTTTAGTTAACATAGCTACGGTTGCCAATTCCGGTTAAGTCCAAGAATCCGTAACTAAACGAAACTTAGTTACTGTTAAGTTGGCTTTCGGTTTTTTAACAACAGAATCAAGTAAAATAGATAAAAAGTTGGCAATGGCTAAACATTTTGCGGTTAGTATTGCAGCGATTTACATTTTTATAAGCCGCATTGCCGTGCTATTGGTTGTTTTGTGGCTGTATCGGTCCAACTAAGTTACTACGATAGCTATAATAATTAAACAAGAATTTCAAATGAGCACATATTTAAGTCTGTGTTTTAAATGTTTACACAGTTTTTATACAATTAATTATATTATATCGACGGTGATTTATCAATATCCAATAACTAACATATTGGCGATTTTCACTTATTGCATATTCTATCTACATTATATATTCTATATCCGTAACCTGAAACATTTCATTGAAATCATGATCACCATAACAAGCGTCTACTATTTTTTTAAATATAAGTCAGTGTTTGATTCAAATGGTAAAAACCTTTTTGCATCCTAAAACATTATCGTTTTATAGATTTTAGATATTGATTCTAAACCGTTGGTATGTGTTTTTTTTTTGCATTCTAATGGTATAGGCATATCCCGCTTGACGGTAAGCGGTTACCGTATGGATGGATATATAAAGCTACAGGGATAGATGCTCGCGCGATGCACGTTGTTGACCCTTAAAAACAATTTGTAAAAGGTTACCCAATCCTACTGTCTTTTATAAAAACACGGCAGTGAGGCCATTCTACAATCAAAGAATCTATACAAAAAACAATTTAATTAGCTCAGCACTGGACATTTTTGGTTTTGACAAATAATATAATAATAATAATGGTTCTGAATGCCTCAGAGAGTTGGTTAGGCCCTCGTCCCCGGCTTGCCGTTACTGGTTGGCTGGGGTGGACCTTCAAGAGCGCCCGTAGGACTCTCAACTCTGGCTTGCCTTGGTCGGCTGGTCAGAGAGAGGCTGCTAGAGCTATATGCTTGGGGGTGAAAGTGTTATTTTCAAGGGCATAACTACGGTTAAACCCGCTCCGGGTCACCGTTGTCACGAGACCCGTGATGGTGAAACCGGCGCCGCACCGCTCGACACCCCTAGCCACTCGCACCGGTGTTGCCCTCTGCTGCTGGCTTGTATGCCTATAGTGGCTATTCAGGGGGCGCATCTAGTGAGTTGGCGAGTCACCGTCTGCCCATTGCATTGATGCTATTAGAGTATTCAGGGCAGACGCCGTTTTTTATCCATAATTAGCAATATGCCGGTCCACCAAACACCCATACCTATAGCCCATATATTAGAATCCATACTTAGCAATCGACCTACGCCTGCTGCGGCTAGTGCCGCTGTAGGTGTTCCATCCCACCTTTGATTAAAACTCTCAAAGGGCCTCTTCACATTGGACCCATGTCTCCGTGTAAGCCTCCCAAAGGACCAGGTATTTTCTAATATAATATGTTAGAAAGTACCTGTGGTAAGAGAAACATAATAATAATAATAATCTGATGTCGGTGGGTCATTTCAGTTTTTATATTTTTAAATATGTATAGTTTTTATATTTATATTTAAAAATGTAATAATTAGAAAAAATAGAAATAAAGAGAATAATAATAATAATATTCTACCACATACACACAACACCATCTAGCCCAAACTAAGCAGAGCTTGTACTATGGGTACTAGACAATGGATAAACAAACATAAATATATACTTATTTTTGTAAATACATATATATACAATACAATACAACTTTATAAACTAAACTTTATACAATTAAAAGCATCAAAACCTACATGTTCATTTAATTGTAACGCCGCAATGTATGTACATAGGAAATTGTTGATAATCCTCGCTAAATATAAGTCCTTTAATAAAACCTATTGATCGACTAATTAGAGGATTTGAATCCAAAACAATATCTTTTTGAATTTTTGTGGTTCTGTCTTATTATATATCGCTTACAAATCTCTAAACAGAGTTTGATGCGGTTTAACATTAATATCGCTTAGGTATTGTCTTCAAATCAAAACCATCATTGATATAATTATATTCAGTTAACAAAAATAATGATACATACAGAGTGTCATTTACGGTGATGACGTCGTGGGTGAATTCAGGTTCACGTAGACAAAGTCGCAGGCAATTGCTAGCTTATAATAGAATTGTCCTTTTGCAATCAAACATAATTACGTTTTTTTCAATCTGCAGGAAAATGCGAGGGACAAAGTCGTATTATGTAGAAATAAGATGCCTGATAACTCACAGTTGACCAGCGTGACGGATATCCTTAACCCTTCTCATTCTAAGAGGAGACCCACATTTGGGACAATCGCGTGTTGATGATGATGATAACAGCCTGTGCTGATTATATCTTCAAACTGACCCTTCTTAAACAACTGTACTTTACGCAGTACGTACAGGCAGCGATATAAGTTGATTAACATTTGTGAGATTTGTAATTGCTTTATTTAACAAACTAACGATAATTTATAATCTTTTACAGCAGTAACAGTATTGCTATTTTAATCACAATTTATTACAATAGAATAATAATTACACAATAAAATTATTGGGAAGAAAAAACCCGTCTTGCACGCTCAGATTGCCCCACCAACTACTGCAATAGAAAAAGGTTGACAATACCGAACTCCTCCAGATAGGGACAGCCGCGGAATATGGGCGTACTCTAACTTGCAGTATTCTACTTTGAATTTTAAATATGCATCGACACGTGTTTCGCCTCGGCGGGCGCAAGGTATCCCCAAGACCGTTTGACAACGAATAAGCTAAGTATGTTTTTTTTAAATGGATTTCTACCAAGTAACGCCTTATTTATAAATAAATAATTAGACGTAATTATTATTTTTTTAAAGGCTTCTACTGCGCTATGAATAATTTCTGTGTGGCGAGGGACTTTGCAAACTTTCAAACAACGGACACAAAGAACACCCAGCCTCGAAACAACCTTTTTGAGGATCACACACATTTTTGTCCCGTGTGTGGATCGAACCCACAACACTCGGCGCGGGCGGCGGCAGTGGCGAGGTGACCAGTTACACAATTACGACAACCGTGCAGTCTACGTGCAAAAAAATGTCATGCATTTTTTTTAGGCATAGCTTTTAATATAGTTGACTGTACCTACAAGCCAATGAGTACAAGTATCTGTATTTGTGTAGCTTTTAAAATAAACGTAACATTGAAACAAGTATTTTTAATTTTAATACAATGCGGGTTCATTTTGTGTACCTTTTACCTGTCTGAGTTTTATATTAGTACAGTGTGGGCGATTCCCTTTTTCTTTTTGATGTTTTGATGTTTCTCTTTTCATTTTACGTTATTATTTTATACCGGAGTTGTGAATACGTACCTACTGTTGTTCTTATATATTAAGGAAAAATTTTACGGTCTACGCGGAAATGTTTATATTTAGATGGAAACGTGACCAAAGGACTTCGTCTTGAAGTTGTATGGGGTGAAATACATTTATATAAAATTTCATAGTTCACCAAGCTAGTCTAATGTTGGCAGACTTCACATACTTACTATCTATAAGATTTTATGTTCAGTAAGATTCTTAGACGTGTATATTCTCCTCACGATATATTTTTCTTCGCCAAGAAAGCGAGCGATAATTTACATTTTAATACGTACGTAGCTTTTAAAAGTCAAATATGCGTGCTGTGGATTTGATTGTATGAACTCTGATCAGCGGCCAAGTTATAGGAAATCAGTACCTAGTTACTACAGCTTATATATGGTAATCTAGAGTGAGACAACATATTGTTCTGATTTTTTAGTTCAGTTGCCCTTACGGCTGATTATTATAATTACAAGTGATTACAAATTACATGTTCACATACAGTTCATTGTACTTAAATTACTGCATAATGTTGTTTAAATACGTATCTTGTAATTAGTTAGTGTAAATTACACAAATTTAATTTCTAAATAATTATCTAATTAGTACAAATAAATAAGACGCTGTAAAACATATACATTTATTCCAGAGATTGTCTAGTCACTTACGGTATAATTTTTATGACTATCTCATGTCAGGCAATCAAATTTGAATCTGGCAAAATTCAAAACACTTTATCTTTGAAATGGGTTTTAATAAACAAGAACGGATATTTGAAACCAAAATTTGCTTGGCGAAATAGGCAAAATGTTATCAACTCGCTCGGAATAAGCATTAAGTAGGAAATCCCGTTTTATACACGACGTTGCCACCAATGATGATACGTAGATGAGACTGGATGTGCGGTATCCATGCAGTGTCGAGAGTCTGGGATCGTATACCAATGTCACCAGTACTGCATTCGGATAGTTCACAATCAGGAAAAGCCTCTGACTATATTATATATCTATGTGTTTAATTTTTTTATTTGTAGACACTATTCTACCTCAAGTTGCATAAAACTTATTACCAAATAAATTTATTTAATTGAATTCTAACAATGTGACATCTTTACTAATATTAATAATGCGGATGTATTTGTTTCGCTTTCATGCATTAATTACTTGACCTATCATCATGAAATATCGTATACACGTTGTCAGGGGTACAGAAAAGGACAAAGGGTATATTTCATCCGCAAAAAGTACTGCTCCCGAGGGATAGAAAATATATTTTCACGCGAGCGAAGTCGCTGGTTAAATTTAGTATAACAATAAAGCTTATTATATTGTTATTATAAACATGAAACAGACGCTCCAACTAACTGCTAAACAATTTGGCCAAAGTAAGTAAATTGAATTATAAAAGCACTTTTTGTTTGAATAAATACTATACTATCTTACAAAAGGTTTACGTTTCAAAGTGTACGCTTAAATCAACGTATTTTCCTTCGTATACTTACTTTATTTTACTGAAGAAAGTCCGAGAAGAAAACAAGAATATATACCAAAAAGAGACAAAACTTTTAAAGCCAACATAGATACGTATCTACCGATTGGTATCTGTGTTGACTTTACAAATTTTTGCATCAAATCGAGCAGAATACCGAATTTGGAGAGAATTTGTATAGAATCAAAAGTGCTATCATGATATCTTCACAAAAGTAGGTAATTTAACTAAAGCCCGCTTTCCTCTAAAGTGTGTTTTCTATTTACCCGACACGCGACGTCCCCAGAAATCGGCTTGTTTTTTGGATCAATATTACATAGCTTAAACTATTCTGTGTCAATATCGATGCGATAATATTATAAATACATTTATGCGAGCAACGCTGCGTACACAATATTCTAATATTTAATATAAGTAAGTTTCTTTGTTGAAGCTTGGACTATATGTGACAAAAATAGAAAACTAAAAGAGCAGTTTTATGAAATAATTATATGTTTAGGAGCTGTTATTAGAAAATAAATGACAGTATAACTAGCTTACAAAAGCTGTGCGATGTTACATATTGTGGCCTTGTAGTTCTTGGTATTGTTCTTGTATAAACAAACATACAAGGTTTTTTGACAGCTAAGGTGACAAATAATCAGACAGCCTGCCTTATAGTAAGCTGTTACTATAGTCTATGACCACTTTCAATACCAAAGGTGCCAAAAAGAAAAAGAGAGCTGGTAGTTATGTATAATAATATCAGCCCTGTTGTTGGGATTATAAGTCCGCAACACTTCAACAATTGCTAGAATGATAGAATTATCCTGATAGAATGAGTAGACAACCGATTTGTATGACTGATTTATTGCTACTCATTATTGAATGTACAATGTGCTAACAAAACTAATTAATTTCGACATCACGCGTATAGTTCAAGTCAGCATAAATTACATACTATTATGATTGTACGGGTTTGCTCGTACATGCTCCCGGGAACAGATGAGTCCCAGTAAATATGTATACAAAAATGCAATAAAAATCCAATTATGATTTATAGTTAGTGATAGCTAGATAAACATTTAAAAAATAGAATATAAACAATCAATTAAAATGTAAACAAGGATATAAAATATGAGTAAAGTTTGAAATCAAAGATACGAAATAAAAGATTAATGTTACATACTAACAATGAAACACAATGATTCATTCATAATAAGTAAGTCCGAATGAAGTTGATACATTTGATAGATTATATTTAAAATGTCTCACTGCTGGGCATGTGCTCCTTCTTAGTGTAGAAATGGTTAAGTCATCCACCACTCTGGCCTAGTACAAGTTGGCAAACTTCACATATCTTCGATAAGTCAATGGAGATATTTTCTTTTATCGTTAAAATGAACGATAGTTGATTATCTAATATGCTGACAATGTCTAATGGCTTAGTTCCCAAAGTGGCCCAGGTGGACCCCCAGGAGTCCACGCGAGACTCGATGGGGTCTACGATGGCGTGACAATAAAATGAGGGTTCACAATTCGTAAGGGTTCCAGTCCACGAAAATTTATTTGCTTTATATAGTGAAGAACTATGTGGTCCGAATATACTGATTTTACTTGACGGATTAAATTTCTAGCTGCCGGGGGTTAACCGGAAGCAGCTAAATTTTTAAAGTGGTCTATGAGAAAGAAAGTCTGGGCACCTCTGGTCTAAAGGATCATACTCGAGATAGCTGCGTGGCAGTCCAACAGTCTCTCACTAAGCTATCGCTGCTTGATGGTAGTTATTAAAAACTTCAGATCTCATACCGGGCCAAAAACAGTAGCACTGTTACAGTTAAAATCTTACTGCATTTTACATGGATTCCCTGAAAAAAGTGTTGCTTTCTCCGATGGCCCGGTCCCTCGTTTCAGTACCCAATCATTGACAACTACAGACTCTTTATACCAAGTTTACTTACGACACAATATTATCTTACCTATACGCGAATAAAACTGAACTTCTTTATGCAATATAAAATACGTTATGAACAGCGGTGATATTCCTAGTTCGAGTTTCAATTATTGACTACATTCTGAAATATAAATAGTTTTCTCGACACTAAATCGCGACGAATATATGAAAACACGTTCTGAAAATACCATATTCCACATATAACTTGCGCAAACATTTTCCACGTTAGCTATAGCTCAGATTTGAAATTAACTTCATCATTCCGGATCGAATGCCATCTGTAAGTGCTATGCAACTCAAAACGTCATTCATACTAAATTCCTGGCGCTCGGTCAACCGTCCGGATACCCATTTATAAACTAGAATACAAGAGAACCACTATTGTTCGAATGTCGTTTTGAAATCAATGAATAAATTTGCTGTTCGCAGATATTATAAAATATTTTAATAATTTTGCCTGCTGTGTTCGAGTTATATGCCGTAATTGTTTTCGGTTATAACCGTTTTAGACTATACGCAATATTGTCGGCATCCATTTACTGTAGTATTTTAATTAAAACATGTTCTTTTTAAGTAAGCGTTTGTTAATGTAAAGTACGTTAGGTATACGATATACGTATCTTCTTTAGGTTATAATTAGAAGCACTTTTCTACATACATAATTGTTGTTTGTGAGTTTACAATCTGCTTTTTCGCTATATTTAGCATCAGGGATTAGCGATTCGCGTTTAGGTATTTTTGTATTGGCTATGATAGCACGAACGAGTAGGCCACGTCAAGGTAAGCGGCAATTCTCAGCGTATAGATATAGCTATGTGTTTCTGCCATTACTTTGGCGCCTATCACTACTTTTTCTAAAAGCAATTTGATGCTGCGGTTCTCATTTGTATATAATTAGCGCATGTTTGGTATTTATTTTCCACTTCCGAATATAAATCGCCAATAGCCAAATCTAAAAGTAACATTCTCGACCTGTGTAAACGAAACTAATATTAATATCGCATTTTTGCGACAATATTAACAAACTTTGAAGGTTTGAACCTGTAGTTTAAACTAAAGCAATACACAATTTATTTTTAAACTATTTATATTGTGTTTATATATTATTAGCATTAGTATATTTAAAACGAACGAAGTCGTTCTGCATAGTTAGTAGCGACTAACGTGCAATACTCATTACTAAGTTTCAAATTGACATATTTTTATATACACTTAAAAATAATGTATACGCTTAAACGAAAATAAGATTTATTGCCAGTTAGCCATTCATGCTTTGCCCCACAGTGTTATGTTCTTAAAGATTTCAATGCTTTCCTATTGGCTATTTTGCTGACACCGAAGCTTATGAGTATAATTCAGTAGCCTCGAAACAAAGTAATCAACAATGTAAGTAAGTTAGGTAAACTACTATATTCTACGATGTTGCAAAGTAATGCATGCTGCTGAAAATGCAGGACGGAAAACTAATTTAAAGTTTGAAGGGCAGCGTTATTTATTTGTATAGGTACGAAATGGATAATTTTCATAAACTGAACTTTTTTGGGGTTTCTGTGTGCCAAACGAATTCATGGACTATTGACCGAGTTCAATTTAAAACTAGGGAATGCTGGTCTGAGTTGTGTATTTGTTATTGTTTATTTGTAGTATACAAATTGTGATAGAAATGTAATTTGCTTTATATTGTTTTTGTTACGTGAGGTATTAATTACCGAAACCTTTATAATTGACGTATATATTAATTAAAGCTTTTATTTTATACTATTGGTGAAATTTATGACTCAGAAGCTGATCGGAACTCTTTGAATAGTTTTTATAACGAGATCTCATAGGTCAAGTAAGGATAAAATACAATTTTGACTAACTTTATAAGATGTTCAATCGGCTTTTAATTGATATGAAAGAAAGAAAGACAAAAGAAAAGAAAGAAAAATATTTGGCACACAAAATTACACAAAATACCCAAAACATAAAAAATAAAATTAAAAAGAAAAAGCAAAGCAATAATAAAAACTACCAAAGTAAAATCAAATACTAACACTATAATAAGAAAAATATCATTTCATTTCAGCTTACTGGCAACATCACATCTTCTGCTTAACTAAACGGAAACCAACTGCCTACATTCAAAATCAAAGCTAGTATTGTCAGTGAGTGAGAGTGTCAGATAACACAAATTATTACGAGAGATGTTGTCATTAATAAATAACATACCAATCTATGCTATTTATTAATAACTACGTAATTTCTTTTTAAATAGGCGGCGCCATTGACGATTGAATATTGTTCTCTTCACTTTTATCATCGGTATCTCTAAAATTTGAAATGTTCGTGTGTATCAAAGCATCGGTTACTAGTACATCCCTGTAAGTCTTTTTACTATTTATAATTTCTGGATTTTTATCTATTTCTGTTTCTGATCTAGTGTAAAAGACTTCCGCCTCCTTTGGATGGTTCTCTGAATTGGTTAAATAATAATATGTTATGTAGACTTCAAGGGCCTTCTTTTAAGTGCAATTTAGCTCAGACATTATGTTCCTAATCTGTTTAAGAATGTATATTTGCTCTTGTCTAATGCCTCATGATTTCATTTACAGTTCACACATGTGTATATTTGCGTTTCACAATTTGAGTGATTTTCAGCGCATTTTGGGCAAACTATTCTTTTTGTAGGACATGACTGATTGAACTTCCAACATCTGGAACATTGCGTGACTGGAAAAACATATGATTCAACTTGAAACCTATACCCGTAGCCACAAATATACGAGGGTAAAGTTGTACCTTTAAAACCTAGGCGAACAGTCTCGCTGTCTACCCATCCACCTGCCTCAGTTTATTTCTTTAATCTTCTTATAGAGATATCATCATAGTCACATTTCAAACTGTCCCGAATTTCGTCCTCTGTCATGTCTAATAGAAATCGTTATTTCTTCTAACAAACAACAATTGTAATACAACATTATTAATTAATTTCTCTGATTTCTGCCTATCTTCAAAATAAATATATCTTATCTTATCTCGTGTGTGGGGGCCGGTTAGTACCTACAGACCGGCGACACTTCGATCCATTGGGATCTTTTGTGTCGGCCCCAAGATTTATCCCTTAGCTATCTCCTTATGACTGTACTGCATCAGCCGCAGCGTACACTTCAGAGGAAGAAGCCTGAAGACTTAAGGGTTTAGATATGCAATCCAACCAACGTGCCGCATTCACACAGTAAGTGAAATATGGCCTCGTCCTGTTCACCAGAGGCTTTGCAGATCGAATTGTGTGCCAATCTCAATTTGCACAGGAAGTCGTTGGTGCTAAAATGGCTAGTGAACGCTCCTTAAAACCGCAGAACTGCCGGGTGAAGCCTGTGGCTCTGTTTGCAATGAATTGAGTGTTCCAGACCTCTAAAGGCCATCCACTCTAGCTTGTGTTTATAATTGCCATGTGCATTCAAAGCTGCCTTGACGGAGCTCTCAGAGAGTCCCACGAATGGCTTGGAGGCCACAAACAGTTGTTTCAAGCCCTTTCTGGCTAATTCATCAGTCTCCTCATTGCCTTGCACCCCTGCATGCCCCGGAACCCACACCAGTCTTACTGTAAAATAAACATAAATTTTGTATGGAAATTATTTTCCTTTTATTATTTATTTATTATTAAATAATTCTGGAATAGAAATCTTATGTGTTAAATTAATCAATTGTGGCGTGATTGAGCATATTATACTGGTTTATTGTCCAAGTTCAGTACATACATTACAAAGTGACTGGTATAATTTAATTTTTCATAATTTAAAACAAGATATTTAATAGTAGGAGATTTTAATGCTTACCATAGTAACTGGTCATACAAGAATAATAAACAAATTTACGAATCAGCTTTAGGGTTCGGATTTACTTCTTTAAATAATGGACACCCTACCCGAATACAACTCGTAAATAATTATCTTCAGAAATCATCACCAGACGTCACATTTTCATCAGCTGATATTGCAATTAACTTTGAATGGACAGTCATGAGCGAGAATTTGTATAGCGATAATTTATTCATTAAAATCAAAATGCGATATCGGGATGTCATGCATGTTTGAGCTTCTATATCTAAACATCTGTCACTTCCGGTAGAAGAAACGGATATTCAGGAATGTTATGATAATTTTATCCATCGAAATAATTGTGCTGCTTATGAAAGTATTCCCATGAAAAAGATTTGTCACAACCCGTATAGTAATTTTAGTCCAAAGGGTTATTGGTCTCAATCGATTTCGAAATTAGTTGGTGAACGAAGGCTAGCCTCGGCTAAATTTCGTAAAATCCCACTCCTAGTAATTTAAATATTCTCAAAGAGAAAACTTTAATGGCAAAGCGTGATATTTGTAAGGCAAAATTTAATGACTGGCAAACATTTTGTCATAGTATTGATCATACAATGTCGGTTTCTGATATATTATGTGGAATAAAATGCGATGGATGAAGGGATACAAAAGATCTAAAGTTTATGTTTCTCAAGAAGCAAAGAAAGAGTTATTGCGCAACCTTACGCCTGATGTTGTTATGCCCATATCACCTTCTTTTTTATCTGTTAACGAGTCACTAGAGTCAGATTTCAATGTAAATGAAATGAGCAGTTGCTTTAAAAAAAAAGATACAGCTCCAGCTGAAAATATGATCTCTTATTCCATGATCTCACATCTACCTGAGGTTGGAGAATTATATTTGCTACGATTATACAATATTTTACTTAAAACTGGTAATCGCCCATCGCAATGGCGTAATATCACAGTTATAGCTATTCCCAAGCTATGCAACTCTTCGAATGATAGTGGTAAACTTAGACCAATATCCTTGATGTTTTGTATCTATAAGATTTTTCATGCGATGATAGCGAAGAGAATTGAGTGGTTCGTAGAAAGAAATAAGATTTTAAACCAGTTTACCACTGGCTTTCGAAGAGGTCAATCTTGCCTTGATTGTTTAGCACGTCTGGTGACACAAATTCAGATTGGCTATAGTGGTTTTTTAGACATCAAAAGCGCGTATAATGATGTCTTAATAAATAAAATGCTAAGTTACATTTAAGGTTGGTAAGAGTATTTGTCAATATATATGGAATTTACTTACTGAACGGCATCTTAAAAACACGAATGATTTCGAGGAAAATGAGATGGTTAGATTTGCAAGCAATGGCTTAGCTCAAGGTGATCCTCCTTCACCTCTTCTTTTTTACGTTGTAACTTCTGGAATTTGTCACGAGATTGGTTTAAATATTTACATTTGTCAATACGCAGATGATTTTGTACTTTACATTCTTAAGAGCGCCGAAAAATTCTAAAATTCGTTAAACCTATTTACAAAAATGTTAGAAGATTTGGGCTTAGAGGTATCGGTAAGTAAATTAAAGTATTGCATATTTAGTAGAGGTAGAAGACAGCAACAGATAAACCTGTTCATAAACAATACCTCTATTGGCGGAGTAGAGACATATCATTATTTGGGATTTTGGTTTGACAAATCATTACGCTGAAATAAACATATAAATGAAATCGTTGAAAAGGCACTAAAACATATTAATTTCCTTAAAATTCTCGCAAGTTCATCGTGGGGCGTGCATCAAAGTCATCTACGAAGAATTTATATGGCAATTATAAGAAGTAGGTTAGATTACGGTTGTTTCCTTTACCATAGTAGCGCTAAAATTCATAAATATAAGATAGATAAAGTCCAGAATCAGGCACTAAGATTGGTGGGCGGATTCATAAGAAGTACTCCAATACACGTGATGGAAAGTGAGCTCTGTGTTCTTACATTTTATTTACGAAGGCAATGGTTAGCATATAAGTTTTGTCTGAAATCCTTTTCTATATCAAATAATTTTACAAATAAATTGTTTGCCGAACTTAACAGTCTAGAACACATCAGATACTGGTCAAATAAAGAAATGCCTCTATTAACTGTAACATATAAAGAAGTCATTGAAGAAAGCATAGATGCCAAAACTACTTCAGAAATGTATAGTTTAAGATCATGGGTTACTAAAATTAATATTAAACATTTAATTAATTTAAAACTAGATGTAATTCAAATGCCTAAGAGATTTATTGAAATTAAACGGCTAGTATTTAACTGCACAGCAAAAAAATACTAATTGCACAGCAAAATATGCTCACCAAAAATACTAATTGCACAGCAAAATATATTTAAAGAGATTAAACTAAGTCGCCTATTTTTGGGTGGGTTTAAGAAGGAACCTTACATTTTTTTTTTTTTTTACGTGGTGGAATGCAATGACGCATATCCCTCCGCGGAGGCGGGCGGAGGGATTATGTCGGACTCGCCGGGGTAAAAGAAAGATGGAAATAATAGTAAAGTACCTGCCGGAATACCGACTAAACCTACCACGGTGTTCCTCGACAAAACCATTATCGACGTGGCCGCGCGAATCGCTTTCGCATGCGGTCGCGACCCCGCCGAGGTTACAGCCCGCCGTGTAAAACGGCAGGCCACTACACAACAAGACCTACCCATAATAGGCAGACTTCACGCCACTAGTAAACCCTACTGTCCCCCCTCTTAAAAGAGGGGAGACGGACTCGACACAGAGGCGCGCGTGGGATCACGCACGCCGCCTCTCGGACCTGGTGCTGAACGGATGGCGGGCAGGCCCACAAAGCCCGCCACCCCCAGGTCAAACCTCAGGGTGGCTGGAGGTCATCTCGCGCCCTGCGGCGCCCGGCACTGCGGTTGGGGAGAGGGTTTAAACGCTCCCTCTCCCGCTCCGCCGCCTCCTTGATGAAAATCACTTCCTCGCAAAAGGAGGCGACGGCGTTCCACGACCTCTCACTCCGGACCATAGACTGAACTACGGCCGGGAGCGAGAGGGCAACCGATCCGACTGCCGTGATCAAATCACGACGCTGCGATGCCCAGGCGGGGAAGAAGGAACCTAACATAACCTAACCCTTTTCAGACGGAATGCAGTGATTTGAGGCATATAAGTGCTGGTTATGATATATTTTAGTAAGAATATTTTGTTGTGCAATTAGTATTTTTGATGGTCATTATATTTAATCCCAAATTAAACTACTATATACGGATTTTATAGCGTTGTTTATTTGACACTTTATTACATAATTTAGAAACTGTTACACTACATACTACTACTATTAGACATTACTAATTTTAAGCTAATTAAATTATTAAAACTATTGATATTTAAGTTTACACCTTAAAAAAAAAAGCTTAAAATTAGTAAAGTTTAATAGTAGTAATATGTAGTGTAACAGATTCTAAATTATGTAATAAAGTGTCAAATAAACAACGCGATAAAATCCGAACATAGTAGTTTAATTTTAATGAATAACATTCGCGTAAACAGAAGACAATATTATGCCTAAGAGGTTTTGTGATCCAAACTATTTGTCGTGTGTGTTAATACTCAACAGTTTGTGAACTACGAAATAAACATTATGAATATCATGTTATTTACACTGATGGGTCAAAAACTGCTAAAGGAGGCGGTGTAGTCATGTTATAAACTAAGTGCTCAATTGAGTATTATATCGTTGGAACTCATTGCAATTTCAGAAGCTTTATCATATGCCAAAACTCTTAGTAAAAGAAAATATTAATTTGTGTAGACAGCAAAAGTGCACTTCAGTATATAGCTCGTTGCGCCTCTAGTCACAGAGGTGCATCGATATCTTATAAAATTATTTTGGATATTGATATTTTGTCGTATAACGAAATAGATCTGAAATTGCAATGGGTTTCCTCTCATATGGGCTTAAAAGGTAATGAAGAAGCTGATATTCAAGCTAAAAAAGGAATCGTTGAAGGTATAAATCTGGATATAAAACCTAATTTTACTGAATTTTTACCATCATATCATCTGCTTTGGAAGGAATATTTCAATTTGAGGTCCAGAAATAAAAGTATTTGGTACAATACAATAGTTGCTGAACCTCCTAGTAAACCTTGGTTCACTAGTCTTAAGTTAAGTAGACAATTGTTAGTAGTAGCTATGAGGTTGAGAATCGGACACAGTCCGCTCAATAATTTTATTTTCCTTATGAAAATGTGCAACTCGCCTAATTGCGAGGTATGCGGCACGGTAGAAGACGTTGTGCATTTGTTAACGTAATGTGTCCGCTTCCAATCCGAAAGGGAAATATTAATAAAAAAATTAAAAATAGATAAGGATAATACAGCCTGTTTTCATGACACCTTGAGGTTTGACCTGGGGGTGGCGGGCTTTGTGGGCCTGCCCGCCATCCGTTCAGCACCAGGTCCGAGAGGCGGCGTGCGTGTTCCCACGCGCGCCTCTGTTTCGTGTCCGTCTCCCCCTTTAGGGGGAGACAGTAGTATTTATTTTGAGTAAGTACCTATCTTGGGTAGGTCTTATTGCGTAGGGGCCTGCCGTTTCATACGGCGGGCCGGAACCTCGGCGGGGTCGCGACCGTATGCGAAAGTGATTCGCGCGGCCCCGTCGATAGTGGTTTTTGTCGAGGAACACCGTGGTAGGTTTAGTCGGTATTCCGGGAGGTACATTATCTTTTTAACATCTTATTTTACCCCGGCGAGTCCGACATAATCCCTCCGCCCGCCCCCGCGGAGGGAAATGCGTCATTGCATTGCTGAAAGTTTCTTTAGATTTATTAGTCTTCGTTTTAAGTATAATTAGGTTAAATTTGTTAATTATTATGAATAATCTTGTAATAAGGTACGATGGGACTGCCATGTATTTTACATAAAAGTCCATAAATAAAATAAAGAAAAAAAAATACTACGTCTATGTTATTTATTAAACATAAGTTTTTAATTATTAAACATAAATATAACATATACTAAGCTAATTCATAGACCGACAGTCTGGTAACAAAATTCCCGTTTATATAGTTAATTTCTAGTTATATGTTCATGTAACATATTCATTAATTTGTAAGTGGCTTAGCTAAAAGTAGTGCATAATTATATAGTCAAGTTTGTAATATTACAATACAGTTTGTGGATATATGTATTATATCACTTACCTTAATAGTGCAACGGACTATTATACACTTGGGTGTGCTTTCAAAGCATTTGACACAAAAGTATTAATTTAATAATAATTAAATGGGGAAACCCGCTCCGGGTCTCCGTTGTCACGAGACCTGTGATGGTGAAACCGGCGCCGCACCGCTAAACACCCTTAGCCACTCGCACCGGTGTTGCCCTCTGCTGCTGGCTTATAATTATAATATCCTCCAGACCGATTTTGGCCACGGTGGCCAGTCTTAACGGAGACTGGCCTACTACACATTAGATATTATAGTGGACAAGCGTGTACGCAAACACAAGTGCACTCTCTGTTCCCTAACTCTCATGATCCGATGGGACGGTAATCCGACACGACCGGAAAGAGATCAGGCGCAGGACCATCGGCTTAACGTGCTTTCCGAGGCACGGCAATGTCTCACACCGCCAACTTCCTAACTCCGGGCTGCTATTGTGATTTCTTAACTGAAAAACCCAATAACTTTTTGTTGGCTCGACCCGGGATTCGAACCCGAGATCTCATGCACAGCAGTCGCATTTACTACTGCTGCACCACGGAGGCTTGTTTGTTTGCTGGCTTGTATCACTATGGTGGCTATTCAGGGGGCCCGTGTAGTGATTTGGCGAGTCACACTTTGCCCATGGCATTGATGCTATTAGAGTATTCAGGGCAGACATCGTTTTTCATCGATTGATAACAATATTATACCGGTCCACCAAACACCCATACCTATAGCCCATATAATAGAATCCATACGTAGTAATAGTCTTACGCCTGCTGCGGCTAGGGCCGCAGTAAGTGTTCCATCCCACCTTTGATTAAAATTCTCGAAGGGCCTTTTCACGTTGGACCCATGTCTCCGTATAAGCCTCCCAAAGGGCCATGTATTTTTCAAATATAATATGTTAGAAAATACCTGTGATAAGAGAAATATATTAAATGGGACTGTAATGTCTATATTAGGAAGATGCCAGATATATGTATTAATGAATTTTAGTACTACTTTTTAGATTTTATTTGAAGTATTAACTACTAGATTTTACCTGCGACTTTACTCGCGTTAATGCAGTCAATACTTCTTTATCCCTCCGGCACAATCCTTTTTTCTGAATACAAGGTACCTTATGTCTTTTTCTGTATCCCTGACAACGAGTATGCAAAATTTTATGAAGATCAGTCGAGTAGTTAAGGTCTGAAAGCGTAACAAAGATATAAACAAATTCACATTCGCATTTATAATATTGGCTAGGGCTATAACTTTTATGATTAAATTCCATAATGAAATACTCTCCCTATTTCCATAACCAATGTACTCGCATCCCGCATATGATCCGAAGCTAGGGAGTATGTTGGTTTCTGAACCAGCAAGTGGAATCCAGTATGAGGCGAGGCAACTGTAAGACAAACAAAACTTGAGTAATTAGTGCAAGCGATCTACCATGACTTTGCGCGATGCACGTTTATCTTCACTGCTCAGTTATATGCTTAAGAGTAGGAATAAAGTCTCCGTCTTATACGACTGTATGATATGCGGCTTTTTTGTACAGAAGATTTATAATGCAGTTTTATTATGACTTATTTGAATAAAGAATATTATTGTTTTCTGCGTTGGTGCCATGTTTTATCCTATTATTTTTTACATAGCATCTCACGCCTATAGAGGTGATATCACCGAAAGGGTAGGCAGAGGTGTTTATTTACATTTTAAGGTTTCACGCAATAGGGGGTGAGTCTATTGGCATTTACGATGTAAAGTTCAACATTCTGTGGTGCTACTGAGAATGTCTTGACAGAAAATCTTAATAACATTTACATGATGATCGGACATCAAACCAAAGTCATCAGACACATCAGTCGCATATACAACCCATAGAGTAATACGCGACAATTTATGTTATAAAATGCCTTATACATTAAATGGTTAATAAGGTGTTTAATGGCATATCTGCTTATAGGATTGATTATTTAATTACAACAAAAACGGAATTCTTATTCAATCTGGCTTTCTGACTAGTTTATATATATGTTACGGCTAATAGCCGAAGTGCGGCTACACCTAGTTTCAGCCGGCTACAACTTTAACCTAACCTAATCGCATGTGGCCGGCTAAAACTAGGTGTAGCTGCACTTCGGCTATTAGCCGTGTCATATATATTACTAAAAACTCGATTATTATAATTTGAATTGTAGCAATGTATACATTAATTTATTCCTAAGATTTATTTATACTTTTATAAAGAAATAATAAATTATTTTGTAATTACTTTATATTATATCTACTAAGTTATATTTTAAGGCAAGCAACAAAAGCAAGGAACGCTTTTATAAGAATTAGGAAAGGAACTCAGAAAAGAAAATCACAATTATTTATTTATTACTAAAGAATTCTAGCATACTTAATAAAGGCCAAGCAGGTTTTTATTTATTTATATAGTCAATTGAAAGTAAAGTAAATAACGAATTTTTTTTTATTATAACCTTCTCCCATCTATATCCATATGTGAGTCGGCTTTTAAGAAGTTCAAACTAATCAAAGTATGGGGTTTAGTATGAGTCTGATCGACACTGCATGAATGACGTAGTAACTTAAGTGGTCACCTCGCTACTGCCACCACACCAAGTGTTGTGGATCCGACCACACGGGACAACAAGTTGTGTGATCTTCTATTGCTTGTTCCGAGTCTGCGTGTTCTTCGTGTTCGTGTGTTGTATATATATACAGGGTGTCCGGTAATTAATGGGTAACCTGGAAATGTCTTATAGTGGAACTATTGGCCGTTCAGAAAAAAATATGATAAAAAATCTATCCTAACTACTACCTGAGATATGTGTTTTTTTTTAATTACCATGTATAACTTTCTTATATACTATAGTTATGCTAATAGATAGACGGTCAAAAGTATGCTATGCTAATATAGCTTGCACTTTTTAATATATATACTTTTTCTTTTTTTCTGAACGGCCTTCCGTTCTACTATAAGACATTTCAAGGTTATCCATTAATTACCGGATTCCCTGTATATAGTTATATAAAGTTATATAGTGTTATAAGGAAAGCAGCAGTTGAAAAAGTATATATGTACATACATATGTCAATCCAGGCCATGATGTATCTGTGTACCAAATTTCATACATACTTACTTTGTTCTGATGTTTGGATGATTGTTAATTAACAAACAATCAAACATAATTAATAAAAAAATATTAGTATTTTTATAATAATAGTATTTCACTTGCCTTTTCTTCAGAACCTGATTATTTTCTAATCTTTTGACGTCTGTTCTTTACTTTATTAGATATAACTTAATATTATATTTTCCACGAAGCAGAATCCGTCTGCGCTATGCATGCAATATAAAATGTTAATAATACTGATTGAGATTTATTTACCCAGGTAGACACCATAATTTATATTAGAGGTCACAGTTCGATACACAGTTACTGGCTCTAAATATGTATTAAATAGCTTTTTCCCACTTCTCGCGAAAATGTAGGTCAGGTTATGTTAGTATAAACTTTAAAAAAGAAAGAGCCTATATTACTCGGTGATAATATAGCTTGCTAATGGTGAAAGAAAGAAAAGAAGAAAATAATCGGTCGTGTAGTTTTTGACTTAAATCCTTCGAAACAAACAAACAAAAAACAAATCTTTCCTCTTTATAATATTAGTATAGAAAAACGGAAACGGATTGAACGTATAGCCACTCTCACTAGCTCACCATTCACGAGTACTTCCGTAACTTCTTCCGTCAGGGAAACCGGGCAATTTAGAATACTTTCAGACAACTTACTTAGTCATTTGTAGAGGCGCTCACAATATTTTGATTATGGACTTTTACGTAAGTACAGTCAGGAACTGGTCGCAATAGATACAATACCACTCGTAAATAATAAATCTGGACTATGAGCACGGGTGTTGAATGAACTGATATAAATACTATGGCAAAAACGTCTGCTCTAAATATCCTCATAGGATCAATAAATAGGATATTTTATTCAACATGATCTTTATATGTCTTGTATGATACTGGTTGCCATACTGCTTTACCATAAAAACAGCAATATGAAAATACCGCTATAAAAGGATAGAGGTGTAGAGTGCTATGGTCCAGGTTGGGTCAGCCATACATAGGATAGAAATTGCTAGCCCAGGCCTAGCTTGGCCTGGCCTGGGCTTGCAATTTCTATCCACAGACCAAGATAATCTAGTCTTATCCCTGCTGCCAATAAAAGTAATCTGACAAGACCCCGGTTGTATTTCTGAAGCATTTGGCACGTCAGTGAGCACGGACTTAATTTGACAACTTTCTAATCAAGTTCATACAGACATAGTATATAATTTTATTTAATGCCTATTTACTCATACTAATTAAAGTTTGGTACCTTTAACAGTGAATGTTACTGCTACAAATCACAGCCTACATGATGACAGTAATTGGAAAACTGTCGGTCTGTCTGTATCTCTGCGTAAAGTCGTTTTAAACTTTTCAATTAAATAACGTATCGAATATCGAATCGTGAAAAAGTTAATCTAAGTTCTGAACAGTGCTCTGTTGGGAACGGGAAGTAATGTTCTTCGCCTTCACTGTAAGCTAAAGTTATTTAAACGTTACACCCGAAACTACATCCCTCAACGGTAACAAAAAAAAATATAAGTTCAATAAATAAGGCTGGCAAGAGATGACATACATAGATTTTCAAGTAAAAATTACGTTTTTATTTTTATGACAAATCAATAAAATTAATTTATATTTAACATGAGTTAGATAAGGAAGTATTACACCCTCATTATCCACCCACCAGCTATTGCCTAGCTATGGCTTTAAGTCCTTCGTAATTTGTGCGAGTCTATTGCCGTCTACCAAGCACAGTTCTGGACAATTTCTAAACAAGAAACCATTCGTACTTAGACCAGGGTATCGCACTTTATGGGTAGCAGCTGCGCCACTGACGCAGTCGCAAGCTTCTATAACCATTACAAACTCAACCTAGTTATGCGTTCCCACACCACACAACGAACCATATTAGTACACTAAGAACGCATCACGCCACCAGCCTTAGCAACCGAACTTGATCGTTGTTCTGTGTAACTCGTAACATAACGAATTACCATAAAATTAATAATGACCAAATACATTAATCTAATTACATGTATCATAACTAAAGCAGCTCTGTGAGGTCTCACACAGACAGCACACATGTAACGTGTCCCACCATTTATAAACCCATGTAACTTAGAATTAAGTCATTCCTTTGTTCTCCGCTGTAAAGACTGTATTATTACTCGTGTTTATTAAATAAAGTATTTATTTTTATTAATATAACCGAGTCTTTATATTTGACTACCTATATACATGGAAATAATATTATTAGCCCTGTATTTAACTGCCCCACTCCTAGGCACGGGCTTCTCAGTGTGACAAAGGTTAGGCCATAGTACACCATGCTAGCCCAGTGCGATTTGATAGAATTTATACATCCTCGAGAACATTATGGAGAACTCTCAGACATGCAGGTTTCACCTCGATGTTTCTTTAACTATTTGATACGCACAATACTTGTAAAAGTCAGAAAAGCGCGCCTTGGGATCGATCTCGAGACCTCTGCGTGGCAGTCCAACGGTCTCCCAATAGGCTAATATGCATGGAGAATGGAGATAGACTTGTTAATAATAAACTAGCTATTGTGTTCATAATCGAAACGCCTTTAATGTCATGTTATATCTTTAAAAATATTCAGATATATCATGTTTCATAAACAGAACAAACTAGTCAGAATTCAATATATTGAAGTTTCAAACTAGATTGATTTATTAATGGTGACCCTGAAACACATGGCCGAGGCATGAAGCAGTAGTAGAGCTTCACCGATTTCAGCATGAATGGGCCAGCTCGACCGGGAAAGGACTATCCTTTCACAGAATATCGATATCCTACCCACTTCCTTTTTCTCTTCTTCCTTTCCTAAAGGATCGGCAACGCGCAAGTGCTTCTGGTGTTGCAGGCGTCCATAGGCTACGGTGACCACTTACCATCAGGTGGACCGTATGCTTGTTTGCCAATTTAGTCGTACAAAAAAAAGCCTTAGATGCTTCTCGTAGCCTTACGTAGAGCGTATACCTACGTAGTTGACAGGTCTACGTAATTCTATCAATACACAAATTACGTAAAAATAATACGTGAATTACTACAATATTACTATACGCAAATTACGTAAAAGTGTCTATACTACGCAATTACATACACAAAACGAAGTATCACAAGTTACTAAGTATGCTATTATATTATGTCAAAGACAGTAGGTATATTATACCATTTTTATTTATTTATTTTTGTCCCCTTTGTGATTAACAGCTGCTTTATAAAATACGAAAATCAAAGTACAGTTTTACTCATAAATTTTCAAACTAACGAACGAACCCACGTCGCCGGTGACACATTTAAATTTGTTGTTTTGTATTATTTTAATGTGGACAAAAGTGATAACTGGAATAATGACTTAGGTCATGCTTACGTCAAAAATGGATGCGTGAAATATGAAATAACAAACAAAGAACAAAATAATTGAACAATAACTAAATAATTTTAACTGTTAAGGTAGAATATTTTAACTATAAATGAACACACGAATCTGTTTATACAATATACACAAATTGTACCCGTACTCGAAACAACTATGCGTAGAAAGCGACAATGATATGGTTTTTGTTTCGTATTCAATGGTGAAACTCGTATCGCATTAATATTCAATTGTGGGATAAAAAAGCTTTTTATTCCGAAAACAATAAATATGCCTACATTTTGGTGGGACCATCAGTTTGTTTCTCTATAAGTTTATTTCACAGTGAAATGCTATTATATTGACAAAACTATAAGCTAGAAACTTTGACGCCGATGCAACCCAAATGTTCTATGCCCCTGTAGTGTTATTGAAAATGCGGTAAAATAAAAAATGGTTTAACCCTTTAATCTGCTGCATCAACATTAATTTTCAATATTTCACTTTGTTCATTTATGTATTTTTGTACAACAAATGCTACAATCCACAAAAGGTAGGTTCATGTACTTATGCATACCTAATGTGTGTAGCACTCTACATTAGTTAGTGAGTATTGCAATAAAACGACCGTAAATACAATACAAATAAAAAAATAAATACAAATCGATCCGTGGACGCGTCCGTTTATTGAATATAAGAATACAATACTGATGTGCGGTAAGCACAGAACTTCCCACTTCAAAAAAAATTAAATTCAAATATTATGGAGTGAATGAACAATTTTTAAAATAAGTATACATGAATACACAACTTATAAAAATAGACAAATGCTAACAAAACTCTTTATTGCCATAAAGTATACAGATACTAGTTATATTGATTACAGATTGCTCGTTAAGCCGATACAGAGTACATAATTTATTACCTAGGTATATACTTTGTCCGAATTCACATGCGCGTTTGTCACAATGTCACACATTTTGACGAAATATTCACTAAGTTTTACACTATATGATCACTCGCGAAAATTGTGAAGGCGATCCGCTGTTCGCGCGTAGATCACCTCTCTGTGAACCGACCCTGGCCAGATTGCGTAACTCGCGTCGCATGTAGCGAGCGTAGTTCATCTTGCAGCGATTCCACATCACATATAGTATCGCCACTTTATAGGCGATACACTTTTTTTAGGCGATTAAGAACAGCAGGTAAAATTCATATCTACTGTATGTCATTTGTTGTTCAAACTCAGACGCCGCGGCGCTATTGCCGGCACCATTCTGAGCAATAATAATCTGCTCCTCCTGGAACTAGCTTTGTTGCTTACCTATCTTTGTATTATAGATCAATGTTACAGTTTTTATGTGATCACGATGCGAAGCGAACTTCAAGTTTGATAGTTCTGCCGTATCTCGACACTCTTGATTCATTGTTTATAGTTGCATTTGGCGAATTTGGTGTCGTCGCCGCCGGAAACCCTACACTGTTGTTAAGCGCAAACGCTGGCTTCAACCGATCTATACTAATGTTTTTCTCCGTGTCCTGCTGCATTATCTTATAATTAGAGACCGGATTATATGCAACATAAAAAGCTTGTTATATGCATGCAAATATGCATGAAAAATGCTTGAAAGATGCACGAAAATTGGCAGAAAATGCGAAATTAAATGAAAAATTTTAGGAACCCAAATAAAGGAGAAACTGAATTGTCATTTTTTCATTTCAAAATCAGCATACAATTAGTAAATTATCCTTTGATAGGCGATGATACGTACAGTAACATTACATGACATTAAAATTATTTAATATTTTTATAAACGTAAACAATCAAGTATTGTTCCAAATGTTCAGTGGTAAGATTGTGTCTTCGATCATTTAAAATATTTTATAAGTGGATAAGGTTCGCTCCACATCCACTGAGGTAACGGGGCAGAATTTGAACTTGGGAGCTATGTTAACACTTATACTTTCTGGCAAAAGTTCTGCCGTCCCATTAATAAAACTATCAATTTGACACAAACGTTCAAAACCTGGATTATTGTTCAATATGTTTGCAGCGACGCTCTTCTGTTTCTTTCATATTACTATCGTAACTGCCAAAGCAAAAGACACGCGCGTCTACTGACCCTGAGCTGCGTTCCGAAATGCGTTAAAAGTGAACAACACAATTATTATTCAATAGCCCTTATATTTTGTGACTATTCAATTTGGTCGAATTCGCAATATTATCACTTTTATCGCATTTCGGAACGCAGGGTGAGTGTACTACACTCGAAAAAATATTGTAAATGTACTGACAATATGCATCATAACTAGATCTTAGGTAAAATATGCTATTACTGCTGAGGATGGCTTAAATATGCAAATGCATATAATCCGGTCCCTACTTATAATATTTATCCGTCTTGCTACTTACTTTAAAAGGGCCCATATAAGGCTGCGTTAAGGGCTTCGCGACTTTGTCAACACGTACGAATACATGAGTGCAGTCTCTAAGATCTAGGTGAACAAATATTTTCCCTTGGTGTGTTTCTTTTTTCGGTACCGCAGCTAACTTTGCAGTCTTGCTTCGTAACTCTTGTAAAAATGTAACATTGTCAGAAGTATCTCGCTTTAGAGGGACGAACAAATCTCCTGGCAACCGTATTGGTTTACCAAACACCATCTCCGCTACACTTATCTGCGTATCGTGTCTCATGTTTGCTCTCAGCCCAAGCAGAACGGATGGTAAATCTGTGGCTAATTGTGAAAACAAATTGGACATGAAGTTAGAGCCTTGGTCCGTTGTTAAATATAAAGGTGTTCCAAATCTCGCAATCCATCCAGTGTAAATGATATCAGCTATGGTCTCGGCTGTTATATCTTTTACAGGATAGGCATCAGGTCAACGCGTGCTTCTGTTTACCATCATCACGATCGGTACCCTTAACAGTATATTAACGGTCCCACTACATCCATGTGCAGATGTTCAAATCGATCCGTGTTCATAAAATTGCCATGGGGTGCAACCATATATCTGTTAACCTTAGACTTTTGACAATTTAAAAGTAAATGACGCCTATAGAAGTCCACCATCCCCAGAAAACGACGTAATTCGTCCACTGTATTCGGTCTCTTGAATTCTGATATGACCTTGATTTGCTCATCTAACGGTCTCAGACCATCTTTTGATACTCTAAAACCAAGAAAATTTAGTTCCGATTTGCTGAACTTGCATTTGGCCATATTGATCGTAATGTCATAACTATTCCGGCGACTCAGTACTTCTCGCACATACAATCTATGATCCGATTCCGATGATGATGCGACGTCATCAATTTATATAAAGATATTATCAACATTAAGTAACATTTCGTCATTGAGTAATCGTTGAAACATCGCTGCAGCATTCTTAAAACCAAACCCTAATCTCATAAACTCGAACGATCCAAAAGGGTAGGATATCGCTGTCTTAGGCATGTCCTTTTTATATATCGGAATATTATGGTAGGCGCTCTGCATATCTATTCTAGAAAATATAGTTTTGCCGTGCAACAAGTAGGTACAGTCTTGTATACGCGGTATCGGGTGTCGATCTGGTTTCGTGATTGAGCTGCCTATAATCGCCACAAGGCCTAATCTCACCGTTTTTCTTAACAACAACATGCAGTGGACTCGCCCAATTACTTTTGGAGGGTTTACATATTCCCATCTCTTGCATTCGTTGAAACTCGACCTTGACCATCCGGTACTTGTCGGGTGGTGACGGTCTTGGACGAACATATACAGCTGGTTCCGTCGTCTCGATGTAATGGACTATAGAATGAAAAGGTGCATCTTTGAAATTCATCGCCATTGTAATATCACGAAATTCTGCCAAGATATCACTATAATCACTTGTGTAGTCGATTGTACTCATTGTAGGATCATCTTGCAAAACCAATAACGCGATACTTTGTAGACGGGTCACCGAATCTATGAGATTTCTTTTTTTCATGTCGACTAACAACGTATAATGAGACAGAAAATCAGCACCGTGTATAGGTTGCTTGACCTCTACTAAAACAAATGGCCATCGAAATGGTCGCCGTAGTCTAAAATCTAAATTCAATGTCTTGACACCATAATTCCGAATTTCTGTACCATTCGCTGCGTATAGTTTATAATCGTCACACTTATCACTATATAACCGATTCTTGTTCACTGGTAGCACGGAAATATTTGCACCTGTGTCCACTAAAAATCTAAGTCCGCTATTGTTATCTGTAATACCTAGGCGGTGCATAGGAGTGTCGTTGGCCTCGATGACGTAGTGATTAGTGTAACCGACAGCCACGGCTGAGGTCGCGGGTTTGATTCCCGCACAAGTCAACCGCACATTTGTGTGTATGAACATGGATGTTTGTCTTGGTCGGGGTGTTTCTATGTATAATATGTATGTATTTAAAAAAAAAGTATATTTGTATGTTTATCCATTGTCTAGTACCCATAGTACAAGCTCTGCTTAGTTTGGGCTAGATGGTGTTGTGTATATGTGGTAGAATAAAAAAAAAGAGATATTGATGGTGCATATCCCCGCCTGCGAGTACACCTCTGTTAGTTTTCCTGGTTATTCGGCGTTTTCCATGCGCACGGTTCTATACATTTCCTCACTCTATGGCGGTATCTAAAATGGTAGTCACAAAGTTAATCCGTACTATCCAGCGTGGGCCGAGTTGAATTACGGTGTCGTGACGCTGACCGTGATCGTGACCGAAAACGATTGAAATTTCGACCTTATCTGAAATTTCGACCTTGATCCATGTCTCTTATTTTTAGGCTCAATTTAGCTATCTCTGCCAAAATAAAGCTATGGTCAGTGCTGGAACTGCTGCTAGGCATGGACTGTACTTCAGATACCTGCAAGGGTTGCGTCATTTCCATTATTTTATCGGCAATTGCCGCCAGATGGTCTAAATCCTTTACCTCACTCACTGCTAATACACAGCGCACTGTCGAGGGTAGATGGCCTTGCCACATTATTCTAAGTGTCTCATCAGGCATTTTACCGCGAGCCAAGTCCCGCATTTGGCGTAGAAGCTGAAAAGGCTTCTAGTCACCCAGTTCTATCTCACTCAGCAGTTTTTAAAACTGCCGCATCTCTGACTCTTCGTATATTTTCATCAAACGTTCCTTCAAAATAACAAATTTCTTCACTTCAGGCGGCTTCAGTAGGATGTCGCTGATCTGCTGCACGACGTCTTTTCCTAATATGGTGCCAACTAGGTTGTATCACTGAGCTTCTGTGGTGCGAAAGTGGCTTCAAACTGGACGTACCATAGCCGTAGCTAGTCACACCAAAACTCTGGAATCCGCGACGATACGAAATAACGGCAACTTCTCCTTCACCTGTAGTCAAAACTGATGGTAACTGCTGACCCGAAGTCATTCTGTAACGAATTTGTCGCTAGAGACGCGCCTTGATACCTAGAGATGTCAGTGTCCTAGTTCGGGGTCACCACTGTTCTTATGTGTACCTAATATGTGTAGCACTCTACATTAGTTAGTGAGTATTGCAATAAAACGACGATATGACCGATCCGTGGACGCGTCCGTTTATTAAATATAAGAATACAATACTGATGTGCCGTAGGCACATTCAACAAAAGAAAATGTTCCTCTTATATTCATCAACAATATGTTGATGAATATAAGAGGCACATTTAAAATAAAGTTTCTATTTCCTGATGATTTAATTTTTATCTTTATATTAGTTGTATTACACGTAATATACCCAAAACAGGCGAGTAATTCCTCCAGCAACGTTATTTTAATGGAGACAACCCAACCCCAAAAACAAGGCATTCATCATTCTGTGTTTTCAACTGTACAACAAAAGTACTTTGATACATTTTAACGACCGTACTTCACTCACACACGTACCGTACTCGAGCGAAATATGACAAAGTTTAACAAATAACAAACAGGGAATAGTTTGACGTACCCAGAACAAACAATACTCGGCCCGGAACTTTAAAATGTCATTACTTTCGATCGGCCAGTGATACGATAGGTTGACTACACAGAGCTATTTGTGTACTAGAATAGACATTATCTACTAAAATATTAACTAAATCTTACCTTAAAACGGACATACAGAGATGTCCAACAAGTCATACATATGTAAATTTATCTTTTCAGCAGCACTTGAAGGAGTAAGCAGCGGTGTATCACCCCCACATTTCGGCATGTATGTTTTCATGTCACACATAATAAAATTAATGCCTATAACTGTCTATCGAGCGTATTATGTCCAAACACCGTGCTGTCATTGAAAATTTCAAAATAAACTTTCAAGCCATACTTCGTTCCCAGGCACGATTCACGATCAATTACAAACATAAGCAGATATGAAAGTTATATGAAAAATACTTATCATAATCACTTTCCAATATCAAGTACGAATTACTTTACAAGGCATTAAAATGAAATATACGTATCCCCACAATTAAGTATGACATCTAACTAGAGAACAAATACAACATACAAATTTTGATAAGTATATTTATTAGATCAAGATCATGCTGTAATTGTCTATTCTAGATGTTTCTCACTTAGTGAACTATATCCACTAGTCGACTACGGTGTCTAAAACTCTCAGATCCCCGACAGCGAGTGATTTGGGCAATGTTTAAACAAGTCACAAGTTACAGTTGTTTTAGGACTAATGAGCTCTTTGAATTTTCGTCACGACACCCCATTGATACTGCGGGTCTGCTAAGAAAACACAAATCACGAAGTTTGTGATTCCTTGTTGCGTTTGATTGTGTGTTACTTCAGTTTCTGTGATTTCAACGGAACCCCTCAGATTTAATTTAGTGTGTAGTTTGTTAAGTTCAGCGAAGTTTGAATCTATTTCACCTATGGTATGTTTACAATGCTAGTTAACATTTCAAAAGTAAATTTTGCCAGATTTATATCCTTACAGTCTTATTCACAAAAAGTTTCTTACTAAAGCTTAATACGATGGGTAATTAAAATACTTATTAAGTCTAATAAAGGCATTGTAAAAAACTTTTTCATTAATTTTCTGTAAAACATTATTATACACAGCATCGTTAGTAGACAAGCTACGCTAGCTTGCTTCTTAGACATTATTATGAACAATATTTTAGAATTTTATTTAAAATTATGCTAAAACTCTCTTGTAAGTTTTATGAATAAGATTAATTATTATTATTATTTATTTTTTATTAATTAAGATTTTTAATATAATATATACACTTATACACATATATAAATATTATTGTAAGGATATATATACACTACTCGTTACAGCGTTCTCTACTGTGATTAAATAAAGTAACGTTTTCTAGTTGTACGTGCTATGCGAATACTTAACAATGTTTCACAACATCTTGATATGTTCACATATACATTGGTGATATTCCAGAAGATGACGCTGTAATAATTTTCGATCATGTAACTTGTATTCAAAATAAAAATGAAATAAATAGGTATAGTTATATTAGTTCAAGTGGGAGCAAAATAGGAAACAGATATCAAAAGGAATTATTTTTGGTGTTCTATTGGTTACTGATACGCAGCCATGCTCTAATAACGATATTGTTTAAATATAATAAAAAAATAAAAAACAAGTATTATTTTTTACCTCATATTAAGTTTTGTGATAAATACCCTCTTTTTAACAGCGCTGTTTATGAACTAACTAGCAGGGAAAGTTTGTTTTTACTGAATAAAAGGTACCCCATGTCCTTTTCTGTACTCCTGGCAATGCGACATTTATTTATAGTGATCGACCGAATCGTTACGGCGAATAAGCGTAATAAAGTTATAAACAAACTTACATTCGCATCTATAGTATTAGTTAGGATATTTCTGTATACTTATATAAAACTGAAATTAATTTGTAGTATTCAGCAGAAAGCTAAAAGATTAAACAAATTTAAACTCAATGTAGCTTGTTTCAAGTAGTTACAACGCAATTCTTGGAACAACAAATCTATTTAATTCTGTGTGCCTAGTGCGAATTGTTTTTATGTTAACGCGATCAAAACGTTAACCGCGTTTGACTCTCTGATTGGTTAAGGGATTGGAGCGGGCCAATCGGAACCCCGAACGTCATAAAAGTGTCGATCGCGTTAACGTAAAACAGATTCGCACTAGGCACTCTGAGTTATTGTTTGGTACAACTGCCTCATCAGCTGATAACATGTTTACGCTTACGTTTAATTTCGAGCCTGAGGATTCTCAGTTATTTTGTTGATAAATTCTCAGTCAAGCAATATGAAATCTGTATCTGTATTCGGTAGATGTCAATCAAATTAACCTGTAGTCTATTTCGTAGAATGTAACAACATTGCTGTAACACTACAGGCGAATAGATTTTATTTTGCAAAACATAGTTACTTAGCAAGATGGCAGGAATACAATATGGATATCTATGTTAGCCAATGATTAGCGTATAAAATACAATGTCTAGAAACCATTCCAATCTATACTAATATTATAAAGCTGAAGAGTTTATTTGTTTGTTTGGTTGAACGCGCTAATCTCAGAAACTACTGGTTCGAATTTAAAAATTATTTTAGTGTTGGATAGCCTATTTATCGGGAAAGGCTACACTGACTTCATATTTAAACAAAGAATACCCAGATCCGGCACTATCATTTGTGGGTCTCACAAATATTTGTCCCGTGTGGGAATCGAACCCACAACACTCGGTGCAATGGCATCTGCTAGACGACCATGCTTAAACTACACTACTCAAATAAGTAATGTGGTTACTTATTTAAGTTAATATGTATAATATCTAGCAAAAGGTCAAGTATATTACAGCTCTGCCCACTCCAACGAGTAGGCCGCAGCATATAATAAATCTTTGAATGTGTTGTTATGCTTTTAAATATACTGGTATAATACAAACATAAGGAATATAGTGTAAACTTTTGATATCCAAAACTATTCAATCAAAGGCATAGAGGTTTGTGACACTCCCTATGATTTACAACAAGGGTTACGGTAATATGTGAAAGTTTTGTCACAAAATCCGACCCTACGAACAACTCGTGTTGACAGCGCTCGTATTTGTACTGTCATTTCATATAAATATGCCCAGTTACGCACATTTTCTAGTTTGTAAATTATATACTTTCAAGTAAAGCCTACTTCGACTGGGGTGAGTTATGTGAATTAATATAATGTCATGACATGGTTTTTGTATGTATTTTTATTATATATAGGTATAGTAATTATTGCATGTCCGTATTATATATTTATGTATAAAGGATATTTATGATGATAATACTTAAAATGTTTGTAGTTTATAAATTATCTCATTTTTATACATCAAAACTGTGTGTACTTTTTACTCCTTTGTCCGATCTTACAGATTATTTTAAGCGACAAGACTTTTGTTTGTACTACATAATAAATTCGATATCGTTTCTTTTCTTAATAATACAATCTATAAACATACAATAGAAGATTTTTCTGTTCTATATTAATCGATTCAAACTAGTTATTTTTTATATGAGAACGTCATACCATACTCTTAATCGATTCATTTCAGATTACCTGTAACAATAATATTTTTTCTGAGTAACCGTTAAGTCCATACCGTTTTTATTGATTACATGTAATCAATAAAAATGGCAAAGACTAACGCATAAAACCATACTTATATACGTACATTGTTAGTTAGTAAAAGTTAAAGCGTTTATTGATCGCTAAAAATGTAAATAATAAAACTATAATAAAATACAACTTATTTTATGGGTCCAAACTCAAATTCGGAACAGTTGGCATCAAGACATACTACTGAATACTAATTTGGTTATCATAAAAAAGCTGAACAATGAAACAGGTATTTTTCAAACTACGTTTCGGACTCACGGCTTGTCATTTAAAAGTAGAACGCCGCCGTCGAAAATAATGGCACCGATGACAGCTGATCAGAATGCCAATGAATCAACAGGAGATTAAAACGTCACTCACCTTTTCCGCACCAATAGATCCAAAAACTCTATAAGATTTTTACCACTTTTATGACTAATGCGTAACTGGTTAGTAGCTTACCGGATTCCTACATATGAGGTACCTACATATATTAGAAGCACAAGTTAATAAGCAGTTGTAGCAAATTCAAAATGGCGAAAATATATTTTCTTCGTGTTCATTATTGGCATAATAATGGAAGAGCAGGATTTTAGGTACGATTTCCGGGACGAATACAACGTTTTTTATTCATTATTTGTAAGTAACTAGGTATACGAAAAACTTACAAATACATCTAGAAACTATACATAAGAGATGGTTATGGATTACCATAACCATCTGTCTCTTTTGATGTTTTGATGATGGTAAGCACGCCCTCTGCGATATGATAGTTAAAAGTGTTGATGAAAATCGGTTGATACTTAATACCAAATAATAGAATATACTAAAAGATATCATCCGATGCTATCCAAGCCTATTTCTAGTATTGGAGATGGTTATCTCTTTAAGTGTTAGAAACGTAAGTCGAGTCTATAATGACACACTATCTGTAAATTGCTTTGAATACGTTCAGCTATTACATACGCGTTACATTACTGAAAACACATAAAACGAATCCTCTATTGTGGACGTGTTACAAATAACAATTGTGCATAAGTAGACACATTGGCCTCTCTGCTTCATACAACTTGCACGAATGATGTATAGTCGACACAAGCACATGTAATATATATTATAGGAAATGACGAATGGTCTGAACGTGCAACAAGCACTGATTTGAACAAAGATTGCAAGTTTAAAGCGGTAGTTTAAGTGGTCGCATCGCCGCTGCCAATGCGCCGTATGCTGCTGATTTCATCTTAGATTGAGACAAAGCATACTGACCCAGATATTTGTTAACAGTTTTGATGCCTCAAGTGTTCGTTGTTATAATGTTCGTTTTCCTTATATCACAAAGATTATAACATTATGCGATATATCACAAAGATTATGCGGTTGTTGCTGCTTCTTAATTTATGGAAGATGTCTCAGCTCACACATTCGTCACTGTATCCTATCCCCACACGGGACAAAATAATATGTAATACACAAAATAGTTGGTCTTACCGATAATAGTTGGTTCCGAGTCTGGGTGTTCTTTATATTTTGTTATTTTTTTACTTTGCTCATCAAAATAACCACACTCCGCCTGATGGTAAGCAGTCGTGTGGTCTAAGAGCAGTGGCCTCCATACTGTCCTCATAACAGCCGAGACGATGTTGAGGTCTCTACTTTGATGACCTGAGGAGGTGCTTTTTCACACTCCGCTTATAGGACCCAGGATTCAAGGAAGAAGGAACCACGTGCCTTGGCAGAGAACTCCATGCCTTGATCGCAACACTACAATTAATTGTTTTTTTTTTAAGGAAAGAAATAGCCTATTCTGCGCTGGATGGTAGTACCAGAGCCTTAGAAGTAGCGCATAATATTCCAATACAGTGACTCCTCTTTAGGAATGTCGGCAATGCGCGGACTATGTATGTAGGTATCTGGCATTCCTACGCTTGACCGTATCATCGGGTAAACCACACACTTATCTTCCACCATATGAATGAAATAATCTTTTATACAAACATATTTTTGTGTGTAAATGGAATGGAAATAATTATAACTAATATGTTTAACATAAAAGAAAATATATTTAATCGTAATTTGATGTAAGTTAAATTAATATTGCAGACAATTTACGATAAAAGTCAAGATCCATTGCGCAAAATAATGCTATACTCTTGTCCATATTGGGACTATAAATATGCTTTATAAGGATAAAGCATATTTATAGTCCCAATATACGATAGAAAGAATTTACAACGTTACTATATGCAACATTATAAAAATGAAGTCAAAATTTTTATGGTGGTGCTTAATAGGATTTTTATATGAAATCATGCATTACCCATGGATATCTCATGATATTTTCCTTAACGGAACACCACTTAAATTTTTGAATATCAGAAATATAACATGAAGTAGATTTGGATGCGAACCACAATGGTGCTTGAGTAATGGCACGTAGCAATAATACACGCCGATGATATATGACATTCGACGGAAACGCGTTATCTTAACGCGGTGTCGTTGGCACCCATTTATCATTCGTTTAACTGCGTAGTGAGAATTTAAGAACAAATTGGGTGATTATTTTTCTTTTTTATGCTTATAGTAAAATTTTGGGTGGTATTGGTACAATGCTGCCATTTATGCAGCAGCTATACCATATAACAACATATTTCAATCTCTACTCTCTTTACATCTCTAATATTAAAAAAAATCTGTTCTTGTCTGCAGGCAAAAGCTAAATTTTGGGCCCCTCTACCGTGCCGTACCGAAGCTGAGTCAGCTGCCAATCTTAATCATCACATTCATCACTTAAGAACTTGTACGTGTTGACGATATCAAGCTTTATGTAAGTCTTATTATTCCTTACATATTTTTGCGAAACGATGTTATGCTAAAATATGTAAGGACTGCATGGTTTAAGAGGCCTGGTCACTCCCGCCGCAACAAATGTTGTGTGCTAGTTTCCCACACGGGTCAAAAATTTGTGTGACCTATAAATTGTTGTTCCGAGTATGGGTGTTCTTTGAGTTTGTTGTTGAACTGTTTGTAAAGTCGACGGTGACGACTTTTTATAAAATAAAGGATATATCTCTAATAATTATAATTAGATATATTTTTTTAAATTTTCACTTAAACTCTAAACTTACTAAAACAACATGATATAAGAATACCTCATCTATCATTTTGTGAAGCATTAGATAGCATTAAAACTACAATGTGGGCTACTACCTACATTTAGGTCACACCAAACCTCATATTTGCTACTCCTAGTTAATTGAGGTTTGCTGGACAAAATGTGTTTGAGAAGACATTTAACATATTTGATACAATATAAATACATACATAGACATATTTTACAATATTTATTATTATAATAATAATATATTATTATATAATAAAATAAAATCAAAGGAATTAATTACTACGCTGCATGTCGAATGAATATTCATTTCTTATGATATTAATAATATTAATAGAAATATTTAAATGAAACAAATATATTATTTAAAAATTACATTAAAAAAAAATAAAAATACCGTCATCATAACGATTTATCAGCAGTATGTACAATCATGATCATTAAAATAGCTTGAGAAATTTCCCATGCATTTGTTTGCATGAAATGTTTGTATTGTCTTAAAAAGTACAGATTTAGTTGCGCCAGGTGCTAGAGGCTTCTCCGTTGACACTTCAGCGTTTCCCATTTGGTAAGCTCGCCACGATTTTTTCTTCAACGTGTCTTCTGTTATCACTAAAGAAACCATCGTTGCTCTTGACGCGTGGTAGTGCGATGAAGAAATGTTGGCATGCAAGAGAACCATACTGGTGGTTATGTGAACATATATCATCAGTAGCTTTATCGTTTATTGAATATTTCGATCCACTATCTTGTGTTTACCAACTTCTCACAATTTTACCCATTCTGCTACAGTTCTATTAAGTATTAAGCACTACGATGCTGAAGTAGGCGTAATTATAGCTTCTTCAGATTGTCTTCCAATGACAAGTATTCACTGTAGTTAAAGGATTTTCGCAGTAATCTTCATTAATTTGTTAGACTTCTATCAATTCCTTTTCAACTGTAGCTTCAATACGAATACTCTCTCAGCACTATAATGTAGACGAGTTATTGATATGAAAGCCTGGAAACTTGTAACCATCATCCAAGTTAACACGTGTATTTATAACAACCCTAACTACTAAGCAATGAGAGGGGATGACTTCGAAAATGTTACCTGCAACATTGTTCTCTTGGAATATTTTACATTAAAATATTATGTTAAAAATATCTAAGGATTAGTAAATTAGTTTCTGTTTAATAGTCTAATTTTACAACAATGACTTCGAATTACCTTTGTTAGTAAAGGATTAGGTGATATTTTAAGTATGCGCATTGGCGATTATTGATTATATATTACTTGCTTGACAACTTCTTTGATTAGGTAATCAATATATATTATTTTGTTGAATTTAGACTCTACTGATTATTTTATCAGCGCTTTTAGGCACTATTACAATAATGGTTTAACTAATTGGACCAAATGATACATTTTGTAGAACTCTAGACTATCTTTCTATTATTTAAAAAGAGACACGCTTATACACATTACAAAAGACTCCCATTATTTTCAACACATTCGTCCTCTATCTATAATAACTTTACCATCAGATTGGCAACGTACAAGTACCTAATAACTCTGGCATTACAAGCGATCATAGGCTACTAACTGCTTACTTACTCGTATGCTTGTTTGTCACCTTAATAGTAGATATACATAAATAAAATACAAGATAATAGTATTAACATGGCATACCAAGACCTAATACATAATAAAGACAGAACATATCGCCACGACATATAAAGAATAACAAACAACAAAACATTTTTTTATACTTGCAGCTGCGTTCCTCTTATTCACATTACAAATAGCTTTTATTATACATTTTCATAATGACTTATTGAAAAGAACGCTAATGAGCACCCTCATATTAACGCGTCAGGTCATACTCACCCTAATTACTAAACAATTGACAATGTGGGTCGGTTTTGAGAAACATTACTTGCACTATTACTATTGTTGGAAAACTTATTCGAGACTTCCAGGAATATAAATTGTTTAGCCGTAGTGCTTATTATTACAGACACTACTTCACAAAAACGTCTGCGGCCTTTTTAAATATAATTATATTATACGCTGGAGAAGAGTTGTCGAGAAACTAATTACAAATTAGGCTATATTTTAATTTATTTTTGGAATAGTGAAACGGCCATAGCTAAATACAAGGAATCGAGACAAAAAGCCTAATTTCATAAATAAATCTAAATATATTTAGACTTCTAAATTATTTACGACGAGTTAATAATAGCCGTCTAAGGTTCACTTAAAAGGATAAAGCCATCAGGGTGAACACTTAGTAGGTACATTAGATATTTATTTCTCAGAAGTGGTATTATGAAGTTATTATACATATTTCTCGTAAAGCTTAAAGCTAATAACGAAACATATTTATAAACAGTCCTTTTACATTCTTGGAATAGATACAAAAACGTAGACTAGATTTCGAGGCGTATATTTTACAACAATACATGTCCTACCTATATCATTTTTTAAATATCCAGAATAAGATATGATATACACGATTTTCCGAGACTCACTTAGTTTAACGCCTTAAAATGAAGAATAATTTAAATATCTTAATCTCTAAACAATGAAAAACGTTCTCTGACATTTATTTTTGTTTTCTTATAGATAAGTACGATTTCTATAGAAATATAAAGTTCTGTTTGTTAAGGTGGCTAGTTACTAGGTACATACATATGTAGTTTATTTACACGACGCGGACGTTGCATTTATGTAGTGAGTAAAATATTTATTTCTTGTCTTACAAGCTCACGTTCGCCATTTAAACAAAAGTAAAGGATTCCTCTTAAATACAATAACGTTATTGATGGCTTTCTATTAATTAAAATAAATGTAATATTAATGAACGTGAATTGATTGAATTAATAATTACTGAATTTATTGTTAAAATTATTTTTAAGCACGCCTTCAAAATAGAATATTAATTTTTAATTATCCAATAACACGTATGCATGACAATGGAATAATTTTTCACAATTTGAATGTGCATTATATATTGTTTCCTTGTTAGCATAATAATGAACCACCCCATCAAGTTACCTGTTTGGTCTGATCATTGACGTCTATCTAAAGATTACCTAGAACCAGTCGTTGCTCCTTGCGATAAGTTCGCCCACTGCATATTTATTTAATAACTATGTATCTTAAGATAAAACTATATATAAGTCATACTATCGGTCTATCTAATAATAAGACAAAGCAGTTCTACGAGGGCTGATCGGTAAGTATCTTTATAATTTGAATAAAGATTTCTACAAAAGTAGTATCTCCTCAATAGGTCCTGTATAGGTCTATTCGTTTTATTATATATATTTTAAATCTGCAGTTACTGGCAAATGACCTGGCTGGCCAGTAAACTCATGTCACAAAATTGACTACTAAACATTTACTAAGGTTTGACACTAGATTAAGTGTCGTAACTAACCGTCGGATAGAGGTAGTTGCTTAGTGACATGTTACTAGTTTAACTGAAGAGCAACTAAGTAACTAGTTTGGCTGAGTTGTGTCTAACGACTTCCTTGGACTGATGAAGAGCGGGTGCTACTTCTTTAATTTTTAAACTAGCTGGAAATTAAGGTACACTTCTTTGTAATGGCTCTTGATAGTTGTATTGTACTAGAGTTCGAATATAAAACGTTTTATCTAGGTTTCTTTTTGTTTAAGCGCGAAAGTAAATTTAGCTAAATTTTATCAGGAATCTGGGGATAGCTACAGCAATATTTTTATAAGTGTTATTTAAATATATATTTTTTTTAATTCTTACTTTGCGCAAATTTATTTATTGTCAATTCTGGAAGAGTTAAGGGTAGTTTTAATAATGTTGACTTTATTTGGTGGTTGTAATAATGCACACTGATGTGAGTAGACGCCTTACTGCGACCTAAGCGCTAGGTTTTATAAGTTCACTAGTAACACTCAAACGGTATGACTTGCACTCAAATTGTCCTATTTGAGGACAGCCATATATTATTGCCATAATTTTACATATGTACTTCCAAATTAGCAAATAGACAGCGTGATATAATGCGTGATAGTACGAGATAGAGAGATGCATATAGATTATTATTATTTACTAATAAAATATTTTTTTTTCAAAAAGAAAGATTACGAGCAATTTGGGTCAGAAATCACTAGTATTCTTGTTAACCCCTCCAGCTAAGCTAGAATGGTTGTATTTGGAATGGGTTCTCGTCAGTAGTGCAATGGATGGGATTCGAACCCGTGACCTCTCGATCGCAAGTCCAATGCCTTATCCATTGGGCTACAGCCGCGTTTGCTGTAAGAAGCACCTATAAACTACAATAACTGTTCTACTCCTCATGCACCAAGAAGTTGATTAATGTTCGAAGAGTCTTAGTGGTCGTTACTGTTCGAACACGTGCGTTGTGTTTGGCTGCAATCCTCAATAGTCAGCCTGCATGATTTTGCGGTAAAACCCTTTCCGCTATGGATATTCCTTAGAGTATACTCTAAGGGATATTCTCAAAGCTTAAGTGTTCTTGTTTGTCGGTACTTCAATATCAGTAGAGTATTTATTATTATTTATGAGAATAGTAAATTTTACATTAAGACGTGTAAAGTATTTTCTCTGGAAAAATATCTTTTTTACAAATTGGACCAACATCAATAAACACTTGCCCAAAAGCATGAAAATTCTTACTTTATTAACGACAGTTTATTTAATGTTTCCCTTGATTGCAATAGTCTGTTCTGAGGACTATACTTATGTACATACCTATAAGGATGCCGACCGGCCATTAGTGAATTCCTTTTCGGGCAACCGCGCAAATTACATGCGATTTGCAAAACTGTTTCCCTACGACCAAAACTTTCCAACGTTTGATATTTCTACGGTCCCTAACTTAAATGCGAGTATTAGTGTTTTACTCTAACTAACTTTGTTTTAAGCAAATTCCGTTATGATGTTTGCTTTTAATTCAGACGGTTGTTTAGTGGATTTAACGGTAGGTACTTATGTATTTAAGCATAATTGTATGACAAAGATTATTCTTTATTCCAGGTGTTTTGGGTGGTAGTTAATGTTAGAGACTCCTTAGTGAATACGTTAAGGCAAACAGCAATAATATTAAATTGAAAATTTTATTAGAACGAAAACATTAAAAGCTGAAAAGCAACCATCGACAATGGCAGAATCCGTTGAAAACATTGTCACATTAATTTCTCCAAAGCCATATTTTACAATAAAACATTTTTACGGAACTAAAATTGTTTGCACAGCTACCTTGGCTAAACTAAACCCTTAGTTAGGTTTACTTAGAGTTTAGCTTACTATATATCGATAGACGCAGTTTTATGACAACCAGTTTTGATATATTTATCTGAATGGAACAGTCCACGTGTTACGGAAACTATGACAATGACCGTATCATAGTTTTATGACCTATAGAACATTGTAGCCAAGGGATACAAAATGAAGTTAATATATACGTATCATTCACAATTTTAGTGTTTATTTTATACTGAGCAAAATTAATAACTGCCTATTAGTATAAGTACCCTAAGCAGCTGTGATGGATAAGAATTCAAAATATTTTACATTTGTGATAACTGTGCGGTTTCAAACATTTATGTTTGTATACAATTTCTGACACTAATGATAGTAATGATACACTTACTTACTTCTAACTATTAAGCCGAACTCTAAATAATATCCTTTTAATTTTATCTGATAGAGCCAGAAGTGATCCCGAAACATTTCAGACTCTCTGATTGGTTAAGGGATTGGAGCGGGCCAATCGGAGCGCCGAACGTCATAAAAGTGTCGATCGCGTTAACGTAAAACAGATTCGCACTAGGCACTCTGAATTATTGTTTGCTAGAACTGCCTCATCAGCTGATAACAAGTTTACGCTTACATTTAATTTCGAGCCAGAGGATTCTCAGTTCTTTTGTTGATAAATTCGCAGTCAAGCAATATGAAATCTGTATCTGTATTCGGTAGACATCAATCAAATTAACCTGTAGTCTATTTCGTAGGATGTAACAACATTGCTGTAACACTACAGGCGAATAGATTTTATTTTGCAAAACAAAGTTACTTAACAAGATGGGAGGAATACAATATGGATCTCTATGTTTTGCCAATGATTAGCGTATAAAATACAATGCCTAGAAACCATTCCAATCTATACTAATATTATAAAGCTGAAGAGTTTGTTTGTTTGTTTGAACGCGCTAATCTCAGGAACTAATGGTACGAAAAGTTTTTTTTTTGTGTTCTATAGCCTGTTTATCGAGCGAGGCTACACTGGCTTTACAAATATTTCAACAAAGAACACCCAGATTCGGCACTACCATTTGTCGATCTCACAAATATTTGTCCCGTGTGGGAATCGAACCCACAACACTCGGCGCAATGGCATCTGCGAGACGACTATACTTAAACTACACTACTTAAATAAGTAATGTGGTTACTTATTTAAGTTAATATGTATAATATCTAGCAAAAGGTCAAGTATATTACAGCTCTGCCCACACCAACGAGTAGGCCGCAGCATATAATCAATCTTTGAATGTGTTGTTATGCTTTTAAATATACTGGTATATCATTTTGTATGAAAACACAATTAACGGTAACAGGATATAATACAAACATAAGGAATATAGTGTAAACTTTTGATATCGAAAACTATTCAATCAAAGGCTATCCCTTTAATTGAATAGTTTTCGATATCAAAAGTTTTGGTTTTTTTTTAGGTTTGTGACACTCCCTATGATTTACAACAAGGGTTACGGTAATATGTGAAAGTTTTGTCACAAAATCCGACCCTACGAACAACTCGTGTTGACAGCGCTCGTATTTGTATTGTCATTTCATATAAATATGCCCAGTTACGCACATTTTCTAGTTTGTAAATAATATACATTCATGTAAAGCCTACTTCGACTGGGATGAGTTATGTGAATTAATATAATGTAATGACATGGTTTGTGTATGTATTTTTATTATATATAGGTATAATAATTATTGCATGTCCGTATTATATATTTATGTATGAAGGATATTTATGATGATAATGCTTAAAATGTTTGTAGTTTATAAATTATCTCATTTTTATACATCAAAACTTAATATGTGTGTACTTTTTACTCCTTTGTCCGGTCTACGGTTAAATGTTACAGATTCTTTTAAGCGACAAGACTTTTGTTTGTACTACATAATAAATTAGATATCGTTTCTTTTCTTAATAATACAATCTATAAACATACAATAGAAGATTTTTCTGTTCTATATTAATCGATTCAAACTAGTTATTTTTTTATATGAGAACGTCATACCATACACTAAATCGATTCATTTCAGATTACCTGTAAAAATAATATTTTTTCTGAGTAACCGTTAAGTCCATACCGTTTTTATTGATTACATGTAATCAATAAAAATGGCAAAGACTAACGCATAGAACCATACTTATATACGTACATTGTTAGTTAGTAAAAGTTAAAGCGTTTATTGATCGCTAAAATGTAAATAATAAAACTATGATAAAATACAACTTATTTTATGGCTCCAAACTCAAATTCGGAACAGTTGGCATCAAGAAATACTACTGAATACTAATTTGGTTATCATAAAAAAGCTGAACATTGAAACAGGTATTTTTCAAACTACGTTTCGGACTCACGGCTTGTCATTTAAAAGTAGAACGCCGTCGAAAATAATGGCACCGATGACAGCTGATCGGCATGCCAATGAATCAACAGAAGATTAAAACGTCACTAACCTTTTCCGCACCAATAGATCCAAAAACTATAAGATTTTACCACTTTTATGACTAATGCGTAACTGCTCAGTAGCTTACCGGATTCCTACATATGAGATACCTACATATATTAGAAGCACACGTTAATAAGCAGTTGTAGCAAATTCAAAATGGCGAAAATATATTTTCTTCGTGTTCATTATTGGCATAATAATGGAAGAGCAGGATTTTAGGTACGATTTCCGGGACGAATACAACGTTTTGTATTCATTATTTGTAAGTAACAAGGTATACGGAAAACTTACAAACACATCTAGAAACTATACATAAGAGATGGTTATGGATTACCATAACCATCTGTCTGTTTTTGATGTTTTGATAATGGTAAGCACGCCCTCTGCGATATGATAGTTAAAAGTGTTGATTAAAATTGGTTGATACTTAATACTAAATAACAGAATATACGAAAAGATATCGTCCGATCCTATCCAAGCTTATTTCTAGTATTGGAGATGGTTATCTTTTTAAGTGTTAGAAACGTAAGTCGAGTCTATAATGATACACTATCTGTAAATTGCTTTGAATACGTTCAGCTATTACATACGCGTTACATTACTGAAAACACATAAAACGAATCCTCTATTGTGGACGTGTTACAAATAACAATTGTGCATAAGTAGACACATTGGCCTCTCTGCTTCATACAACTTGCACGAATGATGTATAGTCGACACAAGCACATGTAATATATATTATAGGAAATGACGAATGGTCTGAACGTGCAACAAGCACCGATTTGAACAAAGATTGCAAGTTTAAAGCGGTAGTTTAAGTGGTCGCATCGCCGCTGCCAATGCGCCGTATGCTGCTGATTTCATCTTAGATTGAGACAAAGCATACTGACCCAGATATTTGTTAACAGTTTTGATGCCTCAATTGTTCGTTGTTATAATGTTCGTTTTCCTTATATCACAAAGATTATAACATTATGCGATATATCACAAAGATTATGCGGTTGTTGCTGCTTCTTAATTTATGGAAGATGTCTCAGCTCACACATTCGTCACTGTATCCTTTCTCCACACGGGACAAAATAATATGTAATACACAAAATAGTTGGTCTTACCGATAATAGTTGGTTCCGAGTCTGGGTGTTCTTTATATTTTGTTATTTTTTTACTTTGCTCATCAAAATAACCACACTCCGCCTGATGGTAAGCAGTCGTGTGGTCTAAGAGCAGTGGCCTCCATACTGTCCACATAACAGCCGAGACGATGTTGAGGTCTCTACTTTGATGACCTGAGGAGGTGCTTTTTCACACTCCGCTTATAGGACCCAGGATTCAAGGAAGAAGGAACCACGTGCCTTGGCAGAGAACTCCATGCCTTAATCGCAACACTACAATTAATTGTTTTTTTTTTAAGGAAAGAAATAGCCTATTCTGCGCTGGATGGTAGTACCAGAGCCTTAGAAGTAGCGCATAATATTCCAATACAGTGACTCCTCTTTAGGAATGTCGGCAATGCGCGGACTATGTATGTAGGTATCTGGCATTCCTACGCTTGACCGTATCATCGGGTAAACCACACACTTATCTTCCACCATATGAATGAAATAATCTTTTATACAAACATACTTTTGTGTGTAAATGGAATGGAAATAATTATAACTAATATGTTTAACATAAAAGAAAATATATTTATTTTATCATCGTAATTTGATGTAAGTTTAATTAATATTGCAGATAATTTACGATAAAAGTCAAGATCCATTGCGCAAAATAATGCTATACTCCTGTCCATATTGGGACTATAAATATGCTTTATAAGGATAAAGCATATTTATAGTCCCAATATACGATAGAAAGAATTTACAACATTACTATATGCAACATTATAAAAATGAAGCCAATTTTTTTATGGTGGTGCTTATTAGGATTTTTATATGAAATCATGCATTACCCATGGATATCTCATGATATTTTCCTTAACGGAAAACCACTTAAATTTTTGAATATCAGAAATATAACATGAAGTAGATTTGGATGCGAACCACAATGGTGCTTGAGTAATGGCACGTAGCAATAATACACGCCGATGATATATGACATTCGACGGAAACGCGTTATCTTAACGCGGTGTCGTTGGCACCCATTTATCATTCGTTTAACTGCGTAGTGAGAATTTAAGAACAAATTGGGTGATTATTTTTCTTTTTTGTGCTTATAATTAAAATTTTGATTGGTATTGGTACAATGCTGCCATCTATGCAGCAGCTATACCATATAGCAACATATTTCTATCTCTACGAAAGTTTAATATTAAAAAAATCCGTTCTTATCTGCAGGCACAAAATAAATTTCGGGCCCCTCTACCGTGCCGTACCAAAGCTGAGACAGCTGCCAATCTTAATTATCTTCATATCTATCTATATCATATCTTCAATCACTTAATCATCACATTCATCACTTAAGAACTTGTACGTTTTGACGATATCAAGCTTTATGTAAGCCTTATTAGTGCTAACATATGTATGTTTGCGTAACGATGTTATGTTAAAATATGTAAGGACTGCATAGGCAGTGGTTTAAGAGGCCTGGCCACTCCCGCCGGGCCGAGTGTTGGAGGTTCGTTTGCCACACGGGTCAAAAATTTGTGTGATCCATAAATTGTTGTTCCGAGTATGGGTGTTCTTTGAGTTTGTTGTTGAAATGTTTGTAAAGTCGCCCGCAATACAGGAATTATTTCCAGAGCGGGTGACGACTTTTTATATAATAAAGGATATTTCTAATAATCATAATTAGTTATATTTTTTTAAATATTCACATAAACTCTAAACATACTAAAACAACATGATATAAGAATACCTCGTCTATCACTTCGTAAAGCATTAGATAACATTAAAACTACAATGTGGGCTACTACCTACATTTAGGTCACACCAAACCTCATATTAAGCGAAATAATTGCTACCCCTAGTTAATTAAGGTTTGTTGGACAAAATGTGTTCTAGAAGACATATTTGATACATTATAAATACATAGAAATATTTGACAATAATTATAATTATGACCTTATAAATTTTAATTAAATCAAAGGAATTAATTACTACGCTGCATGTAGAATGAATATTCATTTCTTATAATAATAATAATATTAATAGAAATATTTAAATTAAACAAAGATATTATTTGAAAATAACTTTTATTAAAAAATAGAAAACGGTTATCACAACGATTTATCAGCAGTATGTACAATCATGATCATTAAAATAGCTTGAGGAATTTCCATTGCATTTGTTTGTATGAAATGTTTGTATTGTCTTAAAAAGTACAGATTTAGTTGCACGAAGTACTAGAGGCATCTTCGTTGATACTTTAGCGTTTCCAATTTGGTAACCTCTCCTCCATTTTTTCTTCAACGTGTCTTCTGTTAACACTAAAGAAACCATCGTTGCTTTTGCCGCGTCGAACTGAGAGGAAGAAATGTTATTATTCATGAGCGTGGTACTGGTGATTATGTAGACAGTCAACAGTTGTTTGTTTAATATCTCGGATTCACTGTATAGTGTTTACCATCTTCTCACAATGTAACCCTTCTGCTGCAGCTGCTTTAAGTATTAACCACTACGATGCTGAAGCAGGAATAATTATAGCTTTTTCAGATTATCTTCCAATAACAAGTTTTCACTGTAATTATAGGAATTTCGCAGTTATCTTCATTAAATTGTTAGACTTCGATCAATTCCTTTTCAACTGAAGCTTCGATACGAATACTCTCTCAGCACTACAATGTAGGCGTCTTATTGACATGAAAGCGTAGAAACTTGTGACCATCATCCAAGTTAACGCGTGTATTTATAACAACCCTAACTAACAAGCAATGAGAGGGGATGACTTCGAAAATGTTACCTGCAACATTGTTCTCTTGGATTATTGTTAAAATATTATGTTAAAAATATCTAATGATTAGTAAATGAGTTTCTGTTTAATAGTCTAATTTTACAACAATGACTTCGAATTACCTTTGTTAGTAAAGGATTAGGTGATATTTTAAGTATGCGCATTGGCGATTATTGATTATACAGGGTGATTTTGAAATCGTGTAATTCCTTTTAACCACGCATTCTACTGGTGATATAGAATAACCCTAAAAATATTTTTTCTTAATTAGAATAATGGTTTCGGCAAAATTAGAGTACAGATTTTTTTCATGAAATGATTTCAAATAGTCATATTTTAACCACCTGACACAATCTTAAGATTTTGCTAATTTAAAAATAATAACATAACAATAACTGATGTCGTAAATAATAGGGGGCAATAAAAAGGACCGCCCGTTATTATTTACGACATTAATTATTAATATGTTTTTTTATTTTAATTAGTAAAAAATTAAAATTGCCTCGGTTGGTTAACATATGACTATCTGACACCATTTCACGAAAAAAACGGAACAAAAATTTTTCAAAAAAAAAAATTCTAATTAAATAAAAATATGGTCAGGGTTATTCTATATCACCAGTAGAATGCGTGGTTAAAAGGAATTACACGATTTCAAAATCACCCTGTATATTACTTGCTTGACAACTTCTTTGATTAGGTAATCAATATACAGGGTGTCCAAGAACCTGGCGTCCAACTGGATTCCCACGATGCCCCAAGTTCTAACAGTACTCAGAAAAATATTTTAAAAAATCCACCCCATGTACTTACAGAATTATACTGATTTCAAAAAAAAAGGGGAAATGAGCACCCTGTGACATACTTTTGAATGCTGTGACTGCTAATGCTGATAATTTCGATATTTCTTGGAGGTTTTGTAATCTAGGGTATTGCTGTGTCTAAATAGAATGTAAAAATAAAGTACTTATTGTACCATTTTAAAATAAAATATTATTTTAACTAAAGGTGATATGGAAAACTATTGAATTTCGCAACTTTGACCGACTGTAGTGTAAAAAAAATGTACCAAAATAGTATGGCAAGTGACGTCAAATTTTGACGCGTTTATTCCTCTTTTTAAAAAGGTATAATACTTACACATTAATTTGAAAAAAAAAATTTTGATAATATTTTTACTCAACAACCCAATTTTTACGAAGTGCCTACCTACTAACGGTAACTGTCGGACCCTTTCTTATCTTAGAAACTGTTATGTTACTACTATTATTTATTTCGGTTCCAAGAGTGAGCAAGAAGGAAATACACACAGGTAGATGGGTTCCCAGTAGAATAAAAGCAAAGAATGTTAGTTTAAAGATATTTTATTACAATAAATGTTCAAAATGTTGACCACCCGCGGCAATACAAGCTCTCACTCTCCTTAAAAAGGACCGCTTTATGTTTCGCGAGTAACTTTTTTGACGTATCACCTGCACTGCTTGTGTTATCTTCTCACGAAGGTCAGCGATGTCATTAATGGGCTTCGCATAAACGAGCTCCTTCATAGTTCCCCAGAAAAAAAAATCCAGCGGATTTAAGTCAGGTGAGCGGGCTGGCCACGGGATTGTTCCTGATCGCCCAATCCACCTGTTCGGGTATTGCTCGTCCAAAAACTCTCTAACGGATACGCGAAAATGTGCTGGACAGCCGTCGTGTTGGAACCACATATCTGGTGGGGTCTCTTCTAGTAAGTTTGGCAAATCATTTTGAAGAAAATTTAAATATGATTCGCCAGTCAAATTCTCGGGCATCTCAAATGGACCAATAATATTCCCACAGAGAATACCGGTCCACATGTTCACTTTGAACCGGTACTGGGATCTATCTTCTCGCATCAAGTGCGGATTTTCCACATGCCACTCGTGCAAGTTGTGTAGGTTCATGTAGCCATCCTTCTTAAATGTAGATTCATCTGACCACAAAATTTTGTCGATAAAGTTTTCGTCTTCTCGATGTTTTTGCAGAATTGTTTCACAAAACGCGACTCGGCTCGGATAGTCTCGAGGTAAAAGACTTTGCACTCGCTGTACGTGGTACGGATGATATTCTTCTTTTTGGAGAATACTGTGTGCTGTGCTCTTCGGTATCCCCGTATCAGCTTCTATTCCTCGCACAGAGATGCTTGGATTTGCCGACACCGCCTCTAAAACTTCATCGCGTATGAAGTCATTTACGGGTCGTCCTTCACCAGCTACTTGATTGGGGAACCGCCCGTCACATAGTGATCTGTGCACATTAATGAAAACTCGATGGTCGGGATATCGCGTAGCCCTCGGATACCTTTCTCTGTAAAGTCTCGCTGCAGCTCGTCCATTACCTCTACATTCTCCATAAATGTAGTGCATATTTGCGTATTCTTGCGGAGTGTAGGTCGCCATGGTAGCACACACAAAACACAAACTGTCCAAACACAGGCAAAGGTCGTCGTAAAGAGTTCGTTTCAAAGTCCAGAGCACAAAGAGTAATCGAGTCCAATAAACAAAGCTTTAAATCGTAGTACGTGATCAATGGTAACAATAAGAGAGAGGTGCGTAGTAACGGCAGGAGGCAGTGTCGCGTACTGACCGTACTGTTATCCTAAATAGCACGATCCCAGATAGCGTCACTATCTATCTCACTCGCACCTCTAACCTTTTTCTCCCTCACTCTTACCTGAATAATGGGGTACCATAAAGAAGAACCAGCAAATCGCAAAGATAGTTTCTGTCTTGCTCCCTCCTGTTGTAATAACGAATCACTATGGTGAGATGCATGCACATACCGTCCCTTACGGTCTAACCTGTTTTTTGAGAGGCCTGTTGTTATTTTTATGAGCATACAACAGTAATTCTTTAGAGGTTAGATTCAATTCGTCGTAAATTTTTCTTTCTAAGAATTCTGTAAGACATCGTAAAAATTGGGTTGTTGAGTAAAAATATTATCAAATTTTTTTTTTTTCAAATTAATGTGTAAGTATTATACCTTTTTAAAAAGAGGAATAAACGCGTCAAAATTTGACGTCACTTGCCATACTATTTTGGTACATTTTTTTTACACTACAGTCGGTCAAAGTTGCGAAATTCAATAGTTTTCCATATCACCTTTAGTTAAAATAATATTTTATTTTAAAATGGTACAATAAGTACTTTATTTTTACATTCTATTTAGACACAGCAATACCCTAGATTACAAAACCTCCAAGAAATATCGAAATTATCAGCATTAGCAGTCACAGCATTCAAAAGTATGTCACAGGGTGCTCATTTCCCCTTTTTTTTTGAAATCAGTATAATTCTGTAAGTACATGGGGTGGATTTTTTAAAATATTTTTCTGAGTACTGTTAGAACTTGGGGCATCGTGGGAATCCAGTTGGACGCCAGGTTCTTGGACACCCTGTATATTATTTTGTTGAATTTAGACTCTACTGATTATTTTATCAGCGCTTTTAGGCACTATTACAATAATGGTTAAACTAATTAGAGCAAATGATACATTTTGTAGAACTCTAGACTATCTTTCTATTATTTAAAAAGAGACGCGCGTATACACATTACAAAAGACTCCCATTATTTTCAACACATTCGTCCTCTATCTATAATAACTTTACCATCAGATTGGCAACGTACAAGTACCTAATAACTCTGGCATTACAAGCGATCATAGGCTACTAACTGCTTACTTACTCGTATGCTTGTTTGTCAACTTAATAGTAGATATACATAAATAACATACAAGATAATAGTATTAACATGGCATACCAAGACCTAATACATAATAAAGACAGAACATATCGCCACGACATATAAAGAATAACAAACAACAAAAAAATGTTTAATACTTGCAGCTGCGTTCCTCTTATTCACATTACAAATAGCTTTTATTATACATTTTCATAATTACTTATTGAAAAGAACGCTAATGAGCACCCTCATATTAACGCGTCAAGTCATACTCACCCTAATTACTAAACAATTGACAATGTGGGTCAGTTTTGAGAAACATTACTTGCACTATTACTATTGTTGGAAAACTTATTCGAGACTTCCAGGAATATAAATTGTTTTGCCGTAGTGCTTATTATTACAGACACTACTTCACAAAAATGTCTGCGGCCTTTTTAATATAATTATATTGTACGCTGGAGAAGAGTTGTCGAGAAACTAATTACAAATTAGGCTATATTTTAATTTATTTTTGGAATAGTGAAACGGCCATAGCTTAATACAAGGAATCGAGACAAAAAGCCTAGTTTCATAAATGAATCTAAATATATTTAGACTTCTAAATTATTTACAACGAGTTAATAATAGCCGTCTAAGGTTCACTTAAAAGGATAAAGCCATCAGGGTGAACACTTAGTAGGTACATTAGATATTTATTTCTCAGAAGTGGTATTATGAAGTTATTAAACATATTTCCCGTAAAGCTTAAAGCTAATAACGAAACATATTTATAAACAGTCCTTTTACATTCTTGGAATAGATACAAAAACGTAGACTAGATTCCGAGGCGTATATTTTACAACAATACGTGGCCTACCTATATTATTTTTTAAATATTCAGAATAAGATATGATATACACGATTTTCCGAGACTCACTTAGTTTAACGCCTTAAAATGAAGAATAATTTAAATATCTTAATCTCTAATCAATGAAAAACGTTCTCTGACATTTATTTTTGTTTTCTTATAGATAAGTACGATTTCTATAGAAATATAAAGTTCTGTTTGTTAAGGTGGCTAGTTACTAGGTACATACATAATTATGTAGTTTATTTCCACGACGCGGACGTTGCATTTATGTAGTGAGTAAAATATTTATTTCTTGTCTTACAAGCTCACGTTCGCCATTTAAACAAAAGTAAAGGATTCCTCTTAAATACAATAACGTTATTGATGGCTTTCTATTAATTAAAATAAATGTAATATTAATGAACGTGAATTGATTGAATTATTAATTAGTGAATTTATTGTTAAAATTATTTTTAAGCACGCCTTCAAAATAGAATATTAATTTGGAATTATCCAATAACACGTATGCATGACAATGGAATAATTTTTCACAATTTGGAAATTTTTATTTTAATAATGGCACTATATATGTATAGTGTGTATAATTAAAAAAAAAATACATAAAGAAAAATACTATAAAATAATTTTGCAATTAATAAATCGAATGATTTTACTATCCGTATAAATATGCACACTCATCTATTCTTATGGAGCTTCGTCTTGTCGCCCACTGCATATTTATTTAATAACTATTTATCTTAAGATAAAACTATATATATGTCATACTATCGATCTATCTAATAATAACTAATCTAATAATACGAGGGCTGATCGGTGAGTATCTTTATAATTTGAATAAAGATTTCTACAGAAGTAGTATCTCCTCAATAGGTCCTGTATAGGTCTATTCGTTATATTATATATATTTTAAATCTGCAGTTACTGGCAAATGACCTGGCTGGCCAGTAAACTCATGTCACAAAATTGACTACTAAACATTTACTAAGGTTTGACACTAGATTAAGTGTCGTAACTAACCGTCGGATAGTGGTAGTTGCTTAGTGACATGTTACTAGTTTAACTGAAGAGCAACTTAGTAACTAGTTTGGCTGAGTTGTGTCTAACGACTTCCGTGGACTGATGAAGAGCGGGTGCTACTTCTTTAATTTTTAAACTAGCTGGAAATTAAGGTACACTTCTTTGTCATGGCTCTTGATAGTTGCATTGTACTAGAGTTCGAATATAAAACGTTTTATCTAGGTTTCTTTTTGTTTAAGCGCGAAAGTAAATTTAGCTAAATTTTATCAGGAATCTGGGAATAGTTACAGCAATATTTTTATAAGTGTTATTTAAATATTATTATTTTTTTAATTCTTACTTTGCGCAAATTTATTTATTGTCAATTTTGGAAGAGTTAAGGGTAGTTTTAATAATGTTGACTTTATTTGGTGGTTGTAATAATGCACACTGATGTGAGTAGACGCCTTACTGCGACCTAAGCGCTAGGTTTTATAAGTTCACTAGTAACACTCAAACGGTATGACTTGCACTCAAATTGTCCTATTTGAGGTCAGCCATATATTATTGCCATAATTTTACATATGTACTTCCAAAGTAGCAAATAGACAGCGTGATATAATGCGTGATAGTACGAGATAGAGAGATGCATATAGATTACTATTATTTATTAATGAAATTTTTATTTTTCAAAAAAAAAGTTTACGAGCAATTTGGGTCAGAAATCACTAGAATTCTTGTTAACCCCTCCAGCTAAGCTAGAATGGTTGTATTAGGAGTGGGTTCTCGTCAGTAGTGCAATGGATGGGATTCGAACCCGTGACCTCTCGATCGCAAGTCCAATGCCTTATCCATTGGGCTACTGCCGCGTTTGCTGTAAGAAACACCTATAAACTACAATAACTGTTCTATTCCTAATGCACCAAGAAGTTGATTAATATTCGAAGGTCTTAGTGGTCGTTACTGTTCGAACACGTATGTTGTGTTTGGCTGCAATCCTCAATAGTCAGCCTGCATGATTTTGCGGTAAAACCCTTTCCGCTATGGATATTCTCAAAGCTTAAATGTTCTTGTTTGTCGGTACTTCAATATCAGTAGATTATTTATTATTATTTATGAGAATAGTAAATTTTACATTAAGACGTGTAAAGTATTTTCTCTGAAAAAATATATTTATTACAAATTGGACCAACATCAATAAACACTTGCCCAAAAGCATGAAAATTCTTACTTTATTAACGACAGTTTATTTAATGTTTCCCTTGATTGCAATAGTCTGTTCTGAGGACTATACTTATGTACATACCTATAAGGATGCCGACCGGCCATTAGTGAATTCCTTTTCGGGCAACCGCGCAAATTACATGCGATTTGCAAAACTGTTTCCCTACGACCAAAACTTTCCAACGTTTGATATTTCTACGGTCCCTAACTTAAATGCGAGTATTAGTGTTTTACTCTAACTAACTTTGTTTTAAGCAAATTCCGTTATGATGTTTGCTTTTAATTCAGACGGTTGTTTAGTGGATTTAACGGTAGGTACTTATGTATTTAAGCACAATTGTATGACAAAGATTATTCTTCCTTCCAGGTGTTTTGGGTGGTAGTTAATGTTAGAGACTCCTTAGTGAATACGTTAAGGCAAACAGCAATAATATAATATTAAATTGAAAATTTTATTAGAACGAAAACATTAAAAGCTTAGAAAAAGCAACCATCGACAATGGCAGAATCCGTTGAAAACATTGTCACATTAATTTCTCCAAAGCCATATTTTACAATAAAACATTTTTACGGAACTAAAATTATTTGCACAGCTACCTTGGGTAAACCCTTAGTTAAGTTTACTCAGAGTTTAGCTTACTATATATCGATAGCCGCAATTTTATGACAGCCTGTTTATCTGAACGGAACTGACCACGTGTTACGGAAACTGTGACAATGACCGTATCATAGTTTTATGACCTATAAAACATTGTATCCGAGGGATACAAAATGAAGTTAATATGTGAGTGTTTATTTTATACTGACCCAAATTAATAACTGCCTATTAGTATAAGTACCCTAAGCAGCTGTGATGGATAAGAATTCAAAATATTTTACATTTGTGATAACTGTGCGGTTTCAAACATTTATGTTTGTATACAATTTCTGACACTAATGATACACTTACTTACTTCTAACTATTAAGCCGAACTCTAAATAATATCCTTTTAATTTTATCTGATAGAGCCAGAAGTGATCCCGAAACATTTCAGAAATGATTCATTTTATAAGAAGTTTGTTAAACACTGTATGTATATAGTAAATATGTTACATTATACTTGTAGAAAGTAAATTTCAAAGACAAGCGAATAGTCTATTGCTTAATTGCTTCATCAACATTTCAATAATCTATGCTTTATGTTAAGATGCAACTACCAACTCTTGTATACTCAATACTCAATACTCAATACATTTATTGCACTCCACAAGTTAAATAGATGTAACAATGGTATAATATAAGAAACATGTGTGGGCCTTGTCGGCACGGCAAGATGTAGGAGAGAGGAGGAAGCTTTACATATTTTATTATTTAACTATTTTACTTATGATTGATATTTATTGACTATTATAATATATAGGTAATTTTATTAAGGTGCGCTTACTATAGTTAGATAGATATATTACTATAATTATTTTTATTATATGGTATTCTATTATTAAACGGTTTCATAGATATCTTATCCGTGTTACCGAGAAACTAAAGGAGACGTTTCATTTTGTATGGAACTCCGGCTACAACATGTACGTGGTTAAAAATCCTAGGAAATTAACCCATAAACATATTTAAACTAAAAATATCCACATTAAAACAATATTGAAGATGGACAAAATAAAAATAGAAAATATTTTACGTTTATCTGAACAATCATGGCGGAATATTATAACCTTAAAGCTATGACATTTACATAACCTATAAAGTACAAAAAAACTAGTCAGTGAATTGAATCGCTTCTATAAAGCGTGTTGCCACGTTTTACGACTCTCTAATAGGCACCATTGGAAAGTTCACATTGTCATTACATCACGACTAGTTTATAAAAAGTAAAAACGTATGAATACAAGGAACTGAAATAGGTACACTTAAATGAAACAACAATTTGGTTTTTTAATATTTATCATGTATCAATCCATCTCATCACTACCTTCTAGTATTAACACATCGTCAAGAAATGATGCTGGGGCTTCAATATTACTTTGGTACCGAGCCCAGCCAAGGTACCAGACTACTGTCATCACATGAGCACAACATCCAACAGTTCGCATTCCACATACGCAACTGCAATAATAGCCCTCTATACTGTTTGCCCAATTGGATGGTAGAGAACAAACCGTTAAACAAAGCCAAAGTCGTAGGGAATCGGTCAGAACGAGTAAAACAAAATAACAGCAGAAGTCACGAAAATCTAAGCGCACGCGCAAACGACAATACATGGCTAAGAAATCATTGACAGAAACATAATTGTCAAGTGTTAACGTCAAAATGTCATCAAGAATATTTCGTTCCGAAATGCACAGGACCTGTAAGACTGGTGCAGTTCTATAAATATACTTTTATCATAAGGTTTGGGTTCTAACAATTACTTGTATTTATTTGTATTGTAGTCGCAATATGCTACAATGTAGGTATATATACCTAAGTATTTTTATTTTATATCTTTGTGATATTTATCTTCTATCAGTTCATCTTATACAATTTCTGAACGCATTATCTAATGCTACAATCCATTGTACCGCCATATTGAATATGGCAATAACAGAAAAAATATTTTCGTCTTGTACAATCTCAATTACAAGTAAATTCTTGGAATAGCATTTTTCTCTGATTTCTGGTAATATTTCTTCTTTTTTGACGTACCGTACATTTTGTAGCCGAAAATGTAACATCTCCTTTGATATATAATATTGAAATAATATATTTCCATATGTCTAGTCGGTGCTAAAAGCACAACTTAATTTATATACCTAACACCTTCGCAACTAATGCTGATATTAATCATATAAAATAATATATACCAGATGCACGATATTTTAGTCCATTCAACCTCCTCGAACCGTATTTTTTTATGTTAGGCATATATTTGTAATATTTTTAAATATCATTAAATATATTCACCAACGTCATTAAGCTTGAGTATTGATTATATATTTAAATTTACTTTTAGTTTACCTCATCAATTAGCTGGCAACCATATACAACGAAAAAAGAATTATGTCTAGACTGCAAGTCAGAGCGTTGGCCAAGAGCTTAAAGCACGGTCAACCACAGCTAAAAATTTTACAAAATTTTTAATGTATTTTATGAATTGAAATTAAACACTTTATACGGATTTTGTCGCGTTGTTTATTTTACCTTAAAACACTTTTATTACATAATTTTGAAAGCTCTAACTCTACTATTATAGAACTTTATTATGCTATTTAATTTAATTAAAACTATTTATATTTAAGTTTACACTTTGCCCCGACGTTTCGGTTGCTTTACAGCAGCCATGTTCACGGGGAGACTAAGATGGTAGTTGTCCCAATGTTCTGAAGTGTAGTTAGTTATTTCAAAGTACCCGAACAAAATTTAATCTTTGGTGTTTCTATTTACGCAGAATGAGCTCAAAGTATCATGCAGTCTAGCTGTTTAATTAAAACTATTTATATGTAAGTTCACACTTTTCCCCGACGTTTTCGTTTTCACATTATTATATAAATTCTTGTGATTGGCACGGTGCCCAATAAACGACACGAGCCTTGCCGTTTTTAATCAATCCCCGATGTGAATCGGGTGATTAACTATATCTCTTCAGTGACCGTGTATAATTTGTCCTAAAACTTTTATAGAATACTAGATTTTGCCCGCGGCTTTTCTCGCATAAATGTAAGTTATGACAATTTTCTATCCTTCGGGAACAGTACTTTTTCTCTGGTCTAAAGGTACCCTGTGTCCTTTTCTGTACCTCTGATAACGTCAATACGTATAATTTCATGATTCACGGCCAAGTATTAAAGGCGTGGAAGCGTAACATACCAACAAACTCACATTCGCATTTATAATATCAGTTAGAATACTAGAACTCAAAAATTACATTAAAACATTTATTACAAGTGTTATCGATCTCACGAGGAGTAGAGCTACTTTTGAATTGGCAGGCTCACGCACCTCCTAAACCATTACATAGAATTATTAAACATAAAGGACCTTTTGAAATTAAACTACTTTACACGGATTTTAGCGTTGTTTATTTTAAAAACACTATAATATAGGTACATAAAGGATTTCATAAGTACATAGTACTCGCTACCACACAAGTAGCTGGTATGACTAATGAGCTGGGGTGTACTATGCCAAATCGAAAGCCAAATAATCGAATATCAAATGATCGACCACCATAAGTCGAACGTCTAAATACTCGAACGTTCATAATATCGAATCGATAATAAATCGAATATTTAATATATCGTACACTCAATACATCGAGTGTTCAAACTATCGGGTGTAATATGGTACTAAAAGAAAAACCACCAATGTTGGTTTTGGGAATAAAACAACTAACCTAACCTAAGCGGAGACGGTAGAGGGAGATGGAACAGTACAGAACAGAACGGAAGCGGAGCTCCCGCCTTACCTTCTACCGTCTCCGCTTAGGTTAGGTTAGCATTCGATATTTTGAACACTCGATGTATTGAGTGTGCGATGTAATGAATGTTCGATTTAATAACCTTTCGATATTATGAACGTTTGAGAATTTAGACGTTCGATTTATAGTGGTCGATCAATTGATATTCGATTATTTGTCATTCGATTTGGCATAGTACACCCAATGATGGGGTGTACTATGCCAAATCGAAAGCCAAATAATCGAATATCAAATGATCGACCACCATAAGTCGAACGTCTAAATACTCGAACGTTCATAATATCGAATCGATAATAAATCGAATATTTAATATATCGTACACTCAATACATCGAGTGTTCAAACTATCGGGTGTAATATGGTACTAAAAGAAAAACCACCAATGTTGGTTTTGGGAATAAAACAACTAACCTAACCTAAGCGGAGACGGTAGAGGGAGATGGAACAGTACAGAACAGAACGGAAGCGGAGCTCCCGCCTTACCTTCTACCGTCTCCGCTTAGGTTAGGTTAGCATTCGATATTTTGAACACTCGATGTATTGAGTGTGCGATGTAATGAATGTTCGATTTAATAACCTTTCGATATTATGAACGTTTGAGAATTTAGACGTTCGATTTATAGTGGTCGATCAATTGATATTCGATTATTTGTCATTCGATTTGGCATAGTACACCCAATGATGGGGTGTACTATGCCAAATCGAAAGCCAAATAATCGAATATCAAATGATCGACCACCATAAGTCGAACGTCTAAATACTCGAACGTTCATAATATCGAATCGATAATAAATCGAATATTTAATATATCGTACACTCAATACATCGAGTGTTCAAACTATCGGGTGTAATATGGTACTAAAAGAAAAACCACCAATGTTGGTTTTGGGAATAAAACAACTAACCTAACCTAAGCGGAGACGGTAGAGGGAGATGGAACAGTACAGAACAGAACGGAAGCGGAGCTCCCGCCTTACCTTCTACCGTCTCCGCTTAGGTTAGGTTAGCATTCGATATTTTGAACACTCGATGTATTGAGTGTGCGATGTAATGAATGTTCGATTTAATAACCTTTCGATATTATGAACGTTTGAGAATTTAGACGTTCGATTTATAGTGGTCGATCAATTGATATTCGATTATTTGTCATTCGATTTGGCATAGTACACCCAATGATGGGGTGTACTATGCCAAATCGAAAGCCAAATAATCGAATATCAAATGATCGACCACCATAAGTCGAACGTCTAAATACTCGAACGTTCATAATATCGAATCGATAATAAATCGAATATTTAATATATCGTACACTCAATACATGCACAAGCTGCTTGCGCGGGTTACATGCGGGAGTAAATCATACGACATATTCACGGAGTTGGGTCTCGTTGGTCTCTTACTAGATTCATACTACCCGCCTCAAACATAAACATGTGCATTTCACCTGCATTTTGTGAACCTGGAGCTTTAATATTTACAGCATTCTATACGTTATGTTGTATTTAGAATGTGCCATAAACGGCCAATTTTTACAGGAAAACAAGATCTTTATCCTCACAATGGGTGATACCAACATATGACATAACAGTATAATAAGCAACGCTACATAGATATGTATCATACAAATTGTAGCCTCGTGTGCTTTTGTATACTATCAGATAGTTCTCGACAGTAAACAGAGAGTTTATTCATAGAGCCACCACGGTTACAAGCAAATCAAGAATAATCTGTTATTTCAAACAAATCATGCATAAAACTAACTGAAGTGTAGTAGAAATGTATGCAGTCTATTTGCGAAAGTGCAGATAGCATTTGTTCTTAGCACAAAAATATACATTGTAAGAGACAATGAACGTTGGGGAGCTGTTTTTCTATCAATGCCAGATCGTATGGTAACAAATATTACGTATTGAAGTTCCACCGGTTTATGCCGCGGCGACCGGCCAATCCATTATTCGTCGCCGCCATATCTCGAACAGCCCCAATAGGATTAAACTCCGCTCCATTAGATACTGTTTTACTACTCTTTTGTTTTATGATCGTATTTTTCCGATAATTTATCGAAAGTGGGCGCAAGAGTCCTTGTTCACTTATAAAGATTAGTATTCAGAAATATTCAGACAAGAAATCGTCTAAGAAAAGGGTGGATGTTTAATGTTTTATGAACCGGACAGCGCTCGTAAAATTTCATTCAGGTAGTAGAAATTTTATTCTTTAGAATTAAGGTACGGTCAGGTTATTCTCGTATATTCTAGGTAGTCAATAAACTGCTGAGAGTACTTGTTTTTTACATTATACCTTTACTTGTTAGTAGCCGCCGTATTTTCACTTACAGGAGGTTCATAGTTTTCTTTTAGTGAATCAATTTTATTAAAATTTTATCTTTTTGTAATATTATTGCTTATAGTCTGTTGTACTTACTACACTTTTAAAGATAGGTTAAAAGTAAATTTATAATCAACAACAAAGGAGACGGGGATTTCTGGGCCTGACTGCTTTAAGTTAAGATATGGTTTAAAAAATGCGTTGTATTTTTCTATTGTAAAATATAAAAAATTAGCTTAATTCACAATCTGGAAGACGAGAAATCTTAAAAATAAGTTTATGTCACTAATAAAATAGGATATCGATTACTATAATCGATTAATGTAAATGTATTAAATAAAAAAACATAAAATCACTTGCACCAGATGATTGATTCAATCAAAGTAAATGTATTTAACAATAATTAACATAATGTCAACAGTTAAAAATATCGAAATACTAACTTGATGAAAATAAATCTGTAAATTGATTCTCGTTTACAGATCGATTTATTACCTGTGTTTGTCAACTTTATTTTTAATCTGTGCTAACAGTGACAGCTACCTGACTCGATCTATGATCACTCGTCTCGTATCGTTTACTGCATGTGCGTTTTGAGTGTGTTTCCAGTTTTTTATATATATTCCCCAACCAGTGCTTTCTTTCTACGGACTTCTGATCTTGCTTAACTTGTACGACCCTTGCTATCTTAAAGGACACGGATAAACTCGTTTACTCGTCTGAATTTGGCTCGTTATTTTGTATTTTACGTCCTGCTTATCGATTGGATATTGACACCATGGATCGCTGTGTGAATTGTGGTATAGCGACTAGTCGCTGTAATACACTGGGGCGACGAGCTTTAGATGATGAAACGACACTGTCAGTGATTCGTCAATGGCGTGCACCAGAACCTGTAAGTACAACCTCTTGTTTGTTGGCTACCCAGCGTCTCTCACTATAGGTTCCTTCCTATGTTTTCCATAACCATTATGCAGGAGCAACACTAATGCTTAACGTCGTTTTTTAACGCGTTATTGGATACCTACTAAACATCGATTTTGAGAGGTTGATTTTTCATAAATCCTTTCTTAGTGGCGGCTTCATTATAAAAAAAACCTACCTACTGTAAAAAATCATGCTTGTTGCTACAATAGTTGACTCTGCTTGTTAATAAGTGTTCCTGAACACGTTAATAATTATCGGCATTAAACCTAAGTGTGGCCCCTGCATTATACTTACAAATAAAGTATAGATACTTAAACATATTGTAATAGTCATATGAAGATTATTTACATGTAAAAACAACTAAAAACCTAATCTGACTGTATATTTTGCAGTAATCATGATTTTTTTATTTAAATTCTTTTCTCATCTTTCAGGTAAACAGCAGTGACTGTATTTGCCAAGCTTGTTAGGATTTGGCTCAACAACCATCTGTTGATGAACAACAACAACTTGGCCATCGTAGTGTATGTCTCTGCTGTGGTCGTTCTCTTGCATCATGAGTCAGCCATCTACCACCTGCGCCCTTCTTAGATGATATTCTGATTATAATTGAAGATGAATAAAAGATAATTATTAATAAAAAAGTGATTTTTATTTTTAAACATCACATCCTTGTCTTCCCTATATTTTAATCTATTTGTGAGTTTCCTAATATCCTCCCACTCAATACAATACAATAAATACTACATTTTATATAGTAAATAACTGTCTAGTAAGACAAAGTAGCAAGCGCAGCTCAAAAATCAGCTGTTTAGTATAGATTGTTGTCAACTTGTTGCATAACCTCACTTTTACTAAATCTCTTATAACTCTGCTCTCAGATTGCCAAAATCCGCAGAATTTTCAGAGATGGTTTGATAATATATAAGCTCTAAATTCATTCAACTTTCATCCTTTTACATCCAGGCCCAAGAATGTATGAAAGCGTATCCGTCTCCTTTGATGCAATACCGCCTTACATTAGTATAACTCGTCCATCTCTAAACATCGAAGTTGTAGTATGTTTATAGGTTAAGTTCAGCGTTTTCTCATCTCTAGTCACCTTTACCAACACTGTGACACCCAGTGACAGGCAAAATCAATGTATAAATAATACTACAAGATTTTTCTGTCGTGATGCTAAATTGCATCCATTATAATATACATTTATTATAGAAAAAATGTTAACCTGACATCTTGTTTACTGTTTTTATTTAGATTTTATTTTACATAATATAAGACATTCTTTTTTTAATTTAACCAAGTCTATCATAACTTGTAACTTATCTAATGAAATCTATCATAAGTCATAACCTATACTCAAATTTTGAAATAGTTATCCAGGTCATACCATGATTTTATACTTATCGAGACTTTTACGGATCTATGAAGACGTTGTAACATCACACACGCTATAATAATAAATACACATATTTTCATTGTTTCGTAACCAATCAGACACGATTGTGGTTCACGAACAATTTCAACGAGAAAATGTTGTGGCTGATGCGCGAGCTTCATGTTTTTGGCAAGTTTGCATTAACATTTTTCATGCAGTAATAATTTATTACGCGCTTGCAATTTGTCGTGATTGTGTCCGCACGTTTTCAACATTTGTTATTCACTCGATTTATGAGTTTGATGTAAAAATGGCCTTGTAAAAATATTGTGTAACATATACATAGAATTGTAACGTATGAATAAATAAATAGTTTTAGTATATATCTATTAAATTTTAGCGTGAATCTAAGCCTATAGTTTTATTATGGTGACTTTTAAAATGGAAGCTAACACCTTAGGGCTTGTATAAAACATAACCGCCTAAATTAACACGATGCTCTATCAAAAACTTATCTTAGAAACATAAACATAAAATAATTAATTCAGGTACCGTATTCCATTACTACTGAAATGTTGTCATCTGATTAAATTTGTAACATAGTTAACAATCATTATCCTGTGCATCGCGTAATGCTTTTAGTGTCTCGGGTTGGAAGGTGCATATACCATATATCTACAGGATGTCCGGTAATTAATGGATAACCTTGAATGTCTTATAGTAGAACTGAAGGCCGTTCAGAAAAAAAGAAAAAAATATATATATATTAAAAAGTGCAAGCTATATAAGCATAGCATACTTTTGACTGTCTATCTATTAGCATAATTAGTGCTTAATAATAAAACAACAAAAATTCGATGAATTTCATTCATTGTGGTTGTAGTATACAAGAACGTTAAACATGGTAATAAAAAAAAAACACGTATCTCAGGTAGTAGTTAGGATAGTTTTTTTTTCATATTTTATTCTGAACGGCCATCAGTTCCACTATAAGACATTTCCAGGTTATCCATTAATTACCGGACACCCTGAATATCAGTCCTTGCACCTGTGTAATAATATTTCAAGAATCATTATCATATGTATTATTATAAATCAAGTAGTTATCAAATTAATAGGCTATAATATACTTTTAGGGACACTGCTCCATTAGTTTTTGTATAGCTCATGCGTAAGTGTGGGGTAATGGTGCATAGCGGTCAGCTCCCTACAAGCATACAGCTAGTTTGTACCTTTCTTATGTATTTATATGTAACTGGTACCAATCTATATATTCGTATTTATCAAGAATTTGACTCATTTGATCTATTCACAAGAACCCCAATAGTACCCTATGTTCTGTACCACAAATATTCGTAGCGAATAATTATATTCACGGTTCTATTTTAAGAATGTGTGGGATGACCATTTAAGCGATACAAAGTGGATATTGCGAAAAACGACAGCTTGAACAAGCGCGGCGGAGAGGTGCGCTCTGATTGGCGTCCGTACGGCTGACGCTCTGATTAATGAATTTTGCGCATGCCATGCCAATAGGGTTGTCAAAGGTCAAAGTAAATTAAATACTTTGCAAAATCCTTTTTTACTGTATTTATATACATTTTTCAATGTTTTATATATTTATATATCGCTATATAACTATTGTACAGCCTTCTATTACGAGGTATAAGATAAAGACATTCGTCTCTTGACTTCTAATTCTGCATAATGCAAGATATAAGATAGCAATAAGCTTAAGAAAGACTGAAACATAGCTATCAAAATACGGGTCAGCAAATGTCCCTGCCTCGAAAAAACCCAAGCAGATATATTTTTGTTTGAGTTTTAATATATTCTGGTAGCTAAGATGCGCATAGAAAATAATCGTGGTGTTTTTATTATGCCCGGTGCTGACATAAAAGCGAAGGCTGACCTTGTTCTGTGATAAGATAACGTTATAACTTTTCATTCTGTCTAAAGATAGACAGAATGAAAAGTAAAGTCAAGTGGGGCTGGCTGACTGTTGAATAATTTACTAGTGGCTGGCTGCCACACACCACTAGCAAGGTACGAAACTGATAAAAAGCGACGAAACACAAAAAGCAACTAAGTTCTATGTTAACTTTATTCTTCGTAAACCAACCGTAATTTATACTCCTTAAAATGTTTTGTTTTATGTTTCTAAAAAACCTTGAAGTATTTGAAGAAATTTTCTACTAACAAAAATTATATCTTGCACAATGAAATATTAACTTCTTGTTACTGGAACTTGTAAAACATTTCATATGGTAAGTTAGTACCGCCCCTAAGCTTATTCACCCATATACACAGGGCTACGATGCCCAGTAAAATATAAAGGGAGACCAAATAGTAGGTACTGGTCTATTATAATTGTGACCCTCGAAGAACTAGAAACCTTAGCTGGTTAATCAAGAAGTCAACTCTATCAGGAACTGTATTATGTATGAGTGAAAATGGCAGTGAATAACGTTTCACCTGCATTTCGTCTATGCTCAAACCCGTGTAAATGCATCTGTTTTAGTGAGCCTATAAGTGTGCATTGTCGACAATTTCAGGTTCCAAGCTATCATTAGTTCCTTAACGGCTAAATAAACTTTAAGACCACGGTCCAATGCATTTTCATTGTGTTTAGATACATTAATAGAGAGACATAATCATACTTTTGAAATGAAATCTAAAACTCCTCCGATCGGCAAGTGTACTTATCCTTACTTTTCGTAATTGGATTAACGCATCATTAAATTTTATTTTTTATTTATATCGACGTATCTGCGTAAAAAATATTTAAACTCTAAGCAGTTGTAATGTAATTTTTGAAAATCTATCTAACTCGAATACATGTTACACTAAAACTAGTTTGTTCTTAGTTCATGGATTTTATAAACGTGATACCAACTATAATCACGTACGAGAGCACGCTATTTATATTATTATCTACAAGAGAAGACACTTCTAATTATTGTAAAAGTTGAAACAACGCAATAAAAATCTTAAATAGATGCTTTGTAAGCAAGAAGAGATACAGCATTTGGTTAATTTTAAAACTATGGGTACTTGTTCTACGTGTCTGGATTTGTATGTGTCGATTATTTAAATTTAATTTTAATTTTTATTTAATTTAATTTTTTAATAATTCTAACCAATATTTTAAATGCGAATGTGAGTTTGGTTATTTGTTTGTTTGTTACGTTTTCACGCCTTAACTACTCTACTGACCATCATAAAATTTCACATACACGTTGTCAGGGATACAGAATAGTACATATGGTACCTTTCATCCAAAAAAAAATCCGAGGTATAGAAATTTATCGAGAAAATCTAGATTAACGCGAGCGAATCTGTAGGCGAAATCAAGTATACCATAAAATAAAGTGTAGGCAGCGAGATAAACGATACGATGTTTGTGTAAACTAACGTTAAAATTAAAAAATAAAGGTCGTCAGCTGTGTGTGTTAGACGTGCCTAAAAATCAGCGATAACCGAAACGACACGTCACACGCTGTATTGGTGATCTGATATATTGCAATATTTAGTATACAATATACGCAAATACAGACGATCTATTGTTAGTACACTACGTGATCATAAAACGAACATGTTTTTTTAAATTTTATGTGATAGACATACTGTGATATAATATAACGACGCATTTTTCTTTGAAAGGTCAATTTACGCACTAGGAAAAATCCTGTAACGTAGGGGACTTTACAAACATTCAAACAACGGAGACAAAGAACACCCAGACTCAGAACAACCATTTGCGGATCATATAAATTTTTGTCCCATCTGGGGGGGGTCGAACCCATAACACTCAGCGCGGCGGCAGCAGTGGCGAGGCGACCACTTACACCACTACGACATACGTGCAGTCATTGCGTGATCATAAAACGATCAGCATTTTGGTATTTGCTGCGATTGACATACTGTGATATAATATAACAATGCATATTGCATAATATTGTCTTCTGTTTACGCGAATGTTATTCATTGAAATTAAACTACTATATACGGACCATGGCTGCTGAAAAGCACCCGAAACGTCGGGGAAAGTGTAAAACAAAAATAAATAGATTTAATAGTTTAAATAATTTTATTAGCTTATAAATTAGTCAAATAAAATCAATAGTAGTAGTAGAGTAATATTTTCAAAATTTTGTAATACAGTGATAAATAAACAACGCGATAAAATCCGTATATAGTAGTTTAATTTCAATGAATGCATATTGCTTTAGACATTATGAATGCGATCTTGTTAAACCTGACGATATTATGTTGCCCTAGAGATAGTCATTGTGATAATTGCCTCAGATACAAAACAAAGTTCTTATAAAACATGTTTGCTACAAACGAAATCAGTTGTGCATAGAGCTTATGCTTATCTACAAAAATAGCTTCAATAATTGTATTTTCCACAAATTAATTTGTACAGTCAGCAATATAAGTAGCTAAACAATGAACGAATTAGTTAAAGTATTTTATAAATTAAGACCTCTTATTCTGTTTTTCAACTGAAATTAATATCATTAAATCACTTTTTATTTATATCGGCTACAAAAACTAACTTAAGATATAATTTTGAAAAAGTAGAGCAAATTACACGTGTGTGTCGAAGTTGGCTGGCTGTCTAAATAACTGAACAAAATAGATTTTATTTAACCGCACACTTATTAAGGCTAATGCTAAAGATAGAAGAAAATAGCTGTTACGTATATTACAATGTAAACCGATTTTATGATACTTCGCAGCAGTCATAACTGTATACGTCCCAAGATATTAGACAGGTTTACGATGAGATGCATTTCATGTAAATGTTCTAAAACTTTATAATCGAAATAAACATTATATATAAAGTGTCCCAATAGCTGGAAAATTTGACTATCTGGAACTCTAGGTACAGCTAGTAGTATCGGCCAAAATAAATAATATGAAATTGGACTATTTCGAGAGTCTCTGTGATTAGCAATTACTCGATAAATTACTATATGAATACTTGCAGATATGATATAACTAACCTATCAAATGTTAACAAATACCTTAGAAATATACGACAATTGCGAATGGCATCATCTTATCATATGGGTTGATCTCATGATGTTGAAGTGCAATCGAGCTGAGAACCATTTCCCTCGGGTACTTTTAATAACAATTCATTTTATAGGAGATGCAAATAAACGGTCTACACTATAGTAGAACGTGAACTTTACGTACTCTAACTTCTAACAAACTCAAAGGTCCGTATCTCATCTTAATAATAAATCAAGTAATAGAATTCCAGCACTCAATGTAAAATATAAGTAACTTTTCAAATAATTTCTTTTACGAAGCGAATCGCATGAAAATAATTCTAATTCTAATCATAAATAAAAAGGATGGCACGCTTACAAAAATTGTTCGATTTCTTTTAAATTCCTTTTTTATGCGCGCTATAGTGAGTGCTCTTACTGCCAAGAAAACACAAGGTTAATACAGACTCAAAGCAATAATTTATGAATTACACAAATAATTGCCTCTTGTGGGATTTCGACCCACACCAACAGTAGGCGTAGGACATATACTCGAAAATTCTTCATTTAGGTGGAAATTGCGTCTAATTTCAACCTACAATAATATGTAATGAAAATTATCAGCCAGTAGAATAATAATTTTTAAAATACCAATTGTTTGACAAAGTTTTCCAGTTGGACATTTGGTTAAATATTAAAATTAAACATACAACCTTGGTAAACTAAATTTGTATGTTGTATGTAAACGTATTCAGCGAAATTTCAGCCTCAAAACGTCTCCCAAAAATAGAAAATAAGTTATGATGAAAATTTCCATTACGGTTGGTAGAATAATTTCTAGTAGCCTACCAAAATATATTTGGTTACTTGTGGAAACGCGTCTATAAAATTTCATGCCACTTCGGACCGTACGCCACCGATATTGGAACGAAGCGACGAGTTTGTCAATCAAAAAGTAGCTAAAGTCCAATCTGAATGAAGTTGTCAAACTTTAAGGCAATTCATTTTTGATCTGATCAAGTATAAATTTCATCTTCTTGACTTTCTAAGCTGTTATATAAGCGATCGCTTGAGGTATTAATGCACAAATTTTCTTTAAAACGGAGCATCATGTACAATATTTTCAAAGAAAAACATTGATAGTGCACAGTAGAATGCCCGCTCTAACCTAGGATACCATCCAAACCGAGATTAGCCCCACTGGCAAAATATTTTCATTGCACAGCTTACTGGAAATTGCAGCCAAATAATTGTGTTGTGTACTGTGCGCGGGATAGCCAGAGCTAGTTATAGCAAAGCTGAAATTGTCGTAGGGGACCAGTAATTTGTGTCCTTTAAGCTCGAAGCGCACCGACTCCTTTTCGAGTCGGTAATGCAGGAGAATTCTCTCGGGTCCCAAACGTTTATAAACTAAGCGCTTAGCATCTGCCAGACTGTATGTTTGTTAATATGATGACACACGAGTAACGTAAAAATAATTCAAATATAGAGGCAAATGCCAACGTGGCGTTGTTTCAAAAGACTCATAGGTATTCGTATCGTTCTTTATTTAAAGCTATCTCTGTAAGCAACGTTATACGCGCGATAGTATATATAGTATCTAACGGCTAACTTACGTATCTCAATTATTTGTTAATCGATTGAAACACTAAAATGTTCTGATCTAATATATTACTGAAAACATAATACAAATAGCGGATGATGATTTAGCTTTGGTATAGATTACCATGCACGAAAACACACATATACAAAACCAGAAAGGTAAGTTTTTTATTTTACTTTTAAGGAAACCTTAAAAATATATTAACATTTAAATTACCATCTGAATACTCCCAATCCTATTATTACCGAACGCTTTGGTCTGGATTTTCGACCTATCATACACATACGAGTACATGTCGTGTACCACTATACAAGTAGTAGACAACTACCGATATTTGGGTCTAATAGTAGATAGTCACTTTAATTGGAAGCACACATAAATGACGTTTGCAATAAGCTACAGTCAATTCTGGGTAAATTTTATCAACTCAGTAATTCTGTTAATAAAAATCTTATGTATATATTGTACTATGCAATTGCTGACTCGATAATTAGCTATGGCTTGAGTTGTTATGGCCTAACATTTAAAACGCAGCTTGATCGCATAAAACACCTACAAATCAGATTAGCTAAGTATTTGGAAGAGCCAGTCAGAAGCAAAAATTACAATGTAAGTGACAGGTTATTTATTATTTGTAAAATACTTCCCGTGCATTTGAAAGTAGAATATCTAATAGCATTAGAACAATACTACACAAACGAACATGAAAAACCTAAGACACATAAGAATTAATAATAATAATAATAATAATATTCTACCACATACACACAACACTATCTAGCCCAAACTAAGCAGAGCTTGTACTATGGATACTAGACAATGGATAAACATACACATATACTTTTTTTTTTTTGTAAATACATACATATTATACATAGAAACACCAATTGCACCAAACAAGCTCAGCAAGGGAAATATGTGACCCCCTCTGTAACAAATTACTATATATAATAAAATAGATTTTATAAGAACTCACACGGAAGGCATAAGCAGGGTAACTTTAAAGAAAAGACTGAAGAATGAGATGTTAAACATCATTAATAGTTAGGCACAATACAAACCATTGTATTATGAATACACAAGACCATAATTAATATAAATATATATTTTGTTTTAAGCACATATAATAATTAAAGTAAGTAGAGTTTATGTAATATATGCAAAACTCCTCTAACATAATAATATTATGTCTATAAAATATAATTTAGTATAAGTATGTAGGTAACTAGAATTAAGAAAGAGCGCCTCTTTCACCATCAAACTGTGTTTACAGTTTGGCGAGTTTGCAAACAATGTACCACATTTTAATTTTATCGAATTAAATGCTATTAAATAATATATATATATATTAGATTTCCACGAATCGACTAATTGATCTATCGGTTATAATATGTCTATCCGACTATCCGACCTCAAGATGCGTCTGATGTATACCAAATAGATCTTCTAACGCTTCCTTAGAAGATTAGGGTATTCGGCATGATATTTCCCAGAACAAGTTTTGTTATAGTCGGTCATACATTTTCAAAACAACTGGATCTGGTACGCCTGAGAATGATTTAAGACATGGCTTTTAAAGCATTGTCATGTCATGCGCGAGAAAGAGACAGCACATGTCCAGCTTTGTCTTAAAGATGGTGGTAATTATCTGATGTACCCAGATAATTTCGAAAACTTCTTATCAGCATGCCAATCGCTACGACACGTGTAAGTAAAAAGATATAAACAAAAAGTTGTTTATGTAGATGAAAATGTATTTTTTTACGTCTACTATTTGAACGTGTATAATCTTACGAGTTTCGTGGGCTATCTACTAATTATTAATTAAGTTATGTCTACTTCTTTGATACTAATTTATTAGACATAATTATTACTGTTCGATGAATTAAGTATGTGTGTCCTCTAAAAGTAATGCCCCGTATTCTGGGTGAAGGTATTTAGCCATAAATTAATTAACTTAAGTACATGAGCCAGAGGACGCTTCGTTGCTTTATTAATTTCCCATTGTGGTCTTCTAAGAATTTGAACTCAGTAGATTCCAGTTACAGGTAGATGTTTCGGCGAAGTAAGAACAGAAAGATCGCTGCTATCGATTTATAGAATATCTTGCTAACTGAAGCCCGTTTAGTAGTAAATTCTACGGTTAGTTTGTAAACTATAATTTAAATAAACGTATTATTTGTTTGATTTTATTTTCATCTAGTCATACAACTGAAGACTACTCGGCTATGATGTTTAGTAAACTAATTTATTATAATTAATATTATTTTTTTATATATTTAATAATTTATACTATTAAACGTACTCTATTTACATGTTATAACTTAGGTCTAAAATTATTTATTATAACAGGTAAGTTGTATAACAGCTATCTCCCATACTATAAGTTAACCCGTATCTTAGGAAGCAAAAGTACAGACACTATGAATCCTGATTCTTAATAGTTTTATATAATAAATTGCATTATTATGCTTGTACGACACTATGTATATCATCGGAACAGCTTTAACCATGTATCGTTAGAACTATCCATACTGCGACTCCTCCAGTTTTCAATTACCCATTAAACAAAAATAGTTTGTACATATTAACCTGCCCGCCTGATTATACCGAGGCACAATGATAAAAGCATTTTCTCTAACTTCGGTGTCCGCCGATGGACGAATTTAGGATCCTGAAAAATCAAAAGCAGCTTATATTGAAACTATTTTGACTTGTTGGTATCAAGAGTTCTACGTAAAACGCCAGTAGAAGGATAAGTTCTGTATGTATACAATATTCATGCATCTGTTTGTAATGTGCCTTACAAAACTAAACTTACAACTGTAGTAACAATTAACAAATCCCGGACTTTTTAAATATCTACTTCACTAAGGGCCGGTTTTTCAATCGTCAGATAACTTTTATCTGGGTAATGTGTTTGACGTTTTGACAGATTTTGTATAGAAAATATGTCATACCGCCATATTTATTCATCAGATAAAAGTTATCTGACGATTGAAATACCGGCCCTAAGTCAGGATTACTTGATTTTTTTTTTTATTTTTTTTATTTTGCTCGTCAAGATGACCACACTCCGCCTGATGGTAAGCAGTCGTGTGGTCTAAGAGCAGTGGCCTCCACATCGTCCTCATAGCAGCCGAGGCGATGTTGAGGTCTCTACTTTGACGGCCTGAGAAGGTGCTTTTTCACGCCCCGCTTAAAGGACCCAGGATTGAAGGAAGAAGGAAACACATGCCTAGGCAGAGAATTCCATGCCTTGATCGTTCGGCAGAGGTATGAGGACCCAAACTTGTAGGTACGCACTCTAGTCGACTCCACCGTGTAAGGATGGCATCTGAGCCCAGCACGCGTTGTTCTGGATAGGAAAGGGGAGGGCGGGATAAGGTGGAATAACTCTTCAGAGCACTCCCCGTGGTATATTCTGTAGAAACATGCCAAAGAGGCAATATCCCTACGGAGTTGCAGAGGTTCCAGTGAACTCGTGACCTCTGGATCTCCGATGAAACGGACAGCCCGCCGCTGTAACCTGTCAAGAGCGTCTAGCAAGTACTGCGCGGAGCCATCCCAAAGATGAGAACAGTACTCCACGCAAGGGCGTACTTGTGCCTTATACAATAGGCACAGCTGCCCAGGCGCGAAGAACCGCCTCACCCTGTTCAGAACTCCGAGTTTTCGCGTAGCTTGCCTAATAACGCTCTCGATGTAGGTTTTGGGATTAAGGGAGTGGCAAAGATCCATACCTAAGATGGAGAGGCTGTCACGTATCACCAGTGGAGTGTTCTTCAGAGAAGGGAGGGGAAGGAACGGAGACTTTTTTGTTGAGAACGCGCATGCCTGGGTCTTCTTGGCGTTGAACTGGACCAAGTTCTTGGCACCCCATTCAGAGATGCGGTTCAAGGTCTGGTCAAGTTCAACGACAAGATCCTGCCTTTTCCCCACAACCTCAGCCTGTTTGGCTCCAGGACGTCCGAGATATCGCCCATACACGGTACTGTCGTCTGCATAACAATGTATGTTGGCGAGATTCAACATATCATTGATATGCAGAAGAAAGAGCGTAGGGGATAAGACGGACCCCTGAGGCACTCCTGCATTGACCTGCATAAATTTGGAAGCGCGACCGTCGCAAAGGACCCGAATACGACGCTTCTGTAGGAAACTTGCAATCCAGGTGCACAGTTGAGGGGGCAAGCCATAGGCCGGAAGCTTGGAAAGAAGAGACCGGTGCCAGACTCTATCGAAAGCTTTGGCTATGTCTAGGCTGACAGCCAAAGACTCGCCGTGCTTGTCCATAGCCTCACCCCAGAGGTGCGTGACGAACGCTAGAAGATCACCCGTTAATCGTTTAGCCCGAAAGCCGTATTGGCGATCATTGATCAACGAGTGATCCTCCAGGTAGCGGACAATTTGGGTGTTAATAGTCCGCTCGAACACCTTGGAGAGCACTGAGGTGATAGCTATGGGTCGATAGTTGCCTGGCTCGGAACGGTCCCCCTTTTTGGGAATCGGTTGAACGTTCGCCTCCTTCCAAGCCTCAGGCACAGTGCCTGCAGCGTAAGACGTCCGGTATAGGCGCGTAAGTGTGGGAGACAACTCCGCTGCACATTTTTGAGGACCACAGCTGGGATGCCGTCAGGTTCACAGGCTTTCCGAACATCGAGAGACTGCAGTATCGCACGAACGTCACGTTGCCTGATACGTATATCAGGCATGGTGTAGCCGCAGTTGGCAATGTTAGGCGGCTGCGAACTGCAGTCATCCATTCGGGAGTTGGCAGCAAAGAGATTTGCAAGCAGATCTGCTTACTCTTGCGGCCGATGAGCCAGTGATCCATTCGAATATCTCAAAGGGCGCAACGAGGTCTGGCAGAAGTTGGACTGCACGGCTTTGGCCAGGCGCCAATAGCTACGACTGCCCGTAGGATGGGCCATGAGCTCCTGGCCGAACCGTGCGACACGCTGGGCATCCGCTCTTAAGTATGCCCTCTTGCAGACCTTTGTGGCTTGGTTGAACGCTGCCTTCAGGTGATCCACGTTAGAGTCGTGGAGAGCGCGAGCCCTGGTCCAAGCGCAGTACATTGGACCCAAACCTCATTGAGACGCAAAGTTCTTACATCAACATAATGCTATTGACTACATGTATCTTACGACTGCCACTTTTAATCGGGATAGAGAGAATTCGGTACCAATTATGAGATACAAAGCTCTCATGTCGAGTGACTGCCAGTTAAGTGGTAAATACGATGTAGTAAGTGCGATCTTTATATCCAATGTATACTATTGTCACTTTGTGTTTATGTAACAAGCCCACGAATAAAATTTACCTACCTTTAAACTGTAATAAATTATGTCAACATAGAAATAACCCGTTCCTAATTCTTACTAATATTATAAATGCGAAAGAGAGTTTATTTTAATAAAAGACAACTCCCACACTAGGAATAATTCCTGTGTCGCGGGGGATTTTACAAACATTCAAACTACGTACACAAAGAACACCCAGACACGAAACAACTATTTGTTGATCACACAAATTTTTGTCCCGTATGGGATTCGAACCCACTCGGCGCAATGGCAGTGGCGAAGCGACCACTTAAACTATTACGCCATCCGTGCAGTCAAAGTTGTTTGTTACGCTTTCATGCCTTAACTACACGATCGATCATGATGAAATTTCGCATACACGTTGTCAAAGGTACAGAAAAGGACATACAGTAGCTTTCATCTAGAAAAAGTACGTTTCCCGAGAAATAGCAATTTATTGTATTATTATTATGTAATAATTTATAATATTATTTATTATATAACGCCAGCAAAGCCGCGGCCAAAGTCTAGCAATACATAAATAAATGTACCTATAGCTTTACTGTTCATTGAAAGCAGGAATTATTGACTAAACATACCCTCCAAAACTTCAAAGTACAGAGCGATATCGACATCTAAAGAGACCCATGCGAAGCCTAACTGATCAACCGAATGGCCATTTATTAAAGAGCCCCGCGCCACTTAAATTTCGAAGGCTCTGGTATTAGGCAGTAATGGATTTAAAAGCTTAGAGATTTAAATATAGAATAAATTCCTTCTGAATCCAGTAAATACTGTATTAGGAGGAACTTCGATCGCTATTCGCGGTGATTAACGAACATTTAGTAAGCCGCGTCGTCTTAATACTACAAATATAAAATGAGAGTAGTCTAACTACGGGAGAAACAGAAGTTTATATACTTTGTCATTGTTATTAGAAGTTAATTATTGTAAACCTTACATGTTCAACACACTTATAGTCATTCGCGTACTTTCTATATAAGTAGCCTTATTTTATAAACTGTCCTATTGCCGAGCACGTGCATTTTCTCAGTAGATATAAAAGAGAGTTCATAGTTTACCACGTAGGCCCAATACAGATTGATAAGCTTCACAACTTTTAAAACATTGTAAAAAATTCTTAGACATGCAAGTTTCTTTTCTGTGTTTTTTTTTCACTTTCTAAGTAAGTACTATTTATGCATAATTTCTTTGAAAAGTCAGAATAGTATGCTATACCATGGTTAAATAATTTTTTCTAGCTTATACGTTACCTGTTAAAAATCATTAAATATTTTAAGCGTTGAAAAAGTTTACGAGTTTTAAGGGTTTTGGAAACACATTTTGAAAAGACATGTGTAAATAATCTGATCAATATAACAATACAATTATTTGTATAATTAGTTCTGTTAATGTATTTGCCGTGGTATATAATATATTGCACTAATTGTAATATGCAGCAGCAACTAATTAAATAATTGCAAAGACCCACGTCGGATGACGAAATTGAAAACATGTGTCGACACTTCTTTCGCTCTACGAGGCATCCTTAAAACAGCAAAATAAAAATATATAATGATTCGTTAATTTGCCATAAGAATTAAACTACTGTACTCTCCTATTGTAGAGGTGGTGGATCCAAAGATGGTTGTGGACAAGTGATAAAAGACTCGGTGCGGTCTCGGAGCGCCGCCGACACAGATTTACGGCTAGACAATCCTGTCGAGCTTCCATTAAATTGAACTGTTAACGTCGATTTATAACAAAATCTGCAGATGCACGGATAAAGTCCAGGAGGAAAGACAGGTACTGTTACTTAATTAAGTTTCCAGTTTCTCTACTATCGCGTCTTATTTATATTACTCCGAATCAGCAAATGATCTGATTTTGATTTATATATTATCTCGGTTTAAAGTTCTACTAAAGTTCACTGTGTCGTAATGGACTTTACAAACATTGAAACAACGGACATAAAGTACACCCAGATTCAAGAAAAATATTTGTGGATCACACACATAGTTATCCCGTGTGGGGACTGAACACCGAACGCACGTCGTCTAGTTACAACTTACAACTAAAAGTGTTTACTGACTTTTGTTTCAGAGAGCCAGTGCTCATAATCTATTCTGTAACAAAGGTTATACAAGGTTAATTGATAAATACTAATAACCTTTTATCCGGGACTTGGACTTATGATTTACCACTTTTGATAATTTATTACGTGTTTTTTTAATACAACAATACGAATGTTGAAATTAATTACCCCAATCGCACGATTAAAAGTTAAGACATGTTGCAAAGGAAGGCAGTCACACAACTAAATAACACATCGCAGCTCGGCAGGCATTGTGCGGCAAGCGGAGGGCAGCTTTAAACTTTCAAAATATGTTTTTTTGGTAAACGTATTTGGTTTTGTAAAATCGGTAAAACAAAAGTTGTCAAGTTTGATGTTTTATGTAAGTTATTAGAATTTTTATTTAAGCCTAGCCAAGAGAAAAGTTTGTACAACGGATACAAAGTTCTCTCAGCATATTGCGTGGAACAAAGAGTGTGAGATTTGGTATTATTAAGTTCATATGGAGAACGAGAGTAGAAAGTTAAAATTTATAATAGCAAAAATATCTTTTTCCCGACCACTGGGCGACCACTAACTTAAATTAATGTATATTTTTCTTAATAAAATTGTAAGCTGTATGTAGCCTACGCTGAACAAATACTTGATTTTACCATACAGATATATTTTATACCTCGTCACAACTAGAGGCACAATATTGTAGATGTGTATGATCTGACCCAGTACGTGAACTTTTATTCTGAATGAGTTGAGTTGGATTTTCATAAAACAGATATCCCTAACAGACAAACGTATGAGAAAGATGCAAAATGAATTGTGAATATTAATTTGTTCTATTTTAGTTTATGAAGTTTATCTCCCTCTCTTTCTCTTTACTCTGTTTTAGTTTAATGTTGAAACTAACATTTTATTAAACAGGTAGCAGATAAAAATGATATTTACCTATCAAGTCTTGGAATGCAACTTATCATTAAAAACCTATTGTGTCTGGCCACCGGTGTGCAGTTGTGACTGAAAAGGCTAAGTATATAAATTGCGTAGTCCTGAACAGAATAATAATTATGCAAAATCAAGTTGTGAGAAGTTCTAAAAGTTAATATGGCACCTATTTCATACAATTAGTTTTCTATAGGAATCAAAACTCTTCAACGCTCTTACATTCTTTATGCGGTATATTTTATTTTAATAAATAAACATCTCCCTCTTCCTCATGCAAATCTCCCTCTTCATATTAAAAATAAACAGATAGAATTTCTAAAAATTATAGTGTTAGTCGCTTTTGAAGAAAACACGTCGCGAGAAAAACATTATGAACAACAAGACAAAAATAAATCTGTTTCTCTATATTTATTAAGTGCAAAGTGGGAAATGTGTGACAGTGACAGTATTCACTAGAGAGAAAAATAATCCTAGCTTAAAGATATTAAGCTAACATTAATAGAAAGGAAGCTAATGAAAACATTTAATTATAGAACTTGTTGTCTGCTAAGATTGTAATTTGTTCAAAATGTAGGAAAAAAAACTTCAGTAGTTCACATTGAAAAGGAATTATATAAATATTAATTTCTCTTAAAGCATTGAAGTAGGGCGCGTGCTAAAGATGATGAGAGTGTGCGTTTACCATTTTTATAGTGTTTTTAATGTATTCTTAGTTAAGTAATTATTTTAACATTTCTCTTTCAGTTCCCAGCTAGCTTTAAAATTAATTTGTCTCTAGATATCGGCAAATTGGTTTAAATATGATTACAATGAAGCCGAAAACACTGAAATTTTGGTCCTATGTTGGCATCATATCCAGAACACCAACCTGGCAGTAGCTGGCAACGTGAACGTTTAAGTCATTGCCTAACTTGTACACTCAAAATGGTCGTGTCTTTTTGCGAATTATCATCTTACCGATTAATCTTATATGGAAATAGAGTAATAATAAACATACCTCCTCACTCTTATATGTTATTAGAAATCCACAAGGCCCTTGTTATTTAAATATAAAAGCCAAACAGCCATTACAATAGTCAGTTGTACATTTACATGCTGTTGGTGCTTATAGTGCAGGTTCTCCTTTTTTAAGCGCCAGTCGCACACATGTACCAACAGCTATGTATAATATTAAATAGTGTAGTCCAAACTAACATGTACTTATGTTACAGCTCCTAAAGCCTCACTAAATAATTATATTATATATGGTACATGTTCAATAATGTACTTTCTTAAACTCTTCTCTTCACGTGTAACACTAAAGTTGTCTACCATTTTCGATATTAGATCATAAATTAAGCCACATTGTTGATGTTATAAGGCCAAAGTCGATATTGCGAACAATGTACCTACCGCTTAACCTGAACTATGTTTTTATAGGATATATTTATTGAGGTTCTGTGTACACAAGCTTCCAAGTAAAACTTTCGTCCGTTCTCATATATAAAATAAATATTATTTATGTAGTAGAACCTCATCCTATTTTCAGTATAAGTATGTTGACTGCTCGTTGGTTTGGTAGTAAAAAAAGTGACCGCTAATGCGATTGCCAATAGAGTTTTTATCTGCCTTTTTATAGAATTATTTATTTCTATAAGCTATGTTACCAAGAACTAAAAATACAAAGATTACTTTAATACCATTCGGAACCTAATAAGATAAAATAAACCTGTCACACCTGGTAGGACCTAGATAACTACACCTGTAGTTATCATATGACTGTATAGGTACTGGTGACGTATCTGCTTTTTGATTGCAGGCGCGCAAAAAAGATGGCGACATGCCTCTAATACGCTCCCATATTTTCACATAACCAAATTAAAATATAAACTTTCCCTTTATATTTTAGTAAATTTTGATACTATTTTCAATAAAAGGTATCTTTTTGTTATTGCATATACAATGATGAAAAGACAAATCTAGGTAGCTATGCCATTAAAGCGCTTGCCACACTAGTTAGTGGTCGCACTAGTTTAAAACTTATTATTATAAAACTTATTATTCCTTATGTCGGCTATGACCTGTTCCTAAGCGTATCTAGAAAGAAGTCTTATACACTCTTTACTGGATGTAGACCGAGTGGTGGAATGGTTTTCTGTCAAGACACATCGAAACAGTTCTGAGCCTGTGACAAATATACACAGTTGTTTCGCATATTCTTAAGTCAACGCGTTATTCAATATGTATATAATCATATCGGTCAAAATGGAGAATCACTATTTGCAAAATTCTCGTAAATATCTAGTACTAGTATTGTCTTATGTTTACGCGAATGTTACACATTGAAATTAAACACTTTATACGGATTTCGTCGCGTTGTTTATAAAATAAACTTTAAAACACTTTTATTGCATAATTATGAAAACTCTAACACTACTATTATTGAACTTTACTAGTATTTAGCTATTTAATTTAATTAAAACTATTTATATTTAAGTTTACACACAGACAACCGTCTCAGACCCCGAATAAAGCCAGCCACAGTCGAGCGCCAGCCTGCCATACTACCATAATATGTAAGTTTAATATACCTTTAATATACCAAGGTGTGCACCTAATGTATGAAAATATGACAGGAGTAGTTATCAGTTCAGTTTTGGGACTAATAATATATATTAAATATTGGAATGCAAATATTGAAAGAAAATTTAAATTGTGGTGTTCGAGCTATGAAGAGGTTGTTGGCTATTTGCTCAAAATCCGTGCTTCAGTTGTTAAATATTCTTAGGAAATCTGTCGCTTGACTCAAGGCAAGTAACCATACCCGGGAAGAGATATTCTATTTTAACATTAAATTATATAATTTTAAATAGTATACTCATGACATTTCATTAATTATTAACATCCAACGCTATAAAGCGGTTTGCAAAACTTATAATAATAGCCGTTCCCATTCCGACATTATTCCGCCTCGTAACTTTAATATTAAGTGGCATATTTTAATTAGTATTATTAGAATGAAGTTCCCGACTTACTCTCACTTTCGTGTAATGAACGGTTAATTAAAGAGAAGATCGTTTGAAATAAGTAAATTAGCAATTGCCAAGGAACAATTTAGCTTGGAGACCTAGCTCCCATTATTGTCTCCGAGGGACAGGGCAGGCCACTCAATTAGATCGTATTTCAGAATAATGGGATTGAGAAGTCGTTCAGTTTCCGTTAACTGCAATTTTATAGTTCTTCCTGTGGCCACCCCTCGTTTCGCGGTCAAACTTTTCCAATTATACTATTGAATTAATAGAAATTTCATAAATTACTCACATTGTGGGCGTCTCTGTATTTGTTTATAGGGCTTTTGTTTACTCCTACTAGTCTACGAATGTGATCAAATGGAGAACACATAATAAAATAATTATATTTGTTGGTGATTGTTATCTTTACGTACAGCCGCTTGATTAATAAGAGCCTTTATGCTATCTTGCATAAAAAACTGCATCCCTGATGCGTCGAGTGCGGGGCAGCACGAATCACCTGCTAGCTATTATAGCCGGTGATATATATAGCAGTATATGGAGACACTGGCTAAATATCCATAAACCAGCTACCAGGATTGTCTCCATATAATTTTACCAGCTGTGCCAGTGGATTCGCCCGCGTAGTTGGTGCTTGTGTTTGCCGCGCCGCTCTTGTGGGTCGTTGCGTGATGTTAATTATATTATGTTCCTATCTACTTACATTCTTTAAAAGTTCGAAATAAAAATGTATTATTATTATTATTAAACAGGAGACACAAATTATCAAATGCTGATTCCCTGCTTGGTCAAAAGCCCGTAATTCAAATGATACAAGTTAGGTAATGATCGCGATTGTTAAAAGGATGTGACGGTATGTAGTATTCAGTTTTTTACAATGAACGAGCTAAGGATGACTTACGATCCGTTTTGGAACAGCTTTTATACTCGTGAGTTCTAATGTTACTGGGTTATGGGTAAAAATACTATATTTATTATAATATATTCTTTATCCTGGTAACGCAGCAATAGTGTATGTGTCTGTGGTTTCGGTTTCAATCCAGGAGCCGGGAAAAGTATTATTGAGCTTTTCTGTCAAAATGTGGAATGATACACATACTCTTTTGCCTATGCCCCGAAGAAGTAACCTACCGAGGCTGACTCATATCTTGAAGGATCTATTACACACATATATTTGTCTTAAAATAAACAGTGGAACTTTCTTTATACTTGTTCTTTTTACACAAGGCTATATTTTATTTCACAAGGATCTCGTACAATTGCATTATACTGAACACAACACTGGTGTTGTTGTTTTTACTTACGTTAGCAATTCCTTATTTTTTGAATAAAGATTATTAATTCAATGGATGGCTGAATATGTTATTACAAAAATGAGTTCTATTCTTCAAACATCAAGATAATCTATTCTAAAAACCACGAAAAAAATTATGCTTGCAAATATACGCGTAGAGGCACGCAAGTTCCATACTCTATATGTAAACTGAATAATTCTCAAAACATGGAATTAATGCGTCGCGCTTCTTTACTCGCCAAGCAAGTAAAAGTGTTTTTGTGATGTCTGAATAACAGAACTCATTTTTGTAATAACATGGCCATTGAGTGTTAATTGAGTGTAATCCTTACCGATAGCATTAACATGTAGAGCATAATTAACTACTAACTCATTAGGACAACTCCCGCACTAGACATAATTTCTGTGTCGGGGGACTTTACAAACATTAAAACAACGGACACAAAGAAAGTCCGGACTCAACCATTTGTGGATGACACAAATTTTAGTCCCGTGGATTCGAATCCCATCGAATCCTACAACACTCGGCGCAGTGGCAGTGGAGAGGCGACCACTTAAACAAATACGACATCTGTTTTTATGAATACCCAGCCAATTTTGGATCTTATCTCAGGTGGGCGAGAGTTCAGAGTAAAGTGACTTTACTAGTATTACTTTACAAAGCAAATCTAAGTCCCACAAAATAATAAAATGAAACGTATCTATTTCTTAGTTAAAAGCACTGCAATGCAGTCGCACAAACACGAAGACATAAAAACGGAACCTTGCAAATCATCCAAAAGAAAATACGGCGGTGTTCAAATCACGATCTTGTTCGTAGCTTGGAAATATTTTTATTTTCTAGATTAAAGGAAAGATCGACATTCCTATGTACACGTTGTAGATATAGAGTTGCTCCCTAGAGAAACAAAATCATTTCATAACGGTACCAGTTTCTGCGCTCACCCTTTTTATAGCCGAGATGAATTATGACATAAAATATTTATCTCCTTTCGGGGATATGTAATGGTAGCGCTGCTTTTTAGATGATAATGCAGTAAATATCCTTTTGATTATATGAGAATATTGACAAGTTGTATAAAATAGATGATAATGCAGTAAATATCCTTTTGATTATATGAGAATATTGACAAGTTGTATAAAATAGCTTATATGAAACTAGTAAATAATTTATTGGAGGCTATTAGGTTTAGTGACTTGTTCACGATATTCTTGTTTCATAAACAGGATTGTTGCTATCTATTTTTAATCTTTGAATTCTTTTTTATTGCATTATTTTCTCGGTAATATTTTGCTTTAAACCTTGCCGGCTGAGACTTAAATGGATTGCCCGCAAAAGTACTATCCACTCACAGAATGATCGAGATGGCGACGTCGAGTAGCAGCACCTGTACCGTGCCGTTTCTTTCGTTGAGTGAGAACGGCAGAGGTCCTATAACCCCCTTAGGCCCGTACCTAGTCCTGCTTGTGCCTTGTTTCCTCTTTCTCCTTCATCTTTGTGGCAACACGTGTGTAATGCTTTGGTGTTGCAAACTCACCATGGCTTAGGCATAAGGCAGTCCGTCAGCTTGTTACTTGAGCTCGACGATAGCAATAAGACACAACCATTAGCGGCAGTTAACATAGACAGGTGCGCCACTAGCACGTCTACTAATAAGAGCAATAAAAAAGATTTGTAATTACAACATTTATAATTATAATATTTTTCATGCATGTATATAATTTAAAGACGTTAGTAAAAGCATTTACATGCGTTATTAAATTTTTATTGTATAAATTAAAACATACGATGATATATATTATAATTATATATATACGAATAATTATTAAAGTTAATTATCAGGGTTAAAAATAAATAATTTATTTCCCTTTAAAATTACAGATAGATGTGTGAGTAAGTACATGATGATATGACATGATTACTTAAGAACCAGCAGCAATGCACTTTTATGTATATAGGACTTCTGTCTCCCAAACTAAGTAAGAACAGGAGGAACACTGACTCCCAAGATACAGGTATCTTGGGAGTCAGTGTTCCTCCGCTAGATTTATGACGTTAAACAGCAGTGAAATAGTATAATAATTTACATGGGTACATATGTATATTGTGACTTGTGATGTAAAAGACAGGAATCAAATATTATTATTAAAAGAATAATCCTCTGAATATGTCTTACATACATAACTCCACCATTAACACCCAAATACCCAATCTTTGCATGGGCCAAACGTATTATAATCATATTTTATGTTGACGGAAGCAAGTACGCACAACCCCTTAATCCCCAAACAGAAAAGATACGCAGAAAATTGAAGAATAAATAATATAATATGTTTGATTAATACATATATACACACATTTTACTTGCAAACATACTTCTCCATTTACTTTGCACAAACAATGTTAATATTGATCTCTTTTATAAAACATTCCGACTTACGTAACAAAGCTGATGTTATATTTACATTTCACTCTGGAAGGATTATGCGAGGATATAGAAGATCCAAATATGGCCAATCATGTTTAGATCCCATGTAATGGAGCATGCAGCATGCCTTATAGTAGTGACAATGTCAAACTTCATATAACTACTGAGAATATTGATACACCCGAGATCTCATACTTGAACCTGAATGAATCTTAATCATTTAGTCCATCAATAAAAGGAGCGACTCTGTTGTAGTTACCTGGACCTCGGGATTACACTCAAACATAAGTTATGCGACGTGAGCAACCAGGCTGATGTTTTATCCATACTAAGAAATAATAATAGCAGCTCTAATTATGAATGTCCTACTGCCGAGTCTCGTCGTAATTTAAAAAGGGTTAGGCTTTTGTCGATCACACTGACTAGTGGGTACACGTTAGCAAACTTTCCACATCTTCAAGAGCATTCCTTTTTAATCATTCATACGTGAAACCATTAGAAATACAGGTTTCATCCCTTGTTACCTTTTACCGTTAAAGCGAGCGATCATTACCTAATCAGTACACGTACATCTGTATATCTTAGAAAATAGTCTAACTGTATTTAACTAGGCTATTGTTGCTTTCTTTATACATAACTAGCTGTCCTCCATGCCACGATGCCTCGCATGCATCTCGTAGCGCGTAGCGTTATGTCATATAGCCTATGTTACTTCTAAATCAAGCAGCTTTCTAATGCTGAAAGAATAATTAAAATCGGTTATGTAGTTTTTGTGTTCATTTATTACAAACAAAAATAAAAATCTATTCTCTTTATATTTGTATAGATACCTATAGACAAATTCAAAGTAAGAAGCAATCATGTACCGTGCCAGCGGCGTCTAATTGCTTAAAGAAGCACCGCTTTAATAAATTCCGATTCTGGGTAAATAGCCGATTTATTAACAAGTGCTTTCCTTTTAAATTAACCCTCTTGTTCTTTAAGCAAGTTCAAATAACTGATCTTGTTTTGCTTTGATTACCTCGTTAATCCCGTGGTGTAAGGTACGGCTTGTATTTGCAGCACTTCCTTAGATATTGGATACCATTCCTTGATCGGGCAGTCTTTTAAGGATTTTCTGTTAGGAATAGGTTTGCTTCAGCACTGATTCTGGATGTGTGCCTGGTAAACGGCAGAAGTCTAGCTTCATATAACTTAGGATTTAAAATATAACTAGCGACAAGCTGGATGTGTTTTGCACTTCAAGAAAATATAGGCGTTAATCTATTTGCTTGTATGTAATACATTTCACTTTCGTAGATATAGAATGGCTGGTTTCGTTATATAAACGTTGTGTAAAAGAGAGCGATTTTCACAAAGAGTTACGTTTAAGGAGTACTCTTGGCCTTGAATGTGAACGCGGGTTCTCAGTGCGGATTATTCTTAATACAAACTAGGCATGAGCCTAGGGTTGCGAGAGATTATATTACACGTGTCCTAGCCTACCTAATTATTTTTTACAATATATGGCTGCTAAAGGAGCGTCTATGAGGTGCTAGTCTAGGGCGCTCTCGGCATTTAATCTGCCTCTACGTGTACAATGTTATATTTTTTCATTTATTACTAGCAAATATTCTTGTTAACGTCTTGAAGTAAGCTAAATACTTGTGTTACGAATGAGTTTATGTCGGTAATGGGTGAGATCGAAACCACTGAACTAACTGATATAATGAAGGTAATACATAGTCTTATATCGGATGGTTGCTAATTAGGTAATGTTAGATAAAATATTGCTACATTAATTAGTTAAAATGTACAAGAAATCATATCACGTGAATTTATGCGTAATGGTACATAAATTATTCAAAATCAGTATCACAAAACGCGTTCTAAGATAAAATTATTTATTTTAGAATCTCCTATAATTGCGACTAGAAAATATCAACAAGGAATTCTTTTTCATTTCAAGGATTCCTTGGTGATATTTCTGCCAGTTTATACTTCTTTCAAAACGAATAATTGATTTTCTACATAGTTTCACGCCTACATATCTCTGAAAGTATGGCAGATCGTATGTTTTAATTTTATTAAAACTATTCAAGATGGTCATGTCGTACTGATTGTAATATTCCATACCCATAAGGCACAAAAATCTGTGTGATCCACAAATTGTTTCTCTGAGTTTATGTTTTCTTTGTGTCCGTTATTTCAATATAGTGTATAAGTGCCCTAGTACTTGTATGTACTTTTCTTTGTAGACGGGTAATTAAATAAAGATGGAAGAGTAATGAATTCTTAAATCGACTTTCTTATTAATTTATGTTTCTTTTTAATATAATGTAGATATCAAAAATAAACATTGTTATACATACGATTAAATACGATTTAGAAATCGTCATAAAAGAATAACTCATTCGTATTTTCCTAGATCCACGTGCAGCGTTCATTACGGTAGTATTATTATTTACCGGACTGCCGAGATTAACAAGATTTCCTGCAATTTATTCAGCTAGCCTAATAAATTGCAGGTCATCTGTGAGAACATTTGTCACGAGTCAGTAATTTGTGGGAATGCGTGGTTTTCTTCATATTCCCTCAGAGTAATCCTCAAATGTAATTTGTCAAAATTTCAACGTTCCGTCGAGACGGGATTCCTCCCCGCCTCATACCTAAGTCCGCTTGATAAACTCAAATGTATTATTTTACGTCACAACGGTGTTAACAGTTAGTACGCAATATTATCTTTATCTCTTCATGAATTTGTAATCTAAATTCACACCTACATAAGTCTTGGCTCTAGAAAGGAGATATAATAGATATACTGCTAATATACAGGATTGCGGAATGCACGAATAGCACAGTGATTTAAAGTGGCTATTTCGCTACACTTGATGATGAGGTAGTGGCGGAATGAGTTCGGTCATGGGAATTTACGGGACATAAATTTTATATAAGTGTTATGTTATCCATAAATGTTATGCGAATTCTGAGTGTTCTTTGGGTGCGTATGTCCGCATATTATATAATGCGCAAGTTGCCTTAAAAACACTTAGTTTATAGTTTTACTTTTTAAACATGACTCCAAATGATCCTATAAGCAAAACTTGTTTTTTATCTGGTTAATATACTTCGAATGAATATTTAAAGTGATGCTACAATACATGTCCCCGTTATTTTAATCTCACGACGCGCATGTCATGTGAGTAGTAAGTTGGCTAGCTACGATAATTCTGTTACGACATAAAATAAGATTTATACGTCAGTAAGTTATGCATCATTATTACAAACTGTGACAATTCTATGTGAAAAGTTTGAGGGCCGCTCTCAAGGGAAAGTGTGGTAATTAGCCCACTTTGACACTATTTACCTTCCGCTGAAACATCCCTTAGTTACAGAGAATACTTGAGTCGTTTTGCTAAACTCATGCAATAATGTTTAACCATTATGTATTATATGTATATCTATCTAGTGCTGAATTCATAACAGTATCGGTATTTGACGTCTAGGATTCATCTTTTTATGTCTCAAACATAGTTTAGATATTAAATATATAGATTATATTAACGCACGCCATCGTCAGGCTAAAGGTAGTTGACAATTATTTTTACTAATCATTTAAGCAGAAAATATATTTGCTAATATACAAATATATATTATTTCTTACCTTTATAAATTCTGGACTTGCTGAACGATTTCTAAGATTCGTCACTAATCACAATTATATATCAATTGTATAGACTGCACGCATGACGTAATGGTTTAATGGTTGCCACCGCCACCAGTGCCAACCATTAACACTAAGCCGAACCTACAAGTGGGCCTACAAGCCTAGATGGGACAAAATCAGTGTGATTTAAAAATGGTTGTAACGAGTCCATGCAGAGTCCATGTTGAGTGCATTCTTTGTGGCCGTTGTTTGAATGTTTGTAAAGTTCCAAGCTATATAAGATTTAATACAACTGCAGCAGTTGTCTTTTTAAATAAAAAACAAAGACAAGAACATAGTCTGTAGATACACTAGTCCTCATGAATATATGTATGCTATGGTTTTAAAACAAATCACGCAACAAAAGCAGAGCGAGGCAACTTGTAAAAAATAAAATTTATATATAACTTACTAATATTCTAAATTAGTACTGCGTCAAATATTTCGTTCGGCATAAATCTATAAACATTCCAAACAAAGATCACAGCTAACTTGAGGATCCTTCGGCAATTATGAGATATATTTGTGGTGTTTATATAATGTCGATTAGTTTTCCTGGCCTATTGTCGTTGTCAGAATTGAATGGTTCAATGAATTGTGAATACCATTTAACCACTTCCATAACAATTAGATTGTTCCGAAAATTGAATATGAATTTCAACTCACGATCAATTAGAACTAGATTTCTGTCCCTTCATACAATTATGAAATATTTACTTGTCGTCCTTAATACAATTTTACTAAACTTTGCCCACTGCTTCGCTCACGTTAATCTAGATTTTGACAACAAAATACTATCTGTCATGAACAGTACTATTTTCTGATTAAAAAGTGTATGCATAATTTCATGATGATCGGTCCAGTAGTTACGGCGTGAAAACGTTTCAAACAAACAAACTCACATTCGCATTTTCAATATTAGTTAGGATTATATTTATTCCGAAAGGTGTCTGTTGTAATAAGCTGAGTCGCTTGTGAAACTGTTTGTTTAAGCTTAAATAATTCGCACTGAAGAATGTTATTGATAATGATTCAAACGATAATAGTAATCATGGTAGCAATTTCTGCAAACATCTAAGGTTAATTAGACATAATTACAGAGAAAAGACTAGATACCTATCTATCAAATCTATATAAAAGAAATTACCTTTTTTGTTACGTTCAGATTTTTTTATTACATTTAGGTACTTCTTTTTCAACTGCTTTGTTGAACCGAAGCTAACGTTTGCGTGTAGAGCAAAATGTACCTGGGCTTTTGTAAGACAATTTTCAGTAACAGCACAGAGTCGGGCAATATGCGAATAAAAAAAACGCGGTTAAATATGGCTATAAAACTCTTACTTCGCGGATACACGAGCATGATTGTATTTTTGCTTAATTACTATTTTCCAACATCAGACCGACTTACCTAATCTTTTAATTGAAATAAGTTAAAGTAAGTTGTTAGTTTATATCAATCATATTTTCTACATTACTCTAAATTACATTTTTCTAAAACACTCAACAAAACAGACTACAATATCCTGTAAATAAAAGTGTTAATATTACATTGGTACATTTTTATACAATGGTGCCAATTCTGTTGTCACAAAATTCCCTTATCTTAGCTAAAAATCTTTAAAATTTAGTTTAGTCCTGTCAAACGACATTTCGTATTCTGAAATCGCTAAAAGTGACAGGACTAAACTAAATTTTAGAGATTTTTAGCTAAGATAAGAGAATTTTGTGACAACAGAATTGGCACCATTATCATTGGAACTTCTATAAGTTCACTGGACATCTGAAGGTATTAACTTTGCTCGGGAAACTTCTTGTGTAATCTAGATGTCAGTTTTCATCCTCAACTTGATCCAAAAAAGGAAAATAAATACATCGTTATAACTGACAAAACAATCGGCATGTTTTGTTTCATATTTATGCCATGCTTACAATGACTGAACATAGTGGTTTGGATGGTTGCCTCGCCATTGCGTCTGTGCCGAGTGTTGTGGCCTCGATACCCCCACGTGACAAAACATTTTGTAATCCATAAACAGTTGTTCCGAGTCGATCCTTTCTTTATAACCGTTGTTAGGATGTTTATAAAAATCTCTGAAACACAAGATATATCTATTTTAAGTGCGAGAGTTGTCTTTTTAAAAAGAAAAATGACTGACACAAAATAGTTGTTTTGTTTTAGAAGCCGTTCACTCTCTCCGTTTGGGAAAGCCAGATAACCCACATACACCAGGTAAGTAGGTTTTAATGAAATATTGAACAAAAGAAAAAATCGACACCAACTTATAGTTATGCTTTATTATTTATAGAGTAATGCTTATTGAAAACTTGCGGGTTGAATTTTACTGTGAAACAACCTTTGTTGTTCCGAGAAACCTAGAATAACCAGACACGAAACAACCTTTGTTGTTCCGAGACTGGGTCTTCTAGGTTTCAGTTGTTAAAATGTGTCTTTGTGTATTAAAGGGCCTGGAACGAGCACAGTTTTTATTTAAAAATAAGAAGTTTACACACACATAATCAATTGTATAGCAAATAGTATCGTCCCCCTACGTTTAAATTACATTCGTAATTTCATACCTTTCAAAGCTAACGAAAATTTATTCATCCTTTCGCATAAAATAACCCCTGAATAATAAAAACTGGGTCACTACAGGAAAAATATCGAGAGAAAGATTACAAATCGTCTGTGAACTACGAGTAATGTGTCACAGAAATTCACTGCTGGTATGAATCGCCAGTGAGCACTAAATAAAAGAGGGGAAAAATACTCAAAAATTTACTACCGAGTTTTTACGAATTTTCTTTTGGCACAGCTAGACGTTATTACCCAACGTTATAAGTATTCATTTCACTGGTGGAATTTAGACAAAGATCGCGACGGTCCAAGTTAATTGAGTGTAATGTTCTTATTTGCATATTTTTATCAATGTCTTTCGGTCTCGGGCCTATCGTGAGTTTCGACATAACTGGTAATTGAAGAGGTCTCAGCGAGTCTGTTCAAATGGAATTACTTGTTGTTATTAAATCAATTAAAGTTTATTGCTAGTGAAGAAAGTCACTTCACTTTCTTCACTAGCCATAAACTTTTATTAAACTGGTAAAATAAAAATATTTTGGAGTATCTTTCAATTTTCTTCATTAATTTTTGACTAGAATAAATGGTTCATAAAGTTTATAATATAAACAAATTTCTACAAATTAAATGCGAATGTTACGTTAAGTAACTTTAAATTCTTTTGCATGCTATGTATTAGCAAAACATATATGAACTATATTGTACCGTAACTCCTCAATTAATGCAAAAAAAGAATACTATTCTTATATAAGCAGTATAATCAACGCTATAAATATGACAGAATCGCAGATTGACAACTATTATTAAGAAAAATATATATAATAAAACCGACTATCTGCATTAGTATTATCAAGTAAGTAGTAGCACAGAAGTGTTGGGTAACAATCACAAACTCTGGCTACCGTAAAAGAGTGCTTTGCAGTCAGGAATACCATTTGTTACACTTTGCGAAGACAGTGAACGTTCGAAGTTCCAAAGATACGGTTTGCAGAATGTATACAGGATAGCATAAGAGTTCTTCAGAAACAGCTGCAAAACGACGTATGCAGTAGTCAAAACATAGCTTCTTCATTGCAGATTTAGCTCGGTTAAGCCAGATACTACCGACATCGTATATTATCTTTTATAAATTAGTACTGTTATAAAACTTATATTTACATAAGTATACTTTTGCGATGGAAGCAAAAAGATAGATTACTTATTTTCTCTCTTTATTTATGATAACGAAGAAACTACGTAACCTACAACGAGTAAAAGCCGAATTGAATTAAAGTTTGAACTAAAGTTACCTGAGATCGTGCATGCTAACATATCATAGTTGTAAGACCATGTCATATTAATAACCAAGTGGTGTACGTAGGCCATACAGATTTAGTTTAGCTTATTTCTGACATTTATTCTACGATAAGTCAAATGTGTTCTTTCAAAATTGTAACAGTTGTTCGATTAGCATCTTTAACAATGGATACTAAAATATTAAGTCACTTTACATCCAAAGCAGATGTAATTCGCTCTTGGAAGATTTCTACAAAACAAATTATCATAAAAACAAATCCTATTAACATTAATCTTACAGAGACTTTACTAAATATAAACCCGGCCCTCTTCTACATAAGCCTATTAAAACTTTAAGTTAGTACTCCCTCTCAAACCAAAGAAAACTGTATAAAATTCATGAACAGCTGAAGACATTCCTAAGGTCCCAATGAAACAGTAAGCCGCTATAATCAACTTCTGCAAACTGTTATAAAACGTTACTGAGAAAGGAAATTCTTGTATTGTTGCACTGTAATGGATCAATCTTTCAATGATAATAATAGAATCAGCCCTGTTCATAACCTATCCCACTGCTGGGCACAGGCCTTTCCTCAGTATTCCTCAGCCACGCTGGCCCAGTGTGGGTTGGCAGATATCACATATTTTCGAGAATATTATGAGACCTCTGCGTGGCAGGCCAGCGGTTTCTAACTAGGCTATCTTACTAGGGATTTCATCAAATTGTTAAGTGTTACGTTATAGGCTGATCATACGAGTTAACATGAGAAACGTACTTCAAAATTGGTCATAAATTTTTCGTCAGCGCTCAATGGGTTAAAACACATATAACCAATGTATTTACGGAGAGTTAATGCTAATAGCATATTTTAAATATATTATTCACTGGTAAAAGTCCAGCAAAGCCAAAATGATTTAATTTCATTCGATTTAAAGCATAATCTCGTACGTTTATTTATTTTAAAACTGCGAAAAATTCAACGCTATCAATTTTTTACACCGCTACCATATACACGTAATATATCGCGCTAAAGCATTAGTTTTACACTAATTCCCACACGGTAAAATTAAAAGTATACGCTTTTAATATTACTCGTATACGAATAAAATGTTCTATATTTTTAAGCGGATTTATAATTATATTTGTGCACAAACTACAGTAGCTCTAGAGTAGACATAAGCAAGTTTGTTTAAACATATACAAGCATTCTGATAGCTTCAGAATCAAAGAAGTTGCGAACGTTCTTTACCTTTTACGTGGCAAAGTGTCTCTTTCAATGTAAAGAGTTGCAAAAGGTTTAATTCCCATTAGAGAACTGACGTTTTATACAGTTATAGGTTAATGGAGTTACGTAGGTACCGGGGCACGGGGAAACGGCTGCTTGTAGTTCCACCGGTGAGATTGTGTCAACATAGATAGAGATTAAAGCGCAGCTTGCCAAGTTTTCTATTATAAGTGAAGGTGGAATAAATTATACAAGTTAAGTCGTGAGTGCAACTGCAACGTTTACAGACAAGTTTTGTTCGTTTGCAAATTAGAAATAAACGACTTAGGTTATGTTTCTTTTCGACAATGAATAATAATGTAATAAAATTCAGTTATGAAAATAATATGTTTTTGCACTAGGTGGCAAACAAACACACTGTCCGCCTGTTGCTATGGTATTGCACAAAGATAGTTTATCATCTACGTACTAACGATTCCACCAAACCCGTGTACCTACAGAGATCACTGTTCCCTTTATCAATAAAATGTCATTTAAAACAAGTTTTAAGTCCCCGTAATCGCGGCAACACTGAATAGGTTTATTTGTTGTAAGGTGTAAGTACTTTGATTGTTATTCTAAATTTAAGAAATATAAAGTACTATCGGTTAAACTCATGACTTTGGTCATAAGCAAAGAATTTGAATGCGATGGAGTCTTATTATGTCAGGGTTTATTATAAATTCACAGAGCAACCCAAAAAGAGTTATAAATTGCTAAATCCACGGTAGAACTAGTCAATAAGTTAATGTTCTAAAATTAATGGTCTTGCTTCAATAATGTACTGTGAACTGATAGCTATATCAGAAGCGCTCTCGTACGCATTATCTCTTAGTTCTAACCACATAGTAATACTGTCCGATTCTAAATCTGCCCTTCTGCATTTGGCTCGGCTACCCTCACGATTGCGAGGTTCCCCGATAGCCTATTGTATCCTTAAGACCATCAAACAATTGAGCACTTTGAATAAAACAGTGATAATTCAATGGATTCCATCTCATATTGGCATCATTGGTAACGAGGTAGCAGACCGGGCGGCAAAGGAAGCTGTGAATGACGGAGTGCCTTATAGTTATATACCTATTTACACCGATCACATTCAGACAATTAAGAATACATGCAGGGCTAAATGGCAAGAATATTTTGACGAACGCGCGCGTATGAAAGGCATCTGGTATAAAACGATCCAACCCGGTCCTCCACTTTATCCATGGTTCCAAGAGATGGAAGCCAGCAGAGACTATATTGTATCAATGCTAAGACTTCGATCCGGACACATACCGTCTAATAAATTTGCACACTTAATGGGTAAGGTGGTATCACCGAATTGCACAACCTGTGATGTCATTGACGATGTCCAACATGTATTGACTGAATGTGTCCGGAACGAAAGTGTACGTCGTCAGTTTCTGAACAATAAATGTCATATAGGTCTCTATAACAGCATTTTGGCTTTTCCCGCGTCGGAGGAAGCCAGGAAGTTGTGTATTGTATACCTCGCAAGGGGCGGAAATGTTAGTTTATAGCCCCTAATTTATTATGTAGTCTTATGTAGATTAAGTAATTAATGTATCACTGTTATTATGGGGTGACGTCATCAAATTTGACAAAGTCCCTTTAAATAAAGATTAAAAAAAAAAAAAAGTTAATGTTCGACTTTCACACACACACACACACACACATACATAATAATTACACACATATGTATAAAAATGTGAATATAAAATCGGAATGGGTCAGAGATTGCTTCTATTCTTTTCAAATAGAAAAGAAATTTAAAATGATTATCTGATAATCTTCATCTTTCATCATTTCATCAAAATTCAAGAAATTAAGTTGTGTTTGTATTTCTATATTACCACTGTATATACCACACGCCAAACTCCATTTATATTTGTTGAAATTTATCTGCAGTTTATAGCGATGGCCTGACGCAATTGTTGTGTCACAACAATGTCTATATCGCTTGTCGAAAGGCTTTGTCAAAGTGCAAGCCATGTCCAATTTACAGGTACGCATCGCTACCTCCAAAGTGTTGCTGTTTATATCTTTCGAACTCTCTATTTAATACCGCAACGCGCCTTTGCCTTACAGTTGCATGAAATGCTATACTAGGAACGTCTTAGTGTTATACATATATTACTTCAATATTTGGTTTCATTAATTCACGGTTATAATATTCAAAGCCTGAGGTACATATTGAATGCCAGTTTTCTTATTGCTGAATTTTAAACAATTTTTATTAAATGTAAATCTTATAGTCTAACCATTAAAATAGCTTAAAATAGTAGAAAAGTTTAGGAGTAGTTTAATGGCTTAAAAATTACGAAATATTTTTTTTATAAAAATTCTTTTAATATAGACGAGATGACCTCTTCGACTTAAATGTAAAAGTAATGAAAAGAAATGACCCCTATATCTTGGGGGTGTTTTGATCCACAGGGCCCATATTCAAACACGACCGAGGTATGACCCCAAGGTGTCTGAACACCAAGTTACAAGGATATTTACATACGATTTCCTACCCAAACCTATAAATCAAATTAATATTACAATTCCAGTACAAAAATCAATTAAACTTAACACTTCCTTATCTATAAAGAGTGATTTTACTTACTATACTTACGATAAACTATTTTGACACCTAATTACAATTTAGTATTACAATTTATAATTAACTATTTACACAATTACAATATGACAATTATTTTTCTCTAAACCTATTATCTATTAATTTAAACAAAATATTATATGTGCTAGACATCTACTGATGTGTTTGAAGGTTTTTATTTAAAAAGAATATAAGTTTTGCTTTTTAGTGGTGTTTTAAAAAATAGGTGCGTAGGTTAGAGTGTCGTGATTTGATCGCGGCAGTCGGATCGGTTGCCCTCTCGCTCCCGGCCGTAGTTCAGTCTATGGTCCGGAGTGAGAGGTCGTGGAACGCCGTCGCCTCCTTCTGCGAGGAAGTGATTTCCATCAAGGAGGTGGCGAAGTGGGAGAGGGAGCGCTTAAACCCTCTCCCCAACCGCAGAGCCGGGCGCCGGAGGGCGCGAGACGACCTCCAGCCTCCCTGAGGTTTGACCTGGGGGTGGCGGGCTTTGTGGGCCTGCCCGCCATCCGTTTAGCACCAGGTCCGAGAGGCGGTGTGCGTGTTCCCACGCGCGCCTCTGTGTCGAGTCCGTCTCCCCTCTAGGGGGGAGACAGTAGGGTTTTTTTATAATGTCAGAAGTGCCTATTTTGGGTAGGTCTTTTTTGTAGTGGCCTGCCGTTTCATACGGCGGGCCGTAACCTTTGGCGGGGTCGTGACCGCATGCGAAAGCGATTCGCGCGGCCCCGTCGATAGTGGTTGTGTCGAGGAACACCGTGGTAGGTTTAGTCGGTATTCCGGGAGGTACTTCACTATTATTCCATCTTTCTTTTACCCCGGCGAGTCCGACATAATCCCTCCGCCCGCCCCGGCGGAGGGATATGCGACAAAGCATTCCTCCACGTAAAAAAAAAAAAAGTGGTACATGATGGGGAGGCCTTCCTTGGGTGCATGAGAAAGCGTCGAGCACAGGAGTCTGAAAATAACAAAGATAAGCGCCTAAAGTGCAATAGAGAAAGAAATAGAGCACAGCGTCTCGGAGAGTCTACCGAAAACCGTGAAGAAAGGCTTTCTCAAATACGCAATACTAACTACGTATCCTTGAAAACACTACATTATTTAATTATTGTCTAAGCAAAGCCATATAGCCACTTAGATTTTTATAACATTACCTGCAGGTGGTTTTACTAACTAAGCTTTGTAGTGTCACGGTAGGTTGCTTATAAACCATTCCTTTCTAATAGGCTACAAAAAAGCAAAAATATTTTCCAGTCTACCTGTTAGTTACAGAACGTTTTAACAAAGAAACAATCGCATCAGCTTTATAATATTACTATAGATGAAGCCGACGTAATTGAGTAAAACTTATTTTAAGTTTGGAACGTGTACATCATTTTACCTTCGAATAAAAGTATAACACAAACTGATGCCGCAATACGACAAAGAAAATCTTTCTAATAGGGTATTCGTTGTTAGGAAATCCTATATATAATTTTGAAGAAATCTCATTAAAAGAAGACCGAGTGAGTAAAACTTGAAGATAATTTCCAAAGTTCAGAAGTCTCCTAAGAGACTTGGCTGAGTTTTCATCGGTGAAGTAACTACGCAGTACATGCTCACATATCGTCCATATAATATACATTCATATTGTCTGAAGTTTCATATAAAATGCTAGATATTGCCCGCGGTTTCGTTCGCATGAATCTAGATTTTTCTCAGGACCAGTACCGTTTTTCTGAATGAACCCTATGAACATTTCTGTATCCCTGACAACGTGTATGAGAAATTTTATGATAATTGGTGAAGTAGTTAAGGCGTGAAAGCGTAACAAACAAACTCATATTAGTTAGAATAAGGATTTCTTTGTTTATGAGTTAAACGTATCTATAATATTACTTTTCTTCTTTTCAGCTTTATCTTCGTTTCATCGCTTTGATAAATTACTCTGTTTTAAACTTTTACTAGCAAATATATCTAGTGTTGTGCGAACTGGATATTAAATAGACGGAAAACTTATAAAAGTAGCAGTAAGCCAACCACGCTTATAAAATTTTAAAGTCTATCTGACTATTTGCTCTCGCAAAAGTTAGCCGGTGCCGTTGCATGGCTAAATAATGAACTATAAAATAGTTTTATTTGAACACAAATGCAAAACGACTGCCTTGGCGGAGCAGTGATAATGAATGCTACTGCTATGCATAAGATCTCAAGTTCGAATCCCCGGTTGGACAAAGTGTTACTGCGTTGTTCTGTAAATTAATTGTCAGTAGTATCACGGAGTCCAGAGTCAGAGTCTATTCTATTAGTATTAGTCTCTTTCTATTCTAGTCTATTTCTATTATAAACTTCGGATTTAATACATAATTATTATTATACCTATACTTACATATATATACATTCATAGTCTTGCGCCTATATCCCCAGCACATAAGCAGAGGTGTAATACCCCCCCCCCACATCTTGCCAACTCCGATTTAGGTCCCACGTAATACCGCTCTTATAGGCGAGCCTATTTTCGCCTCCTAAGGAGAGATCATAGGATCTCTCCATCTCTCTCTAGGACTTTAGGGAGATAGCTCCCTAAAGTCATAGTTAGTGGTAGTCGACATAATACATCATTGCCTACACCTGTAAATTAAATATAACCTGCATATAGGTACTGTCTGCTTTAATACAGTTTATATTATACATAGTCACTGCAAAAAAAAGTGAGTTTATGCAAGAATTACTCATCAAACAGAAACCACACACTGTATTTGTTTCACAGCAACATAGTAATCTATAGAACATTTTTGGCGTCGGATGCTTGGTGATTATTACTACATATTATAAAACAAAGTTTCCCACCGCGGCTGTCTGTCTGTCAGTTCGCGCTATATTCAAAAACTACTGAACGGATTTTCATGCGGATTTCACTATCAGACTGAGTGCTTTATGAGAATGATTTAGGTGTATAACTTTTTAAGGTTTTGTACTACCCGTGCGAGGCCGGGGCGGATCGCTGGTAAAAAAAAATAATTATCATTTTAAATGGCATATTTTACTCGCGGCATGATGAGGCAGCGAACCAAGTTGGTTAGACTCGGTTGGACCTCTGGACTATACCGCGGGCGGCCAGCAGAGCACCGTTTCTACGGTTCTCCCTGGCCGCCGGGTCGACTCGCACCACCCACACAACGATTCTACGGATACTCTGCAGGTTCCTCGTAAGCTGAGAAAATCGTCACCTCATGCTTAGGCCTCTGGCACTCTCATTGACCGAACGAAACACAGCAGTGAAACACTGCTGTTTCACGTCGATTTTCTGTGAGAGGGTAGTACTTCCCCGGTCGAGCCGGTCCATTCTTGCTGTAACCAGCTTGGCTTGTAATAAATGAGGTGCCCTTAGATTTGTCTTAAGAGTGGTAGTGATAGTCTAACTATATTATTATGAATGCAAATGTGACTTTGTTTGTTCGTTACGCTTTCAGGCCTTTACTACGCGATCGATCATCATGAAATTTTTCATACACGTTGTCGGGGGAACAACAAATAACATAGGTTACCTTTCATCCAGAAAAAAATACTATTACTAATCTAACCTAACCTACATTTCCGCGAGAGAATCCGTGGGCAAAATCTAGTATAGAATATATTTTTTATGACCAAAATAAATGTGACCTCTGCCACTAATATTTTTTGCCGTTGCAACGGCCATTTTAATTTTTTATTTTTTTGTAATTAGTTTTTTATTTTATTTTAATAATTTATAACTTGTTATAGTAGCCTTGTTGGAACATTTGTTTTTAGTAATATGAATGTTGTTTTACTGCTTATTTTCGACATAAATAAAAAATAAACAATCATTAAATCTTGGACGTGTGATACAAGTACACCGTCGTACATACAATATCTTGGCTTATTACTTTTGCTTTGTGTTTAAAGAAAATCAGTAACTTTGAATTCTTCATACAAATATAATCTTATTTTATTATGGCCGTATTCGTTCATATTTTAAGAATAATTAGTTGCTAAAATTTAAGCCAAGTATAGCTTGTCAGAAATTAACAAATTCAGAAGCCATCATGTATTGAAGCAACGAATATAAGAAGAAACTAAACGACCTTACTTAGAACAAAAAATTATATTGAAAAATAATTCGATTAGATTAAAATAATATTGTTTTTGCTTGGCCAATAAACTGCAGTTGAGTTTACCCAAATGTAAACCAATCTCGTTTACCAAAGAAAATAATGTCGTTCAGTTCAGTTACTTGCTATGTAATACTCCTTTAGAAAAATAAAAATTGCATTTTGACGTTCATGTTGATCACTTCATGGCTAAAGGTTTTCAAATGTTCGGTTTTCTGAGGTGAACCTGCTGCTCGCTTAAGAAGGCTTCCACTTATTTGCTTTTATATAAGTCTCTCGTTAGACCTTAACTGGAATATGCCACATGTGTTTGGAATCCACTTTACAGCAAATACAGTGACCAAATTGAATCAGTACAACATAAACCGACCGAAACCTAAATTACAACTTAGTAAAAAGGTGGTCATCGTATCATACTCATCTAGAAAAATTATTTCTGTCAACTTTCAACATAGGAGAATGTATCTTGATCAGACGATCCTTTATAAAATTTGTCACAATAAATTTGATTGTAATAATCCTATAAACCAAATTTACCTTCGCATACCTAGTCGCTCACAACATATTCGTAATACTTATACTCAGAGACTATTTACTCCTAAGTTTTGCAGAACCAACGCTGGTGAAAGAGCTCCCTTACGGCTATTAATGAAAAGTTATAATGATATTTTTCCCAAAACCGATATATTCGCTTCGTCACCTGCACAATTTTAAGAAGTGTATCTTGAACAAATTAGTTAATATACATACATGGATAATTTTAGTTTGATATCAAACACGCAAAATACATATCGTTTTAATTAAACTCGTAATCTGGCTAAATTTCATAAAAAAGAAATATATATTGTTTGCTAAGGTTTGTTTGCACCTAGTTACTTGTTACTTTACATTATTTTGTGGATAATGGTGCTGGTTGTGTAATTACTTAAATTGTTATAAGATCTATGTAATAGTATTAAGCTTTATTACACAATTGTTTGTTATCCTAAAGAAATAAAAACAAACTAAAATTAAAATACCTTAATATATTTAAAAAATACACAGATAAGCACACTTAGGATAAAAATAAATATCTTACATGGAATTGCAGACTATAAATTTATATACCTTTGTTGGACATAAGTTTTCCTTACGCTTAAAGCTACGGCAACGCCGAGCTTCGAGGACTGCTAGCTATAATTCTTGTGTTTGCGCACACACTTCTACTCTATAATATCTCCTGCGGCTCGGCGAAGATTGCCCGCTGTGGACGAAATTTGGTCTGGAGGACATGATTATTACGTTGCATTTAGAACCATAGTTGAGTGTGGTAGTCTGTTGTATATTGTAATATACCTTTGTCTACGCCTTCGGGGATTGAAACGTGTACTATGTATGTACTGTAGTACAACATTATATTCAAGTATTTAATGAACCAACAAACCCGAAACAAACTTGGTATATTAAACGTAACACGACGTGGATATAAAAGCGTTATCACATAACGAAGTTACCGCGCGCCTCGGGCGTTTACAACTTGAGTGGCAACTTGAATGTCAATCTGACACAGTTCTATTTCAAGCTAAGTGCAGGAGGATGTGTGTATTGACAAAGGATTCGGGTTATAAGTGTGTTACAGAACTTAGTTGTTGGTTTGTTATTCGGTTTGTATCTTCCACTTATACTTTATACTCGTTTGGGGAGAAAAGTAATGAGTTGTTTTGCAAGTCTACTATTTCCAACCTGTATATCGTGACGCTGTCTGTGTCTTAGATGATCGTACTGCCGCAGCGGTAGTGAAGGCCTATGCTACATAACAATTAAAATATTATCATTATTATACATCCTATTATTAATTAATAATAGGATGTAATTTTCTTTATTAGTTCTTCTTCTAAAACAAATTTCCAGTATTATTATTCCAATCATATTAATGGTGATCTTCTAGTCCATGTGCATAAAGCGAATGTAGCCTGATATTCTCAACCTAAAAGAAATTACTTTCTAATAATATTAGCCCATATTATTAAATGAAGACAAGTCATAGATATTATACGCTAAATATAACATCTTCACTTCAATGGCATCTAGATCTAAAAGATTTTCTGGACCTTTAAATCACCGAAAACTGAAAGTAAAAGTATTTAAACAAAATGTTTGAAATATACTTCTCATCAGAAAAATCGAAACACTTCCGTTTTTATGGTTTTTGTCCTAATTTAACACAAAAGAGTTTTCATTCCATGAAAAAATCACATGCTTGTATAGCTGGCAGTTTGGCCATTACAGTGATATCCTAAATTCAAAATTAGAATTTCATTTGTTTATCCTATAAATAAAATGATTCACTGTTTTGAGACAAATGTGTGTTTAGAGTTAGAGTACATTTCACCTTTGAAAACTAAAGATTAGCGCTTATCTTAAAACTTTTTGTTCTGTGTTCTGTATACTGTGTGTGTACTGTGACTTTGGGACGTCTGAAGCAGTTTTTTTCTAAAACATATGGATACTTCGCCCGCAGAACCCACACAAGACGTGGCATTGCTGGATTCTGGACTTAGTTAGCGTGTTGTGGCTGAAAGATTGCATCTAAGCCTGTCGTCTGTTCATAGAATCTACAAACGCTATCGAGAGACTGGTTTATACACGCACCGTTCAGGATCTGGCAGGAATCGGGTCACTTCTGAGCGAGATGATCGATTTATTGTAACAACTTCTTTACGAAATCGACGCCTTAATGCTTTTCAACTGCAGCAGCAGCATCATGTTGTACGTAGGGTGAAATCGTATGTAAGCGGTAATAAGAGCTCGGGCAGAGCATACAAGTTATTAAATAAACGTTTCTTTCTTCTTAGCGTTTTTTTTCATTTACGTGTGTTGTTTTATCAGTTTCCTTCATACTCTATACAGGGTAAAAATGACTTGTTAAACAAAATACGAAACCTATGAAAATTTAATTTGAATTTAGAATATTAACATTAGGATTTGAAAACCTCATATTATTCACTATTAAACGACATTTGACATATTTTCCTAAATATACACATTTTTCTGATAATCCGTAGAAAACATAAACTTGCAAGGTGTTTCGATTTTTCTGATGAGAAGTGTATATATGTATGTTGTTCGTATAGTAGCTTCATGTATCCAACCTGCTTATACACAGTCCTATAGATAAGCAAGGACCTTTTACTAATATGAGAAGGGTCAAAATGATTAGTGCTTTATTTAATGAAAACGTTATTAACAAATAATAAACACTTTTAAAATAGTGATTGCAACTTAAAACCTAATTTTAGTAATTACTTACGTAATCCTCAGCTTTCCAACGTAAAGAAAGTTAAAATACGTTACGATTTAAAAGCAGTCCGTTATAAATTTAATGCAGCCTAACCCTCGGAATTGCTCGACTTTGAGAATTAGAGGTTGCTGGTGTAAAATAATGCCTGCATCTTTAAAATGTAAAAGCTACTTGCAATCTTTTATTAACTTTTATTTTTCTTAAATCTAAGTTTGATCACGTGGTGGTTTGGTTACCACTGACAAAAAGGTTACGAGTACAACGTCTGCAATTACTGTGAGGTGGTTGTTTTTAACTTCACTGTTCTCTGTACCCGTTCATTCAAAATACGTAAAGCTCCTAGATACGACTTGCAAACATATCGATCTCTAATATGAGATACGACTCTATTCCTCCTATTTGAAGGAATCGGATCATGAAATGCAGTTTATGTAAATTATATTACCGCGGGGTTACTCGAACCCCAAACACAAACTACTAAACAAAACTGTAGAGACGTCTTGGGCAATAACGTGGTCGCGCACTGTTCCACAAACTTAGACGTCAGCGCATTTTGTAACCCTTGTGTAAGTTTTTCAAGACAAAAAAGCCTCACTTGTGTGTGTGTTACGACTTATTTTGGTAGAACTAAAGATATAAAGGCAAACCAATCACTCTCGGTGGCATAGTAATCGTGAATTCGACTGCTGAGCGTAAGGTCTCGGATTCGATTGCCGGATTGGGCAGAGTATTAAAGGTCTTTTATTAATAAATTCTCAGTAACAGCACGAAGTCTGGAACGATCTGCTTACGACAATAGGCTCGTCTCCTATTACATGAGAAATACAAGCATAGTTGGCGAAGTTTGAGAATTTTTTTTTTTTTTTTGCTCGTCAAAATGACCACACTCCGCCTGATGGTAAGCAGTCGTGTGGTCTAAGAGCAGTGGCCTCCACATCGTCCTTATAGCAGCCGAGGCGATGTTGAGGTCTCTACTTTGACGGCCTGAGAAGGTGCTTTTTCACGCCCCTCTTAAAGGACCCAGGATTGAAGGAAGAAGGAAACACGTGCCTTGGCAGAGAATTCCATGCCTTGATCGTTCGGCAGAGGTATGAGGACCCAAACTTGTTGGTACGCACTCTAGTCGACTCCACCGTGTAAGGATGGCATCTGAGCCCAGCACGCGTTGTTCTGGATAGGAAAGGGGAGGGCGGGATTAGGTGGAATAACTCTTCAGAGCACTCCCCGTGGTATATTCTGTAGACACACCACTGCCTATACTTTTGGGGATAGAAGCATGCGACTACGTATTTATGTGTGCAATGAACATTTAAACTCGGTAGCAGCACGAAGTCAAAATGTATTCGATATCAGGATAAATTATTAACGAAGAGCCAATTCTCATAATAAACTGTTCTAAAGAGAGTTCTCATGTCTAGCCTCAATGAAATCCCAGTGGTGAGACCTGCTTGTGGGTGGCCACTGGAATGTGCAAATCATGAGTATCACTAGAAGGTGGTACGATTGTTACACCAGCCGGCAGACGAGAAGCAGGTCTGTAGTTGGTATCACGTCGGGGTCACCAATGTAGTGAAAACTACGATTGTGTGTTCAGTATGCTTTCTTTATTAACCCTTAAAGGCTACAATGATTTTGTATGCTGCTAAGACTACATGTAAAAAAATTCCGGATTGAATAATTAATGTAATTAAAGATATTATATTATTTTTCATTATATGTACTTTAATAATGGTTCATGCTCTACGGTCATTTGATTTATTGACTTAATTTATTTTAGAAAATACCCTTTAAATTGCGAATGAATAGCGGCTTCTCAAAATTATGGTAATTTTGAAGGTGTTTGGAATAAATTACTTATTTTATTATTTTAATCAGTCTATATATTTTTTTTTAATAATCTCTGTTAAGCTTTTCTTTAGGCATAATTATTAATTATATTGATATCTCAAAATAAAAACATATATTTTTTAAATTAAAATGATATCTTGCAATAATTCAACGATAAAATAAACATAAAATCAACCTCTTTTTAGTAATTATAGACTACAATAATGAAAACTTACAATCACTTCTAAATTGCGTTAATCTTTGGCAGACAAAATATTACTAATTACAATTACATTCGATACATAATCTGAAATGAAAATAGCATATAGATAAATATAATAACACAGATTGACTTTGACTTATTAAAAATAATAATCATGAGACATATAATAAATAATACACATAAATATAGTACATACACACACATACTAAAAATAAAACATAAAAAATGTATTACTTATTCTGTAACTCCGTAGCCCACTATAACTACAATGGGTGAAAGAACACCGAGTGCATCTCGGAACCCGCGCTCGCGCATAACCCCTTCCCCGTGTGTTCGAAGGCTACCGTTAACTTACGAGAATACACGGCATCCCTAGGCGTTGAGTTGGGTGGACACCCGGTTGTAAAAACACCGTTGTAGCCTTTAAGAGTTAACATTATCTGTATTATATCACAATATTAAGCATGTGCTAGCATACACATATATTATACACACATGTAAACAGAAATATATAAATTGAGGTTGTAAGTACATCTAAAATATTGAGGTGAAATGTGTCTATAGTCCTAATAACCACAAATGGTATACTTCTAAAAAAATAAACATCAAATGTAAAAATAAATAATATAATATTGTCTTACGTTTATGCGAATGTTATACATTGAATTTATACAATTTTATACGGATTTTATCGCGTTGTTTATTTTTTATAAAACACTATTATTACATAATGTTGAAACTTTAAACTACTATTGTTTAAACTTTTACTAGTTTACTTTTATTTAAGCTATTTAAATTATAAATCTATTAAGATTTCATTTTACACTTTCCCCGACGACGTTTCGGTTGTTTGTTTGTTTGCAGCCATGTTCACGGGGATGAATAACATTACAATTCCTATTTGAAGTTTATTAGACTAGATCGATATATTGTCTTCTGTTTACGCGAATGTTATTCATTGAATTATATTATTGTTAAATAAACAACGCGATGAAATCCGTATATAGTAGTTTAATGTCAAAGACTAGATCGTTGCTCTATTTTGAGATATTTTTAATCATAGGTTTTATTTAGGTAATATTTAGACATAAATAATTTCTATAAACTTGATACAGTCATTGAAAATATATTTTAGTAATGTACAAGTTAATTCATAATAAATTAAAATAGATATCTTATGTATTTTTATATATTGTCAACGCAGATTTGTTCTTATTGCCATAATACGCTAGCTCACCTAAACGGCCTTCGTTTAAGACGTAACAGATCTTCATTGAAATCCATCTATATTTGGATATATAACTTAATCTGATTCATGTAACAATTCTTTTATAATGATTTGTTCAATAGAAATTCGGTTGAGAACCAGATCAGGCTAAAGTTAATCTTATTATATGAGCATGTATTTTAAATTTGGAGGCTTTTTATACCTTGGACAATAGAATATTTTAAATTTTAAACTTATAAAAAATATTTACTTGTAAATGGCGTTTACGTGTATAATACAGGCAGTATTATACTCGTAAACGCCACTTTTATTTTTTTATTTATAGTCGCATGCCTGATATATTATTCTAGACTAGCTGTTACCCGCAACTTCGTCCGTGTAGAAATATCTTCCACGGCACCCTATATTTTTAAAATAAAGGTAGCCTAAGTTATTCTTATAATATCAGCTATCTGCCAGTGACAGTCTCGTTAAAATCGGTCCAGCCGTTTCAGAGATTAGCCAGAACAAACAGACGGACAGTAAAAAATTATATCGTATATACTTTCGTAAGCATCGAGTAAAAAGCTGTTATTTTGACATTATAAACATACTTCATTTTTATTTATTTGTATAGATACAAATACTTTGCGAACGTGTTGTTCTAGTGGCAGACGAGCCAACGATTCTCCTTGTAACAAGTGGTAACCGGCACTTTAGCATTATCCAGGAGTCACAACCAATCGATAGGCAGCCTATAGATAACTGTTTACTTGTATTATTTTTATAGAGCTAAATTAGCCTAAACTATTCACATAAACCACATTCCTATGCACCAGCATTACACTTGTAAATATCGCTCACAAATTATCTTTTTAACTATCTGAATCTAAATGTTTTCGTCAAGTAATGTTAGCTTCTAGAGTAAAAATTTTTAACATTGATTTATCTTTTACAATAACGGTTCTAAAACGATGGGTTTAGTTTTATAATGGCACTGTAGGTGCTGAAACCACATATTATTATAATATCGAGCAATGGCGAGATTTCCCGATCCGCGGCAATGTCGGGCTCGGACGGCACGGGTGCACACGCATACATAACTTATAGACATGATAATGAAATTGTAGTAACCTATCGGCGAACAAATTGATGAACTGTCTTCTCCCTAGCCTTTATTATTCCCAAGTCACTTGGGGTCGGCTTTCTAGTCTAACCGGATTTGACTGCATATCAGTTTTTACACGGACGCCATCTGACCTCCGCAACTCGAAGTCTAACGATACCCTAAGGCTAGACCAATGTCAGGATATTAGAGGACACTGACTTCCCAATAACAACTGCCAATAGATGTTCATGGCAGCCGGGACCAACGGCTTAACGTGCTCTCCGAGACACGAAGCAGGCGATAATTGTCAATCAACACGCACATAATTTCGAAAAGTCATATAACTTCCGAAAGTCAGAGGTGCGCGACGTGTGTTCGAACCCGAGATCCTCTGCATTGCAGTCTGTTGGACTCCCCACTGAGCTATCACTGCTCTATTGATGTGCCTAATTGATGAACTGTGAATGTACAATATAAATTATTATAATTACTCAAACAGCATTTCATTTATTTATCCCGAGACTCACCTAGATTGTGGTGCGCCTATCACGTCTACCAAACATCTACAGCACTATAAACCATACTTTCAACTATACAATAGTTAAGTAAAATCTAAATTACGCTAAATTAGTTTCATTTAATATCTCTCTTCTCTGCGTTAGTATATTTACATTTTATAAAATACAAAATAAATAGTAACACAATTACAACCGAAATTTATTGTCACTACTTACAATACTCTTATTTATAATAGTAAAATTTTTGACACTTTAGTACTTGGTGAATCCTTTTCATAAAAGGCGTATTTAAAAGTAAAATAGACAATAAAACTGGAACGCAACCTTTAGACTTATCTGTGAAAGGCGTAAGAATAACACTGTGAACTTTATTTTCTTTGTTTGTTGGCCGGTATTTTTGTGTTGCGTCGATAACATTGTCAAAGATCCCCCTTTGTCCCGGAGGGTTTACGGAGATATGATAACAACAAAGTTCAATAAAATATAATCTATTTTTGCGGGCGCTCAGTTTTCAAGACGTTTTCTTTCGAATTCATGGACAGTTTTATAGCGCGATATCATAAAAGAAATGATCCAACACGTAATATCGAAGTACTGATGTCTGTAGTAACAACCTGTTAAAGTATAGCGGCTACTTACAAGTAACGTAACACCAAAAGTTTTGTAAACTTTATTATAAACTTTTTGTACGACGCGACGTTGTATTGACTTGTTAATTAATTTATTGTACTTAAATAAATTTCTCTATACAAAAATAACTTTCCAAGAATATAATACAGTACCCATCCAATCTCTTATCATTAGATGAAAACGTGCCAAGAATCTTTTGTTCATTCCTTTCCTTCAACAAATTCAATTTTGTTAAACTTATTTAATTAGCATACCTACACCGCGGTTCAACTGCTGCTTGAACAAGTAATCTAAGATTTATATTCGCGCTAAGAAGCATCTAGCATAACTTACTGTTCAAAACATTTACGTGTCGAAGTGTTTAGGGAATTGTAACAGCAAATTTGATAAGCGTAAGAAACAACTCTGAAGTATACACATTTTCCTAATACACTTTACATGTAAAATATATGTCTAGGTTTATTATATTACAAGCTAATATATCCCATTAAGCTCTGGGTTTTGATTACGTACAATATTAAACTACAACATAAACGTAGCGGTGCGAAATTGGCCGACAAATCCTTTACAAAATTCAAATTCCTGACAAGAATAGGTTTTCAGGGACACTCGGATCCCTTACCCCTTTCTTTGTTATGTAAATATCTGTGTCTGGCAAAAGTTTGCCAACAAATATTCCCCCAGTGCCGATCCATTAGAAAATGAAAGAACATTTGCTTGAATCGAAACAAGAGCTCGCGAGCGACGCTACGCTGATGATATTAGAAGTACGCCCAAACTCTTTGTTTGTACAACACAGGTTAATATTAGTTTAGGACTAATGATTCCTTTACCACGGTTCGAATTACTTGTGCTACAATGTCTATACAATTAGGCTTTCAATTTTCTTAGACTGGTCTGTAAGACGGAGTTACTAAATTATATAACAAAATATACTGGACGTAAATAGGTTACTTAATCTATTAACTAATTACAGATTGGGACGAGACAAGCTTTGTGAATTATTTTGCTCTATCTTAATATATATAACATTATCAACGAGTGCTTTTTACCAGACAGATCTAGTGTCGTAGCTAAATTAAAATCCTAACTAAATTTTATTTCACTATATAATAGTTTTTAGCTAAGTAACGACCAACATTAAGTAATTACAGTCTATTTGATGTATCCAAGCCGCGCCTAAATTAAGTATATATTTATCGCAAAGTTCTAGGTGAAATGTTTTACATAGGTAGGTATGTACTAGGCGGGTGTCTCAACAGACTCATTAAGGACTAACCCAAAACTCGGAACATAGAAACATGAAATACGAGGAATATACTACTGTTGTACCCTTCATGACGCAAGCGAGGGAATTGTTTAGGCCGACCATCGCCTCACAGTAATTGTATGTTTATAGTTAAGGAACGAGGTGGCAGAGTAGTCCATTGTGATTGAGATATTCAAAGGGCTATTTTAGATTTTAGATTACATTTCTGGGGCTACTACACTCAAGCTTTCCTATTGCATACGCAGGAATAAGAAGGTGCGTTACAGAATGTATAGATTTGTCTCCTGCGCGCAAATGTGAAATTGCTGTAAGATGTGGGGTACGGCCCTATAATCTAGTTAGCTGCATGTAGAACGTCGTTTACACGATAATAACTAAATAATATACAATGAAATCGTATATTTTTTCATTGCTGCTTCTGGCAGACTAGCTAATAAGCCACCTAATGGTAAGCGGTATCTACCGCTCATAAACAAAGGTGTTTCATAAATAGGAAATCAAACCGCTTCCTATCATAAAAACAAATAGTTGATAGACAAGCATACCGTTTGCTTATTAGTACGCTAAGAGAAGACAAGAGCTGAAGAGATACGCTCGTGACGCACTCACTCACCAAACGAATCGCTACATTACGTATACTCCTACATTCTATAGATGTTCTTCGAAAGATTAGTACATCCACGTTTAAGCCGGCCTATTCCTTTTGATATTAACAAGGTTATATGCGACCAGTAAAACATGTTTTTTATATTATACGTTTATTATAATTGTAACTGTTGTATACACCTGTAAAGGCAAAATACTTCGTACCATTCCCTAACTTTTTAAATTATATTTGTATAGTGATGTGTCGAAAGTGTAACTTATAATAAATAAAGAAAATAAAAAGCATAGTTTATACACCTTGACTGCACGGATGGCGTAGCGGTTTAAGAGAGCACCTCGCGACTGCCACTGTGCCGAGTGTTGTGGGTTTGAATCCCACACGGGACAAAACTTTGTGTGTTGGTTAACAATAAATGGTTGTTCCGAATCATGAAGTTCTTTGTGTTCGTTGTTTAAATGTTTGTATAGTCCCCCACGACATAGGGTTTATTCCTAGTGCAGGAGGTATTTTATAAAAAAAAAGTGCCTACATTTTTATCACGAGTATGTATATAAATACATAAAAAACCGATACCAATACACCTCAAAACAGTCAATAAACTCTCGTATAACATTATGAAAAACTCGTGAACTATCAGACATAAAACAGCCACATACCCTTACAGACTAATAGGAATATAGGGAACATAAGTTTCGCAATATAAAGGGGATGATATGAGTTGTTTAATTGTTTCAGCAACAACTAAACAACCGACATTATATAACTGTAGTGCCTTCAAGTCTGGTTTTAGTTACTTTAGCTATACAGTTCACTGACAACACTGGGTTTATGTACATACGTCGATATACATAGGTAATTAATGATATTAGTACATACATTATATAAAGAGTTGATAATGTAACATACATATGCAGCGTCTAATATAAAGATGACATTTAGTTAGGGTCTAGTTTAGGGTCGTAAAATATTGATAACTAACTGTTGTTCACGGTTGCACCCACGTAGGAACACTGCTCCGCTCCTGTGACTTATAGCGTGACTATTTACTATAGACTGTTTTACTTCTGAATCACATAGCTTTCTAATTGTGACATAATTATTAAAATCGGTCTGGTAGTTTTTGAGTTTATTCATTACAAACAAAAATATAAATCTTGCCTCTCTATGATGTTCAGTATAGACTAGCTGGTATAGATAAACAGCATCGAAATATGCTAGAAACTATTTAGAAGGTCATGCTTAGATATTTGTCATTCCTTCTTGTCCTTAGATATATACAGTTTATTATGTATATAGGGCACTATCAGTAATTAACGTTTTAATCTTTCTGGCTGTGATGACACTGTTTATACAACCAGCCAAAGACAACTCTTAGTCTATGTATAATATCATTTCCATGGTTGTATTTAGCGATGTGCACGGATGCATTCGGGCGATACTTGATTCCAATAATAATAATAATAATACCTCTGGGACAGTCGTTATCTCATCATGAGACTAACGCGATATCGGAGGGCACAGTATACTAGCTTTAAAACTATAACTTACGCCTTGTGATATAAACAAAAAATGTATCACCAGGTTAAATTAAAGCGCACAAACCGCAGGGCAGCTTATGGCGGGCTGAATGTGAGTGGCGACACTGCGGTCCTGAATGCCTCAGAGAGTTGGTTAGGGCCTCGTCCCCGGCTTGCCGTTACTGGTTGGCCGGGGTGGAACTTCAAGAGCGCCCGTAGGACTCTCAACTCTGGCTTGCCTTGGTCGGCCGGCCAGAGGGGGGCCGCTAGAGCTATATGCTTGGGGGTGGAAGTGTCATTTTCAAGGGCATAACTACGGGGAAACCCGCTCCGGGTGTCCGTTGTCACGAGACCCGTGATGGTGAAACCGGCGCCGCACCGCTCGACACCCCTAGCCACTTGCACCGGTGTTGCCCTCTGCTGCTGGCTTGTATGCCTATAGTGGCTTATCAGGGGGCCCATCTAGTGAGTTGGCAAGTCACCGTCTGCCCATTGCATTGATGCTATTAGAGTATTCAGGGCAGACGCCGTTTTTCATCCATAGTTAGCAATATACCGGTCCACCAAACACCCATACCTATAGCCCATATATTAGAATCCATACGTAGCAATAGTCCTACGCCTGCTGCGGCTAGTGCCGCTGTAGGTGTTCCATCACACCTTTGATTAAAACTCTCAAAGGGCCTCTTCACGTTTGACCCATGTCTCCGTGTAAGCCTCCCAAAGGGCCAGGTATTTTCTAATATAATATGTTAGAAAGTACCTGTGATAAGAGAAACATAATAATAATAATAATTAATAATAATAATAATAATTTATTTCCATACCAGATAAGGGACAATGTACATAGATTCTTAAAAGGTACATACAGACTGGCAAATTAATAACAAAATGTTGAAAGCGCTGCTCAACCATTTTGTAACCTTAAATTTGACTTCCCTGTAAATCAGTGAGTGAATACCCAAGGTTTTATGAACCTTATTGTATAGGCGTGCATTCAAGACGTAGTATTGGTGGCTCGCGGCAGTCGTTCTGTGCTTTACTACTTTACAAACAGTATGACTTCTGCGTTTATCTTTTAATTGTTCCGGTCTATATGTCAACGTCTTATGCTTTCTTAATACAGAGCGAAGGATGTAAAGTTGCCGGACAGTAAGAACTTGGCATTCTTTGTAGAGGTCAGTAGTAGGGTATCGAAACGGTTTCGATGCCATAACCTTCAACACTGCCCTTTGGACTCTTTCAAGTTCTAGAAATACAGTCTTTGATGCTCCTCCCCATACCACAGTACAGTATGTTAGAAGAGATTGACATAGTGTAAGGTAGACCATCTTCAGCGTATGTTCATTTGCTGATTGACGCAATTTTTTAAAGATGTAGATTATTTTTCTTATTCTAGAAGCGAGTGATTTTATATGTGGTTGCCAAGTTAGACGGTGATCTATCTGCACCCCTAGATATTTAATTTCAGTAGTTCGGGACAATGTAACGCATGAGCAATCATTTTCAAGAGTAACAAAGTGACACGCATGTGCTCTTAGAACGAAATTTTGCGGTGGACTATGCGATGCCGAATTTGAAAAAGTTATAAACTTTGTTTTTTGTAGGTTAACTGTAAGAAGATTTCTGTAAAACCAATCCATTACCACTCTGAGCCCTGCTTCAGCATTACTTTTAGTTTCAGCCCAATCTTTACCAGATATTATTAAAGCGGTATCATCTGCATATGCAATCACCTCGCAGTTTGGCAGTTTTAGTTGACAGAGTTGGTTTAAATATATTTGAAAGAGAGTTGGACCTAAAATGCTGCCCTGTGGCACCCCATACAGGAGCGATTTATCTTCGCTGGTAAAACCACCTATCTTCACACAATGCGTGCGTCCAGTCAGGTAATCTTTAAAAATGTCCAAGGCTATACCTCTCACTCCAACTTTTTCTAGTTTTGATACAAGAATAGGCACAGAGACCGTGTCAAAAGCTTTTGATAGATCTAGGAATATCCCAACACATTTGCGCTTATTATCTATGTTTTTTACTATAGAGTCAGCACTACCTGTACACGACATATTATAAAACTAACTGTGTCCGCGGTTTCACCCGCGTTTATGGTTACTGCGCCGCCCCCGTGGGTCGTAGCATGATGTTATAAAGCCTATATCCTTCCTCATTAAATAGGATATCCAAAACGAAAATAATTTTTCAATTCGAACCAGTAGTTCCTGAGATTAGTGCGTTCAACCAAACAAACAAACAAGCAAACTCTTCAGCTTTATAATATTAGTATAGATGTATATATTAATTATACAAACTAGCAGAAATTTTATACATTGTTGTATTCGGTTGTCGTTTGGGTGTCGTTTGTGCGCATCGCAAATTGCTTTATATGCTAAGAGCCTATTAAGAGCCAGTTATAAATTTTGAGAACAAATAAATCTTCTTCTTCCTAGCCTTTATTATTCCCAAGTCACTTGGGGTCGGCTTTTCTAGTCTAACTGGATTTGACTGGATATCAGTTTTTACACGGAGCGGCTGCCACCTGACCTCCGTAACCCGAAGGCTAACGATACCCTAAACGATACCTGGTCTAGTAGTGTCAGGATATTAGAGGGCACTGACTTCCCAATAACGACTGCTATAGATGTTCACGGCAGCCGAAAGCTTTACGTGCTCTCCGAGGCACAGAGCAGGCGATAATTGTCAATCAATACGCACATTATTTCGAAAAGTCATATAACTTCCGAAAGTCAGAGGTGCGCGACGTGGGTTCGAATCCGACACCCTCTGCATTGCAGTCTGCTGGTTTCCCCACTGATTATTTATTAATCTGTTTACTCGGACTTTTATAAATAATAAATCGTATATGACATCAGTCCAACCTAATATTACATATCAATTAGCGCATCTTCTTCATGAGAAAATTACTTACAATTCCATTTCTCCGAGATTACATTCTGAACATATTTTCTGTATTAAAATCATAATTTTCATATCATTTTAAGAGTTTAGTTCTTTCTACGTGACTAACGTAAAACTCTCCAAACTTTTACACTATACGACCTTCATACACACTTCATTGTTGCACGCTTTATATACAGCTCTCTTTATATACTATACAAGAGATATAGGAGTCATTGTTTATGAACCAACCAAGGAGGACGCTGGGAGCTCAATCCGCTATTCAAACAACAATATACTTCGTTCCGCTTTAGGGCACTTGCACATGATACTGTTCGTGTTAAAATTCGTAGTCTCGCCTCAGACGGTTATAAAATTAAATGTTATTTCTTGTGCCAGTTTTTGTTTTGTTCGTGTGTTAAATCTTTTTAATGTGGCGTTATATTTGTTATAATACCAAGCGTTAAAACTGTTTTGCGCAATCTGTACAGAAATGAAAAACATTTTGTTTATTCTGTACCTACTTTTGGTTTCTGTACCTACATACAAAATATCAGACAGATTAAATAAATTTTATATAATTCGAAAAGCTTTCATGAAAATAATGGTTACCGAGAGTACGAGATCGGGTCTATTTGTAAGATACATGTTTGCACTAAGAAGATTGAAACCGTAACAATTATTGAGGAAATTAATATATACATACTTACACCTAGATATATATCATTCGACATATTAGTGTAGGTATATTAACTTTGCATATGTATTAAATATTAGTTCTTTAAGTTTTTTGTCACTTAAAGTATTTTACATTTTACATTACCAATACCAAAAGTAGTGTCCGAGGCCGAATGACATGAACAACTATGATATTCGAATATTTAATCCATTATCGTTAATAACCATGTGTGATAATGAATAACATATTCGAATATATCGGTTGTTTATGTCATTAAATCCACAAACACTTAGAAATTTTAATCAACGTGTAAGATTCACGTAAAGAATACTTCATGTTCCTTACATTGACGTTTTCTCAACAATGGATACGCGAGCAAAATACCATTGCAAGAAAATAGAAGATTCAAATTACCACAAATAGAAAAAGATTAAAATATTCGATATTTTTTGGAATAAGAATCAACGCAATATTTAAGACCCGATATTCGATCATTCTTTCAAAGACAATAGACAATTTTTAGCTAAGAAATTTATATAATCCATGCTCACCTCATATTCTAATTGCACATCTTATTATTAATATCAAACAAGGGTCAAAGATACTTTCCCATTCAGCAGCAATCTTCAGAATTTCATTACAGTATATTTTATCCCACGTGATACTAGTTATAGTACTGAGCAGTTTCATAGAGCAACAACCTAATATAATTATTCGCACAAAGTCCATTAGCGACTTTAATAAAATGAAAACTCTATAAGGGTCGATGGTATCATTTAGATACAATTTAAATAATATATTTACATAACATGAGATAGAATTATTTAAAACCATTTACAACGCTGATAAGACAAACATACAACAATATGAAGATATAAAAACAAACAACTGACGCAACTTTATTGTCTGCCAAAATATTGTGCATAAATATATATCCTTCTTGGTTAAACTTTATAAAACCGAATAACAAATATAGTAAAGTATCAGACTCCTGTGTTTTATTTGTCTGCAAAACATTGGAGTATGTGAACACTACATAACACGTTTCCGCTATCGTGGTTAACATCCATTTGTCTTTTATCCAAGAAAATAAACATTCACGCATTGTAAGTAAACACACTGGAGCACTTTGTACCGCTCAACACGTATAATGTGGCAGATCTCTTACATCGGAATCTACGGGAACAGAGAACATTCCTAATATGTTAATTTCAAATCCTGGATAATCAACGCTGAGACTGAACGCCTTCGGGAATTCAAGATTACGACGTTTGTAAACTTATCTCGTCTCTCGTTAGCGGGTGGGGAGAGCCTTCTGAATACGTAAACGTGTCATTCATGATTAAGCAACCGTTCGCAACGTGACTGTTGACAAAAACAAGAACAGAGGCAATCCCTGGCCCGATTGGAACCAAAAATACAAATAGAGAACAATCAACTACTCGGATAAGGCGCATTTCGTCTGTTTATTGGTTAAATCGATCCGCTGTAATGTTATGTAAAATAAGTACCTATTTGTTTTATGTAATATAAAAGTCTAAAAAATATACTAATCTCTATGTAATATGTATACATATGTAGGTACCGCAATATATTTTTTTTTTTTTTTTAATCTTGTGGTTAAACCATTTTTTATGGCAAAACAACGTTTGCCGGGTCAGCTAGTTTAACAATATATGTATGTTTAACTTTACTTTTGAATTCTCTGATATGCGTTATTTCTAATAAATGTTTAGGAAAGTGATTATACACTCGTGGCGCCATACAAAAAACACTGTTTGTCATTAAGGAGCTTGTGTACTGATAAATTAATAGCAACTAACATTGCTGCCGCATTTCACTAGCGAAATAAACTGAGATGTCGGTTTTGCATTTGCTTCGTTTGATCCCGAAACGACTCTTTTACTCCAGTACTTGTTAATGACGGAATATTTACATCAACTAATCCAACATGATTATTTATCGTGATGAAATGATGTGCGAATAATTATTGTATAACCATACTAAGAGACAGTTTTTTCTCACAACGGAAGAATAAAATGTATGTATTTTAATGAGCAAAGTTTTATATTTATCGAATGTTGGATACGAGATTCAAGTAATAATTAAAAAAAATTAATGACTTCATAATAATAACAGCAGTAGTCAGTACATATACTTGAATTTTAATTAAACCAATACGCACATCGTTACCGAAATAAATTAATGATAAAATTTTAAAAGATATAAATAGAAATTACGAGTACAATGAATGAATTGTGATATCAAACTGTGGAAAAATATGTTTTGGATTAGACGAACGCAAACTCTGAGAAGCGTATCATCGGCATCCTGGAGCGTGGCAAACGACCCCGAAAATTGCGAACAATTTATTCGGTTCAAGGGTGACCCGAAATAAAAAGGAATGAGACGTTTGTCACTTAGTATATTATTTACTCGCGGACGTCGTAGGAGAAAGCTATAAGAAATTGTTCTCAAGTCCTTCATCAGAGTTGGCATTTTCGAACCATCTGCCACTCTCGGCTATTCGCACTACGATTTGTCTCACAAGCTATTACAAAAAGATCGTTCACTTTAGCGTGATTAATTTTAAACACGACGTTCTAGAATTTATTGCACGCATACTATTGCAGTTTTAAATCTAAGCTTTAATTTAAAAACTACACAAATAGCTAGATATTTTCTCATTTTAACTTTAATAACGTAGCAATTTGTTACGAAAGTTTCCATTATTTGTTCGCAAATTACAAAAACTTCTATTCTATCTTCAAACAGTAGGTACAAGTAAATAGTTAGCCATAATGCTAATAGAGGTCGTAACTTTGTTATAAACTGCAAATCCTTTGATTACAAAGAGAATTTAATACGTTACTACTCCCAAGAGCATAATAGGTTACAATTTTAAATCGTATCTCGTTTTAAAAGAGATGGAGAAAATTCTGTAGTCTTTTTGCATTAAAAAAAGCAAACCTTACTATGTAATGGTGAATAAATTATTTTACCGTTGCTCAAGGCCTTTATACGCAACAAATTATAAACCCTGAAATAAATTGCTGATGTCCGCTTAACAACCGCAATCATATTGTTGACCTATTGTTTATTAGAGATACATTGAGGCGAACCATTAGCGTAAAATCCTTTTATCTTATTTTTCACCCTTCAGCTCAGATTATATCTGACAGAGCGGCCAACCCTCCGAAGCGAACGACTTCACAGTTTATTTCAGAAGTTAGGGCCGCGGCACGCCCGACACAAGGTAATCCTTTGTCCGTCCCACTTATCTCCGGACAACAAGAGCAACTCACTAATTTATTAGTCAACTTATGCAATACGGACGGATGCCCTGCCACCGGAGAGTCGCATTTACATAAAACTTTCACGTTTATAGTCGAGGGCCACGTTTGAATGTCTAAACATTGTGCTGTCTAAACGATACACCCGAGACGTAGTTGCTAAGAGGTAAAAATGTTTCAATTGCATGCGGTAGGATCCGTGAAACTACACAATTGTTGTGTGAGTTTCCAATTTCGTGTTACTGCCCAGGAATGTTTTATGTTCTGTGTTGATTTTGTACCAGTGATACATAGTTTATATGATTAGGTGTTCAAATAGGTATGGAGATGAAAATAAATTAGTAGATTTTGCATTATTGGATTCGACGTTACTCTTTAACTATCTACTAATCGTTTATTGAAATTTGAATTTAAAATATTCAATTTCTAAAATTATATTATGAAAACAAACTTAAATTAAATCTTCGACTTCACAAACACTTAAACCCAGGATTTTAAACTGTTTACCATGACTAGGCAAGTTCTTCCGCCCCGACAAATCATCGTAAACAGCAACCTTATGTTGTGTTCCTTCGGTAAAAAGTACTTCCAGACAGGTCAAAGAGACTGTCTTATAAGCAAGGGATTGCACTGGCAACACAGTGATTCCTTTTTTAAAGTTCGGCCGTCTAGCACGGCTCGTTTTTAGTGATCCTATGCATAACGTGCAGGCTCTGGAATTAACTACCTGTTCTTATTTAAACGAGGTTAAAAGAGAGTAATGCTATTACGGTAGGAAGTAGTCTTTCTGTGTGTACCCTTGATATTGCCGAAATCCAGAAGCGCCAGTTGTCACTTACCATCAGGTGAGCCGCTAGAACGCCTGTCTGTAGAGGTAATGGAAAAAGGGCGGATGTCCTAGGTGATGCAAGCGCACAAACACTATAGTATCCGCATATCCTGAAGCGAGCCGTAAGCTTTTTGCCACGCTGCCACGTTGGTAGCATAAAAAATGCAATATCAAAGCTTCAATAGCAGGAATCGGGACACAATGAAAAAGCGTTGTGTCTGATCCCCTGAGTTCGAGCGTTGGTCAAGAGATTAACTGAACAATTCAAACACCACATGACTTCAATGTTTTTATCCAAAGCCCCCGGGACAGTGAGTGAACACAGTCGAAATCAAATGGAAATATTCTGTAACGTGGTCTGTGTGCATTTTATATTAGATGTAGGTCAAATAAGAACGGAGCTTGGTTTATTCTGTTTGAAATATACACTTACCTTGCTCACTCAGGCATTGACATGTGTTAGCTAGTATGTACACATATTTTTTTATCTATATATATAGATAGAGATATATATTCAGTGTCCGTATGATCTGAGGTAACTGTAAAGCCATTTTAGATGATTAAATGCGGATGATACATTTATAGTAGCCTGTCTGAATTCTGCGTAGGCTCACAAAGGATCGTGTAGTTCTAATTTTGATTCGTGAGGCGCGGAGGAACGTTGGATATTTCAGCCAGTTTGTACTAGCCGTAGTTGCAAGCAGGCAGCCAACTGATGGCATATTGTGACCACGAACAGTAAAGTTATTAAATCTTTTAATTGAGTTTTTAATAAGAAAATCTTAATGACGGTACTTACTTAGTCTAATAATGCCTGTGTCTGACTGGCAATCTGCTCGCCTACTGGGTAGGACCAAAATATACCTAGTGATATGTTGGTGTAGTACTGCTCTGTGCAGCGTTTCGGATAAGTATTTCTCAACACCGTGTACACAAAGTATTGTTTTATAAGAAAGATAACCTTACCTATTTTCAGAAGGTGTAGAATGAGATTACCGATTGCCATTAACTATCTATTTTGCGTTGATCACTCTCTTCACTTTTCAAACAACCTCGTCGGTATAAATTTCTTTTAACCTTACTCCTTACCTACCTTCCTACCTTAATCCGACCATAACGTATCTTATTATCGACCATAACGTCGTATTGTCGCCGAGGTCTTGTCTTTATAATAGTTTATTTATTAATTTGTTTACAAAATGTCATTATGCAAGGTGTTGCAAACATGACATCATATTCTGACTAATAGATAATATTACACATATTCTTTACACCATTAAATATATCAGACTAATAGTAACGGTGATTAAACTGTTTTTTTAACGAACTACTTATATTGGTTCTCTTATACAGTGTGTAAACAAAAGGTGTGGTCATATTTTAGGGTTATGATGTATATATGTGTATATGTTTGTTGTTTATACAATATTATTGTTTCACCAATATTATTTGTAAGTGTAGTGTAGTTTTTCCTTAGGAACTTTCGCAGAGAGTACAAAAGCTTACCATAAATTCATTGCAATCCGATGAATGTTAAAAGAACGCATTCTTCAAAGTTATTTGAAAGACTACCTCGGTAGCGCAGTGAGAGTGTATGCGACTGCTGAGCATGAGGTCTTGGGTTCAATTACCGGGTCGGCCAATATGTTATTTAATGCTTCTGCCAAGCAATTATTGGTAGTATCACGAATTCTGCGTCCCGCACGAGAAAAAATTCCTATGTTGCGAGAGACTTTTTTTTATTCAAACAACGGACACAAAGAACACCCAGACTCGGAACAACCATTTGTGGATCACACAATTTTTTGTCGCGTGTTGGGATCGAACCCACAACACACAACAGTGGCGAGGCGACCACTATCCGTGCAGTCAATCAAGACGTATGCATGTATTTATAAGATTGACTTCTACTATAAAAATAAATATCTATCTAATAATCACAAAGCAGTCCTAATTATAAAATCAATTATTTGTATATAATCTTAGCCTTGTTAGAAGCAAGTTCACGAGTATAATAACAATAAACATGAACTTGTTCCTAGCAAGGTTACTATAAACTATAATGATACCTGCGACCTGCCTGCGACACTATGATGTCATCGAAGGATTGGTAAGTCACGTTCGCTAATAAAATGCCACATAATAAAACATAATATAAATAAGAAAAGAAAAAGAAAAGTATACAATCTAATATCTTCTTAAGTTCAAAATGGCCGTATAAGACATTTAAAGTATTGGACTTCATCGAGAGTTTGTGAATACAATCCCTACCCATTGCTATCGACTTACACGAGTTACCCTAACTGAAGGGGTTAAAAATACATGATATTTTTATATATATTAAATCAGTTTAAAATATTTATATAAATGCAATGAAATAAACAATATCATATTCAACGCATTGACTCGCAGCAACATGGATGACAAGATACAAAAAGATTTTATCATGTATAAATATAATTTTATTTAAATATAAATACATATAAGTATACCTTCCAAGAATTGGCAGGTTAAAATAATTAAATCCATGAAAAACCAGTTTCTGTGGTTTTTATTCACAAAATAATGAAATATCGCTGTAAACAACGGACATAAAGAATATTCAGATTGGAATTCATTAATAGTATTAAAGTGTTTCTTCCTGTTTAATTTAAGAGCGTAGTTCTTGTCTGTCTTGCCACATATCTTTTCTTCTTTCCTTTTATCCTCTTGATACGACATGACTACCAATTTTTCTTTTATTTATTGTACATTAAGATCTTCTCCTCCCATTCCATCAATCATTCTCAGATTAATTTAAAGAAGACATCATATCGTTATTGGTGGCATATTAACATCGCTTTCCTGTAATCTATAATTCTCAACCACAGTCTTTCCTCATTAAGAAATACTTGTTCATTTGTTTTTATGCCGGTACTTTTATTTTTAAAATAATTAGGATACCGCGGAAGTAAAAATTCCACTCGGTCATAGTCGCGGGCAACAGCTTATTATGAATAATATATGACAGACAACAAAATTATAAATGGCAAAGATAACTCATGATTCCCTCGCAATAGCAAAGAAATAAGTTGGCAAAAGAAAAAGAAGACAGCCATCATTTTACATCAGCAATACCTATTTTAAATCATTTTTAATACACGAGTACAATGGTGAGAATTTATGAACTTTCCTTGCATGTTTATTTGCTACATTGTTTGAATGATCGCAGTGATGTGAATAATTTTACAGTACAATGTCGTGCATGGCTTTCAAAACTACCTCATATTGATATGAGGTAGCTTATGATTGATCATAAGCTGAATAAAGTGCGAAGGAAAAGCGACCGTGGTACATTCTGACCGACCTGAGAGAATTTTGCTGTTAGGTAATTCTAGCTAGAATACCTACCTACCTTGTTATACATTTTTATAATGACGTTTAAAAAACAGTACTTTCGTAATTAAAACTTTTTAGTTTAAAATTTCAACTAAGTTAATTAGTTATGACAAAGCTTAGTACAAAGTTTCCATTCGGCATTCACGATCACAAGGCGATTATATAAGCTAGTTTCTATTCGTAGTATAATAATAACGAGTTACCTATTACTTCAGTTTGAAATATGTCATTATTATGTATAATAACATTATTTTAAAATTTGATTTACCTGCATCAATAAAAGAAACATCTAGATAATCAAAAATAATAATACCAACATAACAACATTGTACACGACGCATGCGGAAATTGAGGCACTTGCGCGGCCTCTACATATCATTTAAACGATCGACGCAAGCTACTCGCGCATGCACACGCGAATAGCTTGCGTAGTCTTGTACGCGAAGAAGGTAATCTTGGCAAGTTCAGGCACTTACATGGACTGTACCCGTCGTATAAACGATCGTTGCGAATCTCACAAGTATAACTATAAATGCATGTAACCTAAAATAGCTTTCGCATGTAACTCGCCCTAGATACTTGTACAAAAAATTTGGTCTAAGTAAGCTAAGAAGTATCCCGCAATTATATTTCAAACTAAAAACAGACACAATCACAACCACTGACGTAATTGAAAATCAACAGTCGTTTACCTTTTTACAGATTTTAATACGTTTTCCATGTAAAAGTAATTTACTTTTCATATTCTGTGATGAAATCAACAGTGTTGTCATTAACTAGCAAATTTGGGCAGAACCCTGCGGTGATTTGGCATCAAAGGTCCCAATTTGTTAAAGCCGTTCTAGGTATTTTATTTCTTCATAGGGGGTACTCCAGTTTTTATTATATACGTTTCATACATCGTGAGTATTTCTGAGAGGTAGTTGACAGTTACAATTCGCCAAAGCCATTCAAATTCTACATTGTTAGGTAGTGAGTCTGATCACAACTACAGACGTCACGTCGGGATAAAAAAAATTCAACATAATTGTCGAATGCATTATTCGACTTTAATTTCTAGCAATGCTAGTCGTAGGATCAGCATTTGCGTAAGCAAACCAATGGCACTGAACCTGTATTAATAATCAGTGTAAACTAGTTACAGTTCCTCTCCTTTTGTTTCATAGCGTCATCTATAATTCTATACTGATATTACATTGCTGAAAAGTTTGTTTGTTTGGTTGAACGCGCTAATCTCAGAAACTACTGGTTCGAATTGAAAATTATTTAATTGTTGGATAGCCCATTTATCGAGGAAGGCTATATAACATGGCGATACAGACATCAATGGAAAATATTGCAAAAACGAAGAAAAATGACGCACTGACGCAGACGAAGTTGCACGGATCAGCTAGTAATCTATACACATAACCTTATGAATATTTACAGTATTCGGTCTAGTAGATACTGACATTAACGCGTTCAAATATACAAACGGTTTCACTTCATAATATTAGTTGGAGTTAAAAGTAATGTAACATACTGCTATATTATATATGTAAACCTAGGCTAAATTTATCTATGAATAAAGTTTTATCTTATCTATCTTATCTTATGTATCTATCTATCTATATCTATATATCTATCTTATTTACTTTTTATACATCTGTGCAGAAAACAGTAATAGTATTCCTGCTGCAATATTAACACAACTATCGCATTCCAAATGTCCGGGTCGCCTCTTCTACTATAAAACACTATAATTAGATTTTTTATATGACAGCTCTATGAAAGATTAATGAGCAAAAAAGCCGTATATGACATTGTTTATCACAGACTGTTTAAATGGCAGGTATCTAAAGATAGATTATTATGATGGTATACTGCCCACAAAATTATATAATCTATCTTAAGATATTAAGCCCGCCATTCATATATTAAATTGCTTTATTTAAAAACAATATAGCCGGTGTAGAATAAAGTAAACTCTCGTGTTAGCTATGTATACAGACTATAGTCTAGACTAGATTTTGCCTGCGGATTCGCTTGCGTTTATGTAGATTTTGTCAATAACTTGCTATCCCTCGGGAACAATTCATTTTTCTGGATGAAAGATAGACTTTGTCCTATTCTGTTGCCCTGACAACGTGAATGCGAAATTTCATAATGATCGGTTGAGTAATTAAAGCGTGAGAGCATCAACCATCAATCAAACTCACATTTAAAGGATTAGTTGCAATGTCAGTTTGATAATAAACAAAACAGGTTTCGTAGTCAATTTTATATTGCCTTATTAGCACCCAGATCGTGTTCCGTATAGAAAAGTAGCCAGCAGCTTATTGCTTGAAGTATCGGTTTTCTTATTACTCTAAGGTATTGAACTCTTATTAATGATAGCCTACTCGAAGAATACAATAAGAACTTGAATTACTTTATACACTTGAATTTTATCAGATTCGGGAGACGAACCTAAAATATCAAGATAGGTGCCAAACGCAAGCGCAAACTAATGCAATGGTTCTAACGATGCAGGTTTTACATAAATCTTACTACGTATACATACATAAGTACGTAATAAGATTTATGTAAAAGTAAAAATAATTTATAAACCAAGTTCTGTTCAATTTTAGCTCTAGAAAATGTATTGTTCTTGACAACTTTACAAAAATATAATTTAATACTGTTATAAAAAAAAATATCTTTTACGTTGATATTCATTTACATTTCTTCAAATTGGCTATGACAGGTGTGTATATGTTTCCCAGAAGTGCAAACTTGGTCATATTTGGATTGTATGATAAATTGGTGAAACTCACATCCTTGTCTGTTATTTATTGAAGGTTGTAGAAATTAAATACTCACTATAGTGATATATGATATCTTACTAATATTATATTATTATTTGACTGTCTCTGTGGCGCAGCGGTAGTGTATACGACTTGGGTATGAGGTCTCGGGGTGGCATCCCGGCTGGACCAACAAAAACAAATTCCCAGTAGCTATCCGGAGTTAGGAATTGGCGATATAATAATAATGTCCTCCAGACCGAATTTCGGTCACGGCGGCTAATCTTAACGGAGACTGGCCATCTGCGCAGGAGATATTATAGTGCACAAGCCTGTGCGCAAACACAAGTGCACTCTCTGTTCCCTAATTCTCATGATCCGATGGGACGGTAATCCGACACGACCGGAGAGAGATCAGGCGCAGGACCAACGGCTTTACGTGCTTTCCGAGGCACGGGGGTGTCTAACGCCGCCAACTTCCTAACTCCGGGCTGCTATTGAGATTTCTTAACAGGAAAACCCAATAACTTTATGTAGACCCGACCCGGGATTCGAACCCGAGACCTCATGCACAGCAGTCGCATTTACTACCACTGCGCCACGGAGGCTTAGGCAAGTTTTTTTTTATACAACTAAGGTGGCATACAAGCATACGGCCCACCTGATGGTAAGTGGTCAACGTAGTCTAGGGACGCTTGCAACACCAGAGGCATCACTTGCGCGTTACCGACCGTTTAGGAAAGGAAGAAAAGAAAAGGGAAATGGGAAGGAAAAGGAGCGGGAAGAGGGAAAGAGGGTCATTGGGCCTCCGCCACTCTCACTCACCGAACGAAACACAATAGTAGGAATACTGCTATTTCATGTCAATATTCTGCGAGAGAGTAGTCCTTCCCCAGTCGAGCCGGCCCATTCATGCTGAAATCAGCGAGACTCTTCTACTCAACTGATAACTGTTGATCTTACGCCTGATCTATCTACCTTCGTGTCAGATTGTCGTCCTATAGGACTATAGCAGTTAGAGAATAGTAGTAATATACTGAGTTATACACTTTCTACGACGTTTCGGTTACTTTTCTGCAGCTATTGTCACGGGGAGACGTGCAACCAAAACTACAGGGAAAGTGTAAGCCGATATCTAAATATTTTAATAATTTAAATAGCTAAAGTTATTTAAATTATTTATAAACATTCGTAGTTTTATAGTTTCAAAATTATGTAATAATAGCGATAAAATCCTTATAAAGTAGTATATTTCATACACGTTGCAGTGGTACAAAAAGGAACATAGGATATTTTTTATCCAGATAAAAGGATTCCTCCCAAGGGATAAAAAGGTTTTTTTTTTGCTCGTCAAAATGGCCACTCTCCACTTGATGGTAAGCAGTCATGTGATCTAAGAGCAGTGGCCTCTACATCGTCCTCGTAGCAGCCGAGGCGATGTTGTTAGTTATTGCCGAAATCTAGATTAACGCGAGAGAAGCCGCGGGTAAAATCTAGTGTATTGATTTTAGTCCAATTCCAACCTCTTTGGCTAACACTAGTTCCAATAAAATAACCAAAGGAATGGTCATAAATATTTTAAGAATCGTATTTACCTACTGCAGACTTAAACGAATTTAAAGTTTAGGTATTCATTAAGATTGTCAAAGGAGTATTCTATACTCAGTATTATAGGAAATATGCTTAACGTTCACGTTTCCTTTTGACCAACTTGGCTTCACTTGAACTAGACTTAACATTGTTACGAACCGGTACCGAGAAATGTACTCAATAATGAATAACTTAAGTACCGTAGATTCTAACTTTAAGATGTTCCTGTTAAAACCTAACTAATATTATAAATGCGAATGTAAGGTTTTTTATTTGTTTGTTACACTTTCACACCCTAACTACTCGACTGACCATCATGAAATTTCGCATACTTGTTGTTGGGGATACAGAATAGGACATGGGGTACTTATCATTCAAAAAAAAAATACCGTTACTAACCTAACCTACATTTACGCGAGCAAAGCGACGGACAAAAGCTAGTATGACAATAATTTACAATTATCATAATCAACATACCTACAAAGTCTTATCCCTGACAAGGTAGGCAGAAGTTTATTATACGAGTTTATCCACATATCGCCAATAAGCTATGCTTTTATCTTCCACCAAAAAGGGAGCGAGCCTTGACTGTCTACCGGGCACAGGTTCAGACTCCGTGCTGCTACTGAAAATTTATTGACAGTAAAACCAAATAACAATTCGTCCGACCCGATAATCGAAATCGATATCGAGAATCGAGAATCATGTACACACGGCTACACATCAAGTTAGACACCCTATATACGCATAATAATGCCACATACAAAATAAAGAATTGTCGGAAAGGGACAGTTCATAGTGGTGTCGATGTAAAGGTAAGGATAGAGCGTCGCGTCCCGCTCAGCGTGAATGAGACAAAATAACAAAAATATAACGCACTCTCTTGCACGATTCGCAGCGTTCAACTTCTAATAGTTCAAAGTCCAAACAGTCTAGGTTGATGTGTCGCTATGTATACTCGTATAGCTATCACATTGACTACCGCTGCGCCCCGAAGGCAGTTTGTTGTATAAAGTCGTGATTTGAACGGTATGCGAGTCTCTCTGTAAACTTACCATTATACTATTAGTGCCTTATACATATACTAGCTGAGCCGGCAAATGTTGTTCTGCCATATAAATTCATTCAATACCCGAATCACCTAGATATGAAATATACTTTACGACCTATTTTCATACCAACAAATATACATAAAAATCCATAAAAATCGCTAACCACAAATTTAATAACGTGACACGAGATTTATATATATATATAGATAATGTAGGTACATAGGCACCAAATTAAGTTTTGCAACTGATTAATGCAATATACCTATAGTGCGGCAATAAAACGCCTTTGCACGAAATATTATTGTATAGAAATTGAATATAATACGCAGTATTAGAGCACAGAAATTGTAATAGAAATTAAAGACAGGTAATTTTAATTGTTTGCTTCACTGGTCCGTAGTATAAATTGCGTTCATATTTGCGGCCAATCATGTTTCCATTGTCTCATTTAGGAAACTCCCATTGCCTCATGAAATCCGATAATATATCAGAACAATAAACTCCTCCTTCCTCAATTAAGTGAAAGATGGAAAAAAGAACGTAGCTTATTAAGCATATCCATTGAGGGTGTATAAAATTGCATCGCTACATAACTTTTTAGAGATAAACATAGCGAGAAGTGATTGGTATTATTTTGAACCGAGGAATATAAATGTCAAACCACACAATTTCTAGCTATTGATTCTCCAAGTCAATTATCTGGTTTCCAGGCATTTTTTTATTTTTATGTACATTCTTTAGCGCGTCATCCAGTCTAGACCCTGACCTTAGACATCTTTGTCTTTGTACCTTATTTCGAAATGCGCTCTTTTCTCGTCTGCATTTATTTCACAAATAGCGCTGGCATTTCTAAACTTTAATGCAAAGTGAAACAAGTGGAGTTGAGTCAAAAGCGTTTAATTTTAAAATTAAACTTTTGGCAAGCAATTTATCTGAATCTGTGACTGTTAAATGTGTGTTGCTATTTGTCACGTTCAACATGGACAATCAAGCTCTAATATTGGTTTAGCTCCGTTTGGGATTTAAGTTGTCTCTGTGTTTTATTACCTATTGCTAGCCTTGGGCGAACAATCGGTTTCCAAAGAAGGGAAGGCAATGCTGGAACCAATACGAATGGCGGGATAGTTGTTGACATTAAACTGCTTTTAATTCCTACGTCGACGTTCGGACGTCGGCGCCCAAATACAGTGCCTTTTTAATTTTGTTTCTTTTCTCGTCAAAGCAATTTGTTCTACAAAATAGTATATGGTATTATATTTATGTGTATATGAATTAATTTAGCATGAACAAATAAAACTTCTTTATAATTATTACAGGATAAATAGCATTAATTACAAAAGACAGTGTGTTCTATCTTTATTATTATTACCGTACTTTGTTTGGCTGTACAAAAAGTTATCACTACAGGCTTCGTCTGAGTAGTCTACGTAGCTAAGAATAAACAAAAAATTGCTCTGACGCTCACTAAAGCTTAAACTATAGTATTTTAAGAGAGACATAGAAAGACCTCTGTTGGTCCGCCAATGCGTGAGTCTCTGTCATTGCACAAGTAACACACGTAGGCGACAGGAGCAACGTACCATTAACCACTTATTTGCCATATTTGGTGGTATACAAAATCATTCCCAAGACTAAATGTCTTCATGACTATATGCCTAATAAAATTTCGACTCAACATCAACGCACAGTACATGCACCAGTCGCCTGTTTCCTTTACGTAAACGCTCAAAGTCAAACACCCTACTGAGAGGGCTTCCCATGACTATAGTAACAACAACAGATAGCCAAGCATTAGCGTCGAAAATGCAATAATACGTTCCCCTTAGCCAGCACGATGAATGCTCTAATAAAGTAATGCAACAAGACATTGTCCGTCTTTTGTTATCTCCTAACTTACTTTTTACGACCACCAGAAGTGATGGGAGATTCTATTCACACGACGTTAAATATTCGGTTAATTTGGCAACAACTTATCCGGTTAGTCTTGCAAACATATCTCCTATATAAAAGGGTGCGAAAAATATATATTTTCCTGTTTATCTCAGAGATACCCGCCTCGTGGCGAATTGGCGCAAATAGAAAAAAGTCTGGATTGTGTGAAGAACACAAATTGCGGCAGACATATTACTATTTAACATTACTGTGTACAATTTGTTATATTGTCAGATAATTGTGAAATTGCTAGTAATCATATTTAGAAAATCAAGTGCGAGTCGGACTCGCCCACCGAGGGTTCCGTACAAATTTGTAGGTACGACCGCCATTCCTTGCATAAAGACACTGTTTTTTTATGATTTAATTACAAATGTACAGTTTCCAGATTTTCCCTATACTTGTAGTATAAGCCTTTTTTTATTTATTTTGCTCGTCAAAATGACCACACTCCACTTGATGGTAAGCAGTCATGTGGTCTAAGAGCAGTGGCCTCCACATCATCCTCATAGCAGCCGAGGCGATGTTGAGGTCTCTACTTTGACGGCCTGAGAAGGTGCTTTTTCACGCCCCGCTTAAACCACCAGACCCAGGATTGAAGGAAGAAGGAAACACGTGCCTTGGCAGAGAATTCCATGCCTTGATTATATTGAGTATGAGTACTTGAGTATATTGTTTTAATTTCAACTCGATACCTCCTCGCGTTCCCGAGATAAAGAATCTCGACAGACAGACAGTCGGACGGACAACAAAGTGATCATATAAGGGCTCCGTTTTTTCCTTTTGAGGTACGGAACCCTAAAAACGGGAAAATAAAGAAAAAAAGGAATATATCTTGATCTTATGGTGATAAATAAATGAATGAGAATCAACTCCACTTTAATAAAGTTAGTATCGTTATCGTGCTTATATTTAACATTATAAGTTTGAAGTCAAATGCTGTAGTAAACTTTACAAAGTCTAAGTAATACTATGAACTTGTATTAACGCAGATTAATCCATTATTTTTAAGTCATATATATTTCCAAGTATGTATTTGGCTGTTAACTCAAGTGATATCCATTGCAAGTATTACGAAGAATTTGACTCGTACTTGGAACTTAAGAAAAAGAAGTTATACATCATCTTTGCGTATACCCTCAAAGGGCTAGATAACATGTAATAGGAGATAAGTACATTGCTTGCTACCGGTACAGTTCCAGACTCCGTACGGCTACTGAGAATGTTTTGATGGTAAATGACAATAATTCTTTGCCTGACCCGCACATTACACCTGAGATCTCATGCACAGAAGTTTAAATATTCACTACTGCTGCGCCACGAAGGCACTCACAAAAAGTATATGTAAAGTAGTAATATATGAGGTATATTTTTCAACAACTCATAGAGGTTTTTAATAAATTTATTTTTCCAATTTTCAAATGGGTTGTTAATTATTATAAACGTTCGTGTCAGCCCACTGTGCAAACTAATTACGAATATGCGACCTTTTAAATACCCACGAGATTCGAAGAATGGACATTATAATCTATCAACTATTTAATTACTGTTATAGTTTCGCATGAAAAATGATATGAAGCAACAAATAAGGAATTAACCTAAATTTAGTAGAACAAAGACCTAGGTCATTCGCCGCGCATGTCCCCACCCCGGCCAACGCGGTAGCAACGTTGGCAGTCTTCCCTGAGGCTAATTAATAAGTTCTTTATATCGTACGTTACAATAAATAGGCTATAAATAGGCGCAGAACATGACATGCTTAACCTTTCATCCAGTATAAAAGGCTAAAGTTAATTAAGAAACACCCACGCACGTATATTTTAAGAACACATTTTTTGCCGGATGAGTATGAACTAAGGTCGTTTAGTGTATTCAAGTAATGTGTAATTCATACTAATTATAACGAATACTGTCTTGATAGTCCTGTGGTATAAGTTTCCGCTTATTTTTGCTACTGCGCGCTCGATACACGGGTTCGGAAAAGTGCTACGGTGCCTTCGTAAAATAAATTTAGTTAGCAACACGGATATAAATATGCTTAGTAGACGGTAATCGAGTCGCCTTCTATTACGTGAGTCTTAAAAATTAATGTATTACTATCCATAAATTATTTGATAACAGTTTTTGAGAACACACTGCGCAATTAACATATAAACATGTTATAATATGAAGTATTAAATTAACAAATTTTCTTATAATATTTTTTATCTAGAATCAAATCAAAACATATGATTTGGCAGATCTCATTATGTTAAAGCCTACAAACAACTTTTTATAATCTCAAGGTGGCAAACAACATCGCAAATTAGTTTCTTCGTCTCACCTTCATATGAAATCGTCCTGTAATTGTTGAGGCCCAAATAAGGGGAAGATAGCTCATATAACATTACTGATCACTCTTGAGATTAGTAGGAAAAGTCGAATATTCACAAAAGCCATTAGTGTCGTGATGTGACGTGTAATGATAGTTTAAGTAGGAAAATCACTCTAAGAAAATAATAAGGTGTTGAATTCGCTTAAACAATTAATGAGATAGCCATAAACAGCTCAGTCATAGCTAATTATTATCGGTTCGCATTCAGTCTTTTAACAGGACAGACTATTACAATCCACCTATATGACACTTAGTAAGTAGGAACTAATAGGTTTAAGCAGGTGCGTTCCAAGGTAAAAAGCAAGTATACAGCTGCCCATCTTGTGAAAACATTTATTATGTTAGCTTATAACACCGGGATTCGGTGCACCGCTATGGCAAAGATCAAATTGGCTGCTTAGCTGCCAACACATTTTTAACCTCCAACTAGCAACAGCAGCATTACAAAAACTGGGGTCGCAGTAGGTACATCTTATAATTGCCTTAATGTATAAAACATTATAGGAAAGAAACAAGAAATGTTCTTTTCTTTTGCCACCAACCGATCAGTGTTTTCTATTATGTATTAATCTTGTTTGGATGACCATGACATCGACATTGTAAAATTTTATTAGAATTCGAGACGGAACGTATTTATTTAAAATAATCATGCATCCATTTTAATAGCATGAATTAGTGGAGATATTTGATGTGTTTACATTACTTTTATATCACCATAAATCTTATATGGAAATATACTCAACATTTCTGTAGCTCATTGAGTCATCAGCGGTAGATTTTCCTGGTAGGGCAAAGTGCTGTTGACTTGTGTCTTAGGTTTGTTAAACTATTTAACAGATTAGGATAAAACTTGGCAAAGAAATAGACCATGTCTTGCATATATATAACACTTTTATCATTTTATGCGTTCCCTGTGGATAACAGTTCAAATTTACTATCATTTCAACAACTGTCTAATGAATTGTATGCTTCCGTACATGACGTGCCCACTTTTTTACGCAGTTCAAGCGAAGCGACCAGCATGTAGTCATACTAAAGTTAAACATTCAAATGCGAACATGTATCAGATAAAAGATTTCATTTAAAGGTATTCTAAAAATTTTGATGTCTATAAATTTACGGTTCACGCTTTCAAGTTTAATTATCGGTTCACTGAAAGTGTTACAGTATTTCTATGCTTGAAAATTCTTAGAAGCAACACGAATTCTTGATAGTAATTCGCCCCCTAATGTGGACCTAAAAATACATTCCTGTCTCTCTACTACCTCTTCTGAGAAATACAAGCGTGAGATTATATAAATATGAAGACTAGATACTTAACCTGATTTATTAGGTAAATGATAGACATGTTCCAACAAAGTACCTAAGACAAAGAGAATTGGTCGTGTAGTGTGTGAGTATTACACAACGCGAACTAACTTAACCCAATTTACAATGCTAACATGTGCGAGCGTATTCGACACAGTAACTACTCGGGAGATTCCACTTGAAGTTTGTAACATATCATCTGCTACTTAAACCGACTTCCTTGTTTAATCAGTTCCGCGTTTTTGAGTTGACAATTCACTTCCTTGACGTCTTAATTTAAAGACGTATTAAGTTTTTACATTACATTGAATCACATCTATTTATGTCCTTGATGGAGATGGCAGAAGTGTTTTATCACATGTCAATTGTTACATTTAACCTCACGTAATTGCTGACTACAAAAATCACCACTCAATAGACTCCAAATAACATAAAACGAAAAATAAGGGAGCATAACCTGGCTCTCCTTTCTGCAAGATTGGACCTAACTTGCCTCAGTCCGACAAAGGAAGAAAGAGGGTAGAGAAGCCTTTGTCCTGCAGTGAGATGAAACAGTCTAAAATAAATAAAATTAACGCAACGCGTTGTATATTATGCAAGAACTTTTTTAAGAACTTATTTTTGAAGGGCTCTCCTTGGGAAAACCTCGGCAAACTATGGCATATAACCACTTACTGTTGCGTTTCCATTAATTATGTAAATATTTAGTTGCAGCTATTAAAATGTTTATTGTTAATAGTGTATGTTTATGATATTACTGCACCATTACAAATGAATAAACCAACAATTTATATTAGCAAATTGTCTATCATTGAGTGGCTAATGACACTACCAACTAATAACAGAATAGTACCCTTAGTTCGAGTTAGTACAAGTTGCTCTCGCACATACTCGTATGAAACATTATCTAGCAACGACGCCAGCGATAATACTGATTTAGTTTAATTCAACTGTTTCATGAACTTAATCAATAGCTACCAAGTATTATAGTGTAATTGTGCAGCAATAGAAAGATTTTATTATTATTGACGTAAAGCACTACAACGAATACAGCCTGATAATACAAGCAAGAAACTGTTAAGTTATTTCTACGCTACGCGATACAAAGTAAATGTCCTTAAATGCCGGTGTTGTCCAAGAATTTACAGAAGCCGTAGCGTGCCGAGCACGAGCTGAATGCTTAATACGTGCTCTTAGCATGCTTATTCCTAACTCCTAAGGGACCTCGCATGTGAGTCGTAGTAGAATCATATCTTACACGTCGTCGCGTTTATAACTTACATCTCATATGCGAAGTCCCTAACACCGTCCATGCTACCTAAAATTATTTCCTAGTTTGTTATATGCTTTTTCCGTGCTCAGTCACCTTTAGATACTTCTATACTTATGTGTCCTCCAGACCGAATTTCGGTCACGGCAGCCAGTCTTAACAGAGACTGGCCATCTGCGCAGGAGATATTATAGTGCATAAGTGTGTGCGCTAACACAATTGCAATATCTGTGCCTTAACTCTCAAGATCCGATGGGACGGTAATCCGACACGACCGGAAAGAGATCAGGCGCAGGACAAACGGTTTCACGTGCTTTCCGAGGCTTGGGGTTGTCTAACACCGCCACCTTCCTAACACCGGGCTGCTATTGAGATTTCTTAATAGAAAAACTCAATATTTTTTTCTTGGCCCGACCCGGGATTCGAACCCGAGACCTCATACATAGCATAGACCGCATTCACTACCGCTGTGACACGGAGGCGGTTAAGTTAACTTCTATACAAGAATTGTTTTACCGCAAACGCTTAATTTGAGCGACTTTAAAATCTCTACACTTGCAAGGAATAATTATTATTCATACATAGCCTTTCAGCAATCTTATGATATAAATCTTACATGCTGACTCTATCACGACATCTGCGATTATATAGTTGTATAGTTGCGCTGCTGATCTTAAAACTAATCCCTAAAATTCAACCTTTTCGTTAGATAGCAGGTAGGTGTTTTGTTGATAGATAAGCGGGAGCCAAGCCGGGCTCGCTACGTAATTCAAAGGCTTTGCGCTGTGCGGTATACGTGCCTACAGCTTGCCGATAAACCTTTGTTTTCTACTTATCTCTGACCGCCACTGTCGTCTCCACGGCCATCACACCAAGATTGTCTGATATCTTTTTTTAAAACAGTAGTCTAGTCCGAGCCTGTTGTTTGAGTCGTATTTCAGTGAAAGCATCCGATATTTTATGGTCCTAATGTTGTCTATTGTACCTGTATAATTATATTATTAAGGTACTGCCAACAACATAATAAATGTTTCTGGAAAACGCCTCTATCTTTTAAAATTTTAACAATTGTTAGTTTTATGGCAGTAATAGTTAAAAGGTCAAAATATAGTTTAACAATAAAGAATGAGAAGTAATAGTTTAAAAAGTCATAAATACTTTTAAAATATGTTTAATATTCAGCTACTTGTGATGCTTACACTATACAACTGATAGTATTTTAAACAGGATATATATGTAGGTATATTAATACATTGACAGAAAGATTAGATTTTCTATTTACCATATCAAAACCAATTTCCAATACATAGACTTAAAGCGTTGACATCACTCGCAGACTATTGTTACATCGAACGTAATCAGCTTTGCAACTGTGTACCAAATGAAAGGTCATTTATCAGTTTATTTTACTTCTAGAATTATTCTGTGCCTTTAATTTATACAATCCAACTGCGCTAATTCGCTTACGGTTAACATTTAGCAACTAAACTCTTTTTTTAGTCCTAACTATTACAGCCGTAGATATGCGTTTAGAAATACGCTCAATAAATTGTAAAGAAAAGATACCATGCGGAGTAGACAGGCATTTTACAACCTAAACAAAAAAATCCAGGCAGCGCTCTTACTAGATCTAATTGTAAATCTACACAATTTAGGAACCCACTCAAAAATACATGATCATCAAAATTGGTCCAGTCGTTTAGGAGGAGTTTTATGTCATACACACGTACAGAAGAAGGATATAAAGATAAGATAAGAACTTTGGCCCGCGATGTCGTGCGTGACTTACGGTCCACCTGCGATAATATTTTGCACCATTATATTTACGGTTCTACTAGCAGCATTAACTGAGACAGTGCAGATTTGAAGTAAAGTTCTGAAAATTATTAGACCTATTCATTAGGCGTCTACCCTTTAAAAGTTGATGACAAAAATATCATAATTTTTGTTATGCTATTTTCGTAATACAACCGACCTATTATACTAATATTATAACAAGGAAAGATTTGATTTTTGCTGATTGTTTGCTTGTTTGTAAGGATTAACTCTCAAACTACTCGAGCAATTTTAAAAGTTCTTTCATCATTATAAAGCTGTTTTATCAGTATCACCGAGTAACATAGGCTACATTTTATTTTTAAAAACTGCTGTTACTAATGTAACATAGCCTAACATACCTTTACGCGAGCGAAGCCACAGGCAAAAGCTTGTATAATAATAAAGATAAGATACACATCACGATTGAAACGAATCCTTACTTTATTTTTCTGACAGATAATAATGTCACTTTACATCGAAATAAAATAAAATCTTCAATTAATATAACTTATATCTACATACTACTATCATAATATTTATATGAATACCAACCGGTGGCCTTTAGTCTATTGGATAGTTTTTTTTTAACTCTGCTTACTTACCAAGGATGTAGGTAAAAATTGATGCTTAATTATGTAGCACTTAATAATAAAAATACATACGGTTTGCACTATAATCAACATATTACATCAACGAATAATGTTATGCAAATTAAGAAGCGTAATCAATATAATATTGCAGAAGTCTGCAATATTATATTATTTTTATCGCGTGTTATTTAAATCAAGGAAGATGTTACTTCGTTAATATCACACAGTGTATATAAACTGAAGGTATAAACTACATATCTAACTGCATAGATGGTGATATTATACAAATTTTATGTGATTCGCAATCAGTTGTAACAAATCTGTGTATACTTTGCGTCCATTATTTGAAGTATTGTAAAATCCTCTGCGAAATAAACAACATTCCTAACTTTGGAGTCGTGCATAACAAAAAATAAAAAATATAATAAAAACAGAATCAAGACTGAGAGCTATAATTAAGTAAAAGAAATAACAAAAAGTAAGAATAAATATAAAGTCAATTGATCAAGAAAGAGTGATTAAAAGCTACACGTCATTTGGTAAAATCTAAAGTTAATTGATCAAGTTGCAAAAACCATAATAGTTCTATACGCATGTGTATACATATAATTTACTTATAACAAACAGGTTGCCGAGGTTAGACTTCATACGCTGTTGCTAAACAAAAACGTTCAGACGTCTTCTGATTACCGTGACCTCTCGTGTCGATACGCTATAAAATGAAATATTTAGTTATAATTACTATTACATTAGTTTTAATACAAATCACGAACGCCGCTGTACTACCGGGAGATGACTACGGTGAAGATTTTGACTACGGTGACGATGCTGATCCTAATGTGGGATTCGATCAGGAAGAAGAGCAGTCAAAACCAATATACAACCTGGCAGATGCACAAAGACTATTCAAAAAATTCGTCCAAGATTATAGCAAGAAATATAAAAATAAAGAAGACATGGTACAGCATTACAACACGTTTGTGGAAGGCTTGAAGGAAATCAATAGAATAAATAGTGACAGGGAATTCAGTTCCGTTGTTGATATCAACTTATTTACGGACTTATCTAAAAGTGAAAGATCACTTTTCCTTGGAGCCGGGGAACCATAGGTAAGTGTCTAATAAAATAACATTAACGCTTCGCTATTGGATATACCATACATTTAAATTTAATCTGTTTTATATGTTCATTAACATAACCTTCCTCTTATGCTCATTAGCATAATTCTTAATACAGTTTTGATGTCATTTGATATCCAATATACTCATGTATATGATTGATATCCAACATATTCATATATATAATACCTAATGAGCGCATGCAGTAAGCAAGGCCAAGTACAAGAAAATCAAAGTCATCAAAATTATTAAAAGAAAATCACGTCACTCACTACTAATAGCTCAAATCATTTTTAAATAAGTCTTTTCCCTACGTTATATTATTTTTTTAAAATGGCCAATTTTATTTGTCTTTTGTACAAAATGTTATTATAACTATCACTAAAATCAAATATCGTTATAGATCTTATAAACATTCAAGAAAATGTAGAATATGTATTTTGATTATATGTATATTAACAATATCGTCTTAAAATAAAATTACTTTGCTAACTATAACTGACATCTATTATTATCCCTTACAATTTCAAAAGTGAAATATTATTCGTTTTAACCATTCAGTTAAAGTCATAAAAAACGCTAAGTTCAGTCAATGCGAATAATTATTTGTAATAATTCAAATTACAGTTGTTGATTTGCAACTATGTGTACTATATAACTATGGTGCTATGACTAAAATCTAGGTTAAGGTCAAATTAGTTATCTGTTTCGAAAATTGCAAAAATATAAAAAATCTCAATATAATATTCTTATTAATTATTATAATTATTATTTGTGGAATTACACTATTAGCAAAGATATTAATTTCAAGCATCCCTGATAAAAACCAGCTCCTGCACTTATTATGGAAAGCTCTTAGACATGCAGGTGTCATCACAATGGTTTCCTTCACCGTTAAAGCGATTATTAACTTTTTAATAGCCATATACCATTGAAAAGTCAGAGTTGCTTGTTGGTTCAATGATCTCGAAATAAGAGAACCAGTCTTATATAAACATAATAATCATTTCATTCTTTACAAATAGATTAGAAACTTAATAATTATTTACAATAAAATAAATAAAACTAATAATATAAAAATCGCATCCGGCATTCCTCCTTTAATATTATATTTAAGAAAAATATCGAGGAATTGGTATTTGGTTTTGTATATATTATGGGTAATGAATATTTAAATATGTGTAAATAAAACACACATCATTACGTTACTTTTATTTATATTGATGCATCATAAACCATACGTCATTCTTTTTTAAGTAATATAAAACTTTTTGATGATCTTAATCTAGCTATCTTGTTTATAGCTTCTTAGCTGACATTTCGAACACGTCAAAGCTCATTCACTTGACTTGTGGTATATATTTATAATCCCTGTTAAAAAGACAACATAGGTACGAATACATGAAAGCAGTTCTTCTTTTTATTACCGCTTACTACTTTTACGGAATAGTAAGACCAACCCGTATTTTCACGCGAAGAACAATTTCGGGATAACGATAACAATGAACCAAACAGCCTCTATTTTAGAACCTATACATGGTACACCGAAATCTGCATTGCAGGAAAATACGTAACCTGGCTTTCTTTAATAAAACATGTAGCCACAAAATCATGAGATTGCCAAGTCTGTCTTACGCCGTGATTTTGTATGAATTTAAATGCTGTAAGGGAAATTCACCTACTGTATTTTTAAACAAACGTATAAGACGAAAACGTAGAACAGGCATCAATAATTATGGAGTACATAGTTATAAAGGTTATACTATGGGCAGTTAGAGAAATTGCACACTGGTTTCCAAACTAGTAGTAGAGTCAAACTTGTATTGGGCATGGTTTTAAATATTGCAATAGAACGCTTTTTGACTGAAGAATCCAATAATATTGCCTGGCATCTGACTCTTGCATACGCTGCGGGTACTACGCGCAATTTGAAGTTTTAGAACGGGGTGTATGAGTCGTCTATGCTTATGTAACCCGCGCTAAAAACCTGCATCGTGTAAGAGCACCATAATTCCCTGTATTACTATTAAACTTGTCGAAATTTCCACGTAATATCATCACATTCATCACCTAAGCAATATTAAAACATACCTTACTATAATATCATATAGCATTTAAATAATAGTCATTCTTACATAATTTGTCAATAAAAATGTAATATTTAGAATGCCACTGCTGCAACTGCCTCCGTGGCGCAGTGGTAGTGAATGCGACTGCTGTGCATGAGGTCTTGGATTCGAATCCCGGGTCGGGCCAACAAAAAGTTATTGGGTTTTTCTGTTAAGAAATCTCAATACGAGCCCGGAGTTAGGAAGTTGATGGTGTTAGACACCCCCATGCCTCGGAAAACACGTTAAGCCGTTCTGTCCTGCGCCTGATCTCTCTCCGATCGTGTTGGATTATTCGTCCCATCGGATCATGAGAGTTAGGGAACAGAGAGTGCACTTGTGTTTGCGCACACACTTGTGCACTATATTATCTCCTGCGCTGATTGCCAGTCTCCGTTAAGATTGGCCGCCGTGACCGAAATTCGGTCAGGAGGACATTATTATTATTATAATAATGTCCTCATCTAAATATTTTTATTATAATAATTATTATAATAAAAATATTTAGATTTCTCGTATAGTATCGAATATCCTTAAAATAATCCCACGATTGGTATATTTATCGTGCATCCCGCTTTAGCCGTATAGCATTGCTAGTGAAGCTTGTTATACAATAATTAAAGTGTGGTTAGACTACTCAGCCTTTAAATTAGTAGCATGTACAGGTATTCTTCGTCAAAATTGAATTCAGTGCAGTATTACGTCATTGTTTATATGACGTCGGTAAAGACTCGTTTCATTTGGTCTCTATTAGGTTCATCAAGCCACAAACATACTAGTAGATATTTATCTTTACGATTCTGTCAACTTTGTAAGTGAACACCTTCGATATCGATACGTTTATGTTACACAGTACGTCAGGCAAAACTCCAGGACCAGTCGGTCACAGGATTGTATATCAATTTTGCATCCTAATTGGCTTTCTCGTCGATATCGTGGTACACGTCTGTGGTACAAGATTGAGATATAGTAGTGGTACACTTTCTTAACGTTAACTATACATATAATTCGGGTCGCCAAAAGGCGCAAGTAAAAACATACAGAATTTTTCGAGTTCTTATAGTGTGCAATTAGCCTTATTAAATGCATTTTATTTTAGATGGAATTGCCATCCTTGATTATTAAAGCCTAATTTGAATTTTATTCCTTAGATTAAATTAAAATTGATGTTGGCCGTACCGTCATTAAAATGGATGAGATCGATAGAGACCTGATAGCTCTTGATTTGTTTTTTATTTCCTTAAATATTCATTAAACGAAAACCGTACGGAAATAAACGGCTGTGAAATTTAGGCACATTAATAATCCCTGGTTAAAGAATTTTGCATAGGGACATTTTCGCCATGTCGTGGAAGGGTCGACACAAGGCGGGTATAATGAATTAAATTAGGTCCTACTGATAACCTCTCCGCACAATTTCGGGACTGGGACTAGGGACAAAACACAGACATAGAAATACTGGAGAGAACTTAGATTAACATAACAATAATATTGTCACGTCGACCGTTCGTGGCATGGCGGCCGCGCGAAGGTCAAATGGTGATGGCTGTCCTCCCTTCAAAAAATTTTCTGATCCAAAAACAGCTATTCCGAGTACGCGTGTTCTTTGTGTCCGTATATTTTATTTTTTACACATCTTACTCTAACCAATTTTCCTTTATTTTTTCAAGAGTACCACTGTATCGCTCTTTTAGATTTGTACTTAAAGGGTATGTTTAGTTTCAAACTTAAAGTGGGTAATGAAGAAAGGATTTTTATACGACTTTAGGTAAGCATATCCCATCAACAATTACTAATAAAAAGTTAAAAGATCTATCTTTTCGAGTACCCTTTTTGAAGACTTATGTACACTGGAATATATTCTAGGCAGCATTTACCAGTATAGTAAGCGACACCAACAATTTTTTTTTAAATTTCATCATAATGATATTCTGTTGTGCCTATAATATTATAGAATACGACTACCCTGTAAATTGTAACTACATAGTGCCAATATTCTTCGAAGGAAATGGCTCTGACATGATAATATTATTAGGTTGCCGTATTTGCGATGTTCTTTTACGAAACCATTAAAAACCAGCTACCAAAAATAAATTAGGTAGTTGATATATCTCTTCCTTACTTTTAATTCAACTACATCATTTCTATAAGGTAAAACATACTTTGTATAAATAAATCTATTCATTCAATACCTGTTATTCACAAATAAAAACAAAACAAATAAACAAATGTGTGGCTAATGTACGTTAAATAGATAATGTGAGTTCCTTATTCCATGTGTTTTTATATGAATACTAATTATAAACGAACTAAAATTGTAAATAATAAATAATGACGCATTTTAAAATCCGTTTTTATTTCGCATCTTCCCAGGAATTGACCATAAATACTATTTTGGAATCAAAAAGTCTACGTTTAGAAAGGTCATCGGTCAGTATTGCCATATATTATAGATTATAATATCAACTCCAGTTATATGGATTTCTATTCCGTGGCTTATAAGTTGTCTATCAGGCTATAAAAAGTATGATTTTGGGTGTAGCCCATACATTTTGATGACTATAATGGCATAAAATATTATACGTATGTCCCAATTAATTGAATTTCTGTCTTTGGTCTAGGATATCTGCTTTTCGAAGTACATTATCAATACGGTTTGCAACAAAACTTAAAACATGTATCTACTAATTATTTTTTAAATAATTAATAGGCATTTTAAAATAACAAAATCTGTTTTATAAATATTTGTTCCGTGTCTAGGTTTCGATAGATCGATTGTTGAAACAATCGATCTCGATCGATATGGAAGGCACTTCGCAACAAGGATTACCACTAATGCATGAGCGGCCTTATTAAAAAAGACCGTCTTCATATTATTATTTTCACTAGAATAATAAAATTGTAATATTATCGCATTGCATAATTCAAATTAAATCTAACACTTTCAAAAGCACTACTTAAATATTACAATTTATATTTAATTAACCTAAATATAAATTGTAATATTTCGCTTTTTAGCTTTATTATACTAGCTGACCCGACAGACGTTGTCCTATCTAAACTTGCGAAGTTAAAATAGTCCTTAGGTTTTCTGAAATTATCCAAATTTCTCCACATTACCTAACTTTTTTCCGTAAGAATCATCTACAAAGTATAAGAAAACTAAAAAAAAGATTAGTGATATCGATAAAGTCGTTCTCAAGTTATGGCGAGACGAAGGGAAACAGGGATTCATTTTTATATATATAGATAGATTATAAATAGCAATTTGGGTGTATTTGCCGAGAGCGATAGTGTCATAGTACCTACGCCTATTATAAAGTACCTAATATTCTATAGCAGAGATGTAGAATAGCAGGTTAAATAAATACATAAGATTGGCAAGTAGTCTGAGAGTTATGTGGTGAATTATTGCTTACAAGCTTTATATGTTTCTTTTACTCACGTCTTGAACACGACATACCTATGTAGGCACTTGGGACAGTGCCATATGAATGCCTACGAGATGCTTATTTATGAATATCAGACATTGTCTAATGACTAATATTTTTTTTCTTCTAAGTCGGCCTATCTAGACACAAAGGAACTATATAACTCTTTGGCAGGGGACAAGACCTTTCTAATGTCAAGTGGTCGGAGTCCGAAGCCGAGAGTTATGTGCATAACGCCTGCTTTGTGATTTATCTCGTATCAGATTCGACCGACATACATATGTATGTATGACCACATACATTTTAACCGTTTTCGGCCGCTATTGGACCACGTGCCACTTTCATTTCAACTGAATTTATGTGCAACTCATTTGTTTTCTTTTGTTTTAGAAACCTGGATGAAGCAGTGGGACGCAGGTAGGTAAGGTAAAGTTACCAATATAAGAGGTAATATAAAGTTTTAAATTGTTTTAAGGATAAATGTTGAACGCAGAAGCTTTTATGTAAATAAATTCTTAATAGAATGTACCTACAAACTGTTGTTTTATTACTAAGTTTGTCTAATATTGCCCTATATTTTAATTAATCTGATGATATTAGGAAAAGGGCTTATGCCTAATCAATCTTGCTCAGCTGGAAAAGAACTACAGCCATTTGGTTGTTATCTACTGTAAGTCCGAAGTATCTTACTGTAGAAACACAAGTCAATGTATTACCTTAATCTTGTGTTCCTTTGGTAATAAGAGATTCCAAAGCTCACTAAAGGTACGCTGTGCCGAAAGCCGAAGACTAAATCTGGTAAACCTTGCAGCGCAGTGGTTCTTTTGTTTTGTAAGGCCCGGAAAGATCTCGTAATGTATTTAAGGTTATCTGTGTTCTTATTTACGGTTAGTACTTACCGCAGAAGAAGTGCTTGTTTATTTTTTACTGAATAAAAGATACTCCTGGCTTGGTTAATCATAAATAGTTGTAGTATTTAATGTAGATATAAACCAAAAACAGATGTTTTGCTAGTTTGTCTGTGGGTTTCTGTACGCTAATGACCGAAGCAATATTTTTAATTTACTTTTGCACATGTCTATTTTCTTTTTTCTCTAAGATGAACAATGAGGGATAAAATGAAGACTTAGGAAGAATTAACTGGGATCCGATTTATGATTCACATGACGCCAACTTCTCCTTGGAATACTTTGTATCATCCATCCAACGTGCCATTACCTGCAATTCCGTTCTTGTAAAACTATCAAGAAGTAATTTAGAGCACCGATAGCTCAGTGGGGAGAAAACCAACAGACTGCAATGTAGAGGGTCTCGGGTTTGAACCCACGTCGCGCACCTCTGACTTTCGGAAGTTATATGACTTTTCGAAATTATGTGCGTATTTATTGATAATTATCGCCTGCTCCGTGCCTCGGAGAGCACGTTAAGCCGTCGGTCCCAGCTGCCATGAACATCTATGGCAGTCGACACAAAAGATCCCACTGGGTCGAAGTGTCGCCGGTCTGTACTGACTGGCTCCCTACACAAGATAAGATAAGATAAGATCAAGAAGCAATAAAATCATCAAACCGTAGATTACACCTGGTTTGATGCGCTGTATGCATCACAGAGATAGACTCCATTACAAAATAAGACAGTCCCCTGATAATTAAATTCTCCAAATTATCCTATAAATAGGTACCGTAATTTTTGTAATAACTTGATAAAAAAGGCCAAAATTAACTATGATAGCAATTTATTAGAAAATGCGGGTAAGAATAATAGAAAAATATGAAGAGCAATTAAAAAATATCACTCACTCTTCGGTGGTGAAAAATACAGTCACAGAATTAATTAATGTAACTTCTCCAAATAACTCGGTTGAAAGCGTAAACGAGTTTGTCGCCTCTGTGGGTAAAACATTAACGGATAAGAACGGGAGCTGTGAGAACATGTGCCTATGATTTTGATAGCAAGTGTAATAGATTATTAAAATCTTTTGTAATGCTGAATACTGATGACTTGGAGGTTGACTCTCTAATCTTGGAACTCAAAAATGTTTTCTCCGTTGGATGGGACTCTATTCCAAATGGACTCCTTAAAGAAAACAGACACGTTCTAGTCCCTGTTCAGACACATATATTTAATTTGTGCTTGGATGAAGGAATATTTCCCACAGATTTGAAGAAGTTGGTGCTGCATCCTATTCATAAATCGGATGACAGAGATTGTGTCATCAACTACAGGCCGATTTCTATTTTGCCATCGGGGTCCAAGATCTTGGAACGCGTCATAAACAGAAGTCTATTGAAATATCTGGAATCGAACAAACTTCTCTCAAATAACCAGTTTGGGTTCAGAACTGGTAAATCTGCTTGTGACGCGATCCATGAGCTTGTAGACTATATCGTAAAAAATATTGACACAGGTAAAAGACTATAGGCATATTTTTGATCTGGCCAAGGCTTTTGACACGGTCTATGTACCATTGCTTCTCAAAAAATTTGAAATAATGGGTATAAGAGGAACACAGGTGAAAATTTTTGAAGACTACCTCTTTGAAAGGTCTCAAAGCGTCAGGATGATAAATTTCTTAGCGGAGACTTGCCTGTTACTTTTGGTATGGCTCAGGGCAATATTCTAGGGCCGACTCTTTTTCTTGTGTACCTGAACGACCTCTGTAATCTAGATTTTGCGGGCAAAATAATTTCTTATACCGATGATACAGTTCTACTGTATTCAGCAGACACATAGGAAAAGTCTATAATGAGGCATAACGTGGCTTTGATACGGTGTGCCATTGGCTACGGTACAATATCCTGACGCTCAATAGGGACAAAACACAATACGTAGCCTTCTCTATGTGCAATTCAATCTCACCTCCGTTATCTTTCTCCCAACGCACATAGCTGCTGTAACATTGATGTTTGCCACTATCCTGCTTTAAAGGGGGCTAGAAAGGTCAAATATTTGGGCATTCTGATTGATAATAACCTTTCTTTTACTTTCCATATTAATTTACTTACATCCCGACTAAGAAACTTATATTTGTTTTCAAAAATTTGCGGCATGTTGCTAACTTTAAATTGATAAAGCAAATATATCTGACGCCTATTCAATCGGTATTTACTACATTTCTGTATGGGGAGGGACCTCAAAAACTATAATAAAACCCCTTGAAATAGCACAGAAAACTATTCTCAAATTGAGCACATTTTGTTCGTATTTGTTCCCTAAGTATGAACTGTATCAATCCTGTGAAGTACTTTCGGTCCGTCAGCTTTTATTTTGCGAATTGTTTTGAAAGAACATGCCAATATTAATTTGGAGTTAGGCTCTACGGCTGCCCGACAACGTTATATTACTGATTTCTCTAATAGGCCTAAGTTTAAACACCCATACGTCAACAAACACTCTTGCTTCTTAGGTCCATATCTGTACAAAAAATTTGACACATCTATCCGAATACATAGATTACATATACATGAGTGCAAAGATAAAGAATTTGACTATATACGTAAATTAACATACGATGAAACCGAAGGTTATTAAGTTTAATACAGTAACTGTAATTTTCACTCTCATCTTCCTACACACACATAATCATCCTCACTCTACACACAGGGATTCATTTTTACATTTTACATTGTATTTTATCAAATTTGGTGACTTTTTTCTTTAATGCCATTCTTTTGTATTATTATTGTGATTTATTATTATCATTTTTTATTTGATTCATGCTATTATTGTTGTGCTCTTTTGTTCTATTTTATCTTAAATGCATAATTTCCATGGAGAGCGCTGTTGTCTGAAATACAGATAATAATTTATCTAGTTCAGACACAGATGCCATAAAGATATTTGAGATTATGTATAAAATTGAAAATGTAAACTTGTTTAATGATGTACTTCTGCTTTTTATGAAATAAAAAAATATTATTATTATTAATATATATTAATATATATATAGAAGTGTGTCAGGATCGTAGCAAATGGAAATCCGTAGTCTCTGCCTACCCCTCTGGGAAACAAGCGTGAATTTATGTATGTATGTATGTAATATATAATAAATGAAATTTTCATTAAATATTGAGATATGCTTAGTGATATCATTCACATATGTATGTCTTATTTAAATCAATTCTCAAAATATCATATACTAGATTTTGACCGCGGCTTCCCTCGTGAAAATGTAGCTTATGTAAATTTTCTATCACTCGGAAACTATACGTATTATTTCTGTATAAAAGGTACCCTATGTCCTTTTCTATACCCTATCGAGTAATTAAGGCTTGAAAGCGAAACAAAAAACTTACATTCGCATTTATAATATTAGTTAGGTTAGATTAGTTAGTTCGGTAGTCAGTTGCCGTGACTGAAGCCGTGAATCTATCTAGAGGAAAATATAAAAGAAATATTCAAATATAATGAGTGAATGAATGAAGTGAAAATGAATATTATAATGACTAAGTAAGTAAAATAATGAATTTGTTTAATCCTATCACAATAATGCTGTTGTATTTGCAAACGTTACCTATAAAATGTCAAATAAACAGGTAGATACAGGCTCTGTGTTAAGCCAGTCAATAATCTAGAATGTTCGATCCCTTGAATAATAAAGCAGACTCAATATGTTTAGCAAATTTCGTGAACCGTAATTTTGTGGGAAATGTCCAACAGACTGGGAGGCACTTTTCAAAAGGTAAGGTCGTGACTATTGACATCACCCTTAACATAACGTACGAACGTGACTGACAAAAAAGTTACAAAGTTTGTAACAGTAGTATTGGTTGGCTCTGAAAGAGGATTAAGTGGCGCAGGTGGCAGACAAAGGAAAGTAAGATATGTAACCAAGATAAAACGGAGTGACAAATTTCTGTTTTGGGCAGAGTCAAGAATGCGGTCAGCACTATAAAAGGTAGGTACAACGCTATATTGAAGATTCTACTCCTTGCTGTGTATCCACGTAACTACAACATACGTCTATGTAACTAAGATTTGAATATTAGCTACGGGACTATGAGTAAGACCTGTATATTACAGATTTTCTATAACCAAACTTAGGCATCAGTCTCTGACAGTGTTGGATTCTAATTATCTCTATAACCATGTTTAGTTTTAAGGTAACATTGAGAGAACAAAAAAAATGTATAAAGTATACCGACTTATATATTTTGATATTACCTACTGTTTTTAGAACAAATAATGAACATCTAATGCGTAAAAAGGTAAACAATCGGACGATGGGTGTAATAGGATTCAATTTAGAGAAGCAGGGCAATATAGCAACTTGCGAACGCTCTTAGTTTAAGGTCACTGAACCTAATGAGACAAAAATTTACGAAGATACGGCAGCGATTAAAGCCCGACCAGTCAGACTGCTCGAATCGGTTCTTGCTTAAAAGCCCAGCCAAGCCATATCAAATTTGCTAATGTATATATCTGGCTATGAGCCCTGGACTTTCATATTTGCCAATAAAAAAGGGTACTGGTATGTTTGTTTTTGGCAATAAACCCGCAAATACCTTATTATATGCCTTTAGTGCATACCGTAATAATATAATATCAACGCGCCTTCAGCAATTCTTATAGCAAATCAAAGTCTAGTATAATGCTAATGCAAAGTGATTATACAGAGCGAACAATCTATCGCAAACTCAACTTACAGACTAAATTTGCAGCTAAACAAATTACTAAGCTGGATATTATTTATAATTTGAATCATCGTTGATTGTAGAGGGCCAGACTCCAGACACAATGCTATTTTAACTATATCTGATTTGCATCTACTTATGGAGAAATATTATTTTCTGAACTATAAAATAATATTTATTAAGGTTTTAAACCACCTGTGAATTAAGTAGAAACATTGCATTGACAATAATAATTATACTGGCCAAAACGTTAAAATACTGTATCGTTAAAATATATCTAAAAACTAAGCCATTACTGCTGTGTGTACCTATGAGGACATTTATCAACATTATTCATACATAATATTTGCCAACATTATCAATATTTTAGGCGAGTAATATATTAATAGTTCTCGGATTCGATTTCCAGATCAGGCAAAATTTTATTGGGCTTTTCTGTGCTTTTAATGCTTAGTAACAGCATGAAATTTAGAACTGTGCTATTTCTAATGGACAGACTTTGGACTAAGAATATTTATACAAAATTCCAATAACTCTAACTTCGCTCGATCCAAAATTTAAACTTGGTTTCTCACAGTCGCACGCAAACTATGCCACATGGCTAACGAAGTAATGTTATAATATACATTATATTGTATTTATATTTTCTCGTGGTCATTAATATCAAGTTAGCGCCTGAGTCGTTTTTTTGTGCTACGCAGGTTTCATCTTGCCAAACATTTACTCATATGTCACAACTTTAACTGCAATAAAGCAAAAACTTAAACAAATTAATTAAAACAAAATCAGCTTTACAATATTGAAAATTAAAAGTTGTTAGTGTGTATAAATTTGATCCAATATGTAACATAGCCACCACAAACTGTAAATTAGTATTATTGTTAGTAAATTGGATTTATCATGGCATGACATGGGTTATTTCATTCACGATCGTGGCGGTAAGTCCCGTGTTTCAGGAGTGGCTGGAGAGGCGGCATGGCGCCCTCACCTTCCGGCTGACACAGGTTCTGACTGGCCACGGTTGTTTTGGCCGGTTCCTGTGTCGTATACGCCGGCAAGAGATGCCCGGTTGTCACCACTGCGGCGACTGCCGCGACGTTGTAGAGGACACGGCGCTGCACACTTTGGCGGTTTGCCCCGCATGGGCATCGCAGCGCCGTGAATTGATCGCAGCAGTCGGATCGGTTGCCCTCTCGCTCCCGGCCGTAGTTCAGTCTATGGTCCGGAGTGAGCGGTCGTGGAACGCCGTCGCCTCCTTCTCCGAGGAAGTAATTTCCATCAAGGAGGCGGCGGAGCGGGAGAGGGAGCATTTAAACCCTCTCCCCAACCGCAGAGCTGGGCGCGCAATGACCTTCAGCCACCCTGAGGTTTGACCTGAGGGTGGCGGCCTAGTGGGCCTGCCCACCATCCGTTCAGCACCAGGTCCGAGAGGCGGCGTGCGTGTTCCAACGCGCGCCTCTGTGTCGAGTCCGTCTCCCCTCTAAGGGGGAGACAGTAGGGAATTTTTCGAGTGAGTCCTTTGGGTAGGTCTCTTGTGTAGTGGCCTGCCGTTTCACACGGCGGGCCGTAACCTCGGTGGGGTCGCGACCGCATGCGAAAGCGATTCGCGCGGCCCTGTCGATAGTGGTTTTGTCGAGGAACACCGTGGTAGGTTTAGTCGGTATTCCGGGAGGTACATTATCTTTTCAACATCTTTCTTTTACCCCGGCGAGTCCGACCGCCCCCGCGGAGGGAGACGCGTCATTGTATTCCCAAAGGTAAAAAAAAAAAAAAAATTGTACGCTTAGTAAAAATAATGTGACTCAAAAGATCTGTAGTCCTACAAGATAAATGGAATAACAAAACGTTGCAGACTGTCAGTGTCAAACTTGACAGCAGCGTATTTGTCAACACTGCACCGCTTCGAGGTGGTGTTGTGCCGTAATATTCAGTGAAGTGTTTTTGAGTTTATTTAAATAAAACTTTAGTTAATAAGATAAGCAGAATACACATCAGTTATAAATATATTAGTTTATGTTCAAGTTTCATCCTTGCGGTGTATCTGAAGAAATTACGGTAAGTTTTATTTTTTATTAATTAGACTGTAACAGCTTGTAGTCTGGTTACATTACTTACACCATAAATAATTGAGAATTACTCAATAGTTTTTAAATAATCGCAATTTTAACAATAATTTAAAGTCTACCCTTTTAACTAACATAATTTGCGGAGTACACTCATAGATATATTATATATCCATATGGAATACCTTAAAAGCATAAAAAATATTTCTTATAAACAAACTCGTCCTGTGTAATTAATACCGCGACCTTTTGAAGCCCTATTTGTTTGTATAACTTATAACTACTATTGTTATCTTAATAAGTATTAATGTCTATTCATGTAAGTTGTTCAGTAAAATAAACATGATATAGATTGTTACATGAATATTTACCTTTGGGAAATAAATCAATGAATTATCTTTTTCTAAAATATGATGTGCTTACTGAGGTAGACCTGATGTGTTGTCTAAAGAAAAATATATACTGGACCGCAAAGAAAACGGGGCGCTTAGAAAATTTTCAATATCTTCAAAAGTACCTGACCTAGCTTTATGAAATATAAACTAAATTAAAGAATACTTAATGCCACATAAAATAATATATAAAACTATTTTATTTATTTTTGATAATTGTATAAAACACTTGAATGAAAATGTAAAATAATGGTTGTTTTTAATTTAGTACCAAAAGATTCAAATCATTTGTTTCACATTTGTTTTAGTTAGGTACTTTTGAAAATATTGAAGATTTTCTAACCAACCGTTTTCTTTGCAGTCCAGTATATATTTAAAATCAGATAAAACACTAGTGTAATTTCTTTCCATAGCATTTTGTCATTTACCTGTGTTTAATAGATTTTATTATTTATATATTTAACAGCTTTAAGCTATCAACATTATCTGTATCATGAATTTTGACAAATAAATCTGTAATTATGTGTAAACTGATGAAATTACTGTTATGTAAAAATGCACAGCAGTCACATTCACTACTGCTATCTATCAAAAATAAAATATTTTAATACAAGAAAACTAGATTTTAAACAGTTTATTTAGCATGTTCTGTCTGTGGTGTATCTTTGACTATGTTACATATTTAATTATGTAGATATCAGTAAAAATATGTTCTAAATAACTGCACAATATACATAAATGTAATTATTTGTAAGAATGCTTAATCAAAACTGTTATGTGGACCAAGTTTCTAGATAAAATAACTGTTGTTCCATTTGGTTGCACATTTAGAAGTATTATAATAAGGTGTATGCAAGAATAATTAAAGCTAGTTTAGCACACCTAATAGTAAGCATGTTCCGTAGCTTGTAGAAGCTTTTAATGCAAGAAGTATTATAATCGCATTGCTATCCATGCAACAACTACTAAGCCATACTGGTAGTTAAATGTATTCTGTTCTTACTTCTCTGTTTTTTGCAAAAGAGAGACTCGCTCCATTACAAAAATATCATATTATTATACCGGTGGGACATCGTGCTTGCGAGCACGATGTCCCACCGGTATAATAATATGATATTTTTGATACGTCCAGATACGTCATTTCTGCAGTCATTTTTCAGAATACTAGCGGTCGCCTAGTGGTCAAAATTCGACCAAAATTCCTAAGCTTGCTACTTCGTTTTCTTTATTACATATAAATAAGGTATACTTTATTTATTATAATACAGAAAACTTGTAACTATGTTTACCTATAGGTAACCATAGTTACAAAGAATTGTACGACAAAGAATTGTCAGACGAACAATGCCGAAATACTACGAACGCGGTTCGACTGTGTGTCAAATGCATGGTTGTTTTCGTGTAGTATTTTTTCATTAATTTAATGTATTTCTAATGCATATTTTGTAAAAATATAAGGATTCGCGCCTCCTTCTCCATATAAACTTTAACTGTGCCAAATTTCATACTCCTCCGTTTGCGCAATTTTCGTAAAAAGGGGTACAAAGTTTTTGCTTCACGTATATATAGATTAATAATAATATATAGATTTATATATCATTGCTAATAATTTTTTGATAGTACAAATTAGTTGGCTTGCCTAGGAAAATGCCTCTTATAAAAAATCGGTATGGATGTGAGTAATGATAAGACTAGTAACACTTTTACTGTGTTTTGCCCGCTAAATAGGACATCTCTACATCTACGACTATTTTAAGACATAATTATTTAATTCCTTTCTCCTAGAGTATTCGCACTTGCGAGTAATATCCTTGATATTAGGCTATAGCCTATGCTTACTTTTTACTATATTTTATTTAATATATGATATGGAAACTAACATCATTACGTGCTGGTTGAGGCACGAAATACCTATTTTTATTGTAATAAGGCCCAACTAAAGGCATACCTGCATATCTGAGAGTTCTCCATAATATTCTCGAAGATATGTGAAGTCTGCCAACCTGCACTAGGCCAGCGTGGTGGACTATGGCCTAACCCTTCTCACAGTGAGAAGAGGCCCGTGCCCAGCAGTGGGACAGTTCAATACAGGGCTGATATTATATTATTATATTATAAAGGCATAACTGGCGATGGCGCTGGTCAATCCCGCGGGTAGTTCGAACTATATAATCGAAATGGCATCGCGAACTCTAACTCTAGGTAGGTACTTACTTTGCTATTTAATATTTCTGTGTTCCAAGGCGGCATTAAAGCTATTGAAAAGTAAGGAAAAGTGTAAATTTAAACTGTTGTACTAAATTAATCGTGTTACAATACTTATACGATAAGTACGTATAAAGTAGTTTAATATCAATGAAAGCATTATAAACGAGTAAGAATTTATTTAATTGGTTAGTGCCTTCGTAATGCAATACGCCAAATAATTGTAACTAACAACTCATGATGTAATGTAATTATATAGACGTTCGTTATAATGATCAGTTCTTTGACTAGGCACTATTCGTGGATTTGTTTACTGGCAAAATTAAAAAATAGCATGAACAATTTCATGTTAACATAGACAGCAAATTACTAAATATACATACACTTAGATGGTTAATATGAGACACCCTAAAGATTATGATGATGAAAAGAATTACAGCAATAACTAAATTATTTTAAAGTAAAGGAGAGAAAATGTGTAATATTTAAACTTCAGTTTTGCAGTGTAATAAAAGCGAATCTGTGTATTCGGCGAATTCGTTTATAGAAAATATTACGATCTTATAGCACAGTTCAGTTGTCCGGTCAACCGAACTATGGAAAATTGCCATACTAGCGCTTCTATCGAACTCACTTTATGGAGATGTTTAGATATGCCCGGCCCTATAAAGTGGGTTCAACATAGGCAATCTCTCAAGCATTAATTTATTTGCATAAAGGATGCTTGATAATAATAAACGATAGGCTGTAAAAAATTGCCGATTCCTATAGTCATTACGTTACTCTAATGGACGATTTTCAAGTGTCAGATAGATTACTCAGGAATATATTAATTGGCAGATTTCCTGTACGAAAACTATCAGAACGCCAAATTTATATTCTATCAAGAATTTTCTAGAAAAGACCCTTCATTTTTTAATTGTTAATTGTTAAATTTAATTTTAAGACCTGGAAGTAATACCAATCAACATTAATTTGTCGAACCTTCACTTCACCGGAACTATTTGCTTGTATACTTACCGATTGTATTCTTGATACATTATTTCAAAATAAATATCGATATTAAATCGTACTAAATCGCAGTTGGCATTGCAATTACCAACTAATTTACTCGTTTCCGAACGTCCTCGAACTGAGAATATTTAATGAGTGGCGTGTAAAAGCCTAACTTTTATATTCTGCCATTTTATTTGGGCGACATACAGATGGATAGATTTATATTTTAGTATAGCGAAGGAAGTGACGAGGGCAAGTGCTCGCTCGCCTATCATCATTACTATCAACGTATCAGTCAGTGTATGAACGTTAATGTGGTGCGCCCGCGCAAGTTTTCATGAGAGATTCTGTATTTGAAATGGAGTTTTAGTTTTATTTCATACTGTTTAGATATTGGTGACAAGTTATATTTTTGGTTTTTTTGATTGACTGGTAAGATTGTTTTATGTGTTTATAGTAATTATTGTATTATATGTGTATAGTGATTTACTGGGTCTAAAATTTAATCCAATCGCGATATTTTAATGAGGTCCTTTCAACGTTTGTTGGAATACAAACATTTTATAATTATGATAGAAATATATTATTCTATATATTTTAGCGTAATTGTATACCTATGAATTACATATAAAATTATTTGTGTATCTGCCGAAGCGTGCAAATAAATACATACATACATAACAAGACATTGTAAAAGGGTAATGCTTTAGAAACAATAGATGGGACATCTTGATATAAAAATTGTTATATTAGAAACGAAAATTGTTTGCAATATTCATTCATATCAAAAAATTATTTTATTTTTGATTAGAATTAATATCAACAAATCAATCAGTTACAAAAAAGCACAACGTCGTTGTCCTTCTTAAAAATGAAGTTAATGCTATTTACTGGCAACTTAACCTAATTCGGTAAGAGAATTTGTTTTAATACCTGCCTGTGTAGTATTATTATCAGTTTTGTTTGTCATGTATAGTACTGCCTTAAAAACGATTTATATTGAATAAAATAAGGATATCTATGTCGGGAATATAGCATATGAAAATATATTCTGCTCCTCCATAAAACAGGCGTGAGTCTATGTATTTGTTTTTAATTTACCAGAATGTTTAACAATGAAACTGTATCACTTGCCATAGATTGTATTAGTGGTATCAGTTAATTTTGTTTACACCTTTTCCAAACGTAACGTGATACATTACAGCCGCCAGGCAGCCTATTTAAAAATTATCTTCGGTTATCCACTACGTTATAGCGTTATTCATTTTCCTAACATCTCATTTCTTAGCTACGGTTATTAATATTCTTCACCATAACACATTTCGTCTAAATGGATACGGATGAGGAGTGAAATAATTGCGTAACTGAAAAGATTCCTTTTTGAACCGCGGCACCGGAGAAAAATTACAATAATGGAGGAAGGAGCTGAATCGCAAATGAGTCTCTCAAATTCTATCGAAGCATACGCTTACCGTCTTCGTCAACGATCTTAAGATGTGAATCTATCCATGAGATTACGGGATAATCCTTTCACTCGCTATTTAACTAGTCTGAGCGTGCAGAATAAAGACATGATTAACGTAATGAAATAATCGACTTATTATATGGCAAAAATACTGTTTCGTAGGACTCGCAGCATAAGTTTGCGTGCAGTTGTGAGATTCTTAGTTAAGGCAAATCCTAGGTCGAGTGAAGTGTTATTGGATTTTTCTGTTAGTAAATTCTTAGTGGCCCTAAAGGATCTAGAAATGTGCAGTATGTCTGGTAGAGGTAAACGACTTACCCCTTATTACATAAGACCTAAAATCGGCTGTGAAATGAGGCTATAATCCGTCTTTCTTTAACTGATTAGTTATTAGTCTATTTTAGTTGGCAAAGAAAGTAGAAATATTATTGTCTATCTCTGTTGACTTTATTGTCTATCTCTACTACTGCTGATGTTTGACTATCGTGGATGGTAAGTAGTCTATTGGCTATCGTCGATCCGTGACTGCTTGAACCTATTTTCGCCCTTGACCAACGAAATGATTGTAAACCGAATTACCTTTGAAGGATAGGATTAAACCAGGTAGTCCTCTTGTAGTGGTACACTCGTGACTATAAGAAAACCTTTGTCATAGGATAATCTACACAGAAAACAAACATTTACATAGGATAGCATCATAATAAGCAAACGTTTCAACTGTTTACAGATGGATGCTCGTCCTATCAAACTTTTATGTGTAAATGATTGATAGCTTGACTTAACACAATTACTTACTTATATGAAAGTTTGGTATAATAATTATAAGGATCCGCTGTATACAATATACATTTAATGCCCAATGGATAATACATTGGTATTGTGATCGAGAGTTTGTCGATGTCATATCTCATGCATTGCACTAATGATGTCAATAGACTTAACACTAGCTTAACTGGAGGAGTTAACAAGAATACTTTAATCCATATAGATACTAATATAAGAAAATCATTGAAGTGGGCGCCTACGGATTTCTACGTATGCATATCGCTCGAGCGATATGTCAATCTCTCGCTTTTTATTATTCACGAAATCTTGTCGATTTAGGTATCTCTTAACCTGGCCTATCATCAGAATATCGCTGATCAGATCAGAAGACGTTCTCTTCAGTCGAACATAATATATTGTATATTTATATAAAATATAATATAAAAAACAACATAGACTAACGCCAGTATATTCTTTACATGGTGGGTAGAGCTGCTGCTGATTGTTATGCCGCCAGCTACGTTCTTAAGTAAGCTGCCGTCTACCGAGTACATTGTCAGACAACTTGCTAACACTGAGAATTTCTACCTAACTAATATTAGGGGTTAAAGTATGTAATTGCCGATGTGTACTGAAAAATTGTTTTTTTTTTCATGTTTATTTAATCGAAATATTTACCCTCATTATCTATATATTGCTGTATACGGCAGTTTATTTATGCTTTTACGATAGAAGTCCGGAGATCTAGATTTGACAAACTGTGTGAAAGCATTTTGTACTGCCTTCTGGGAAGTTTTTTTTTATCACGTACTAAATTGTCCAAGTAACAAAAAGAATGCTAGTCCGTTTGAGCAAGGTCTGGCGAATACGGAGGATAACGTATGGTTTCTAACTGCAGCTCCTGTACAGTTACAACGGTTTCTCGTGCAGTGTGAGGTCTTGCGTTATCATGGAGCAATAAAGGTGAAGATCGATTCACGAGTCGGAGCTGTTTCACTGCCACTTTCGCCATGATTGTTCGAAGTTCGGCACAGTAAATATCTACTGTTATTGCTTGACCAGACCTGGGAAAGCTAAAGTAAATAATACCCATGAATAGACCAGTAAACATTACATTACCTTTTCGTTATCGTAAAAAATCGATTTTTAGTTAACCAGTCACAATTTGATCCAATATTCCTTCATTTCTGTACCGATTTAACAAGGCTTCACAAGTTTCAACACGCATTTCTTTCTGCAGATCAGTCAAATCATGAGGCACTCATTTTTCACATTTTTTATCTTATTGATTTAATGCAAATGTGCCATTATTAAGGTAAGGTGACGTTAAACCGTGCCGCTAATTGCTGGGTAGTTTGACTCGGATCGGCTTCCACCATGTCCTACAATTTGGCTTTATTCACCTATGTGTTCCACGTGGTTCGTTCTTCAAGTCGAAGTTTCCATTACGAAAGCGTTTAATCCAAAAACGGTGCGTTCATTAGCAGTCTACTCTCCAAACGCAGCGTTGATATTGCGAGCTGTTTCTACTGTGTTAGTTCCGTGTCGGAATTCGTATTAAAAATTACTCGGCTTTTCGAAATATTGATCTTTCCTGTCTAAGCTGAATAAAAAATCAATTGAAAGTCGAAAATCGAATATTGTACATTTTCTAAACGAAGAATCTTACGAGTATCATGTGAAAAAAGTTTCACTCGAAAATCTCACACCATGCAGGTTTTATATCAATTCAAAGTATCTATTTCCATACAACGGCATCTTCATACTTACAAACTATATATACATACAAACTAACATTTGCATTTATTATAATAGTATAATAAATGCAAATGTTAGTTTGTTTATTTGTTTGTTAGGCTTTCACGCATTAACTACTTGACCGATTATCATGAAATTTCGCATACACGTTAGCAGAGGAGCAGAAAAGGACGAGGACCTACCTTACATCCAGAAAAAAATGCTGTTACTACGATTAGTAACAGTATTTTTTCTGGATAAGGTAATCTAACTCTTACTTATTTAATAATATAACCATCGTACGCCAACATAATCTTAATATAATCTTATTCCACAAAACCAACAATAAAATATTTTATTTAACATTTACAAAGTATTAAACAAAGATACTTTATAAAAAAATTAAGTAAAAGTGTCTAACACTTGTGTTGTCCTTTTCATGCGTTGGAAAGAGAAACTCTTACAATTAATGATCATGTCATATTTTTTTCACATTATCTTTTTTATTTCACCTTTCGCTTTTCACCATGACGTTGGCAAAAACTAAGGCAAACGATGAAGCTATTTTAATAAATACAGATTCTTCTTCTCTACAGCTAGCGGCCAAAGATTGGTAGGTAATTTGAATAAACAATAATTAACTCGTTAATTACGATAAAGGGTAACTTATTAACGTCGCTTTTCTGTAGTAAACAACCTTAACTAAATTACTTTTTAACCTGCAGCGGCACCTCGGTGACCAGGCACAATAGATTTTTAATTATGTCTGGTATTCCAAGATTTTACTGTTTTTGCTTTTAAAATGCTTTTAAATATAGAAAATATGACCAGAATAAAAATACTTCCAACCAGGTAAATTTAAAAACAAAAGGCACTTCACGTCTGCTTAGAAGTGCCTCTTTAATGCTTACAAATAAAAGTAAAAGTTTATAACAATAATAGAATTTATGAGAAATCCCACGGTTGGTGTTACATCTACCTAAATAAATTTTAATATCACACTGTCTTGTGATATTAAAACAACAATAGGTGCAATCAAATTATTGTGCCGATTTATGGTATTATATAATATATATATTTATTAATTAGAACAAGAAATTATTATTATTATTAATAACATATGGTCGCTTCGCTACTGCAACAAACCAAAAAGCCTACAAAAATTTGTGTGATCAACAAATGGTTGTTCCGAGTCTGGATGTTCTTTGTGTCCGTTGGTTGAATGTTTGTAAAGTCCAAAAAAAGCAATTATAGTAGTAACAAAATATAGAAATAATTTTATTAGTTATTTTATGAGACAGTGGAAAACTGCATTACAGCTTGGATATGCGATCTACAGGTCGTGTGAATCACACCAATAGGTGGAATTTCTTAATTTTTTTACGTGGCCCTATGCTTTGACGTATACCTCTCCGCGGGGCGACGGAGATGTTATGTCGGGCTAACCGGGGAATATATACCCCGGTAATACCCCGGAAACGGCAGGCCACACATAAATACTTCCTCCCCCTGGGGGGACAAAGACACGACACAGAGGCGCACGTGGGAACACACACGCAGCCCCTTGGACCTGGTGCTGATCGGGTGGCGAGCAGGCACACAGCCCACCACCCCCAGGTCAAACCTCAGGGTGGCTGGAGGTCATCTCGCGCCTTCTGGCGCCCGGTTCTGCGGTTGGGAAGAGGATTTAAGCGCTCTCTCTCCCGCTCCGCCGCCTCCTTGATGGAAATCACTTCCTCACAGAAGAAGGCGACGGCGTTCTACGATCTCTCACTCCGGACCATAGACTGAACCATGACCGGGAGCGAGAGGGCAACCAGTCCGACTGCCGCGATCAACTCACAGCGCTGCGATGCCCAGGTGGGGCATTCCGTCAAAGTGTGCAGCGACGTGTCCACAACAACATCGCGACAGTCGCCGCAGTGATGACATCCGGACGTCTCCTGCCGGCCTATGCGACACAGGAACTGACCAAAGGAACCGTGGCCAGTCATTACCTGTGTCAGCCGGAAGGTGAGGTCGCCATGCTGGCTCTCCAGCCACTCCTCAAACACGGGACTTACCGCCACGATCGTGGCGTGCCCGACAATCGTGGGATAACATAACCGACTTCAACCCATTTTTAAGTTCCTATCACAAAAACACTACCTTTATATGGATAGATTAATAAGATTTGTCTCCTTTTTACTTGCTCATATCGTTGTGGTTAGGTTATAATATAATAATAATATAATATATTCACTATATTGCGAAGATGAAATAGTTAGGTACAGTAAAATCGTGGATAAAATTTTATCTATGATTAACCTAAATAAAGGAACACGTCTCCAGGTTATTACCTACTGATTGATCACCGCAACGTTACGCGGGAGTGAACCGTATGGAGGCTGTAATATATGAAACTACTTGTACTTTAGGTCAGGATCTTTGAAAAACGGTGGGATTCGCAAGAATGCAACACAAGTTTTAGCGACTTACTCCAAACAGGCTGCTGCACGTAAACTTGGGAACTATATAATGATGCTTTTTAAAATATGTAATTTTAGATCTCATATTTATTAGTAGTTTTCTCCCACACTAGCAGTAATTTCTGCATCGCGAAGCTTTTACAATGATTTTTCCAAGGGATACAAAGAATACCCCGTCTCGGAGCAACTATTTACGAATCACTCAAATGGCGTCCGTGTAGGTCCGCGTGTGCGTTTATTTATTTTATTTAATAACTGTAGTGATAATGCGTGAAGTTATACTTTAAGAATTAATTATTATACTTTGCGTGCTTTTAATTACCTTTAATTGTGACTGAACATGTAAATCGCTTGTTGCGTACAACAACAAGAAGTAATTGTTGGTTATTGCGAAATAAATACAGTTCCTTTAAAAAACAATATATTATTTATTAGCATAAAAACATCGTTTATATAGATATATATTGAAATTAAACTACTATGCGAGAGATTCTCCCTATAAACATGGCTGCTGAAAAGCAAACAAAACGTTTGGGAAAGTGTAAACTTAAATTTAAATAGCCTAAATGGTAGTAAGGTTTATTAGTACTAGTGTAACAGTTTATAATGTATGCAATAAAAGTGTTAAATAGACAACGCGCAAAAATCGGTATAAAGTGGTTTAATTTCAATTAATAATTCGACAATATTATAATTATAGTTATAGTTAACTAATAGATTCCGGCAGCTTACTTAGTTGCCTCATCCAATCCTTTCCTTCAATATTTTCTCCTCATTAGGGTAAACAACCCATGGATGATACGGCTCCGGTATTACTAACAATAAATAGCTACAATAACTACTACCATACCTATCAACCGTGGGTCTTATACTATATGTCAACTTTGTTGTATAAATAAGCCTGTTAAAAAAGAGACCTAGACGCCTCTGAATCTTATGCAAAAATTTGGTACTAAAACAGATTGTGAAAGTATTGTGCGGCTTTTTGTTATTTTGATCTATGCACAGCATGGCATACATAAATCTTGCTCAAACTAGACACAAACAATCTAGATAACCGCCTGTAACATATAGATATAGGATTTTTTGACATCCGCGAATGTGGATGAGGATTCGGATTTTTGAATACTCACATCCGCGGTTGCGGAAACGGATACGGATGTCCAAATCGATGCGGAAGTTCCGCAATTGTGGATGCCGATGTTAAAGAAAATTGTTCATCTTATTTAATAAAAAGTATCTAATGTCACCGTCTTCGCAGGTTCAAGCCTGTTTTGCAAAGGTTCATAAATTAAACACGCACTACTGAACAACTGATTTCTTTCTTATTGTAACCTACGCTACATCTGGATCCGCATTAACATCCGCGTTGATTATTGCGGATGCGGATGCAGATGTCCAAATCGATGCGGAAGCTCGGCAATTGCGGATGCCGATGCGAATTATCGCAACATCCCTGCTTTGAAGTTTCACGTATAAGAGGCGAGCCTATTCTCGTCTTCTGGGCCCAGTTGTACACTGCGTATTACTCTCTTGGCAGAAAAAGCTCCGAGACGTCATGAATTACAAGTACATATTATACAGCACAGAAGATTATAAGTACATATTATATAATCATGCACGGCATTCACATTTAGAAGTTACCGCTATACCACCGAAGCAGTCATACTTTAGTTTTTATTGTTATAATTTGTAATTATTTTAGTTCTAGAATTCAACAATTGCTTAAACGTTCGCTACTGTCTAATTGGCTCATAACTATGTATATTTTCAATTTGATAAATAGCAAATGAACCTTAAAAACATTTTATAAGTCATTGTCGCTGTTACCTGAAATTAGCGTATTTTATCAAGCGTATTTCTATGCAATTAAATGTCTTAAATTCCATTATAATTTAGTGTCCTACTTTGATAGTAAAAAATAGATCTAACAGTGTAATTTAAACTAAGACGCGAACGCTGCTATGAAGTTTGGCGACAATTTAATTAGCATGGCAGTATTTTGGAGTAAAGATAAATCATTGGTCTCTATTTTTAAGGATATTTCGCCCAAAGAGAAGTGTTAAAATTTGGCACAGATAAAGTTTATATATTCCTTTTTTTTCAATTAACTTTCCGAATTCCTACCAGGAAAAAAAATCGTTTATTATTGTATTGAATAAATAACGGTCGTCTTTCGACCACTGGGCGACCACTAGTTAGTTTTAAATGGCGCTGAAACAAAGTACGAAATCAAATCATGCCCGGAGCGTGAAGATGCGCTGCACTCAAGTTCCAAGATATAGCAACGTGTTCTATGCGCTAAAAGAATTGTAACACGTCTTGTACAAGATGTTTTATTTTGACGCGTTTCGATTCAACCACTTTTGTATCCTGTAAATACACTTATTCTATCTAGCGTTTGCCCGCGGCTTCGCTCCCGTAAAAGTAGATTAGTTTATGTTATTAATAACAGTGCTCTTTTTTTTAATATGTTACTCGTTGATAATGTATCTTTCTAATAGTAAAATAATTTTCAAAACTGGTCGAGCAGTTTTTGATGTAATCCTTACAACCAAACAAAAAATCAAATGTTTCCTCTATATACTTAATATAAGTATAGATTTATGCTACTAATATAAATATGAAAGTTGGTTAATATGTTGAATGGATTTGGATGCACCTAAGCACACAAGTTTTACATTCACACATAGAACTTTTATATTCTAGTAATGGTGCCTGTGGGATTCAAGTGGGTTTAGCCGCGGGCTAAAAAACTAGTTTCTATATACAACACAGAGTACAGTCGACTGCGCACCATTAACATTGCGATACGTCGTTTATGTAAACAACTTTAAATCATCTGTTTACTAAATATTGTAACTTGTCCATACTTCTTTAGAATAGGGATGGCGAACCAATGGCACGTGACAAAATAATTCGGGCACGCCAGTTATTCACTAAGTATTACTAATTAAACTAAAATGCCTTCGTGGCGCACCGGTAGTGAATGCGACTGCTGTGCATGAGGTCTAGAATTCGAATCCCGGGTTGGGCCCACAAAAAGTTATTGGGTTTTTCTGTTAAGAAATCTCAATAGCAACCCGGAGTTAGGAACTTGGTGGTGTTAGACACCTCCGAGCCTCGGAAAGCACGTAAAGCCGTTGGTCCTGCGCCTGATCTCTTTCCGGTCGTGTCGGGTTACCGTCCCACCGGATCATGAGAGTGAGGAACAGAGAGTGCACTTGTGTTTGCGCACACGCTTGTGCAGATGGCCAGTCTCCGTTAAGATTGGCCGCCGTGGCTGAAATTCGGTCTGGAGGACATTAGTGAAAAACGAAATATATTTTATATTTCTTTGATGGCACATTAAAGCCACGTTATAATTTTTCATAAATTATAGCACGTTCAACAATAAAGGTTCGCCATCCCGTCTTAGAATTAGTTAATTACTTACTATTTCGTAAATCATAATAACTTTAAGTAAACAAGAGACACGTTGCAAAATTCTAACTAATATTATAAATGCGAATGTGAGTTTGTGTGTGTTTACGTATTCACGCCTTAACTACTTAACCGATCATCATGAAATTTTGCATATACGTTGTCAGGGGTACAGAAAAGGACATAGCGTACCTATCACCCAGAAAAAATACTGTGATAATATAACCTTACATTACCTAACTTTTTTTTTGACCTGGGGCTATGCTCCTGATGCTTGCCCCGTCGGCTGTATTGGGCTCTCCCGAGAGTTTTCAGGCCTACCGATTTAAACCACCACGGTGTGCCAACTCGCTGCTTTGAAAGGTGGGTAGGTCGCCGGGACTAAAACTACATCAGCGACCCACCTAGACCGACCTCGCTGATTTCAGCATGAATGGGCCGGCTTGACCGGAGAAGGACTACCCTCTCACAGAATATCGACGTGAAATAGCAGTATTCCTACTGTTGTGTTTCGTTCGGTGAGTGAATGTGCCGGAGGCCCAATTACCTTCTTTACCCCCTCCCTCTCCTTCTCCTTCCCACTTCCTTTCCTAAAGAGTCGGCAACGCGCAAGTGATGCCTCTGATGTTGCAGGCGTCTATAGGCTACGGTGACCGCTTACCGTCAGGTGGGCCGTATGCTTGTTTGCCACCTAAGAGGTATAAAAAAAAATGCAGTAAAGAAACCTTACATTACCTAACCTAATCTACATTTACGCAAGCGAAGCCGCGGGCAGTCTTGTATTTTATAATTAACGATAGTAAAGTCGAGTTTAGGTTATAAACGATATTGTTTTACGAGTTTATGGACGTAATATAATTATTGCAATCAATTTGCACTTACCAAAGGCGATAGAATAGACTTGATATATTTGACATACTTGTGGACACTAGAAGATATAAGAATAGTAATAAAGATAACATATGCATGTTATTATTTTGATGTATTTAAGATTTCAAGATGTAAGATCAAGCATACGCTAAGTAAGTAAGCGCATGAAAATTGTATTTTTGACGACTTGAATACAAAATAAAGATATTTACTTCAATTTATAATCTAAACTACTTTACATCTAAACCTTCGGCAGAAATTAAAGAAATGATAGTGGAAGAACTAGGCGGGCACTCAGGCAGACGCAAGAAGTGATTAAGTTATAGGTATATCTATTTCGAGAAGTAGTAATATTAATTCGTGCTAAAAGATCGTATGAAATATGATTTAAACTGATTGAAATGACAAGATATTTTCTCAATTAGGTATAATTACAGAAGTAACTGGTTTTTCGATGTTAGCTAGGCACAAATTTTCCTTGATCAAAATATTATCGCAATTTTCTCAGATTTAGATCCGCGTGTTAACGATTCCCTTCAATTACTTATTTGTTTTTTAACATATTCATCATGCAAATAATGTATTTAATATCAGATCATATTGTTTTAAACGGAAGGAAGAGGAAAAGCTTATCAAATTCTATACATAGCGTGAAGGTCGTCAAAAGAAAGAGAACGGACGTTGTGTTTAAACTTATCACAAGCTTTATTAAATATCTCTTATATTTAAAATTGAAAATACGTACATGCTAGGTATGGTGTGGTAGGTAAATACCTACCACGTGTTTTTGTTCAGAGAATTTAAACCCTATAATTTGAATTATAGGGTTAAAATTCTCTTAAACACATCCACAAAGTGTCAAACTCATTTAAAATTCAGTTATTCATAGTTGTAAGCCTATATCCTCGAAACCTTGCAAAGGTTTTAAACCCACTTTTCGCCAGCTATGGTTTAGTCCCACTTAATGGGCCATATTGACATCTACGGGGCACATTGCCGTACGTCGTGGTGCAACTGAAAATTTATTGACAGAAAAACCTAATATCACTTTTTACGACCGCACTCGAAATACTGCACTACATACGTGCGTTTGTACACTGACACATAATTAAAAATAATCTAATAATCTTAGGTTTTGTTTAGCAACTAAGTAGCAAATTATGCATTTGTTACTGTTAGGTACGTAATAGGAGACAAGTTAAACATACGACTGCTATTGGCACACTCATTTATTATTTGTTGGTACAACGCGTAGTGGGCGCTGCCACTCACACATACTCAACATCCCTTCCCCATATTTGACACAATATAAAACAATTATAATAAGAATAATAATATCTTATAAAAAGGGTTTATAATTAACTCTCGGAAAATCACGTAATAGTCTACCAGAACACCTTGAATTCGGGGGTGACTGTGAAGAAGACGAGTTTATCCGATCGTCTGCGTCCGCCCCGCCGTCTTGGCGGCTACATGATAACGCAGAAGAGTCGCCATCTGGCGTAACACGATCTAGATCCCAATACTGTGAAACACCTTTATATATTACAATCTGGTTTTTGGGTTTTTTAACATCGGAAGAAGACACATGATCCTTAATTAGATACAACACTTTACCCAGTCTTTTAATAATCGTGCCTTTGCATCACTGAAAGCAACCATTGTTCACATACTTTTTAAGTAAAATTTCATCTCCCGGTTCATACACTTCTTTGTTACTGCCCCCATAGTATTTGTGAACACTGTTTTGATTTAACATTATTAGTTAATGACGTGAGCGGGGACGACGCCGGCGGTGCCAGGTCTTTGTGAAGTTAATCTACTCGTGACCTAAGTTTCCGCCCAAACACTAACTCAGCCGGTGTAAAACCCGTGACAGAATAAACCGAGTTCCTATAGTCAAAAAGATATTTTAACAATTTTAGCCTGCACTCACTTCTATTGCGCGAGCATAGAATGCTTGACTTTATACCTTTCTTTATAATCTTTACGAAACTCTACGCTTGTCCGTTGCTAGCCGGCGATGTAAGATGACTAATACCATTTAACAAACAAAAGTTTTTAAATTCGAACGACGTAAATGTGGCACCGTTATCGCTAACAATTGTATGAGGTAAACCATACTTTGACATAAAATCATATAACCTCTCTATAACGGTCGGAGAGGTGGTGGATGTGCTGACATCGTACGCTTCTACCAATTTGTTATATGCATCTACCACTATCAAAAACATTTGATTATTAATAGGACCTAGAAAGTCTATATGCAATCTATGGAATGGTATATGAGGGAACTTCCAGGGAGTTAACGGCGCCCGAGGCGGTGAGGGACGTAGCTGTCTACATATCTCACATGAATGAATCATACTTTCCAAGGTCACATCTATACCCGGAACCAAAACCGTGACCTTGCCTCTGCTTTAGTCTTTACGATTCCTACATACACTTAGTAACTAAACGTAGTCACACATAGGTTTGCCTAAAACCCCTTTTTTAATTCCCTCGCCAGTTAAAAGCCATATCTATAGAGAAACATTAGACATTACCTAATAATTCCCTTTGGATCTATCTATCCATATCTACCCATATCGCTAATGACAGGGTAGACCCTGTCGTTAGCGAATAACCCTATAATTTAAGGTAAAAATAGAATTGAGTTTACAGGCATTTTTATCCCTTGTTAACATGCCTGTACCTTCGCTTTATACACGAATAAAGGATACTTTTACGGTACTTTTGGAAATATATATATTATACATATATGTATGTTCCACGTCTAAATTATTTTTATATTTTTCTTTACTACGAATGTTTACACAAAACAATTGCATATAAAACATGACGAAAATCTATGAGAAAAAGTATTGTAATCAGCAATTTTAATATACTGTTACTCTCAATAAGATGCATATGTAACGATGTTCTATTAAAATTACCTACTACATTCGATATGCCACAATATTGTATTCGTCGATTTTGGCAAAACATGATATCTAATGTAACTTGTAAATTGTAAGTAAACATCTATTCTAAAACTTGATAAACGTGGATTTTACAAGTTTATATGCTTCTAACAATCCAAAACATTGTATAAAACTATTGCTTAGTAACGAAATGAATATAATATATAAATACAATTGGATGCAGACATTTTAATGTATTTTGAGGGTGACTGTATGTGTAGGTATATATGTATCTTAGGTTTTGTTTAGCAATGTCTTTGGTTCAGTCCACAATGAGATCGTAGCACACGAGAGTCACGTATCGAGTGACAGACGCCGGAATGTTAGGCCAGAGAAACCGACACCAATAGGATGTGGCTCCACAATAAAATTCTTTTTCGCTTTGTATCAAATTTTATTTCAACCAATATTACTTACGACATGCGAATATACGATCGCTTTTGTTATAAGAGTAAATATTTCAAAGAAGCGTTTTTCTTTATTTTCTTTTTCATAAATAATGTTACTTGAGGGTATATTGCGAAATCGAAGCACGTAATTATTAGGTATTTTACCTTCAAAACTTAGATATACTACACGTATAATGGCAATTTTTTTGTTTTTGATACAAGCAGCAAAGCGTTCAGCATTCCAATTAGGTTTAACTCAATATAGGGCGTTAATAAAGAAAGAAGAAAATAGCGTGGTATTTTATAAAGCTTATAACGAATTTGAGCACTGACATTATTCTCGACGAACGTACAGAGAATACTAATGACAATATAGTCGGGTAAGTTGGAGTTAACACATGTACGTTTGGTTAGAAAACAATGAAGTATCATCTGATAGGATTAGGATGTTAACGTCTGTTGTTGCCTATTCTGAGAAGTTACAATTATTATTCTTGAAGTGCTCTATAATTTGCGGGAGTGTCTTACACACATTTTTGGTATTAATTTTCTTCGCGCTTCGATTAATGGCAACGCAAGTAGGATTATGATAGTGTTGCTTAAAAGTACGATTACGATACAGAGTTTGGAACTGCGCTTGGTAAACGGCAATAGTCTTATTCAGTATTGCATTGCTCCTAAAACCATCGCTAGCAAATTGTGCGCATAATAAACCTGCCTATCCCTTAAATATAGGTGTGATACTATATATGTACATTGAACCAGTAAAGAAATTACGTAATGTAATAAAAAGTGATTAAACATAATAAATAACTATAACATACCCCCCGTAAATATATTATCGGTATGCGTCACGTTTAGAGGTGCGTCGTAATTGTGGTAAGCATGACTCGAGCGGATCAATATTAGATAAAATATTTTTATACATGTTTATTAATATTTTAGAGAAGCAAAATTTATTGATGGCGTAATGGTTTAATTGGTCGCCTCGTCACTGCCACTGCGCCGAATGCTGTGGGTTCAAAAGTACAAAGCTTTGCCCCGTGTGGCATACACGGGACAAAACTTTATGTGATCCACAAATGGTTGTTTGTAAAGTCCCCCGCGACGCAGAGCATTTATTTATAGTGCGGGAGCTGCCTCTTTAAATAAAATCTCTTGGTAAGAGTTATCTAATCAAATATTATTTATTTATAAGGTACTTAAGTACCACTTATGAAGGTCAAAGTATTATGGTTAGTGATTTTGCTTAAGTTACATTGACGTTATTAGCTGGTAAGTTCAGGCAAAGGTTCGATAATACCTGTGAGGAATTTGCGGCCACTCTTTTTATATCGGTATTAAATTAGAATTCAGTATTTACAATTATATCTGCAAGGTAGACATTAAACTATTTTTATTATTACAATACACCATCCCTGATTAAAATATATGTTTTAATGATATATACCATGCTAGTGAAAACGTGGGTGGCAGCTAATATTTAATAATAACAAAAAATATGATAATAACAGCTAAATACATACGCAGTAACAATAAGGAAACAAAATATAAAAACTAAAGCGCGTCGCCACCGCTCCCGTTGAAAATTGGTTCAATGAAATTTGAACACGATTTTCGCAATGCTTACCGTCTTTGCATTGAATGTCTGGTTTTGAAATTCTAAAAGTTCCTACGTAGGGACTTTTTATATTGAAGCACTATTCAGTTCTGTTCAACATAAGCGGTGTAAATGCCGTTATATTTTTCAGACTTTCATGACCTTATTCTACGATACGAATAAAATATTATTGTGTTTACGGTATATCCGTACGAAAGCCGTTAACTTTGATAACATACAGTTTAGTATCAATAAAGCCATAAACATCTTTTTTCAAAATGACAGTAGCGAAAAACGCTGAGAGTGCCAAATCGTGACACGACTGCTAGTAACATTTTTATCTGTCGTGATCGAGCTATTTGCTGGGAAATCGCGTAATATGTCGAGACAACTGTACTCAATACCAGTCACTCAGCAGTTTTATGAGTTCCCCAATATTAAGTTACGTGGTAAGATCTATATACAAAAAAATTGCGACTTTTAATGACAACAAATATACAAAATTATACAGAAAACTATTTATAGTCAGTCCTAGACTTGAATTTTAGGAACACAATTGATTGCAAATTGATTATTTATATTCATGTCGTTTGTCTACTTACTTGTTATGTAATTATTGTCGTTATCACTTGATTCGAATGTTGTCGTATGTAAATGTTCAAAAATCTAGAGAGCAGCTATGACCTAAATCAAAATCTATATTTTCTCTTCGTACTTAATGCAAATAAATCTCTCTAAAAACGTATGACATACCCTTTGCCAATTAATATTAGCGAACTATATTTCATTTTCGTGTTTGTAGTAAATGTGATATTTTGCATTTCGACAAAAAAGGAATAGAAGACATGACTTAACTCAATAATAGTGGAGAAAAATTGACTAGTCGAATATTTTGTCTACTATTAAATAATGTTAACAGTTTCATCGTTAATAAATGTTCAATATTATTTAATATTTTAATGTTTCGATTCAAAGTCATAGATAAAATTTATATTCTATTATTCAATGTTTTAAAGTGGCTCACCGCGAAGTCACATAAATACATAAACTCACGCCTTTTTCCCAAAAGAGTTCCCAGACACGAAAAGAATTTCCACTTGCTACGATCCTAATACATATTTTGCTTCATTTGGTCATATCACGTTCCTCATACACGCCAGTCGCTTTAGGGCACTCTTTGGCCTTTGCCAAATAACACCTACCTGAATTCATGATGAGCAAATGCCGAGATACTGCATAGGCGAACAGCAAATTTTACAAATGTATTTTGTAAATCCCCAACCCGATAATGATAGAGGTAGTGATGTTATCCGCTTGTACAGAGATGAAGCGTATACCAGCCATGTGCAATAGCTAAGAAAATAGAAAATTGGGTATTCTAAAAATGTATGATCCTGCATACGAATGTCGATAAATTACGAGACGAATATTCGAAGCTTGATTTGATGATGATACGATTAATAGATAGTGGTTGGTCGGTCGTGCTGATCTTGATTGCGGCGACGGTATAGAATGGCCTTGGATGTCTGTGATGACATGTTTGGTCTTCCTCCATATAATACCATAACCTTCATGCCATCGTAGGTACTGCATAACGATGTTACATGTGACGTGGCGAAGACTATGATCGTTATTAGATTATCTTCATCAAATTTCGATACATATAAAATCATTAAATATTACTGCATTCGAATATTTCAATATACTTCAAAATTCGAATAATTCGAATTTTATTGATAAACACTAGGAAATATCCAAGAATGAATTAGATCAATAGATAGTACAGTTTAAAATCCAAGCAATATTAACAACATGCTGCAATCTTAAAAAAAAACTGTAAGCAAACCTTTCAAAAATTAATTTTGTTGCTTATTGACGTCACGCAGACCTGTCGTTTCAGAGTCCCGATAACGTTGACTGATTGGACGCCGGACGGGTGGAATAGATGAGAGAAATACGTGCTACGTCCGTAACTCTGCGTGATGAATCGGCGTCTTGTAATCGTTGGACTAACACGGGTCCCGTAATTTGTTAAGGGAAAGTTCATTGGGTCCTGGGACCCTGCAGATGTGCACTATCATCTATTGTGAACGAATACGCGACATGTTTATTTATGGTCCGTTAAATTGACTTCATTCTTAGGGGCCCACGGGTCACAGTGAAATAATATGTTTCGATCGCTGTATCCTAACATGTTCGCAGGAAGCTACTTCGAAAATATTGTTATAAAAAAATATAGTTTAAAAGGTATGTTTTTATATAGTCTGGCAACAGAATGAATCGCTAACGTTTTGTTTACGATTAATGTGCATACTGCCAACTTATAATATGCGCATCTCCTCGAATATTAAAGGGTACTTGTCATAGGTGTTTATCTCACTATTGTTGCTCAGACAACCGCGACCAACAAGTTTAACAGATTAAGAAAATACAAAGAAGGTGCGATATTTTCTATCGCGGTGAAAATGTATGTGCTATCCATATGTTAAAAATAAAATATGCGAACTAAAAGCGTAGGTATATATAAAGAGCCTTACTTATAAACTATCTACATACGTTTAAACTGGGTGTAAAAATATCTGTATTTACGAGGTAGCTAATTATTTACAAGTGACTAATCAGAAAATATATACCGTTGAATGTTAATTCAATAAAGTTAAGTTAAATGACAGAAGCGGGCTATTGATCAAAAGTTAATCAGTGAGAGTTATTAAGTTGAGATGTAGCTAAGTTAATACTTAGCTACATCTCAACTTAATAAAAACAACTTAAAAAAAATTGTTATGTAATCATAACAATTTTTTTTTAAATAAGACTGTATTTTCTAGGTAAGTTATTAACGAAATATACCATAGTTAAAGCCGATTAAAGGTATATAATGTCATGGTCTGGCATCGTTAATATAAGTTAAACAATTGTAATGCCTACATGTCATGTTTTCACAAGCATCGGTAGTAGGTAATATTCATATTCATGTAAGTTATTTTTATATTTCTTTACCAGAACTTTATTATACTGTATAATTTAAATTTAAATCTAACATATTTTTAACACTAAGCAGTGGACTTAAGTGCCGCGCATCTCCACGCACCGCCGCCGCTTCTACGGGAGCATAATTTGATTCCGTGCTCTGTGATTTTCAGCCTAAGATCTCGGTTCAACACAAAAGTTCACACTTGACAATTTTTTTCAACAAAATACTTGAGGCGACCTATTTGGGAATAACTATTGATGTAGGTAATAAAATAAATTAGCTGTCAAGGCTCTGAGTGTCCTAACAATGTCCTTGAAATAATTTTCATAAGGTTTCAGCTCATGCGTAAAAAGTGCTATGAATCATACTGAGTAGGTACAGGTGACAACGAGTATGCGAAATTTCATTATTATCGATCGAGTAGTTAAGGCGTGTACATAGCAAGCAATTTACATTCGCATTTATAATATTAGTTAGGATTGCCACTGTTTTTTTTTTTTTGTAGAGCTTTATAAATAGGTACAATGATTTTTCTGCTCCGGTCGCAGGCTTCGTATTAATGACATGGACGTGCCGCTCTAGTGACGCGCGTAACAAATCGATGTCTCGTAATCAGCAAACTCGCATTTAGGCGATTTGTTCGAGTGAAAATATTACTACATTTTTACACAACACTTGCGTGTAATTTTATCTTTTTATTTAACCCTAGATTTTGCCTGCGGCTTCACTACTCTAAAAGTAGATTAGGTTAGGTTATGTAACAGTACTTTTTAAAAATAAAATGTAGCTTTTGTTACTTAATGATCATATAGCTTTCCAATGATAAAATAATTTTAAAATCAGTTTAGTAGTTTTTGAATTAAATCCTTACAAACAAACAGACAAGAAAGCATATCTTTCCTCTTTATAATGTTAGTATAAATGTTATTTGAAGAATGAGGCGCAAGTAAAGACCGATGTCGTTTTTTGCAGATATTGTAGTAACTTCGAAAAATATTTAGTTACAATATAAACTGGTAAGCAAACTCATTTAACTTTCACGTATTTCAGTGTTGAAGCCCCAAATTAGGTAGTAATGTGCATCTAAGTTAAATCCCTTTATTTATTAAGTTACAGGCACATAACATTTTACTACACAAATATTATCTACATATATACTGAATAATGATTATAGGCAGATGGATTTTAAAATTAATTAATTAAACTTTAACTATTTATTCACCAAAACGCATTACTGAAACTGTACATGCACCATTTATATGACAACGGCATAATAAAAGCATTATTAATTTTCACAGTCATGATTATGATGCGTTCCAGCTGTTTTTATAGATACCAATGTTTTATACATAATATCAATTATAAGTGAAGCATTCAATATAAGATTATTACATCCGTGTACTTTTTCAGAGGAACGTATAGAAATTTTTATGAACAATTTTTTTTGTATGTCGACCAGGATGGCTTCTTCTATCTTATGACGCGCTTGATGAAAAGTGGTTACCGTAGCTTATGAACGCTTGTAAGAACACTGCTATGACTCGCGTATTACCGGCTCTTTAATTGAGGAATCGCTCTTATGAGTCAGTAGCTTCCTATTAACCTATTACACTAACTATATTTTATATTACGGGTAGCCCATTCAACAGCAAAAAATCTTATTACAGGCTTATATAGAACGTCATTGCTCAGTCCAAATATGTTACAATTTTAGATTTGCTCGCTTAGGTTATAGGTGTACGACGCTAAAGGCTTATAATTTAACCAGTTATACTGGTTACTATATATATGTATGTCTGTGCTAGATTGTTATTACGGCGCCTACTCTTTTCCCGCGACACTCAGATTATTCCCAAGTGAGCAAAAGAAAATAACTGTATTCAGTCGCAAATATCTAAAGTGGAAAAGACCGCTGTTGCCAATTATTTTGTCGTAGTAAGAATGATTCGGCTTGCGTGGAGAAGTACCATTCTCTTACAGACAACTGTGTACGGTGCGAAAGGGATGCTAGTACCGGGATATCTTTTATATACCTATACCTGTCTCACATTCGTTCGTCCTATTTTAACCCCTTTTCCATAGGGTCAGAAATACACCAGTAATATCCCTGGTCTAGCAAGGTTTTATATAAGACGAATATGCTGTTTACTACCTTTAACTCTGCAGATGGTGCAATGGGTGATCGCCTCGCTTCTTCTAGGGTACTGAGTGTTGTAGATTTGTATCCACACACGGAACATTGTTTTGGCGATGTACAAATATTTTGTTATTACCGCCAGTGTAGGTGTTGCCGTAAAAAAGGACTTCATTTATTTGATGTATCACCTCTATCAAATACTAAATATTAAAAAGGCACAATTGTAATGTATTGTTGTTCTAAATCAACATACAACTATAAAACTTTAATTAGTTACCGTTATAAAACATGCAACAATGTTTCTGTTCCTCGATTATTTAAAAACCTCATGTATTGTGTGAATAAAGGCTATAAAAAAACAAATAAGATGAATAATACTGTTTCAATAGCCGGCAAGCGCTTATTATTCTTAATTTTGTAAAAGATGCATAGTTCAAATGGATTGATTGTAATCAATCAATTCATTTATTAATCAAATGTAACTTTTTGATTACCTCATTATTTTAGCAGTGCAAGCGTAAGCGCTATGTTTTTAAACGCAATCGACAACTTATTCGCGGTGTATACGAGTATATGCCAGTTTTATGAAGCAATATTTGCAGCCTCTATAAAGTTACGTGATTATAATTATTCAAGCCCCTAGAGAAAATCTTTAACGTTCCTTATTAGAACCAATATATTCTATTTGTTGGTCAGGATAAGGATGCGATGCGCTGCCACTGGTGCCGACCCCATAGGGTCTGGGGGTTCCCGAAGCCTTCATGTCATTATAAGTAAGGCAGAGCCTAAAAAAATATTTTTGTGCCCCTGGTCTTTATTATCAATAAATCTATGAATATTGCCGAAAGGAAATTTATGTCAACTTTGGTTTATTATGCCATAGAAAATTATGGATGACTTACATTTTATATTAAAGACCTAATAATTTTTATGAAGTCGCCGCCCCTTTTCACTTCTTCACACTAAATTATACAAGACATCCTATAACTAGATCTTAATATATCCATAAATTCGTATTTTAGTATTTGCGTTATTTTAATAATACATTTGAATTAATTTAATTGATAAAGTGAACTAAAAGAGTTGTATCTGGTTCGTGAATTGTCTAATACGCTAATACCTATACGTGCTTGAATTTCCGCATCATTTTGTTTGTTTTTTTTATTTATACTACTAAACTGCAGGCAGCACCGTCGCCTTAGATTAGGGGTTAAAGTATGAAGTTGCAGATTTGTACTGAAAAATTTAAACTGGTTTTTTCCCCAAGATGTACCATATTTATTTAATCGAAATATTTACCCTCATTATCTATACATTGCTGCCATCTAAACGGAGTCATTTATGCATTTACGTTAGAACTCCGGGGATCTAGATTCGACAAACTGTTTGAAAGCATATTGTACCTACTGCCTCCTGGGAAGAGGCCTTTTCTATTACGTAGAAAATTGTCCAAATCACGGAAAAATGGAAAATCCAGGTAATCATAGAGCAAGGTCTGGGGAGTACGGAAGATGTATGAATTCTAACTGCAGCTCCTGTAGAGCTACAACGGTTTCTCGTGCAGTGTGAGGTATTGCGTTATCATGGAGCAATAATGGTGAAGATCGATTCACGAGTCGAGACTGTTTCACTGCCAGTTTCGCCATCATTGTTCGAAGTTCGGCACAATAAACATCTGCTGTTATTGCTTGACCAGACCTGAGAAAGCTATAGTGAATAACACCATGAAGATACCACCAAACAGTAACCATTACCTTTTCATTGGTAAGCTTTGCTTTAGGGCACTGTTGCGGCGTTTGACCTGGGTTCAGCCATTGTATTTTTCGTTTTTTTTACGGTTATCGTAAAGGATCCACTTCTCGTCACATGTCACAATTCGATCCAATATTCCTTCATTTCGTACCGATTCAACAAGGTAACAAGTTTCACACGCATTTCTTTCTGCAGATCATTCAAATCATATTTTTTTATCCTTTTGATTTGATGCAAATGAGCCAATATTGTGGGTAGGATAACGTTAAACCATGCCGCTAATTCCTAGGTAGTTTGACTCAGATCGGCTTCCACCATCTCAATGTAGCACATTTTTTAAAAAAATAATCTTATAGGTATAATGTGAAAGAAGTTTCACTCGAAAATCTCACATCATGAAGGTTTTATGTCAATTCAAAGTATCTATTAGTATACAACGGCACCTTCATACTTTAACCCCTATTATTTTATAAAAACATAGCAAACAACTACACTTTCGCCCTTATAACAGAATTGACACAAAGAACACTTTTGATCGTTCTTGTACGAAACAATTAATTAAATTAACCACATCTTACTCGACTACACAGATGACGCAGTAACTTAAGTGATCTCTACCACTATGTCGGGTGTTGTGGGCTTGTCCCACACGGGACCAACCTCAGTGTGGTCCACAAATATTTGTTCTAAGTCTGAGTGTTCTTTGTGTTCCTTGTTTGAATACTGTTGAGTAAAGTTCCTCGGGATACAGGGATTAACCCTACCGCATGATTCATCAATTAAAGAAGATCTTATAGACCGTAACATTTGGAGCACTGGTTATTAGCGAGATAATAGCTTAAAAATAATAACCGATCTATTTGTCCCATCATTATAGTTAACCAGTTTTTGTCCGGTAACGGTACTCTTTTCTACATGGAAGTTACCCTATGCCCTTGTCTGTACATGTCTATACATCTGAAATTTCATGTTGATCGGTCGAGTAGTTGAGGCGTGAAAGCGTAACAAACAAACTCACATTCGTATTTTTAATATTAGTTAGGGTTACAGTCACTAAATATTATGTATACTTTAAAAAACTACAGGTTGTAACACCTTTAAAGAGTTGATAAAGAAATCATTTTAATAGATATTTTTTATAAAGTCAAGAGCACGAAGGTTATCAAACAAATAAGTTATTTACACAAATAATATAAAAATAAATGAATTGTATTTTCGTTTGTAATGAATGGACTTAAAAACTAACAGACGAATTTTAACAATGCCATTAGAAAGTTCCTTTGTCCAGAAGCAACACAGGCTATATTACATCACGCAACAAGCCACGGGAGCAAAGCAGTTGTCGTTAACGTGGGTAAAACCGAGCGTGACTACTATACTCAATTTGGTTAGGTACTTAACTAAAGATAAACAATCTTGATGTGTCTTTTTATCTAAAAACTCACTTTAGAAATGAAATGCTGCTAAAGATCAAATTAAATACAATAATAACGATTACTAAATCAAATGAACCGTTAGTTTAAGCAGTAGTTTATTTGTTTAATATGTGTTCGTGTAAAGTCACATTAAGATTGTTTACCTTTAGTTAAGTAGGTACCTAACCAAATGGAGTATAGTTTATTATATATTAATCTCAGTAAACTTTTATACACCTACCTAAAATTCACATGACTTCGTTCGTCGACTTCGTAGTAGTAGCTGGTAGATTTTTGCGGTCACACTCATAGGTATGTTGGTACATGACCGACTTGTGTATGGATATGAACCTACTCACTTGTAATAAATTTAACCTGCCAACCTTAATTACAGTACGAAATCCGGTCTGGAAAACAGTGAATTATTATTACACGAATAATTAATACATCATGATATTTTTTTGGTTTAATAGATTGATTAACTAGCTGTGAATAATAATGGATATAAATGCACATCATTCCTCTTTATAACACAACTAGCTTGCTTGGTGCAAGTAGAAAGTAGGTTAGGCTAAAAAAAAAATTTGTGTAACCCCCGTTTCCCAGGTGGTCGGGCGTATCGAGGCGCTGGGTTTACGGATGGCTATTAACAAGACGACGAGGCCCTGGTCTTTCATGGGCCTCGTCGCAGTCCACCCCGTGGCGCCTCGATAATGGTGGGCTCGACGCGCGTTCCCGTCCAGGCCCACATGAAATATCTGGGCTTGGTACTGGACGAAAGGTGGCACTTCGACGAGCATTTCAGACAGCTCGCCCCGAAGCTTCTCGGCACTGCGTCCGCCCTTGGGCCTATGGCCTAATTTGGGCGGGCCCAGTGCTGGTTGCCGGCGACTCTACGCGGGGGCTATCCGGTCGATGGCGCTTTACGGCGCACTGGTGTGGGCGGACTCCCTGACCGCTCAGTATATGCGGCCTCCGCAAGAGAGTCCTGCAGAGAGTCATAGCGGTCAGGGTAATACGTGGATACCGCACGGTGTCGGCCGACGCAGCTTGTACGTTGGCCGGAACACCCCCGTGGGATTTGGAGGCTGAAGTGCTCGCCGAAGTGTTTGCAGTGAGTGAGGCGGTGCGGGAGGAGACGGGTTGTCGTCCTCTCCCGACAGTGATTGAGTGCGCGCGCAATCGAGCCCATCAGGGCATGATTTTAAAGTGGAAGGCGCGGCTGGAGGTGCCTATGGCCGGTTTCAGAACCGTTGGGGCTCTCCAGCCGGTATTGGATCGGTGGGCAGGGCGGCAGCATGGGACCCTTTCCTTCCGGCTAGTGCAGTTGTTGTCAGGGCACGGTTGCTTTGGCAAATACCTGCACACGGTCGCTGGAGAGAACCTAGTCCCATCTGCCACCACTGCGATTGTGAAGAAGACACGGCGCAGCGCACGCTCGAGCAATGTTCTGCTTGGGCGGTGCAGCGCCGTGAACTCATTGAGGTTGTGGGTGAGGATCTCTCGCTGTCGACCATGGCTTTGATCACATTTGATCAGATAGTGGGCAGCGGTCACGTGCGAAGACGTCATCTCGCAGAAGGAGGCGGCGGAGCGGATCCGTGAAGAAAGTATCCTTGCGGATCCGAGCCGTCGCCGGCGAACCGGGCGGTGCAGGCGCGCTCACGCGCGCCTAATGCCGCCATAATGAAGACCGCGGGCGGGAGAACGGGGATCTCCCGTCCGCCAGCCATTGAGTCGGTCCGACGCTTTATGTAGGGCCGGGGCGTCACCGAGGAGTTGTAGACTGCTGGGTGAGTCGCTGAGGTAGTAATATTGCCAGCGACCCATCCACTATACAAGGCAGTGAGCGTGCACACCGTGGGGTTTTGGTCTGTAGGCCCGAAGTACGGGAGAGCCGGACATAACCCTCTCGCCTCCCCTTGTGACGAGAGGGTATGCATCAGGAGCATTTCCCCAGGGAAAAAAATGTTTAACTTCCGTTGGATTTGGAGACTGAAGTGCTCGCCGAAGTGTTCGCAGTGAGTGAGACGGTGCGGGAGGATGTCGTCCCCTACCGTCAGTGATTGAGCGCGCGCGAAATCGAGCCCACCAAGGCATAATAGGAAGGTCAAAGGCGTCGCTGGAGGTGCCCCTCGCCGGTTTCAGAACCGTTAGGGCCCTCCAGCCAGTGTTGGAGCGGTGGGCAGGGCGGCAGCATAGGACCCTTTCCTTCCGGCTGGTGCAGGTATTCTTAGGGCACGGTTGCTTTGGCAAATACCTGCACAAGGTTGCTAGGAGGGAATCGAGTCCCATCTCCCACCACAGCGTGTGTGACGAGGACACGGCGCAGCACACGCTCGAGCATTGTTCTGCTTGCAGAGCGGTGCAGAGCGCCGTGATCTCCAGGACGTAGTGGGTTTCGCTGCCGGCCGTGATCAGAGCCATGTTCGATAGCGCGAGGAAGTGGGTAGCGGTAGTATCCTCCTGCACGGACGTCATCTCTCAAAAGGAGGCGGCGGATTGGATCCGTGAGGAAAATATCCTGGTGGATCCGTGCCACCGCCGGCGTTCCGGTCGGCGCAGGCGCGCGTACGCGCGCCTAATGCCGCCGTAGTAAAGATCGCGGGTGGGAGAAAGGGGATCTCCTGCCCGCCAACCACTGAGTCGGAGCGACGCCCTCTGTCGTGCCGGGACGTCACCCAGGATCCGTCGCCCGCAGACCTTCTCCTTTTTTGCATTCGGCCCTGCTGCATGGGTCGCTGATGTAAAAAAGCAGCGAGATGGCGCACCACCACGGTGTGCCATCTCACTGCATTTAGTGCTTTCAGTGCTGGTTTTAGTCGGTAGGTCCGAAGTCTCAGGAGAACCCGACATTGCCCTCTCGCCTCCCCTTGTGGCGAGGACATAAGGAGCATTTGCCTACGTTAAAAAAAACATTGTGTAACTGTACCTTTTTTATATATAGCCTATAGTAATCGGTGATAATATAGCTTTCTCATGGTGACAGAATGATTAAAATCAGTTGAGTAGTTTTTGAATTAAATTATTATAAAAAAACAAACAAAAAATCAAATCTTTCCTATTTATAATATTAGTATAGATATATATTTAAGTATACTGTCTACATTATACATAATATGAAACATTTAAAGTTTAAGATTTAAAGCGAAAGAGTGAGACATTAGAGCAATAACTTGGGTAGTCCATCTAATGCACTTAGGGCCGATTTTTCAATCGTTACATAAATATCTGGGGAATATGTTTGACGTTTTAATAAAAATATGTCAATCCGCCGTATTTATACCTCTGATAAGTTATCTGACGATTGAAAAATCGGCTCCTAATCAATATATGTACGTTTATTCGTTTAAATTACAGAGTTAAACATATTTAATATTGTCTTCTGTTTACGCGAATGTTATTCATTGAAATTAAACTACTATATACGGATTTTATCGCGTTGTTTATTTATCACTGTATTACATAATTTTGAAACTATTACACTACTATTACTACTATTGAATTTTACTAATTTATAAGCTAATAAAATTATTTAAACTATGAAATCTATTTATATTTAGGTTTACACTTTCCCCGACGTTTCGGTTGCTTTTCACGGGGAGACTAAGATGGTAGTTGTCTCAATGTTCCAGTGTAGTTATTTCAAAGTACCCGAACATAATTTAAACATTGGTGTTTCTATTTACGCAGAATGAGCTCAAAGTATCATGAAGTCTAGCTGTGGTTTGTTTCTTCTTGGGTTTGACTATTTGAGGTACTGGATCCCAAGCTGGTGGTACATTCCAACCATCTTCTCTATTGAAATTAGGATGTTTTTTGATTTCAATAGCCTCGCGAAGCATCCTTGGTAGGAATCGGTGTTCTTTAGCGAGAATCTGTGGTTTGTCAAATCTCAGTTAGTGGTTGGTCCCCTGTTGTACATGTTCACACACAGCAGACTTCAACGAGCGTTTGTGTTTTACGTCAGCTATGTGTTATTTTATGCGGGTGCCTATGCTTGTCTTGGTTTGACCAATGTATGAGAGTCCACAGTCACAATCTATTTTATAGACCCCTGCATCTTGTAGAGGTAATTGGCACTTGACGGATGGTAAAAATTTACTTATCCTCGTTGGCGGCTTGAAGTATGTGTTGATTGAAGCTCGCTTCAAGATCTAGCCAATCTTGTCAGTGACATCCCTTACCTGTTGCCATTTTCAGCAATGCAACGTGGGAACCTATGTGAAGAACTAGCAAGTAATTCAAGGACACCCTTTTAACCGCTAAGTCACAATAATATTTATTTTACCAATCAGAACTTTAAGGTGCTGGAAGCATTTCACCACGTAAAACACTCACAAATAATATTTAAGAATTATAATTAGTAGTTGCTAGTAGTAGAATAAGAGCTTAGAACTTAAAAATACACAAAAAAACTAAAACTATAAAGATAAATAGTGAGCTTAAGAGTTGTGTTATTATTTTGAAAATATCACATAACTGTGTTAGATGATGGAACGTTCACATGCGCGAGTCGCGTCGCAGCTGTAAGGAATGTAATATTAGAGTAGATGGTGCCTGGTATCATATGTACTTCCCATAGGAATGTTCATTGGATTATCGTTCCTGCCAGCCTTAACCACCTCGCATTCGTCACGTCGAGTCGTGTGTGACGGATAGTACCGTATACTATTAGGGTTGTTACACAATATTCTTAGGCATTTCCTCAAGTAAGTTCAGTTATTTTTGGTATTTGAGACAGTACAATACGGAAAAATTAAGGAGTCGCAGAGCGTTCATTCAATAAACTCGAGCATAGGAATACAAATACTAAGCCCTCATTGAATAGGCGCTTAAACCCGTAACTAGGCCTCGCTGACGCAGAGTGTAATCAAAATCGGTAACAGCCCTACATCCAACACTGGATCGGCGGATTGATCGAAGAATTACGTGGCTAACATCCACCTAAATGATTGATAGCCGGCCTGGGATAGGGAATTATTGTTGGATCCCTGATAGCGTTTAGTACAATAGTTGATTCCTATGGTCGCGTGCGTCGTTAAGGACCCTAATATACTGGCATCGCCATAGAAGCTACCGTTTCCGTATATTTATGCATAAAATAAATATTGTGTCCTATATTTTTTTTTACTTTGCATAGAGAATGGTGCCTTGTAGGCTTGGTACTGAAGTTAATGGATTTTTATTAATTTTATTTTACGTTACAAAAATAAGTTTCTGAAGTTGTTATTCGGCGTAACCAATTCGCGTAATTGAACGTCAATAGATATCATCGACTTGTTTGTACAAATATCTGTGTCGGTATTCGTAATATGTTGTTTAAAATATAACTGTTATTTCCACGGCTAGAAAATTGTCGTTACTGTTTGCATACTATGCATAAATTATAACAGTTTATCAAACTGTCCAATATACATATATTAAACGCTTATCCATTGATATCAATTCGCTGACATTCGCACTCGACATCAGTCACTGGAAACTATGTTTATTTAAAATAATATATGAATCATTTTAACGCGAACCTACTTTGATAAAATGTTATAAATTGTTCGGTATCGTTCATGGTCAATATCGTTATTATCGATTTTGTCAATTTAAGAGTAACAAACTGCTTTAATTATATATAGCACATGATAACCTGTGTTGATATAAAATTTCGAATTTATAAGCGATAACATTTTAAGTCGATCGTAATTTTATAAATAAGATAACTTCGAGGGGCTCGTCACTTACCTACCATATTATCAGTCTTTACGTAAAAAAGCAGATGTAATTACAATGCTTCAGTAAACAGCCATACTAAAATTCGTAAGCAATCTCTCGATAGGTACACTGAAACGCCTAGGTCATAAAGTGGTCTTACAGACCTTCTAGATAGTAATACTAATTATTATTATAATAAGAGCAACAAAGAGGATAAGACTTTTGCAATACGGTTTTTTTTTAATTACATACGTTTAGCGTTAGAGTAGTTTTTCTATTAATAACACAGCAAGATATATGGAGTACCTAGTATGGAGGACATTAGCTTCCGTGTGTTGCCTATAGATAAATATAAAAATTTGAAAAGAAAAAGTGCGCCAATTTATAAATAATCGTATAACACTAACATTTTCAAAATCATGTGCACTTATTTTTGGTGTATTAACATTACGCCTTAACAATTAACCCCCCAATTAAGAAACATCAAAAGGCGAACTGATGATAAGTACTTGTATTACTTAAAAAATTACTTTTAATTATAGACAGATTAACATTAAGTCTGCAGGAAGAACGTATTTAGCCAGAAGGTTGATCACCATCATTCGAAATTAATCAACGCTCCTCATATTTTCTTGAGCAGTCAAATAACGATTTCTTACATAAATTACATCACAGCAATCTATCTTGACTGTGTAATCTAAGTAAAATGAGGTCAAATCACTTATTGATAATGTAATTGTGCAATCACAAAGTGCTAAGAAATTTTAATGAAATATTGCTTTTAACCTAGTACATCCAAAAAAGTTGTAAAAAGTATATTATTTTAAATCTATCAATCATTTTAAGATTTGTAATAAACAAAGAATGTTGCAAAAACGTATAAGTTATACACAGTTGTAGATGTAACGCAAATTAATTCGAGATATCGAATACGAGGAAGTATAATTCAAGGTTGACCAAATGATTTGCTATGTGTAAACGATTGTTCATAAACACAATTCTACGCAATAAGACGATGTGTGTTACTATTATAACATAACATCCTTAACAAAAGATATCCAAAAACTGATGATTATCCAATTCACTGGTTTGTATAGCGTGTGTTTGCAATCCATCATTAAAGAAAATTAGACGCATATGCATAGAATGCTGAATTATTATCTAGCCAACATCCTGTATTTTCTAAAATTGGCTATTACATATACAGCAAATTGCAGAGATAACGATTCGATCACTGTCAACATGTAACCGACAATGTCAATGATGTAATAAACACAAGGTATAATGAAAATCCTCACTCCAATCTGTCCGAATAATTGACTAAATCCACCTGACTCTGAACAAAGCAACGATGAGGTCGTTGTTTCAAGAAGCTTTATTGGCAACCGTTGTAACATCGCAAATTAACACTGACCTCAATATTATCGTAGAGCTAGCTATAAGTTGCCTTATATCCAAACGCACTACTCGCTAATAGCTCATTTTCTTCCATACCTACCGCTCGAGAAGTAAATGGGACAGTAATTGATTTGTTCCGTCCCTTTTCTTACACTTTTGTTACGTACATGGACAAGAGAAAATAGGTACCCATTCCGAGTACTTCTAAGATTTAATTCACTCAAGTCTTATTTCCTTCCCTTTTGTGCCTGCTTTAATTGAGTTTTTTAACAATATCTTATCATTTGCCTGTGCAAATTAACTGACTTAAAACCAGCATTTGAATAACACCCTTAATTTAACGTAGATAGCGACTGAATTCAATAAGACGTTCATTCACTTAACCTGAGCTTGTTCCTTCCATTATCTGGAACACAAAGCATAATAGTAAACCCAATGATCTCTAGTAACAATGCGTGATATTTGTTATTCGAACAATAATAACTAGAGCATCGATTATTGTGGATCTTCCATATGTAAGAACTATTTGGTTCCTTTGTTTTTCGACGGTCATGTTTAGCGACCAGCCTTTATTAGAAAATTGGAAGTGTACGACACAAAGGGTCTTAAATTGAATCAACTACCCCAATATTCTCTGTAGGAGTGCTTTATAGGCTAGGGGAGAACATTATGGCGTCGTGACCGCCGCACCGCCGTATCAACTACATATGGACTGGGTCTGGCTCTACGACATAAAATATAAATCCAATAGCTGGTATATTATTCTTAGGAACCTTAACCTTTGCTTCTATATCAATACAACATTCAAAGTTTTTGTTGCACTAGATTATCTTCTAATAACAATTCTTATTTTTCAAGTGTGTACCTCCATTTTCGGTAAATGTAGCAATGCTAGCAAACTGAAAATAAAGTTCGTCGATGTTGTGCTGTTTATTTGCTACGAACAATACCTATCGGTTTTCACATGACGATATTTTTACCGAATTAGTGTATCGGAACAATCAATAACGAAACCTGTTTTACTTTGTTTATAATAAATACCTAAGTCGTTTCGAGTCAGTGGGTTTAAGTTTGTTATACTTATTTCGTATTGGCTTATGTATCGATGAGTACTATGAATACGATAGCTAATAATAATAGAAAACAATCGGTTACTATGATTCGTAGCGAGTTGACTATCGAGTTCATGATGATTTTTAGCAGAATAGTAAGGCTGAACGTAGATTTAGCAGTTAAAATTAATAATTACTAAAATTTTCACGCGGCTTCTCTCGCGTAAATGTATGTTAGGTTAGGTTTGTAACAGTAGTTTTCCCTGGATTTAAGGTACCCTATGGCCTATTCTATAACCCCGGCAACGTGTATGCAAATCGGTCGAGTAGTTAAGGCGTGAAATCGTAACTAACAAACAAAGAAACAATCAAACAAACAAGTTCACATTCGTATTTATAATATTAGTAAGGTTTACTGGATCACTGTTAGCCTGGACCTAAGAATACACATCAATACCTACCTACTTTTAAGATATATTTAATTAATAAAATAAAATGAATTATTTACGCATCGTAAGTTGTTTGAATAATATATTCAAACAACTTGTGTTGCGTAAAGAATTTAATCTTGTTATGAGTAGCAAAAATATTCCCCTTTTGTTTACTTAACGAAAACATGGCGTAACATTTCTGTATACTTTACCTTATTAGATACGAAGGGTCAGCCGTTGACCATTCCATTGAATTAATTAGTTAATTAAGCTTGTCATCAATGAATCAGTCATTATTAACGTTTGCAAAAAGAATTATTTGGGTCCTGCAAGTGTAATTGGATTTTTATCAATACATACATATAGCGGTGGCAATATAAAACTTTCGCGCTCAAGAATGATCTTGAACGAAGTTTTAGACTTGCGAGGATAGTCTCACGGTAGAGATAATATGTGAAATATTCAGAGATATTATAAAACTTGCAAATACATTTGCCGTAAGCTTTTGGGTGATGCTGAAATAACGTAGACTTATTTAGATCTTAATGTTCTGTATTTCAGTAAAGTTCCATACAATACTTTCAGTTACTGCTATTTATGCTCAAGATTTGTTTTGAAATATTAAGATTGTGCGATACTTTTTAAAGGAGGCCAGGAGAGCTAAAGTCAGTCCACAAAAGAATGTATTCCTAACATTTGTTATTTTTTGTCATCAGGTAGAAAAACACCAACATGTCTTCACCATCCAAATTCCGGTCAAAAAGACAGACTCGATGCAAACGAATACTAAACAAACGACTGCCAATAACAAAATGGCTTCCAGAGTACAATTCAGAGAAAGCAATCGCAGATTTAATTGCGGGTATCACAGTGGGCCTTACTGTTATACCACAAGCCTTGGCATATGCTACATTGGCTGGTCTTAGTCCACAGGTAAGATTATATAAATTTTAAGTAGACGCCTAGACTATTTGCCCACGGCTTCGCTTGCGTTAATGCAGATTAACTTTTTTTCTGATTGAAAGATACCCTATGTTTTTTTTTTGTATCCTGACAACGTTTATGCAAAATTACATAATGATCGGTCCAGTAGTTAAGGCGTGAAAGCATAACAAACAAACAAATTCACATTCACATTTATAATATTGGTTAGAATTTACAATCATAATATTACTTTTGGTACACACTATACATATAGAGGACTGTTAGTGCCTACACTTATGCATGGTAGTAAAAGTTGGGTATGGCAAAAGAAGCATGAGAGCAGAATAAATGCTGTAGAAATGAGAGCGCTGAGAAATATATGTGGTGTGACTCTGAAAGATAGAATAAGGAATAGTGTGATTAGAGAGAGATGCGGCATAAAAGTGGATATAGTGACGAGAATAGCAAAGGGTATGTTAAGTTGGTAGGAAAGACATAGGCGAACGTTTCTTGATCAGATCGGAGACGTTCTGGATAAAGGTCAGGTTAAGAGCACTTTAAACTGGCGAGCGTGTATGAGGAATGTTATGAAAGTGAATGAAGCCAGAGAAGTAATAAAATAATATTACCAACTTTTCTTTATTTTAGAATTTAGTTTTATATGGACAGTGACATATGGCATAATGACTGCAACACCTGGTACATAAATTAGTTGTAAAATACTGAAATTATAAGTTGATGGCGATTTAAAAGAGTGGCCTTGAGTTTCTTGCAGGTATCTTCTCATAGGCTCAACCTTTTGCCTGAACCTTGCAACTAACATAAATGTAAATTCAGTAAATATAATAAACTCACTAACCCATTTGACGTTCATAAGTGTTACTTTGTGACCTAAGTGAATAAATTATTTTTGACTTTGACTTTGACTTTGAAGTGTGTCAGGATCGTAGCAAATGGAAATCTGTAGTCTCTGCCTACTCGTCTGGGAAACAGGCGTGAATTTATGTATGTATGTACTATAAGTGATTAAAGAGTCTTTAAAAACAGTAATAGACGCTCTTAAAAAGCTACAGTGAGTTCAACTAACTTAGTCGTCCGATTTCCTAAGTTTTGTATACATAAGTAAGTTTGTTCTTGTCTAATTTGGTATAACATATAATATACTTTTGTGATTTTATTATATTTGTGATACTGAATAATTCAAGTTTATGCATCATAACTACATAAAACAAAGTCCCCCGCCGCTTCAGTCCGCAATAAACTACAGAAAAATAAAACTACTGAACAGATTTTCATGCAGTTTTCACCAATAGCCAGAGTGATTTATGAGGAAGATAATAATAATAATAATCATTTATTTCTCTCTCACACAGAAATTGTTACAACAATCAGATGACTTAAATGTAAATTATTTAACAAGTAGTCAGTAAAAACTGTGCGAGAGACTGGTCTCTGTACTAGGTAGACCTGTATGACAGATGACCAGCCTCCCCCGACTGTACAATATTGATTGTGTGTGTGTGTGTGTGTGGGTGCGTGCGTGCGTGCGTGCGTGCGTGCGTGCGTGCGGGCGTGCGGGCGTGCGTGCGTGCGTGCGTGCGTGCGTGCGTGCGTGCGTGCGTGCGTGCGTGCGCGTGTGTGCGTGTATGTGTGTGTGTGTGTGTGTGTGTGTGTGTGCGTGCTAGTGTGTTTTTATTTCGGTACATGTAATAGATTTTCTGTTTCCTCATAACTGAGGGATTTAAGCCAGGAAGAAAGCTTTTCTTTGCAGCGATATTTTGTGAGACAATATATTGATAATTCCTTATTTACTTTTTTGTATAAATATCCTCCCAGAAAACCAAAGAACCGACTGGAGAAGGATGTAGACCATTGCTTGTTTAGTGACGAGCAAACGTTGTATGCCCGACGTTTGGCTAGTTGAGCTGGATCAAAAGGGAGCAGAGAGTGCTGTTTTAGAATGGTGTTTAGGATGTACAGTTGGCGGACAGTCAGAACGTCTGCGAGTTGGTAGAGGTCTCTTGTGGGGAATAAAAAAGGCAGGAAGATTATGTGTATAATTTGTTAAGGTTTTGTACTACCGATGCAAAGCCGAGGCGGGTCGCTAGTTCTAAATAAATAAATGGTCCTTAAATAAAACATGACGATAACACATATTTTCACGAACTTAAGACGTTTCATCGCATCGCAACAAATGATAGAATATGAATTCCACATAAAGTTTTGGGTGTTCCTGCTGTTTGTGTAAACGTTCTCAGGTGAAAGCGTCACCAGATTTTTTTTTTTCGGAGTGGAACTGTGTCCAGGTCCATTAAATTTAATATAATTAACACGTATCCTCTATTCTTTATTCCTGATTTGAACAACTTATTAATATCGATATAAAAAGTAAAAGTGCATTCATCCTTAACGTACTGTATATTATGTAACTTTTGCGAATATGAAATTGCGTATTCTGGGTGCAATAACCGGATCATTACGTGTAAAAGGCCAAAATGCTTAAAACTTTCGAAGTGCAGGTCAACACAAAAATATCAGAGCTTGCATTACAATTTTATAACATAAATATTAAAAGGCATATATATGTAGATGTGTAGTCAAAGTGGATAAATAGGTATTCATTCACGTCATTTACTGACGTTGTACTACTTAATCTATAGATAAGAACTATCTTATCTTTGATTGCCGATTTGATTCATTAAGTACATTTTTATTTTTTACGATATTTAAATTAAATAATATTTACCTACTCTGTACCAAATATGCATCGAATAGTAATTATGCGTAGGATAGATAAACTAAATATAACATTTTCGTGAACAAAGCAATTTTAGAAACATCCAGTTCTATAATAAGTTTATTACTATACGCTCTTTACAACTACATATATATTTTCAAATTAATAAACAGCTTCTTTGAAGTTAATGAAGTTCATGAAAATATGTACTACAATATGACACCATATCCAGGCGATTAGATGTAATTAACATACATATATTTCTTACAACCAATCTTTAATTTCGTGAAAGTATGTCTAGTATGTAGTAAGCGTTTACCGTAGCCTATGGACACTTATACCAGTCAAAATAGAGCTTGCTCCCAACCAAGGACTTAAAGATTATGTATTCCTGCTGACAGCACAGAAACCCGATTTTTAGAGCAGTACAGCCCCGCTGATGTTACCATTAATGGGCCGGCTCGACCGGGGAAGAACTACCCTCTCACAGAATATCGACGTGAATAGTATTTATACTGTTGTGTTTCTTTCGGTGAGTGAGTGTGTCGGAGGCGCAATCACCTTTTTTCCCTCTACCCGCTCCTTCTCCTTCCCACTTTCTTTTTCTCTTCTTCCTTTCCTAAAGGGTCGGCAACGCGTAAATGATGCCTCTGGTGTTGCAGACGTCCATAGGCTACGGTGACCACTTACCATCAAGTGGGCCGTATAACCAGCGAAGCCACCTCAGTTGTATAAAAAAAAAACTTATCGCATGAACACTACGTAAGATTATTTGGCTGCGGTTTTCTGTAAAGCTTCGCAGAAAAGAAGCTATGATAGTCCAGATTTAGCAGCAACTAATGTTATTGAGGATCCTCCTATGCTCTACATATCGTCGTTACGCACAATGGCTCAATTGTCAGGTTAAGTGCAAAGAACAAGCACAACTAACTAACGATGTTCTAACCTTTTTCTTTGACGGGCGTCGATTTCTTTAAACTATCATTTATTGCTTCTTTTTTGAGAATGATTGTAGAAACCAACTACTTCATCAGTAACGACGACGCAAATACATGCAAAATAACTGCTTAGCATTTATCACATATCTATCCACCTTTCGTTACCCTTGGTGGGCTGTACGATACAAAATGCGAAACTATCCTCTTTCTAATTTATTCTCCAATATAATTGTGTTGAATCTCATCACATACCTATGTACTTTATTCAATTTTATTTATCACAGTAATTTCTTTTTTATTCTATATTACATATATCAAAAAACCACTAGATTTTTCTAGTTCTTTAAATTGTGCCAATCGCACAATTTTCTTTTACTGCTGATATACGATTCCAAAAGAAAGGTTTCGTTCTAAACGTTAGCGTTACATTAGTCCAACAAAGGGTTTATTCTGTTCTCAGCATCTTTTAAATTAATTTAAAACATATTGTAAGATATTTTCTGTTGATACATATTAATAGAATTGGAGTAAAAATCTTAGTTGAAATATCTCTATATTAAAAGCTAGTGACAATTACTCAGTACATGTATATAATTATATCACAAATAACTAGAATGTCGCGCAACTGATTAGAATAAAAAATATGAGAAACGTTATTGACAAAACAACTTTCTTTCTTTTCATCAACATGAACGTATACAAATGAAGCAACAGGTCACTCCACCTTTTTTAAGGGGGAGGTGGAGTGACCACCTCCCCCTTAAAAAAAATAAAAGAAATATTTGACATTTATACAATACATTGATAGCCTACTCTATACATAATAATTGTGAGAAAACAAAACTAGTTTTAAGACGCACGTACGGAAAAACCGAGGTTCGTGTTTGGTAGTCATGACTTGGATTATGCGCTGCGTATTTTCCAGGTGCTATGTATTCCGCATTTATTTTCACAGCCGTAACTCTGAATGTTTGTAGTGAAATAGCTCTCATACTCGTAACTTTTTCAGGACGGTCTCTACTCATCGTTTATGGGTTGTTTCGTGTACATTGTGTTTGGGTCCTGCAAGGACATTACCTTGGGGCCTACAGCCCTACTAGCCCTAATGACATACCAACAGATACAAGGCAGAAACCCCGATTACGCCGTGTTACTCTGCTTTTTATCCGGCGTAGTGCAACTCGGTATGGGAGTCTTGCATTTAGGTGAGTATTATTATTAAATCTATTATATTCATAATTACTATAGCAAATAAAACAAAAAAAACTCATTAACAAACAAATTGTTCAATTAGCTAGCTGATTGCTGTTCTATTGCCAGTCATTTCCTGTAATGTTTTTTGAATTATTGTTAGATTTCATTCTACTTCAAAGCGTAACCATAATTAACTATTTAATGTGCACATAAAGTTGTAAGGTGCCGGGCCGTGGGATTAAACTCGAGATATCCACGTAGTACTCGGATGGTATCTCCACTGATTGTCGCTGATCTCTGAATAGTAAAATTAATTACCCACATATATGTATATATTTTTAATTATTGATTGGAGTCGGATATTTCTCACATCCCTATAAAAAACTTGAAACAGTAATAGGTTTAGGATATGACTTAATAATAAAACGTGCATACATAGCATTTAATTTTACTACTTAATTTGATTAATTGAAATCCACGGCTGACAGGCAATTAATTCATTATTACTACAACAAATTGCCACTTCTTTCGTGCTCACATGTAAGTCGTTGAAGGCTCAGAGTGTAGTGCTAGTGTTAATATGCATTGGTCGAATATTAACGGACACGCTGCTTACGTCTAAGAATCCTAATTAGGATCGAAACTAGTCAGAGCCAAAAAAGTACAACAAAATCATGTTACTTTATCCATTTTCTATGTTACAGCTTACGTCTTCTAATTCTTTCTGAACATATCATAAATGCGTCAACAACAACTTATCAATTTATACAATAAAAAGGGGTTTCCGCGTACTTACAGAATTCCCAGACTCAAAGTGGCTACTCAAAATCTTTACAGTAAACATAAAACGATAACATTTTTGCGAAATTAATTCCACTGTTTTGCTGACTCTGAATCGTATACAAGATCACTCTGGATTTTCAGTAGCGAGACGCCAAGTCTATTCTATTCTTAATTATCATATCTCATAGATTCTAATAAACCTATTCGTGTTATTTTTTCTAAAACAGAACATGAGCTATATTTGTACAGCTATCAACAATATATCATTTAATTATCTGATACCTTTGATCATGAGTGGTTCTTTACCAACGGTACTTACTGCTTGCTCGATGCAGGAAGAAAGTGTCATATGATATAATCTAAATTACTTCATATGGAATACAATATGTCATTATAAGAATATCTCGTGTGTAGATATAATTTATTTTTATAAACAATGTAAATATACACATAGATGAATGGTTCATAAATGGCATCATGCTTGGAATAATTATATCCTGCATTAACCAAGGCCACCTTGTTGGTCGGGTTAAAAAAGAGAGCAAAGATACTGCATTTATTCACTTTATAATAAAACCTGTACGGATGATAACGATGCCTGGACTATGCAACATATTGTGAACGGATTTTGAGGAATTTTGAAGACAGCTTGATCTTCTTTTGGTTAATTTTGAAGAGCATTAGTTACAATAATTGTAAGAGTTTAATTTTTATTTATTGAATAGAAAATATATTATTATTATATTTATTATTTAATTAAAGTAAAGTTTAAAGCAATTTGATTTTATAATCGCACCGCTACAAATGTATTTTTATTATGTTGCACGAAAAACGTTCCAACTCAAATATATTTTTATTATTCCATAGTCGGTGGCGTACCGGTTGCAGCAACTTTCTTGTTAAAACAATAATTTAAATGCCACATAATTGAAATTAAGCCTTGTTGATTATTCAAGAATAATGGCCATGATTTTCTCGTGCATGGTTTTCTCATTAAGTTGGTCATATCATAGTAACTTTTAATACTTGTAGGGTAGTCGTTTAAATCTGAGAAATCCTTTTATAGGTTAGAACGTTTTGGGAATAATATATCAAAATTAATCTTGTCTGTCATTCCAATTTTTCGCTAATGATCCTCATGATTGTCATATTTGAAAATTACACGCAATAATACTGTTTACTTATTGAAGGTATATTAAATTATGTGAAATAGAGCAATCTCTATTTACTACAGTAGCAAGTTACATCTAAATTATTTCGTCCTTCGCACATAATAACACGCACAATTCAGCTGTTTCATTGTATGGTCAATCTTGTTTAAGCCGACTCCATAATTTGTCCTTTGTTGACTCTAAATTGAAACTACATCGATGCAATAATGCGTAATAGAGTCATATACAATGAGACCTCAATTTGCATTCCTCAATAGCCGGATTCATAAAGCATACTTAACCCAACGCTAACATAAAGCCGGTTTTTTGCTCGACATTATTTCTGTTGGTATGTTTGCACAAACAATAACAGTGTTGGAAGCCAGTGACAGATCGTAACGCGTTATAAAGAAAGCGGCAAGTTAAATACACGGACTCGAAATCGACTTGTAGCTAATTATTTAGTGTTAATAAACTTATTTGCCTTTTTAATTACAATATTTGGTGTGCCTAGTTGTCTAAAGCACACTATATATTCGATGAAAATAGCAAACATGCAAAAAGTCATTTGTCATGAATAGTTTATCTGATTGGACGGTACTTTATGTCATGAAATACCGATTATAATGACATAATACGTTTTCGCCAGTTTATGCGTACTGCAGTAATTCGAATGAAACGAGATTCTGTTTCACATTTGCTTTGGACATATTTATGATAAAACTAAATGGATTCAACTATTTAGTTTCTTCTAAAGTTGAAGCAATGGTTATTATAATGTTTGTCTGTCTGGTCGTTTATCTATCATATCATATTTGTTTCACGCAAAACCACAAAATATATTTCAATATGGTTTTCAATATTTATCTTTCGAACCAAAAATCTAAGTCGCATTATATTTAGAATAACCTGCTACTATGTTGCCAAGTCCAAAAAAATCTTCGAAATATTTATTTATTATTTTCACAAATCATTATGAGAATTTGTATCTAAGAATAGACAGGAATACAAAGTGAAACATAAGTAGCCTTTTATTTTATTAAATACAAGTATTATTAGGCAGGCAATTGATCTTTCAAATATATCTGTAACCCATCAATTTTCATTTCACGTCCTTTGTAATTATATATTGATTTTGCAGTGTCTTTGTTATATGTAATAATATATTTGTTGTCTATAAAATTAATATTCATCCATTTCGTTTGTCCGAGCAACAATATATATATTTATAAACTCATTAAAGATCTTCAACATGTACCTATTAATATAAAATTATTCTAGTATTGTAAGGAATTAATTATTTATGTTTTAGAAAGGAGTCTCAGTACACGTATAATCAATCTCAAAACTCGTATGGTAAATAAATGGTGACACGCTGTACAATGGTCTAAAACGCTCATGAAATATCGAGGCTAGGCTCCTTGTCTTCTAGCATTAGGTACAAACATACTTTTCTGGTCACTTGCTCTCAACATGAGTTTAAACCCGTCACACATAAACCGTATTAGGATTATTATACTTTTGTAGATATAGTAATGTAATTATTATATCAGCTATAAAAGGATAATAATGCTCGATTTGCATGGATCCAGTAAAATGTTCCATCCATAGCTGGCTGTGACTATGTGAACGTAACGCTAGCTCGCCCAAACTTATCTCGCTTTATACCCTATTTCCATTCAGAACCGGTTATGGGATCCGTTTCATTATTCAGTGGAATTCAGTTAATTTGATCGCTTTCTAACAGAGCGAAGGTTCTCTGTTATTAATTGTCACATGATATTGTTCTGGCATTAGCTTTATTTTCTGTAATAATAATGAAATCTAATTAAGTTTAACGAAGGATATACCTATATCTGTAACTCGCTACAAAATAAAACTTTATCTTTTATTGCTTATTAGCTTGTACGCGTTGATCCACCTATTGGGCATATCAAATACGTGTGCTAAAGATAATAATTTTATGACTGCAATGCTGCTAAGCTTCTTCTTTTGAGAATCATATAGTTTCGATGATCCTTATCCTCGACACAAAAATAGGTGAAATAAAATTTAAATTCAATTGCATTGTATAGTAGTGATGACTATGATTGAATACGAAAGATATCGAATACAACAAGGCATTGACATTGCGTGATCAAGGAGATAGCGCCCGTACTTATTGTATAGTAGTCAATATATTCGAATGCAATTCTACAAATCCCTAGTGTACATATGAACTAAGACAGTTCGACATTTGTAAGTCCTATACTTGATGGCTAATAGTAGACCATAATCTACCACTTAGCATCATATGGAACATGCCTTCGATAATAATTATACCTAATTATATGAAGGGTTATTAAATGCTCTGGAAAAATTATAGATGTAAATGACATACCTACAGTAACAAACTAGTAAATCTTAAAACTCTATTGTATTGTTTTATTGCGTAAGAATTTGTCGCATAACAAATATTAACATATATACCATCCAGTTATATCGGAAATATTGCTGTTTTTCGTGCTACAAGGTCATTAGGTGTGATCAGCGATGTTTCTAGAACAATAATCTTCGTTGTTATTTTTGTTTGATAAATTGGTTCAATTGTTAAATTGAGTTGACAAAACGAGGCATTTTTCACTACATACAATTTTTTTAAGGAGATATCACGTCACAACTTTGATCGATGTCTATAGTATTAGGTCGTTAACTATGAAATTGCCTTTTATGTCCTTCATCTAATTTAATGGCTCCTGTACAAAAGGCAATGGTTATTTTAAAAGATAATTTATATTTCGAGAACAGTTTGTCTTATTTATAATTTTATTAATATTAATTGTCAGCTGTGAAGGACCTAAATGAAATAAATAAATAAATAAAATTATAATCAATATCAATAATCTTTTATACAATTTGCATTTAAAGTTATATCTCTTAATGTCTGTCTGTATTAGTTTTTCAATTCGCCATAATAAAATTTTGGTTAATGTTTTTGTAAATTTAAGACAAACCATAGTGGCCTAAATACTAGCAAGTACCTATATATGAAAAATACATAGAATTCGAATTGGCCATTCGAAAACTATTGATGATATAGTTGATACGAAAACCACAACGTAACCGATTTTCTTCATACAAAGTGACTGGGTCAGAAGCCGTAAGATGTTTTCTTGTAAATGTATGTATCCAACTATGCATGCGTCAACTACTAAATACATGCCTATTTATTCGGCACGCTTTGAAACATAAAATAACTTGACACATGTCAAATTTAAATACATCGATAGATTCGTGTCAAAAGTAGGACTGATATAGAGATAATATATTTAAGAAAAGGGTAATATTTTTTGGTAGCTGTGATATTTTTTGTTGGTGCAGAGGCGATTTTCAACATTTTTTGCAAACGAATTTTCGTGTTTATAGTATGATAAGTAAATGTGATGAGTGTATAACGCGTCTTGTCTGCCTCTATAAAAATGATTTTCTAATTTTATTTTGTTTGTACAGGTGTTTTAATAGACTTCATATCAGTGCCGGTGACCGTCGGTTTCACGTCAGCAACATCCATGATTATCGCCGTATCTCAACTCAAGGGCTTATTAGGTCTTGAGTTTAAATCTGGTGGTTTCTTGGACACTGTGAAAAAGGTAATCTTTTCTCTCTATATTGTCTTTTAAAGACAAGTCCCGCACTAGCACTTATAGGTACTTTAAAGATGACGTGGTGGTCGCCGTGTTGCAGGTTCGTCCCCACACGGAACAAAAATTTGTGCGGTCCACAAATAGTTCTTTCGAGTCTGGGTGTTCTTTGTGTCCGTTGTTTGAACGTTTGTAAAGATTAACGTTTTCATTTGTAACTTTACAAACGTTTAAACAACGCAGGACTTAACTCTAGTACGCGAGTAGATTTTATAAAATATATTTTTTTATTATATACTTTTATTTTATCGCACTTTGTTATACCAATAGGATGATTAAACCGACTTAAATCTGCTACTAGATAAAATGCTACGTGAGACTTGGTTAAAGATCAATTTGTTCTCTGCGTCAGTCGTTCCAATATATTTTTTTACCTGCTAACATTTTTTTTATGCAGATGAATAGTATTCTTATTACCCACTCCGGCTAGGTTATATGCTTGTGTTAGCATGGGTTTACCTTAGTAGTCCGATGCATGAAGACCTACGACCTCTCACAAGGCCCGTTAGTTTTATGCCGCTTTTCATGCGACAATTTACACAAATGATGTCTTGCTATGTTGCCCTTGCTAGATCTGCTGTGTTGTTAGCATGTGACCTACTTCTGAAAGTATAAACTCATCTCTATAAAAATCCGATCGGAACTGATTACAAAACAAGGCCTCTTATATGAAGTAACACTGATTGATTTGTAACAAAACTTGTGGAATAATACATTTGGACGACGCCATGACCGACATATTTAGAGAATATATTTACATTTATAGCTATTAATATAAATTATACTGTCTGCTTGGTCCTGTGAAATAAATTTCCGCTGCTGCTTAGTTACTTTGAATTGAGAGAACTTGGGTTCGATTTCGGCGTCTGGTAAAGGTGTTCGATATTTCTGTTACAATATTCTTTGTGGCGAGCCTGGAGTGGATTGAATGTTCGCGACAGACAACGGTAGACTCGCCCTGTTTAATAAGTGTAGGTTTTTGTCATTTTGTGAAATGTTTGTGGAATAGGGAAGAGTAACCTATATTGAACTGGCGCTTAAATTGTACCACTTCTATATTTCTATCAAATTGACGCTATTTTTTTACGCTGGCAACAGAAATAAAGGTGACTGTCGCGCCATCAACACTCTGTCATTTTGTATCGATGTCTGACAGGTATTACGGTTGTGAGAGAAAAATATTGTTTTTGACCTGGATCGATGTTAATTTTCTTTGTGTTTTGAAGATTGTTCATTTTATGCTTTAAGTTATAATTTTGTAAGATATACTATAAGAAAGCATCTTTTATACTGTTTTAAATACCGGCAAATAAACACGAATATGTAGGGGTTATGTTTTTATATTTTATGTCATTTTGTAAATCTGACATGGTCCGTATATTGGACCACTCCTAAGTTCTTAAACTGCACCTGACTACTAACCCTTTTTTTTTTTTTTTTTTTTTTTTACGTGGGGCAATGCAATGACGCATATCCCTCCGTTGGGGCGGGCGGAGGGATTATGTCGGACTCGCCGGGGTAAAAGAAGATGGAAAAGAAATAATGTACCTCCCGGAATACCGACTAAACCTACCACGGTGTTCCTCAACAAAACCACTATCAGCGGGGCCGCGCGAATCGCTTTCGCATGCGGTCGCGACCCCGCCGAGGTTTCGGCCCGCCGTATGAAACGGCAGGCCACTACCCAAAGAGACCTACCCAAAGGACTCCCTCAAAAATTCCCTACTGTCTCCCCCCTAGAGGGGAGACGGACTCGACACAGAGGCGCGCGTGGGAACACGCACGCCGCCTCTCGGACCTGGTGCTGAACGGATGGCGGGCAGGCCCACAAAGCCCGCCACCCCCAGGTCAAACCTCAGGGTGGCTGGAGGTCGTCTCGCGCCCTCCGGCACCTGACTACTAACCCTGACATAATATGTGATAATTGTTTGAAGTAATATCATAATTATTATGCTATTCAGAATTATAAATTTTTGTTGATTATTTTATATTTATGGTTTATAATGACTAAAATTTGTTAGAAACTTTTAAGACATTGTGTTCATGTTGAGTGTGTAAGATTTTTAAAGATAATTGTTAAGTAATATTGTTCCTATTTGAAATACTGATTAAGCTTAAAGGATAAAGACTGATTATTATGTTCAAAGAATAAATGATAATAAACCGTGTATTTTTGTGAATTTTGGTGTTCGTATTTAGATGTGGTACAATTTAGGGTACTGGTGGTCCAACTTAAGATACTGGTTGCGTTAATTGGACCGAACGACAACTTTAAATAAATAGCTTATTTTCAACAGTTGCGACTGTGCTACAGTATTAACAGACTGATATTATCTAGCTACTGAACCAAGCTATATTATGAGTCATGTTTCATTTTTATAGTTTAAATGGATTCAGAGATATATATCATTATATCAAAAGTGATCCAATATAGGTTACTCTCCCCTACCTTCGTTAACAAAAAACCTACACTTATTAAAGAGGACGAGTCTACCGTTGTCTGTCGCGAACATTCAATTCACTCCAGGCACGCCACAAAGAATATTGTAACAGAAATATCAAATATCTTTACCGCACGCTGAAATCGAACCCAAGTTCTCTCAATTCAAAGTAAGCAGCAGACCTACCGGTGATATTACTGAAAGGGTAGACGAAGGTGTATTACAATCTGTGCTAATACTAGCAGATCCGATAGACTTTGTCCTGCTTAAATTAACCGATCGCAACTCCACTTACCTGGTCCTATTTTCAATCTAAACCACCCACTCATAAACATTCAAATAATTTATCAAAATTGGCCCAGCTGTTTAGGAGGATGTCAGTGACATACACACGAACAGAAGAATTGTATATGTAAAATTGCGAGAATTTTGTGAGTTCGTGTATGTGGAGGGCAAACTCCGACACATAATTATTTAAAAAGTCTTTCCCTACTTAAAAGCACCATTATTATTATTTTTTTATAATAATAAAGTTTCTATATAAACAGGTTAAAACACAAACTTTGTAGAGGCCTTCTTTTAAGTATATGAATACTTGTGTAACAAGACCCCACTCTTACATATCTTTAAAATTTAATTATATTTTTACAGATAAACATAGACTGTAGTAAATGTTATGTGTTGTATACATATATTATGTAGTCAGGGTAGGCCAATAGTTCCATACATATGTAAAACTAACCCTGTATTTTGTTTCAGGTGATAACAAATATACCAAACGCTCGGCTAGCGGATAGTAGTTTAGGAATATCGTGTATTATTATTCTTCTAGTATTACGTGTAAGTATTTCTTAATAGATTTATTTAAATTAAACAGGAAATGTTATTGTACACCAGTATTCACGCATCACTGCGTCGGATTGACATCAAGTTGGAATGTAAACATCATACCTTATGCGTAAGCAATTGTGGATGCTACAGCTGCTGCAGTTGACTGAAGCGATAGCGTAATGTTTTAAGTGGTCGCTTCTTTAACGAAATATCCGCCTACTCATTCGGGATATACAGGTTTAAATGAAAAATACTAACATGTACATAATTTTTACCCATATCTTCTTTACATCATATCTACTTAATATTTTCCCACGACTACTAATAAAATTCAAAATTTCTCAAAAAAAACGTTTTACTTGTTCCAATTCGCACAAAGCCTTGTTCCACGCCGCTGCTTTCTTTTGCGACCGTGTGTTGTCTTAAGGCTTAGTATTTCGATGAAAGCAATCAATTTAAATATTTGTATTTTTACGGAAATTGTCAAATAATGAATTATGAAAAGTTCTAAAACAAAAGCTGTTAGGTAAGGGGTAATTAATAAAGGTATTCAACAAACTCTGTATAAAAGAAATTCTGTGATGATTAAGTATTGATAGCGGTGATATTATGACGTAGTTACAACTGCTTCAATATTCCAATTGCTACATCATCAAAAACTTTCAATTTCAATTATGTCATACAACGCGAACGCCTTACGATGAGCGCGCGAAGTGATCAAGTAGATATTATTGGACTAGACTCAGTCAATCAAATCGACCCGCAATTGTCCGCTTTTGAACTCCCCACAATCCAAACGCCCTCTACAATTAACTATTAGAGTACCTTGTGCCCATTTTAGCGCTCTTAGTTATTTAAAACTACAAACTAAAGGAGATACGAAAAGCAAACAATAGATATTACGAAGCCAATTTAATACTCTGGAAATTGTTCCAATATTAATAACAATTGCTTCTTCTATTTGCTCACAATTATTTACAATGCTCGTCTTTTTATTAATCGAATTAGCTGCATGCTGGTGTCTGTTAGCTTTGATACAGCATTTTAACTCATATTGTTTGGAACACGTTTTATATTTGCATAAATTTGCAACCGCAACTACACTTTTAGTCAAATATTACAGTGCTTATCTTATCCATTATGCCAAGTCATTGACAGTTGTACAAACTGTAATAGATATTAGTCAATAATAATTTAAATATATTTTTTGTTTCACATTTATGCATATGTGTCACTATATATGCTTATGTGTTAATATATAATAATATTTACATGATTAATTTGACTTCCCGGTGTCGAATTGAGCTGAAATTTTGTGTACGTACATAAGTCGGACATTGACCTCTATGGTACTAGTACACCAGACTGATTATCACAACCAAAAAGATTAAATTTGATTTTCGCAATTTTGGCGCTGAGAGCCGTGGTGAGTGTACTTGGAACTAATATTAGTCACGAACCAAAATTTACTTACGATATCGATAAAAGCTGTATAGATGGTATTATCCACCAAAATTATAAAAAAATATTCATCACAAGACGATTGTCAGAATCCTGAAATATAATTATAAAATATCGAAGTTATTTTACAATTGCTATACAGTATAACAATTGACATTTACATATATCAAATTTCGCTAAATATTTCAAAATTTTCGATATGACGCATATTATCAAATATTCACTAATAATATATTTGCAATATAATATCAAAAATGTCAAAATAGTTTCATTGTACGCTGAATAGCGGCAACCAAAAATCACTGTAATTTTAATTTTATTAAAATTTAGTGAAGTCAGATGACAATGCAATATTATAGTGGCATTGAGCTTACCTTATTATGAAGCCGGTGTATGGTTATAGCTATTAAGCAATAAAAATATGCAAACAACCCCATAAAATTTGGGCTCGTTTAATTTGTCCTGTTAACAAGAACTCTAATCAAACAGTATTTTAGTAATAATAATAATGCTAAAAAAAGATTACAGAATCATGATAATAGGAGATAAAAACTTAAGCGCTCGTTTCAATAAAGCGTCATGAGATGCGTAATACTCATGCGGTAAACGCACTTCTTTAGACGCGTCTGTCTCGCTTAAGATAACACGCGTCTCACGCTACTATTGACGCTACATTTAACACAGAAACCAAAGAAAAGCAATAGCTTTATCCTAATCCTAACTAATAGTACGAGTATAAATGAGAATATGAGTTTATTTGTTTATTACGCTTTCACGCCTTAACAACTAGACCAATCATAATGCAATTTCGCATACACGTTGTCAGAGGAAAGGAAAAGGACATAGGATACCTTTTATCAAGAAAAATGTACTGTTACTAATATAACCTAACCTACACAAAAACAGATAAACCCTAATAAACGCACAGTATGACGCATAAATGAACCGAGCGCTTTAATATTGTCTGATTTTAAAACACATTTTGATTTATTTATTTTGTGTGCCAAAGAACACTATTATATAGTGAACTATACGATATAACTATACGTTGTTTATTGAATCGTTTATTGTGTGGTTTATAAAACTGTTACAAACACTTGTATACAAGTGTTTGTAACAGTTTTTATGTTTGAGACACACAAGTCATTAAAGTATGGAACATACAAGTCATTATGGTAATTCTTAGAGACTTTCGTTATCTTTTCACGGTTTATCATGTTTATGTCTTTTGTTTAAGTCTTGTGCGAATATCGCACTTTGTTCATTGTCTTAAGTTAAAAGATACGAGTACATTTTACGTGAAATTCCTTTTAATTAGCCGGTTATTTTAAAAAGTCTCTTAGATAACAATGACAACAATATTTATAAAAACGGTTGTGTTAGCAGACTAATTAACCTGCTTTGTAGAATTAACAAGTTATAATATTTAGAAAGCATAATATTTAGTTTCAAATATTGCTATTTGAAGTAAAATATAAATATTGAAATTTATAAATATACTAGATGTTGCCCGCGGCTTCACTTGCGTTAGGATAGATTTTGTCAATAAATTCCTATCCTCGGGATATTCGTTTTTTTAAGAATAAAAGCTACTATGTTCTTTTTTTGGTACAAATTTCATGATGATCGGTCGGGAAGTTAAGGCGTATAAATGTAACAAACAATAAACTCACATTCGCATCCATAATATTAGTTTGGGTATTATAATTGCAATGAGATATAGAAACTGATTCCTCTTTTGATGTTGGCCAATTCGAATAATCTAGTTTACGGGCTCTCGTATATAAACAGTGCATTATAACTTTGTTTCTTTCGCAGAAAATAAAAGACATCAAATTACCAGCGGGCCAAAAAGGTCTAAAGAAAGCAGTTTGGATATTGTCTACATCGAGGAACGCAATCATTGTGGTCAGCTGTTCCGTGGCAGCCTTCCTCTTTGACAAGTACTCTACTCAGCCTTTCAAGCTCACTGGAACTGTCAAGTAAGTCTCCAACTTCAACGACTGATAAAGAGAACTTTGGCAACTTGTAGTATTGGTAATAGTCCTGTATTATAGACGCTTTACAGGCAATTAAATGACAAATATAACTTACACCTAGGCTAGTTGTAACAAATGTTAGAAAAAAGCAGCGAAAGCCTAGCGAGAGACCGTTGGACTGCTGCGCAGACGTCTCAAGTTAAACCCAAAACGCGCATCTCCGACTTTTCGAAGTTATATGCGTATTAAATAGTTAATTATCGCGCGCTTAAAAGTTGAAGGAAAATATTATGAGGAAACCTGCATGTCTGAGAGTTCTACATAATGTTCTCAGAGATATGTATAGTCTGCCAACCCGCACTGGGTCAGCGTGGTAGACAAGAGGCCCTGGCCCAGCAGTGGGCCAATTAAATACAGGGCTAATATTATATATTATTAAATAAATGTTAGAAAGTATTCTATCACAATGAAAATCAATGACGTTGACTAATTAAAACACTTGCCGGCATTGACTCTCGTGGATGATGTAGGAATCTACTTAAAAGATTTTCGATAACATCGTAAAAAGCGAAGGAATCATCTTCATCACCAACTCCAAGTTGGTCCATTATGCGTGAGAGTCGGCCGGTTATGGGGATAACCAGCCCAACTCCGCCCGGAGAAGAACAGGACAGAAGTTTCCTGGGGTCTTCACAGGCTTCGTGGTTGTTCGTGGACGTTGTGCTGTTACTCCCACACATTCCAGGACTACATGGGCAGCAGATTCTTCTTCGGTCAGACATCTCCTACAGAGTGGGCTGTCTGTTGCTCCGATGTTGTACAGATGTTTTTTCAGGGAATAGTGTCCTGTTAGGATCCCCACGATGGTCCGAAGATCCAATCTTTGTAGGTTGAACAGGCGGCGTGTCAGACGTGGTGAGATGGACGGTAGCACTGCTCTCGATTGTCTGCAGTTCATTGTCCATGCCCAGCGTTTATTATGTTGGCTCTAAGTACGAAGCCGCATCCATGTTCTTAGTTGTGAGAATAGTAGAGAGAGGGATGGAGGTGGACCTTCCGTGGTGTTTGCGGATCCTCTTCTAGCCAACTCATCTGCAGCGTCATTGCCCAGTGATTCACTGTGCCTCTTTATCCATTGTAAGGTCACTATGTTTTTGTGGATATTCTTTCAAGGGCAAGGTGGCATTCGTATACAAGCCTGGAGTTGCAGCTATTGCTCTCTAGGGCTCTAAGTACTGCTGTGCTGTCGGAGAGGATTCGTATCCTTTAGCCTTCAATCCATCTTCTGGCAATCGCGGTGGCGGCCTCCTTGATGGCCACACATTCGCATTGGAAGATAGAACTGTGTGAGCCTAGTGTCATAGATATGTTAATATTGAGATCCAGGGAGTGAGCTCCCGCATCCGTTCCCTGTATGGTTTTTGAGCCATCAATGTAGACTCGGACCTCGTTGATTCTCGATTGGTCTCTCTGTGAAGGAATCATCTTAAATGCCATAATATACGGAAGATTTATTAAGAAGCGTTCAGTAATAAACGTTAAAGGTCCACTCAAAGTAAACTTGTACACACGCGCGCACACACCGCACGCACACGCACCCTACACGCACACTACATGCACACACACACACACTCATGCACACACACACACACACACACACACACACACACACACACACACACACACACACACACACACACAATTTCTTTTCTATTATCTTTTTTTTTTGTTATCTTTATTTTTTTACATTTTATTCCTTTTTTTACTTTATTGTCTTATATATAGCTACGGATTGAAAGAGACTAGATCTCACGACACAGGGTATCCTAGTGTGGGGTCTAGGGAATATATAATTGTTTGTGCCCTTTTAGAGACAATAAATTATTATTATTATTATATAATATCTCTATACATAAACGGCAAAGCTCTTACTCTAAATAAAAACAAAATAATACTTTCTCGCATAGATATTCACACAATAATTCAATAATGTACCCATTGCAATAATATTAACAGTATATTTTTATGAGATTGTGCAAACGTTTCGCTTAAGTTGCCCTAACCGATCGAATTGGTTCGAATTTCTCCATTGCATGGTGCATTCAGATGGGTATAAAATAGCTTTAACATAAACGAGAATGAGTAGGATCATACCAGCGCGTACTAGTTCCAAATAAATAGGAGTCATTGTCCATCTCGCGGAATAGTCGTATTAAGTTGTATGGTTAGCCTACGTTGCCACACTTTCGAATTCGTAATTATGTTACAGAAATATCATACTCAGCCTGTTTATCTATAGGCAAAGGTGCATTACACCCACATTGCGCTAGCTTTGTTTTCGATTACACGTAATAGTCGAATAATTTTCAATATGCCATGCCCAGTTGACGGCAATAGGTGCTGTCCACTGAACAAATGAATGAGTGTCTCGGTGGCGCAGTAGTATTTAATGCGACTGATGTGCGTGGGGTGGGTTCGAATTCCGGGTCAGACCATTAAAAACTTATTGAGTTTTTCTAACAAGAAATTCTCAGTACCAACCTGGTCTTACGAAGTTGGCGATTTTACAGTCCTCTATGCCGAAATAAAAAACGTCCTATTTGCTGGATTATAAGAGTTAGGGTACAGAGAATGCACTTTTGTTTGCGCGTTAAATTCAGTAATGATATAAATAATTGCATACAAATAATATTCATAGTTAACCACGCTGACCCAGTGCATATTAGCAGAATTCACACATCTTCGAGAACATAATGGAGAACTCTTAGACATGTTTTCGTATGAATATCCTAACAAAATATTCGAATAACACTTTGTTAACACAAGAACTAAATCCGGGATCGTCCGATATCGGCCCAAACTTATTTCCACGGAACCAACAAAGCGCTCTTAGTTACACAGAATTGTCTTCTTATTGTGTTTATCATGGATAAATTAGAAAACTTTACCTGCTTTGGCGCGTAAAAGAATATCAATTAATACACTACCAAGCAATCGATTATAAAGTAGTTATATAGTTAAGCTGGCTTGTGCTAGAGAGTCCAAGGATTTTTTGTTCAGTTATTGTACTATTTCTATTACAAGGTTGACAAGGCCATGGTTTAAGTGGCTATCTCCTATAAATTTCGTTTGGTTTCGAGAACCTGGCGAACGTCTTGAGTTGTCATCCCATATTAAAAAGGACTTGTTGGACCAAAATAGCCCCGTTTATTAAGGTATTTAGTCGCAGTGGGACACCGGTATCTTGACACAATAGGTTTTAAATCACGTATTTATTACGTTATCGTTACATTCTAATTTTACGGTAAATAAGGAAGTAGGAAGGCAGACGAAGATACATTATAATAAACGTGCTAATATGTTTTATTTTTAAACTAAACCAGTTTTAATATGAATCAGATTTGTGACGCGCCTCTACATTGTTCTAATGTTCTCATTTAGCAACTTTTTGGCATAACGCGACTTTTATACGATAACTAACCGTTCTCACAAAAGTGTGACGAGTGAAATCATTGTTACTTTCTGTTTATGCATTCATATATCTCGCCAATATACCCGAAGAGGTAGGTAGGGTGGCACTTCACCTCCTTCACCAGCATAAAGGCTCGACCATATTTGGACGAGGCTATTGTCGTCTACCAGACACAATACAAACCCTGCTCTGCTAATGAGAACGTCTTGACAGTAAAACCTAGTAGCTCAGTGAGGAGACCAACAGACTGCAATGCAGAGTATCTCGGATTCAAACCCACGTCGCGCACCTCTGACTTTCGGAAGTTATATGACTTTTCGAAATTATGTGCGTATTGATTGACAATAATTATCGCCTGCTCTGTGCCTCGGAGAGCACGTTAAGCCTTCGGTACCGGCTGCCATGAACATCTATGGCAGTCGTTATTGGGAAGTCAGTGCCCTGTAATATCCTGACACTGGTCTAGCCTTAGGGTATCGTTAGCCTTCGGGTTGCGGAGGTCAGGTGGTAGCCGCTACGTGTAAAAACTGATATCCAGTATTTGTCTTTGTTTCTTTCAGAGATGGTCTTCCAACATTCCAATTGCCGCCGTTCTCGACGGACTTGCCGGACGGTCGTCACGTGACCTTTATAGAAATGTGCTCCGATCTCGGCTCCTCTATATTCATAGTTCCTGTCATAGCTGTGCTAGGAAACGTTGCCATCGCTAAAGCTTTCGGTGAGTAGAGCATTTGAAATTGGATTTTAAGTTCATACTTTCAATCTTCTGGCAGATTATGGTGATGGCAATAGATAACCTATATAGAACAATATAAAACTGACATCAGGTATTCTACAGAAATGATATAATATTATCTTACGTTTGTACATTAGATATGATACAGTTATAATATAATATTGTCTTACGTTGCCGTGAATGTTTACACAATGAAGTTAAACTATCTCAAACGGATTTAATCGCGGTTTACTTTACAACAACTTTTAACTATTTTAATATTATTTGTAAACTATTCATATTTATACTATTTCCGACGTTTAGAATTTTAGTAAGTAATACTGTATTTTAATAAATAATAATATATCATCATATGAGCAAACTCATACCTATGCATATGTCTGTTTACGAGTTACAAACATTACACGTGGTATTGTAAACAGATAAAAAAATCCTCGTCGTGACCTAATATTGTTCTAAAACAATATCTATACTATAATAATTATAAAGCTGAAGAGATGGTTTGTTTGTTTAACTACCGGTTCGATTTCAAAAATTATTTTAGTGTTGGATAGCCTATTTATCGAAGAAGGTTATAGGCTATATAAAATCACGCTACGACCCACGGGGGCGACGCAGTAATCATAAACGCGAGTGAAACCGCGAGCACGTCTAGTAATTTTGACAAAAGCTTTATGGTCTGTCTTCAGACTTATAATATTAATATATATTTATTTCAGACTTTGTCCATTGTTGTGTTACAATTACATACATTACATCTAGTAAAAGGGCAGTACAAACAAAAAATTAAAACATAAAAATTAATATTGATAATTTATCCAGGACCCGACCAATCAAACTTTAAATAAAAATTTAAAGTTTTGTCATTTAAAACTTGGATACATTTTCTCATAACAATAGCGTAGTATTTATCAGCAATTATCTTTAGGATGCTATTGGTGCTGCCCCTCAATCTGCTTATTACATACTATTGATTGTTTGAAAATATTTATAAGTTAATCTAATTATTTGCAAAGTGTCCAATGACTTTAACAGTGTTTATTCATAATTATACAAATGGTTTATACAGATGAACAATTATAATTAATTATATAATGTTATTAATGCCAAAGTTATTCATAATGAATCACCTTACGCTACAAAAATATAAAAAATACAACGAAATATATGTTCATACAAACTATTATATTATTACATATTAACATATGTTTCTAGACATATTGACTTAGTTTAAAAAGGTATTTATGTATCATTAAAATGTACACTTCACACTTTACCACATCATGAGTTAAAAAGCATACATACAAAACGCGATAGTCCCATGATATTTTAAAGAGCTCGCCGTATCTACACTAATATTATAAAGCTGATGACTTTGTTTGTTTGGTTGGTTGAACGCGCTAATCTCTGCAACTCCTGGTTCGAATTGAATTTTTTTTTAATGTTGGGTAGCCCATTTATCGAGGAAGGCTATAGGCTATATAACATCACGCTACGACCAATAGGCGGCGAGCATCAATGGAAAATGTTGCAAAAATGGGAAAATTCTCTTATGTGAAACAGACGAAATTGCGCGTGTCAGCTAGTTGATAATATAATAATGAAATGCTTGTCTCAACACCAAATAATCTATATATAGAAACAGTTTTTTTCTTATTGCTAAACCAAAATGATAATTGAATGAAAAAGAAACCATTATATATATATTTCTATTCAAGAACCAATAAAAACAGTACAACAGACAAGGGCATTCTTTATAAGCAAAATGATACGTGTCTAATAGAGTCACAACAAACTTTACGCATACATATTATGTATATGTACAAAATATTTGTATCGCTTCTATCTTTGTACCATGTGGAGGCAGTACATGGCAGTTACATCGTGAAAAACTGATATTTAGCTGTATCTAATCTGACTAAAAGTCGATCTTGATGTATCTGGCAGTTTCTTATTATAGGAGAGTGGCTAAAATAGCATGTAGCGAATCTCTATTACGTCCTTATTCACTTGCCAATATACGCCATACTGAATGGAAACGCTTGTCAATACCTGATAGTCATGTCAGCACTTTCTAAGTCCTCCTTCGCCAACACAACTTACTATTTTGTAATTATGCCAGTTTAATTTCTATATCTAATGCCATTTTCTTTTGATATAAGGATGTCCAAATAAAATATTGCACAGATAAGTTTTTTTTTTATAAGACTAAATCGCTATCGGTCTGCCTGATGGTAAAAGCGTTTAGAAGCTCGACAGGAGTGGCACAACGGCCTCACAGAAAACCGGCGTAAAATAACTTTCGCGTTGTGTTTCGTCGAATGGTTGAGGGTACCGGAGGCCCAACCGTCCCCCCCTCCCTCTCCTCACCTTCTAATGGAGGAAAATTTAAAAGGAACACAACGAACTTGTGGCTCCTCTGGTGTAGCGGGTGTCCATGAGGGGCGGTTCTCTGTCCGATAAATTACATATGATACGTAACAATAGATTTTCTATTGTGTCTATCACGGGATAGCGAATGGATTAAGCAACTTAGGTTTCAAATTACACGGTGTTAAGCACTATAGTAATAGTACGGTATACTGAGCCTAAGATTGCGCTTAATAGAGGACAGTAGGCTCGCCCCTATAAAGTGGAACCTGACTCTATAGCTTGTGAAGTGTGCGTATAATAGTGCACAGTGGCCACCTCGCCACTGCCATCGCCCCTAGTGTTATGGATCCGATCCCCACGCGTGACAAAAGTTTGTTCAATCCACAAATAGTTGTCCCGAGTTTGGGTGTTCCTTGAGTCCGATTTTTGAATGTTTGTAAAGTTCAACGCGTCTTAAGAATTATGCCTAATACAGAAGAAATCTCTAGAAGAATTCACTTCTGCCTGCCCTTTGGGGACATAAGCTTGATATTAAGGTCCACTATACGTTATTTCGAATGGTTATTTACTCAACAGTTACTCGTGACGTCATTTATTAGAACGTGTCAAGGTAGGCCGTCAGAAATAGCGGACATTAAATTCTGCTTCAATTACTTTTTTTTTTATTTATTATGCTTGCAGACAATTCTCACATATTATTCATGGTAAATTATTCTAGGATACTATGTTATAAAAGCTATAAAACAGTTCTAAGTCATTTACTGTTTTTACACAAAAGGATTGGATAATGATAGACAACCTTGATATTCGCTCTCAGTATCATTATTCTATTGTACCTATAGGTACGTTTTCTAGGTCAGTGGGAAATACCAATTTTGTGTAACACATTAGTGCAACTATAAATGCACTAATGCAATAATACGTATTAATAGATTATCATTGTGTATTTGGTGGTCTGGTGTTATTTTTTTATGTTATAGACTTATTAAAATTGGTTTAGTAGTCTTTACAATTAGTAGGGTGGTACTTTTACTATCAGTAGGTATAGGTATCAATTAACAAACTCCTCGTGGTGGATGAGCGGTATTCACACAACAATTCTAAATGCCGTACTGTACTTTTCTTGTGGGATCGACGAGTGCCGTAATACGCTCCAAATACGGAAAAATATATTCAATATTCGGCATATTATATATGTGTCTATTTAGAATTGATTATAGTTTAACCGCAAAGGATCCCGGGTTCGAACCCACGTCGCGCACCTCTGACTTTTGGAAGTTATATGACTTTTCGAAATTATGTGCGTATTGATTGACAGTTATCGCCTGCTCCGTGCCTCGAAGAGCACGTTAAGCCGTCGGTCCCGGCTGCCATGAACATCTATGGCAGTCGTTATTGGGAAGTCAGTGCCCTATAATATCCTGACGCTGGTCTAGCCGTACGGTATCGTTAGCCTTCGGAATGCGGAGGTTAGGTGGCAGCCGCTCCGTGTAAAAACTGATATCCAGTCAAATCCGGTTAGACCAGAAAAGCCGACCCCAAGTGACTTGGGAATAATAAAGGCTAGGGAGAAGAAGTTGTGTTTCCGGATTGTATACTTGGGATACATATCCCGATTATACTATTCCAGCACTAATATTTGACCAGCATATGCTGGTCTAATATAATTATTTAAGATTATCTCAGCAGTAGTAAGATATGTTGACTAACTAAAATGCCTTCGGTATTAGGCTTGCTTATATTTATTTTTAAGAAGTCAACAACTGCACTAGACTTATTTCCTATGTTGCATTTCACGGAGAACTTTAACACTCATTTTAGTAACGAGCACAACAAATACCCAGCCTTGGAATAATTATTTATAAATCGCACAATTCTTTTGCCGCGTGGGACCGAACCCACAATACTTAGCGCAGTGACAGTGCCGAGGCGACTTTACACTTACACTAGGTAATAGGTAATAATATACACGCAAGGTTTGATACTACGGTCACCTTTGTACGCGAGTGCAAGAAGAGACTTATCTCAATTCGTTGTTGTATTTCTTCTATTTTGCCTTTTGTATGATTTTTATTTAACATATATTCAGTACCTATTCTGTACATTGTTGCAGCCGTTTTAAATAAACACAGCGTAATATATGTCAATCTTATTTAAGTATTTTAATTGACGCTAAAGGTAACAATTGTATTCGAATTTGTTTAAAATAAAAATAATGTGTAGAAGAGACAAGCCGAACTCGTTTTACAATCAATTCCATTTTTAATTAGCCGGTTGTTACTTAACATTTTATTACTATGAAGTTGGTTGTTTATAGATGTAGTAGCGTAGCCAGGCACGGACGAAGTGACACCAGCCCCTATTATTATTAGTTTCATTTGCTTGTCATCAACACAATCGCTATACCTTTGACATAAAGGCTTAGTATATGATAAAGAGTTAGAACATACGTTTTATGTATAGACTATTTTGAGTCATGTTTACAAGTACTTAACACTGAACGTATGCACACGCAACAAGTATGGCAGAGGTATATTTGGCCTAGGTTTTACCAAGCATGTTACTAAGAGCTGAACTCAGTCCGCTAAATATCTTAATAACACTTGCATTGCCAGGGAATTTCATAACGTGACATTGTGGTAATAAAATATTGACATCACAGTTTCTAAATACGACTTCGAGCAAGCCACAATTAGTGAACTATAGTGGAAACCTATTCTTTATTGTTTTTTATACAACTAAGGTGGCAGACAAGCATACGGCCCACCTGATGGTAAGTGGTCACCGTATCCTATGGACGCCTGCAACACCAGAGGCATCATTTGCGTGTTGCCAGCCCTTTAGGAAAGGAAGCGGGAAGGGGAAGGAGCAGGAAGGGGGTAAGGGAGTGATTGGGCTTCTGGCACTCTTACTCACCTAACGAAACATAACAGTACGAATACTGCTATTTCACGAGGATATTCTGTGAGAGTCCTTCTCTGGTCGAGCCGGCCCATTTATGCTGAAATCAGCGAGGCTCTACTACTCAATTTGAAAACCTATTCATACAAATACTGATATGACAGCTGATTTTATTAAAACTACTCACGTAATAGGCATATAATATCGCACGGGACTTTACAAATATTCCTCCAACGGACACAAAAAGCACCCAGACTAGAAACAACTATTTGTGCATCACACAAATTTTTGTCCCGTGTGGTATATGAACCCATAACACTCGGCGCATTAATAGCATCGTGGCAACTACTTAAACCAGTGGCATAGGCCACCGGTGTATGTTCCACTGCTAGTTATCGCAAACCGTCCCTAGCAATCAAACAAATTAACAACGTTAATATTATTTACTAAAATGATAACATGACATAAAAGTTAGCAACTAAGCGATTATCACTACATATTATAAAACAAAGTCTCCCGCCGCGTCTGTTTGTCTGTTCGCGATAAACTCAAAAGATACTATACGGATTTACGTGCTATATTGGGTCCGGCCGTTAGGGTCCCATTCCGGTAAGCCCCTGGCCGGCACGCACCCACAGTGAAAAATTTGTTATTCCGCTACGCCCCCGGCCGAGGCGCTCCCATTGTACAACAACCGGAGAAGACACTTGAGTAAATATTGTTGAAAGCAAAAGTATTTTTGAATTTAGATATTTTTGTTTTGTACACACAGCACAAAACAAAAATATATAAATTCAAATACACTTTTGTTTTCAACAGTATTTACTCAAGTGTCTCGGCCCGGCGGCGTAGCGGAATAACAAATTTTTCACTGTGGGTGTGTCCGGCCAGGGGCGTACCGGAATGGAACCCTAACGGCCGGACCCGCTGTATAAGTACCAATAGACAGTGTGATTCATGAAGAAGGGTTAAGGTGTATAATTTATTTAAGGTTATGCACTACTTGTGCGAAACCGGGTCTGGTCACTATTATTGGAATAATTAATTCGAATGTGACAATATTCGAATGATCCACTGTTTTACTACAATATTATTTATGTAAAATATATTTGTGTTGCAGCGAGTGATGATTCAGTGGATGCAACTCAAGAACTAATAACTCTTTCGTTCGCGAATATATTCGGCGCTTTCGTCGGGGCTATGCCCATCACTGGATCCTTTTCAAGGAGTGCTGTGAATCATGCTAGCGGTGTTGCCACTCAATTTGGCAGTATTTATACAGGTAAGAAGCAAAACATGATATTATTCCGACATATTAAAAAGAAAGCATCGGTTATTTGGAGGGTATTAAGACGATATTTAAGAAAGTACTATACAACCAAAACCATGGTTCATTTTTGTCTGTCGGTTTGTTTGTTCTGACGTTACAAACGACATACGAACGCATGTTAAATAAAAGTAATCACTGATCTGATTTGTAATTCGTAAGATTAGGGGATTCAAACATACTTTATCTTTGTTATATGGCTATCCTAACTAATATTATAAATGCAAATGTGAGTTTGATTGTTACGCATTCACGCCGACCTACTCGACCCATCATCATGAAACTTCACATACACGTTGTCAAAGGTACAAAAAGGACAGAGGGTATCTCTCATCCAGAAAAAAATACTGTTCTTGAGCCGCAGGCAAAATAAAGTAGATTACAAACGCATCAAAGCAAAGAATGAAGGTCAGGTCATGACTACAATACTTTTTAGCACTGGCCCGTTAAACAGAATACAATAAGGCGATTAACTCCACTCACGAACTTGGCCAATATTAATAGATTTATATTATAATGTACTGCACGTTGTCAACACTGAGAAGTGGGACAATGCCGATTTTGAACCATATGACATAGAACTCTTAAAAAATGTACTTTTTCTTTTATATCTTGGTAGTAAATAATCATTTGACATCCCAAGTGATTACCGTAGCTTAGGTCACTTCAAATAAATAATAATATCAGCCCTATATATAAACTGCTGGGCACGGGCCTCTTTTCAGTGTGAGAACAGACTTTACATATCTTACAGAAAATTATGAGATTCTCAGACATGCAGGTTTTACTCCCAATGTTTTCGTTCATCGTTAAAGCGAGCGATAATTAAATAATTAATACGCACATTGCTTCGAAAAGCCTTGGGATTGAACTTGAAACCTCTGCGTAGCAGTCCAATGGTCTCCCACTAGGTCAATACCAGAAACCATGAACCAATATTTGTATATTGGTGTGTTTGGTGGATTACGGTGGATTTGGCTAAAGTCTACGCCAGCCCAGTGCAGTTTGGCTGACTTCACATAACCTCGAGAACATTACAGAAAATTCTTAGACAGGCGTAATTCACGATCATTTCCTATTCAATACGCAATTTATTTCGAAAACACGGAGATGCATGCCATGGAATCGCACCCCACATCTCTCTATTACAATCCAACTGTTTCCCATCTAAAGTATTGCTGTATACCTAATATTATTAGTGCCTAATTCTGTGTCCACAAGTATATAATGTTGTATATTTGCAGGTATCTTGGTGCTGTTGGCGCTCAGTCTATTGACGCCGTACTTCTACTTTATTCCCAAGGCGTCGCTTGCAGCCGTCGTCATTTGTGCTGTGATATTTATGATAGAATATGAGGTAATTAACATGACCTTTTTTCTTAATTTTGTACATATGAAATTGATTATTTAGTTACAGTTTCTACGTACGTAGACTCTTTATCTTTTCGTCTATTATTCTCATAAAATCTGATATTTGTAATCTGCAAATCTCATTTAACCAAATCTTATAAATGCGAATGTAAGCATGTTTATTACGCTTCCACGCCTTAACTACTCAACCGGTCATCATGAAATGCCACATACATGTTGTCAGTTCTACAGAAATAGACTTATAGTACCTTTCAACCAGAAAAAAAGCAAGTACAATCGCAGCAAAAGCTAGTTCTAATATAATTCCTATCATGACTTTGCAGGTAGTAAAACCAATGTGGCGATCGCGTCGCGCGGACCTATTGCCCGCGTTCGCGACCTTCGCGCTGTGTCTGTCTGTGGGTGTAGAGCTGGGTATCCTCGCCGGAGTGGCTGTCAATGTTATATTACTGCTGTACCCCAGCGCTAGGCCACAATTAGAAGCAGAGATCGTCACTGTAAGTACCTATCCTTTATTATTACTATAACGGAGTATGCTTGAAGTTAGCGGCATAGTCGCCTTCAGTAGGGTTGTCTGGTACCGGGTTCATAACGTAAATTACAAACTGCAACTATACTTCTCACAAGCACTTTATTTTATAGCATTTACAGACAGGTACACTAAATAGTTACAGAGTAGAAATATTACCACTAATTACAATTTGAGCCCAGAGAACCAGCAATCCCGTTTTTTGGATGGTCCGCTCTTTTACGTAGCTTAGGAAAGAAGATGTTCGTGTCACTTCCAAAGATAACCATCGCACACCAAACGATTCCGCTCACGTGACTCGTTGACGTTACGACGTCCTCCGCTCTCGCTCGTACAAAGAAGTCAATTGAGTGTCTTTTAATCGTTCAATTATCGTAGTCCCCGATAAATATAATATCAGCTTAATAAAATTATTGAGAATAAAGGAACCCGCCACGCACCCTCGGATTGCCCACCGTAACTATTCCAATACAAAAATGTTGACAATACCGTACTCGTCTAGATAAGGAACCGCTTCGTGAGATCCGGGCGTACTCTAAATTGCTGTATTCCGCTTCAAACACAAAATATGAGTCATTAATTATATTGCAATAGATTTCCGCCTATTAACGTCTAATTCGATTGCAGAGCATAGACATCTGTTTTCGCCAGTCTCTCCTATAGCAGTTCAGTTCGTCCCGTCATTGTCTTTTACCCAAACATGTTCTGACGTAGCACGTAGCGTAGTATTGATTTTAGCCCTAAGCTCATTCGGTATACCTAAAGCAAAAGCGGCCAATCCCACTTAGATTTTGCCAATTATTGGAAATATTCAATTCTAAATTCCATTTGTTAGCTGTATCCCTGGAATACAAAGTACATGGAATACAGAAGTATAAGTGGAATATAATAGTACAGAAGAAGATTTCATACATTCCTAGTACACCTAATCCCCAAAGGAATGGACAGAGGTGTATTATATTGATTACCATTTCGCTATGATTTAAGGTCCTGGCTTTATACAGTGTGAATGGTAAACATTGTACATACTTAAAGACATGATAATTTATGGTCAGACGTAACGTATAAAAAAATAAATAAAATAAAATCTGTGTAACCTGCAAAGAAAACCTTTATGAAAATTTGTTTGTTTGTTGTATGAAAAAAAGTGGACACTGCGCTGGTAGCACACAGTCGAGCGCGCTGCGCTACCGAGGCTAATGACCTTTGATAAGAAAAGGACGGGTGGTGATGCAAATTCGGGTGCGGGGTGCGGTACCGGGGGGGTGGGGGCGGAGGTTTTCGCTACCGAGTCATTTCGTGCAATTACCAAGGTCACACGGCTCGTCGCTCGCAAGAGTGCACATTAAGTTTTTATTGGTTTTTAACTAGGTCAAATTTTAAGTACCAATTTTATTTAGATATTCGGTTCCAGAATCGAGTACTGAATACCCTCCTTCAATATGTCCAGTCTTTTACCAATCACTCTGTAAAGTAATACGGTGTTACACCCATTTTTGAAAAGTGTCTCTAGAAAACTCAGAAGATTATTATTTATTCGATAAGTGCCATAAAATGCATTTAAATTATGCATTTTCAAATTTCGCGCTTAATTTAACGAAAACGCTGGACGCAGTGGACGCCTTATTGCTATGTGGTCATGACGTCAGTTGACTGTGTAAACAAATGCAGTGATATTTCGTATGTTATGTTAATTGTTTATATTTTAAAATGAGTTATTATTCTACTTATCGTTGGTGTGCTGTTCATGAATGCAAAAATAAAAATAATAAAAGTACGCTGATCAGTTGACACTGTTGACAGTTGACACTTCTTAGTTTACACAACCGTATGACGTAATAACATGACGACTACTATACTGGTGTTATGAAACAGATTAAAAAAAGCTTAAAACTTTGGATTACATTTTAAAATTTATTTCGCTATTTTATGTACTTAAACTAACGTTTTCCGACTGCTTTTTGCCTAAGCTATCTCAGTAATATATTTATATATTTTTTCACATATAGAGTAAAATACCCTATTGCCGTCTACTGAGCAAAATTCCAAACCCCGTGTTGCTTCCAAGAATTTTTTGACAGAGGTCTGCAATCTCATTTATAATATTGTTATACACGTAATATTAACGTATTCTAAATACTTTCCAGAACTCTGCAGGCTTCAGCTACGTGCTGGTGACAGTGGGCAATAGTCTCTACTTCCCAGGCGTCGAATACATCAGACAGTATGTAGAGCGAGCTGCCAAGAAGAAAGGTGGCTGCAGCATGCCTGTTGTTATAGATTGTAGATATATATTAGGTAAGTTACTAAATATTTATATTATCGCTTTCATATATGCAAGTGTTTTGACAATAATATCGTAAAAGATATAAATAAAAAAAAAAATCTGGATTAATATATTTTAATACTAGTGGTCGCCCGGCAGTCAAAACGCGATCGTTATTTCTTGAATTTTAAAACGAGATATGGTAATTGAATATATTATGTTAATATTTTATTTTTGTATTAAATTAAATTTTTTGAGACTTCCTTTTTTAATTTTAATTTATTTGGCTGGTTTGATTATCAGTTCTATTATAATCTAAATCTCAAGAACATTATTAAAAAAATATCGATTGTCTTTTTACACAAATGTTTTAACTCTTTAATCTTGACTGAAATAATCGTGCTGGGCAAGACAGGCGATGGAAAATATCGTCTTATTGTTTTAACTTATTATTGATCAGCGTTTGCAGTTTGTCTTATGAAACTGTCTTTGGTAGAGGCCAATAGTCTCGACTCGAATGGCTTGCCAAGCGTCAATTGCCGTTGCCTCCCACTGCCATATTGAACATCTTATCTTATCCCATTTTGGAGCCAGTCAGTGTAGACCGGCGACACTTCGACCCAGTGGGAGCTTTTGTGTTGGCCCCAAGATCTATCCCTGAGCTATCTCTCTATGAATGTACTGCATCAGTCGCAGCGTACACTTCAGATGGAGAAGCCTGAAGTCTTAAAGGTTCGGATATGCCAATCCCATCAGACCCATCCTTAGTCCAGCCAACGCGTCACATTCACACAGTAGATGTTTTTTTGCCAATCTCAATCTGCACAGGAAGTCGTTGATGCGTAAATGACCAGTGAACGCTCCTGTGAGCAGGCGTATTTGGCCCTTGTTCTTGTCTCCATTCGTCCCTTGTGAGGACCTTTATTATAAAATTATTTTTGAATATGTGCATTGTTTGTATTTTGCCGCATTCCATGCTCATAATCTCTTTGAGATCCTTTGAAATCTCCAGTTTTGTGTGTCGATTTTCTGGCATGTTGACGCTCCACAGACCATGTACAGACAGTCAATGTAACGCCTTTATCGCCTCTAACTCCACAACAATGTGTAGCGGCGCTAGGTCCAGCAGGATCTCTAACGCAGCCGTTAGCGTAGTCGGGAACGCCCCTGTTATGTCGCCATGAGATGTTGAAGATCACTATATTTGGTTGTTTAATAAAAGACTTCTGCTCGGTTCCCAAAAGAAAAGTATAATGAATATAAAAGTACATAAAATTGTTCACGTAACTTCTTAAAGCAAAGTCATCACAAAATATGAAACTGTTATAAAGGAGCATACTTACTAATTAATATAAAGGAGCATACATATACTTCAGGCCAATCGCTGCACCTTCCACAGCGCTTTCCTGCATGTTAGTTAGTAGGTAGGGTAGTTAGTTCTTAGCCACCAGACAATGCTTCCTGCTGCTGCTTTGAGTATGGGTCTTAAGATCATCGTGTATAGCCACTTGATGATCACTTGATAGCTTCAGGACCCAGGTCTTCCCATAAGTAGAACGAATCATGCCGAAGACCCGCTGGACCTATACTATGGCTTTGTCTACATGAGGTTTCCACGTTAGCTTGTTATCTAAGGTCATTCCTAGATACTTCACCTCCGTGGACCATTGTAGCTGTGTACCGTACATGGATAGAGTTCCCAACCCTGTCTGATCCCTCTTCCTAGTAAACGGCACGACATTAGTTTTCCCTGGGTTGATCGATAAATGGTTACTACTGCATCATTTTACTACTATACGCAGGGCCCTCTGCATAAGACTGGATACTGTGCTCGGAAATTTTCCATTGACGAGTATCACCAAGTCATCCGCATATCCGACCGATAAGTACGGACCTTTGTTGAGTTGTTCTAAGAGTGAATTAACCACCAAGCACCATAAAAGTGGTGAGGAACTCCACCCTGAGGGCAGCTTTTGGTGGTCGTTGCAATCATTTCATCTCCTAACAACTCTGACCTGATAATTCTTCCTTTGAGCATACAATCGATCCACTTGCAAATGGTTGGCTCTATTCCGTAATTTGTCGATGCCACAGTAATAGCATCAAAGGTGGTCCGATCAAAAGCTCCTTCAATATCCAGGAATGCAGCAATGCATACTTCCTGGTTATCTAATGCATGTTCTGCCTTATTTACCACAAAATGTAGTGCCGTCTTAGTGGATTTTCTCGACTAGTATGCACATTTTAGCCCGTGGAGGGGGAAATTGCCTTAAAGCTCCCTACCTGACATATCTATCTACTAACTTCTCCAAGGCTTTCAAGAAGAACGACTCAAGACTGATAGGTCGGTATGCCTTTGCTTCTTCGTAGTCCGCTTTGCCCGGTTTCGGTATGTAGGTGACTTTAACTCGCCTCCATATCTTTGGAATGTATCCAAAAGCTATGCAGGCTCTGCATAGTTTGCACAAATGCGGAACCAAGAGTGCAGCTCCCTGTTGTAGGATAATGGGATAAACCATGTCTAGACCAGGTGACTAGAACGGTTGAAAACCATTTAGAGCCCAGCCGACCTTCCCTTCATCCACTACCTTCCTTGCAGTGTCCCAATCTGCTTTGGTTGTAGCTTAGTTCAACCAGGCTGATCGGGTCCTCCTGCTCCTTTTCTATTATCTTACAGTCCGGAAAGTGTGTGTTTAGCATAATTGCTAGTGTCTCCTTACCAGACCCTGTTCGCTGCCCATTGCCATTTTTAATGGTTGTCAATGGGTGTGCTCTGACAGTCGACATAGCTTTGGAGAGCCTCATTCCTTCAGGAATAGTACTGATCTTTTCACAGTGGGCTCTCCAAACCGTTTGGCTTTCCGCACATCTTTATAGTAGTTGGTCAAACAGCGAGCGTAACCACTATAGTCCCTGTTGGTCCTAGCATTGTTGAACTCTCGCCTGGCTTCTAGCAGCAGTTTGACCAACCTCTGGCGTCCACCATGGTACCCTCTTGGGCCTAAATTCCCTTTCAGGGCAGTTACTTGTACAGGCCGTATTAACAGTCTGGACCAATTTGTCTGCTGTAAACTCTATGTCTAATATAGAATCAAGCTCACCCATAGAATCCTCCAGATCTATTCTGAGGTTATTCCTAAAGGAGTTCCAGACCGTATTTCTGGGATTCTTTCTACATGCTGTAGGAGCTGGAACCAGCGTCCTGTACTTAAAGCATATGTAATTCTGACAACGTAATCTCATCAGATACATGCCACTTGACAATCTTAGTGCTAGCCCTGTCGGTGGCTTAGGTGATGTCAATTACCTCTGCTCGCCTACAGTTAGCGAACGTTGAACTGTTTCCCTTATTTAGAATTTGTAAAGAGGTACTTACCATATAGTTCAGTAGCTTCTCTCTTACATTCACGTCCGTGCTCCCCCAGAAGCTATTGACTATAATTGTGCCACATTAATATATCCCTATATGAATGAATGTACGCGTATGGGTAGGCGCGGACTTCACCGCGGCGAAGGGCATCTGCGCGCTGTGTGCGTCACTGCGGGCGCGCGGCGTGCACCTCGTGCTGCTGGCGCCGCGCGCCGCCGTGCACGCCGTGCTCAGCGGCGCCGGTGCCGCCGCGGGGCTCGTCGTCGTGCCCGCCACGGCTGAGCTAGACGACACCCTGCACGGTACACACTCATATTTATTAGCCTCGTTTCAAACTGTCCCACTGCTGGTCACGGGCCTCTTAATGTGAAAAGGGTTAGGTATACTCATATATTAATATAAGAATTATTTGGATATCTTCCAATAGAGTCGTTTGGAAGGGAAAGGCTTTTGCCCAGCAGTGGAGCGTTAAACGAGACATACAATTTTCTTTTTCAAATATCAAAATAAAAAAGATACTATACCAGAAATAAGTAAAATAAAAAGGCATTTCAAGGAGATTTCATGAGAAAAGTGAGGTTTACATAAAACTTTACAAAACGGACTTATGTTATACCATCAGGGATATTGTATTCACATAAAAAAATATTTAAGGAAGCTTGTCAAAATTCAGTTCTAGATTTACCATAGATTTTAATTATGCCCATTATAAATATAAATATATCACTTGCATTTTGCATACCAAACTTACAAAACATTTACACGCAAATTAAATTAAATCCTTACATACTTGTTGTGGCATTAACACGAATTTATAATAACCAACGCACGACCATTTCACATTCATTATTTGCAGGCAATAGGATATTACGATAATTATAAACACACGCAAAAAAGGAATTAACATGTACCGCAACAAGCTAATTTATTTATTACAAAAATACGTTGCATGCTAATGCCAAAAATAAAGAGGACTGGGCCTTTTTCTGTCAACCTAACGTTGTGCCACTGTGATAAATCAGGATATCTTATACTCCACAGAAACACAATAAGAGATTATTCTGTAGCATTTTTGTGTAGATTAGGAAAACTGTCCAAAAAAGGCTGCTTTAAGTTTAGTATTGCTTTAGAATGGCCAAACAATGTTCCCTACTCCTACACAAAATATTATTTTAAAAGTATGCACGGTATATAATATAACAACATTTGCCATGATAGAATACTGCAATAATATTATTGCTAATCATTATTATCAAGAACTGGAATGGAGTCATAATTTTAATTTACAAGACCATTAAATTACACAGAACAAATTTTGTTGGTTATGAATTTGCCTTTAACAATAATATTTGGCTTGACTACTACCTGAATGGTTCGTAAATAATAAGTAAGAGACAATAAAATTAAACAACTTTATACGGATTTTATCGCGTTGTTTATTTTTTACAAAACACTACTATATAAATCCGTATAAAGTTGTTTAATTTCAATGTATGTATAATATTCGCGTAAACGTAAGACAATATTATAAGAGACAATAGTTTTCACATGTATAGCTAACCTAAGAATATACAGAATTTATATATAGATTTATTTATTTATAGTTATATATCACATTTATTTCTATAAATACACTAAAACATAAAAATATTTTCTCCAGGTCTAACCGGTCAAATACCATTAGCGATAAAAAGCACTACACAAAAGGAGCCCACTCCGCCGCCAAACTACGAGTCGTTGAAACAGAACGACGATGACGTCACCGAAATCGTCATAGCCGACGAACAAAACAGCGCCCCCTTACAGTTTAAGAACGGATCTATCAGACCGTCCAGTAACGACACGTGACCGTGCAATATATAGATATAATATGTACTTTGTTATATGTGTGTGTAGATATATATTATTGTAGTATATAAGTTCGACATATTGTCCCCTATAGGTTATAGCAATAGTTCCTAAATAAGTTGCCACTCTTAGGTTGAAAGTACTTAATAATGTTTAGAGAGTTCTTACTTTTACATTGATCAGAATTAATCTGAATAATATCGTTTTCAATAATAAAACCAATATATAAGGCAAAACAAAAATATATGTGTTATATTACGCCAGAATATTCCTTACCTTCTTATTTAAATAAAAATGAATCTGTTTCTATACGTCAATAACACAAAGTAAAGTCAACGTCGTTGGGCGAAGAATCAAGTACTTATCAACTTATGCAAAACCCAACAAATATGCATTAGGCGATAAAAGCCAAACGTATCTCGAATAAATAGGTTGTTTTTTATGATAAAGAGAGCAAATTATACATCAAGCATATGTATATTATATGATATTTTATAGATTCGACATTGCCAGACTAGATGTTCCAACCTAGCTATGTATAGATCCTATTAGTACATTGTTTGAACGATAGGTACAATAGTGATGCATAGACTGCCTTATAGAAAATTTATCGACATCGATATCGCATACATTTCTTAATTCACCAAGAACACAGTGCCTATCGCACTCTATTGCTATATAAAGCTTCGACATCGATTCGATTCGTAGATAAAAAGTTGCATCATTGTTGTAATAACCAATCAACAACAAAACCATTGCATACCTAGTGTACAGACGTCTAAATTTCTTAAATGATACGTAGTTTAACTAAATCTTACGCACACAAATGCACAATTCATACTTTAGTAATTTCAAACTTCGAACACAATTTTTTTAAATATTTGTGGCCAGGTTTATAGCTTTGACATTTAAACACTTGACAAGTATCTTCTCTATCTTAATCTGGTCTATTCACATTTGCTTATAATTTCCAGCACGTATGTTAATATTCACGAAATAGTGGACGTAAAAATAGTAATATACTAGTGCAATGTTCATACCATACTTCTGGCCACATGACTATTCTTTATCGTAACGGTGGTAACTGTTATTCCATTACGCATTAAATTGGAATATAATTTGTTTGCACGGCTGGGTTATTGTCATTTCTTCTTATTGCTTTTCACTTTTCTGTGGTCTAGGCGAGAATAGTGAGTAAAATGTGCTCTTGCATACATTATAATAACTATAAAATGTGCCGTATTCTTGTCATATATGAACTATAGATGATATAATTACTGCTCGAAGTGTTAATAGACAAATCTCGACTTACCGGTAATATATAATATTCTGTAGAAAAATATAAAAACTTATTTATCTTTCATGCTATTGTGGTTTATTCACAGAAAAGATAAGTACTCGGTAATATATGTATATAAAGGCCCAGCATCAACTAATTGATGTAAAATGTGAGGCATTTATATTAAATAAGAAAATAATTAAAATTATTGCGTTTTCCCCACTCTGCGCTAGTTCTAAATTTTACCTCCTCACAACAAATCTTCAATACTGCCAACTATACTTTAAACTCTCTATTGACTTATTTATAACTAATACAATGACACTCAGTCTTTCAGAATTACGAATAAATTAGATTTAAGTTTCGTTTCACCAGCGTCTAGTAAAGTAACCTACATCTATACTTATATATCTGTATATATTAGTTGTATTTGTTATATAACCGATACAAAATTGACCAAAAAGTAAAAACACCAATGTATTATGCATGTCTTAGTTAGACTAAATTCTGATTTGGCTACGAGTTCTTGCGACAGATCTATTTTGAATTGATTCGACTGCAGTATGGCGTAGTAGTTTAAGTGATCGCTTCGCTGCTGCCACTGCGCCGAATGTTGTGGATTCAAATCCCACAAGGGACAAAAATTTGTGTGATCCACTAAATGTTGTTCCGGATCTGGGTGTTGTCTTTGTGTCCGTTGTTTGAATGTTTATAAAGTCCCCCGCGACACAGATTATTTTTTGTGCGGGAGTAGTCTTTTTTTTAACAATTGATCTAAAATATTTTAGTTTTGTACAAAAGACATAAATTGTTTACTTGTACATAAATTGTTAAATTCATTTGAATACATTAAGCATTTTTTGTTTTCTGGTTGATTATGTTGAAAGTTATACAGGTAATTAGTTATAATTATGTAGTAATCAAATTCTCTCAAACCGTTACCGCTGTAATTTATCTTAAATTTCGAGTCTCACGCTTCACACACAGCCCACTGAACAATAAACAATTATGTTTTAGTGAGTGTTTATTGTGTATTCAACTAGCGTAGAACCGGTATTCATAGAACAAAAATATGGTTTTAAATCTAATTCATTGTGAGTAAATTAAATATAGCATCCCAATAATTAATCAATAATATTTTTAACCAAAAATATATCAAATAATATTGAGGTCGAGAGGTACCTGCTACATTTTCAGATTATTAGAACTATTGCAATAAAATGGAGACAATACGATATGCCAAACAAGAGAGCTCATTTGTTGCAAAGCTGTCCTAAGCTCGCCTCGTGGATACTTGAAACACGCGTCGAACCATATTGTGTATATGAGTCGGCTTACTATCAATTCTTTAGCGATAACAAAAATGACATCTAGAAGAATTAATTTTGCGGTTTGCTTTTTCTCCCAGTAAGTTCTATAGACCATACTTCAGTAATACTACTTCTATTCTGTAATATTTCAAACATTCATTTATCATACACAAGAGGATAGGATGCTGTTCTAAGTCTAAAATCGACTACATCATGATTAATATATTTATTTGACGATGGTGAAACACTTACACCGGTTTTCTGAAAGGTAATCAACCACATGTCAAAATCAAATTTATATCAAGTGGTTTGATTGGCCGTTATTAATTAAATTTGCCAATCACAGCACTTGACATACGTTTGACTGTCTGATAACAAATTTTGGTGTCGGGCCTTTCAGTAAACGGGGGTTAGTTTAATGAGATAAGCGTACGACGCTAAAGTGAGCAATGTGATTCTCAGTGTATATAAGAAAAATGAGAAGCTATGTACACACAGCGACACATCAACCTAGACTGTTTGGACTTTAAACTATTAGAAATTGAACGCTGCGAATCGTGCGAAAGAGTGCGTTATATTTTTGTCACGCTCTCTCCTTACCATTACATCGACACCACTATGCACTGTCCCTTTCCGACAATTCTCTATTTTGTATGTAGCGTAGTTATGCGTATATAGGGTGTGTAACTTTATGTGTAGCCGTGTGTACTATACTTCAATGTTTTGTGTTACATTTAAGATATATTAGGCCAGGAATGACGAACCAATGGTACGCGAGCCAGTGCTGGAACGCGACAAAAAAATTCGGGCACGTCAGTAATTGACTCAGTTATATTAAGTTATTGACGAATCTATGTGCAACTTGATTGAAAACCAAACAAGATTTTTATATCACATTAAAACCACAGTCACACGGCACGTTAACTAATGAAGGTTCGCCATCCCTGTATTAGACAATTTGTAGGTTATAAGGAGTGTAGTGAAGTAGATCGGCAATGTTTTTATTGCAGTTTAGGACAACAGTAGAGGGTGATACTTCCAGTGTTTTATTGTTATATATACTTATTATTAACAAATGCCAATTCCAGTTAGAACTTCGATCTTATATACTTAATATTACTGCCATTATTATCACTTCTTCCAGTTAGAATTTCAAATTCTCTAAAGTACCATTTATTATAAGCAGATCATTGTTAAAATCTATTTGTTGTTTTATCGATTATGTTGTTTTAAGCCCTAAGCGTCTCGAAGGCATTAAGAACAGAACCAAAGATACGAACGTCTGTTATACAGAGATAAGAAAGAGTAAATAATTTGTTTTTTGGGATTACGAACAGAAATATTCAATGGGAAGCATTTATTCCGCACATATAATCACCCTCAATAAGATGTATAGCGCACAAAGTTTCATTAAAATCTCTCTATAATCTCTATGTCCTATATCCTTCCTATATCTTATATATAAAATTCTCGTGTCACAATGTTCGTTCCCGTACTCCTCCGAAACGGCTTGACCGATTCTCATGAAATTTTGTGAGCATATTGAGTAGGTCTGAGAATCGGCCAACATCTATTTTTCATACCCCTTAGTGATAAGGGTTGTCCAACCCTAAATTTTTTTTTAAATCTTTTGGTCAAAACATTTTTTTATAGCAAAACAACGTTTGCCGGGACAGCTAGTAATATTGTATTTATCTCTTGTGGCAAGAAATTATAATTACAGTAATTTACCAATTGTAAGTAAACATATCTTCCAAAACGTTGTATTCGTAGGTATTTTATAAGTGTGCGTGTCCATAATAATAAATGTCCAAAAACATTGTATAAAACTATTGCTTAATAACAAGGTAAACAACATAGATGGATTCAATATTTTGAAATAATGTAGGTCGACATTTAAATAGCACTTTGTTATGTATACATCTTTTTGTGGGTAACTGTACCAGCCACAGTGGACATGAGTATTTTAAAATTTACATCGAAGCTTCCACACATTTTGAGAGAGAGCAGATCTAAGAAAAGAAAATAAAACCAGTGGACTCAGTCAAATATCAACAACTTGCCACAAAATTGATGTAGAAATTAGGCCGTATGGTGCGCAATAAAAGTTCTCCATTGGGATTGACATTATTATACGTTTTCGACTACTTAAAGGACAAGTGAATATGTAACTATAAGTATTATTTTATTATAAGCGTACTTCATTCAATATAAAGTTCATTGCTCTCTGCAGCGTCTATATAATTAGTAAATGTTTCTATAAAGCACAATTCAACGATTTTGTTCTAAAACTTTTCCAAATATTGTGTGTTGTTTGTGTTACCAGTGAATTATTGTCGAAAACTAACCAACCCTGAATGCACTACATTAAAATACATTTTTTACAACCGAAATATCGATTTTTGTTTACTTAATATAAGTTTTAGTATAAGTATGAATAAGATAAGCGTTACTTATATATATTATTAGTATTTCTTTATAAACATTTTTATTATATTATACATACACCCTTGGATGGATGGTTAATCCATATTTCGCTTTCTAAAATCTTGCTTAATAGGGGCGTTATTGGCGTTTACCAGCGTTTTTCTAGACCACATGTTACTAGTGATAATCACACTCCACTTATCAATCTCAAAGGCTCAAAATTGATAGTATTTCGTATTGCAACTCCACATCAGTCGACAGACATAGCAGTCAGAAAATAATTATCATCTCAGTACGATTATGTTTTAAGATATTTATTGTAAAAAGGAAACAAATATTACCAAATAAAATATATTTATTCAAAATAAATAATATACATTGTATTAAATAACTTATCAACCTATACAAATATCTTAGCACCATTAAGTTACAAATAGTAAATGCATCTCTGACTATTTTCTAAAAATAATGAGTATCATAAATCTTACCAGTATGAAAATCTCTTAACAACACATGCAAAGAAAATAAATATGAAAAATGTACTCTAACAATCAGTCAATTTTACAAACCGACAATTCAAAGGCGTATTTTCTATTATTCTGAATGTTCACAATACATTACTAAAGAGACTAAAATGGAGGAGTCATTCTTGAATAAAATAAAAATTCTTGAATAAATAGTTTAGTCCTACGTCTCCGTCGTTCGACAAACATTGAAAAGTTTCTGAAGCTACGCGTCTGACGAGTCGGCTGCTTATATGCAATGTCTATTTTCCCATCACCCAAATCCCTTAGCAACTGTAAAACTTCACCGTAAAAAGATCTTTAAGTTCCCGTATAGATTTCTAAAATCTATTGTTTGACCACAGTCTGATGGTGAAACATAGGCTTAGAAGCGGAGAGCAGTTTTTCGGAGACCACGTGAGCTATCCTTGCGCTGCGTTGCCAAACTAACTCCCGAGTTCGTTCGTTGTTGCTGTCCACTCGAACCTAAGAGAATAAAGTATTTAATATAACTTAAGCCAGAAGATCTATGGGTTTGTATACTTAATAAGTGAATATTTTTTAGGTTTTAATAGAATTACGCCATGTTGCAACGATATAACAACAGCAGGTTACCGCCACTATTAAATATTAACTAAAAACAACTTAGAAAAAAGTGAAAGAAACATCTGCGTCAGATTAATTTATCTTTAGATAAGGTATTATTTTTACAAATAAGACATAATGTATCCTTATTTCTCTAGGTGTAATTGTCGTAAAAATTAAAATGACAGCAATGACATATAGCGAAAGCAACTATTATTTCTGGATTGCAAAACGTTTACTTTGCTTGCGTGCATTCATTGTCGTTTACTCGCGAAGTGACTTTTAAGAACACATCATCCGTGTAAGCATTCTAAAACACTGTTAGTAAATTTGTGTAAAAAAGTTTAATTCACCTGTTTTGGCTGTAGTACTTTAATGGTATGTAGAGAGGCAACACCCTGGTTGTTCACTCGCAGTGTAAGCTTGCCAAGCATCTCCGCCGTAGTAGCTGTAGCTGATCTAATGTCCTTCTTAGCGCCGCGACCAACCTGACAGGTAATATACACATTTTTAATCATTTAACCAACAACAGTAGTCAAAAAGGTACCTAAATTTATACAACTTTTCACATACCTCTTTCTGAACTCGTAGGGTGAGTGGACCAACAGCAAAATTGCTCTTGACAGTGGTGTGGTCAGCCATGATACTGACAGAAACGTCACCTGTCCTCCTCAAAGACGACAAACCGTACAAAGTCCCTTTAGCCCTGGGCTTGCTTTTCGCCGATGTCTTAGTCTTATTCTTGTTTGTCGGTGGTTTCTTTGTCGTGGTCTTGGTCTTGGATGGCTTAGGTTTAGGTTTAGTTGCCTTAGTCGGTGCCTTAGTTGGAACTTTGACTGGTGGCTTAGTTCTGATAGTTGTAGGTTTAGCCTTTTCAGATCCGATTTTGTCTTTGTTGGCCCTTGATTCCACGGCATCGGCTACGGGAGTTTGTTCAACAACTACTTCATTTGGTTTCACTTCATTAGTCTGCGTATTCTCTTCCTTGACTGTTTCAGAGATTTCAGTAACAGCCTTTTCTTTATTTTTGTCGGCGGCATTGGTACCACGTGCTGAATTCTTCTTCTTGGTTGAAGATTTCCTATAAGCAAAATTAATTAAAAAGACTATCCAACTGCCGGTTTTGGGTAGCTACATATACATGATTTGTAAAATGTAATTTATAGAATTTGGTTTATGTTATTATGGTAATTATGTCCTAATTATATTATTATGATTTGTACACTAGATAAAAAGGCAACTTTCTTAACTTGCAGGTTTTTAACAACATTTTCGCACAATGATATTTTATGACTTTAAATGCCGACAAAACAGGGAGAACCATTCGATAGGTTGAATAGCGTTCAAAACATGAATCCTTCTAAAGTGACTGTATATGCTGCTTTAATCAATATAAGCGCAGTGAATAATAGCAATATAAGTAGATTTTTGACCTGTATTATATTTGATTACCCAACTGCTTCAAATGGTGATTAATATTTTTCGGATATATTTACCGTAGTAAATAAGTAAGACGTATATGCCTATTTTTTTAAGGTTCATTATTATAAAATTCCCTAATTATTTTGGTATGCTTTGCTTCACAACAAATAATTTACCTTATTTTGGCCACCGTAATCGAAGTTTTTGCCGCCGCAGGTTTAATTTTTTAGAATGTTTTGCAGCCAGACTTAATTATGTATTTTAAATCCTTTATATCTTACCTCTTCGTTTTGTTCTTATTATTCTTCTTTGGCTTGGAGCTTTTCTTGTTAGCATCGATCGGTTGCAACTTCACGCTGACAGGGTCGTATGAGGTTCTTAGTATTTCGTTCATTTTCTCCAAGATGTTGTCCACGAAACGGTTGTATTTGACAATGTAGACGGCAGGCACAGTAGTTGGTTTGTTCATCGACTCTTCTTTAAGAGCGCCTGTTAAATGTTTAGTTATATAAGATTCTAGATATGTATAACAATATAATATAGAAATACTAGCTGATCCGGCAAATGTTGTTCTTCCATATAAATTTATTCGATAGGGTCCCCTAAACATCTAGCGGTATGAAATATACTTTACGACCTATTCTCATGCCTACCAAATATGCATAAGAAGTTTCGATGCGACCACAACACCGTGACACAGATTTTTATATACTACTCAAAACAAAATAAGGCCCACTAGTTTATTTACATTTAAGTGCACTTTAGTAAACTGAAAGTAACTGATAAGTAGCATTATATTGATATTACGAACTCTTTGGTGTTTGATCTCTTTTATGCTGGTGTTCGTGTTCCTAATTTGAAAAGTATTAGCCATCATTTAAAGAAAAAAATAATTGGATGTTATTCTTAAGTTTTTCTTCGATTGTCTTCTTAACTTGTTTCGGTTATTTTAGGGAAAAAGTTTTACTTTTTCAATTTTAATTGATTCATTTATCATCTCGCGTTAATCATGCCACCAGTACGAAGACACATGGATACAATTACAGTAACCAGAGCCATAACTATGATTCAAGAAGGACGTTCTCAGCGTTACGTGGGTTTGCAGTTGGGTTTTCTCGAAGAGCTGTCCAAAATGTATGGAATCGCTTCCAAGAGAGTAGTCCGGAGAGAAGACCGGTAGTGTTGCCAGGAGACCCGGTTCAGGTAGAGTTCGTGTAACAACGGTGCACGAGGATCGGTACGTGCAACTAAGTGCTCGTCGTGATCGTACAGTAACGGCCCGTAAGTTACAACACCACCTACGGCTGACAACGGGTACCCGTGTCAGTGATCAAACTATACGTAGTCGTAATATTGTCTTCTGTTTACGCGAATGTTATTCATTGAAATTAAACTACTATATACGGATTTTATCGCGTTGTTTATTTATCACTGTATTACAAAATTTTGAAAATATTACACTACTACTACTATTGATTTAATTTGACTAATTTATAAGCTAATAAAATTATTTAAACTATTAAATCTATTTATTTTTGGTTTACACTTTCCCCGACATTTCGGTTGCTTTTCAGCAGCCATGGTCACGGGGAGACTAAGATGGTAGTTGTCTCAATGTTCCAGTGTAGTTATTTCAAAGTACCTGAACATAATTTAATTATTGGTGTTTCTATTTACGCAGAATGAGCTCAAAGTATCATGAAGTCTAGCTGTGGTTTGTTTCTTCTTGGGTTTGACTATTTGAAGTACTGGATCCCAAGCTGGTGGTACATATACGTAGTCGATTGCACGAAGACCAGCAAATGTCAAGACGACGAGTTGTCCGAATTCCTCTGACCAGGGTTCAACGTGCAAACCGTTTAAGATTCTCCCGTCAGTATTTGAACTGGGGGATTAATCAGTGGGGCAAGGTGCTTTTTACAGACGAGAGCAAAGTAAATTTTTTTAATGATGATCGGCTTGTTAGGGTTTGGAGACAACGCGGCGAGCGGTTTTCGGGGTCCTGCATCCACGAAGTTGACCGTTTCGGTGGTCCCAACGTAATGGTTTGGGGTGGGATTAGTTTACACGGTAAAACCGAGCTCACCATTTTAAATGCGGGTACCGTAACTGCAGAATGTTACATCGAGGACGTCATCAGGCTTCAAGTGATCCCATTTGCACAGCGAGTGGAGCCTGGATTCATCCTGATGCAAGACAATGTCAGACCCAAACTGTCCTAGAAGGGTCTCATATTGAGGTATTACCATGGCCAGCTAACAATCCAGATTTAAATCCAATCGAGCAATTGTGGGACCAATTGAAACGAAGGGTTAGAGAGAATGAGCAAGGGGTCTACAACCAACAGCAGCTGATTGACGCTTTAAAACGTGCCTGGGATGAGATTACAGATAAAAACGTGAGAAATTTGATCCAGAGTATGCATGCGAAGCTTCAGGAGTGTATTGCTAAGAGAGGAGGACATACCCGTTACTAAAAAGAAGAAACAAAAGTGACAAGAACAGTATTTTGTCTTTTCCCGGTGATTTCTTTTGTTCATGTTTTTCATTCAAAATGGCCAATTTCATTATGAACTTAAAAAAAAACAATTCATGATCATTATTTTAAACAATTGTTAGCCTATATTATAACCAATAACATTAGTTTGTAGTTACATAAGTTAAACAATTTAATATCTTTATTGTTTTCATGGTACAGCAAAAAATCTTAGTGGCCCTTATTTTGTTTTGAGTAGTATATATATGTAGGTATAGATGGTACTCAATAATAATTATAGTATTGGTTATCAATAATAAATAAATTTATAAACCTAATTAGTTTACCCTGATTCCAGAATATTCTAATTTCTCGCCGCGATTTCTAACAATGCCATAGCTCAATTAGAGTTCACTATTCCTTTACCTTTTAACATCATCAAACTTACCTACGTAAGATTTATATCCAGTATTAAGATCGATTTAGTTAAAGTTATAATGTTATAAGGAGACCACTTGAAGTGTTTTTTTAAATACCAAGGTAGTATTTTATAATTTCAGCAATACCCTTTTTGTTGCGAGCGAAGGTTTTTTAATTTCTTGTATTAAAAACTATTTATTTTACATTTCAATTATAATATGATTGTTTTACAGTAATCCTTGAACATAGAAACAAATTTTAATCTGCCGCGATGTTATACATACTTAATAATTACTGTAGTAGCTCTACTTAATTCCTATATGTCACGCACGCAGCAGGTAGCATAAGTACTCGAGAAGTATTTACGTATACATAACGTACAGTTAGCGACATAAATAGCTGAACGTTTAACAGATTTGTAAGAGTATTTTTTTAATGAAAATGTACTTATTAAATTTTTATAGTAATTAATTCTGAATAAAATAACTCTCCTTTAAACGTTACTGCAGTAAAAGACGAGTCACATTATGTATGAATAATGTTTATCGACTTGTCGTTGCCTGTGCCATATTTTAACCATATAATAGTTGCTCGATACTTTAGTGATAAAAGAAAATTTCAGAATTTATGAATCTCTGTCAACCTTGATTTTTTATAAAGAAATAGTAGGTATTAAATTTAAATAGATCGCTACACGATGACATGTGAAGCCAGATCTATGTAAAGTAGTTATAAACATCACAGTCTGTATTATCACTAGACTCATTGCGGTTATACCGCATTATAACATTCCTTTATGTCAACTATGTATCTAGTGCTTCTGGAGCCACTTCCATAACAGTAAAGTCTCTATTGATTAGTCTACACTAAATTAAAGGCATGACGTGAAATTCTTTCATCTAATATGTTTGCGTAATTATGTGAGATCTGCGTTGAATATTCAATGACATTTTTATCATATCGGATCTCTTATTAGTTACTCTATTATTAGCTAGGATTATATAACCGTACTTCTTATATGGAAGATACGTTTTTCAAATGGTATGTTATTTGAATAATGTTATTAAGTCGTCACCTTAGTAAAACTGTTATCTTAATATGCGGCATGAATGGTCGTTCATTTCCAATAAACAATAACAAATAGTTTTGTTGGCTATTTACATATAATTAACACTTAGATTGTAGGTTAATGTATTTTATAGCACGAATATGGTAATCAATCTATTAAATTGCCAAATAGAGAGCCGTTCATCCTCAAGGGAAACTTCATTAATAAATTTCTCTTTCGACGGCCATTCATGCCGCTCGTTTTAAATAATCCAAAATTATTATTTATTTCGTCTAGATGATCATGCAGGTATGACTCCGCAAACACTTGATAACTATTCAATTGAAACCCACACCTGATTCTAGCCACGTTATGTTGGCACGCGAACTAACTGTATCGGTCTCTCGGAGCCCCACTTGAATTCTAATCGCTGTTCACAATTAATACGCCCAGTCAACGGTGGATTTTCTATTTTCCACACGTAAAAGAAACTGCGCGCCGTACCACGCACATTCGAAGAAATCTAATTACGGCTTACATACACAGATACGAGGCAAACAGTATAGACAAACTGCATACTAATAATTATATTTATATGGATACTTTTGTCTGGTACTTTAGTACTCATGTCAGAAAAATGCATATAGTAACCATATACACCGTTATGAAGTTTGTAATTGCGCAACCTCTCATCATTATGTCTGTATCTACTAATGGTCATCACGGTGGCGTTTTACTATGTTCAGCTGTGAGGCATTTATTTCTATGAAAGGAAGTGATTTATTCAGTCGACGCGACGTACAGGTGCCTGTGTGTGGCAAGAAACGAGTTCCATTTAGGTCGTATATGACTTCCTCGCGACACTCCCAGCGTTTCACGGCAACAAATATTTAAAAATTTCTCTTTTCGCATCTCATTATGTCGTTTTCACTGTGCCGGACGTTCGGTACGCAAATTTCGCGGTTTCGTCATGTAGTGAGAGTAAACATTAAGTGCGATTTACTTTCTATTATTTATCAGTTGTTTTGAAATTATGCTCGAATATTCGTCAAGGTCATTCCTGGGCGCGGCCTGAGCAAGGTCAAAGAAAGTGTCAAGGTTGTAGAAGAAATCGGGCGGGTTCATCGCACGAGCTCCGGTTGGGAAAGTAAGCGGTCAGTGGACGCCCGACCTCGTAACATACATAGTCCCGCGAGCAGTTCCTTGACGAGTGGCACCGCGCTACCAACTCGCCGGCGACACCGCGCTGCCTCGCTCGCAGGCCAGCTCTCTACATGTCTATGATCCACTACAAACCCTTATCTTTTAATTGAATCTTGCTCGTTATTTAGATGCTTATGTCTATAATATATTATATTTTTCTTACCGCGTGTCAGATATGGATAGGAACAGGATATATTCAGGAAGGATGTTTGTGCGTTATACTACATATATAAATCGGTCAAAAGGCTAGTTATTAATATCTATATTTTAATTTCTACATACAATACTGCTATGTATATGTACTATGGAGATAATGCGGGAGGTAAAGTATTTATATAGCATATTATTGAAACATAAGTTTATAAACATATGTTACAGTTATGGATTAGGGTAGAAGGAGTATAAATAGCTGAAGCTGACTAGTATATAATTTCATTATTACAACCAAAATTAAATTAATATAGCTAGATAATGTCACTCGATTAGTTGACACCGAGATAGAAAAGGCAACTAGTTTTCTGACCGATGTACGATAAATATAGTTAATAATGTACAACATTGTATATCTGTTATATTGTGTACAATTATTACGCACAAATCGTCGTGAAGGTGAGATAAAAAATTTCACACATTAATTAGAACAACAGATTTATTTCAAATAAATTGCCACGAGACCAGTGTGACATGATCTAGACATTAATTTAATTTTAACTTTCTCGGTACCATACTTACACTTTCACACATCAAACACACGTCACTTAATAAATAAAATAAATAGAATAAATAAATAGTCAATAAATAGCTAAGCTAAAGGATGGGACCGCGGAGGTCTCTCAGGTGGATGAAGGGCTGGCTCGCCCGGGACTCGGCGCCGCCTACTCACTATCTGAACTTTTTATGTTCAGTGGCGACTGCCGCGGCGGATGTCGCTTTGGTTTTCTTTACTTTACTGAGGTGGTTGGCTTTTTTCCCCGCCTTTTTCGCATACGCCGCGACGCTCGCCTTCAGCTTTTTGGACTCACGTGAGTTCTTGGCGGAGATGTTCCTGCCGAGCGCGTCACTAACATCGTCGTCGTCATCGTCGTCGTCGTCGTCGTCGTCCTCGGCCTCGTCGTCATCATCGTCATCGTCGCCCTCGGGGTCGAGCGCGTCACTGATATCGTCGTCATCGTCATCATCGTCCTCGGCCTCAGCCTCGGCGGCCGCCTCGGAGCTGGCAGTAGGCGTTTCTACTTCAGCGCTGGCGGGCTCCTTCTGAGCCTCATCAGTGGCCTCCGCTTCTGGGGTCAAATTAGCGTCGTCAACTACCTCTTCGCTGGCTGCCGCTTCTTCTTCGGATGCGACAGATACACTGGCAGGCGCGGCTGCAACAGTGTCAACGGGAGCGACGACTGGTTGTACGGCCGCTGATGCGGGTTCATCATCTTCGTCGTCATCCTCTGTGGGTTTTAAAATGATTGTGTTACATAACCAATTCTATGCAGAGCCTGACGTATCGCAACATAGTGTTAATTAATTATTTTCTCACCTCCACCCAAGATGTCATCGAAGAATCTTTCGAGGTAATCATCATCCTCGTCATCATCATCGGCTTCATCATCATCGTCATCATCATCGTCATCGTCGTCGTCATCATCTGCTAACAAAACAAATTATTAAAATCCAGTGATCCGAGTGACACACTACCTATTCTAGGGCAACGTCATCGTATATGTTTTGGTACCGCATTTCAGTCAATTTATATTAGCACCTGTAGTGTACTGCTACTGTTATTAGCACTATTAACGAAACCTAACTTCAATGAACTGTTAAACAAACAGTTAATCAGTGTCGCGCGCCGCCGTCTCTCGGTGCGTGACGTCCTAAGCGAGGCTTTCGTAGCTAGAAAGCCGGGGAGCGTCAATTTCTCTGATTGCGTCTTTCTGTTTGAATTAATTAACGATTGAGAGCGCCTGTCACGCTGCTCGCATTCCGCGTTGGCCCCGCCGCGTCCTGATTCTAAGGAATTTTTATCGATAAATCGTAACACTTTTACCGTAGTGCAGTATTAATTCGACTTTGCTAAATGGCTGTATTTATGTTTGTATGTTGTAATGAATTATATTACAAATATACATTTACAATTTACCTAATATAAAGTTGATAAATGTTTCTTGAATATAACATTCAAGAAACATATATGTATCATTTCTATTGAGCGATATTTATAGCTCTATTAGGCATAAACGCGATTTGCGATCAACGAAGTCAATTTTAAAACGAATATCTGTACTTCGAAGTTTATTGAAGCAGTAATTGCATTATTAAGTCGTAAATCATAGATGCAAATTGCGTCAAAGTGTTCAGCTGTGTTTGAATCATTTAACTGCCTATTACCGTTCTATTTATACAGAACAATTATGCAGGTGTTCCATAAAACGTAATATATTTTCTGCTGTTGATTTACCAGCTAAGCTCGAGTGCTCTTTGCCGATAGCACTGAAGCATTTGAGCGTCATACATAAATACATCTCACGAGATGTATTTATGTATATATTGTCTCTACCGTTACAACTCCTGTTCATTTAAACGGTAAAAACTAAATGCCACCAGGTGAACTTTTTTTAATTTGCTACGAGCTTTTAAATACCATCAACGTTTGGCGTTAAAATTGACTTAAAATTCACAAGTAGGTAGTTTTAATTTAGTAATAAATTTTATAAAAAAGTTAGTTATTATTCATCTGGTTTTATAAAAAGAAGAAAATGAAAGAAGTTCAAATATATAATTTTAGTGCTCCGCAGCTAACCTGCCCTCATCGTGTTTTGAATCTTTAAGAATAATATGAAACATGGAGTATACTAACCATCACCAAGATCCGGTAGGCCTGTATCATCATCATCATCATCGTCATCGTCGTCGTCATCATCGTCCGATGCTGCTGGCGCAGCTGGTGCTGCTGCTGCCGCCTGCCTTCCTACTTCTTTTACTTCTGTATCTTCCTCGGGGCGAGCGATTGGACTACCGCACGCAGACAACACTAAGCAGCACAAAGCCGCTAACAAGAACAACGACCTCATCTTGAATCTGAAACAAACACACACCTTTAATTACATCACCGGGAGCATCGCGACCGCGACAGTGCCGAGCCCGACCCACCACCAGACCACTGTTGCTATCACGATATCACATCACTATCACGAACACAATCACGTGCACTGATGTCCTTGACACTTCACCTTTTGTCGAACTGTCTGTCACTGTTGAGTCCGTGTGGGCTCTAGCGGAAGAGGTTCCGCCCGCGTCCTTCTGTGCCGGTGTTCGGGACGCTATGGCCGAGCGTGGCGAGCGGAAACGGTATAGCGGCGGCGTCTTCACCGCGCACTCTTTTATAGAGTTACGTCACACACGCAGGGAAGGAAAGTAGTGATGGTAGTCGCCGTCGACACAGATCAATGAATACACAGAAGCACACAGCGGAGGTCCCCTTTATACCTATCGTCTGCAATGGTTTTTAGATACGTCTTTTAAGATTTTTCCCCACTTTTTTGTCGTAACGACATTTCCTAATGGTCTTATATTAAATGATTACTTTATAGGTGTTATATGTAATTTTGTAATTTGAATTTGATATATGCGTGATATATCTATAATCTAGTTCGTTTACGGTTATACATATGTTTAGATAAAAAATATGGAATAAATATGTTCTTGTTTTCTGACTTTTTCATTGTCACACTACAACTGCAACTTTATACTGTAACTTTTCCTTGTATAAGTATTTTAGTATGGACATTCCAAAAGTATAGTATTTTGCAACTTTTACGTCAATCATTTCAGCGAAACATGTTTTGCATATTGCAAGCCAAAATCATTAGTCACTAAAGCTTTCACTTATTCATAAAGCACTCTGGTAAAGAATGAAATAGATAACCAGTCCTGACTTTTATTCCTAATTTGTAATTTAGTGTGAAAATGTGTTTTTTCTTAATCTATGGCATTCGAAGAGGAGTTGGTTAGGTCCGACTGATTAATATATTCAGCTTATTTACGGACTGGTCGTGTCTCATTGGAGAAATGTGCGAGCGGCCTGTATTGTGTCAGAATCTTAAAGCATTTTGAACATTAGTATGAGAGACCGGCTCCATACTTTCACTTAAGGTTATGTGTGTAAACGCGGTTTAAGTGCTATTGATAACGTGACGTAAAAACGAAAACGTGGGCGTTAGCTATCGACATATAAGTTTTGCAACACAACATATGTACCTAAATGGAATTATTGAATCATTTGCTCGTAATTTTGTCAAAAGGCAATTTCACTTTTATGACAAATGGCGGTCATTTATTATATTAAAGTTAGTAGGTGAATAAGATTGTTATATAGAGAGACCGCTTTTTATTTGATAATGTATGTACTTATCTTACGAAAGACATACTTTGTAATATCATGTGATAAAGCTTTATAATCAGAATGAATATTCACTTCTTTGTTACAAACCAGACCTAGTAAAAATTACGTAAATTTACGTTCTGGTCTCATACGAGATATTAAACGCTATGGCAATAAAATGCCACATAATTAATTGTACAAATGACTCAAGTACGAGAGTCTAGATAGATAAACTTGATTAAACCAACTACCATCTAATTAGACTAGTAAATGTATAATTTACTGCAGCTTTATTTACTTTAAATACTATTACTATCGTGGCCATTAGATTCACGCATGGGAAAACTTAGTCGCAAGCGCCATTTCTGCAAAATGTACTGATCCGAGGCTTATTATAGTGTTTTCTTGTCAGACAGCTATTACAGGGACCTGATCTGAGGCCTATTATTAAGCTAATATGTATATAGCATAATATGCTTGCGTCTTGGCCAAATGCTGTGCATCTTAAAGTGGGTCTTAGATTTAATTCTCGTGTCGTGCCAACAACATTTTATTAGGTGTTCTATCAAGAAATACTTATTTCCAGCCCAAAGTTGTCGCTAATGCACACATCTGTGCTTATAAAGGCTTGTAAATCCGTTGGCACTGCACCTAATTTTCTCCCGTCCTGTTGGATTGCTATCCTATTCTACTATGAATGTGAGGTTATTTTCCCACTATAATATCTCCTGTACAAATAGCTAGTCCCATTTGTAATTGGTCACAGTAATCAAAAGGAGGTCTAGCGGACATTATTACTATAAGTATAAAACTAAATAATCTAATCATAGCAGATATCTTATGTTGTTTTTGTTGTAATTTCGATAACGAAATTTTATGTTCCATCAGAAAATTGTACCATTAGTCGCATGTTATCTGAAACTAGGTTCGACAAACCGTTATAAACTTACCCTTCTGATTGACGGCGAGTTGATTGCGGTTGATTGGTGTATACGTGATTGAAACACCTAAACATAACTCTGAAACGTACGTTTGAAATAAGTATACATGGCAAATGTAATAATATTAAGTAATGGAGATATACAGCGTGTAACAAAAATATGTGGTCATATTTCAAAGCCGTAATGTACAGATAAATCATCTATCATAGAACCTAGGATCAAGCCTTATATCCCCAGGAACTTTATAAATATACAATTAATGGAGAAAAAGTATACCTCATCTCAGAGCAATTTTTGTGTATCAAACATATGGTTCCGATACAAACCCACAACACTATGTGCGGCGGCAGCTGCAAGGCGTCCGCTTGCGCGCTGTTCGAGTTAATCATAATATAAAGATCATAACCTAATAGACAATTCTCTTATAAAATACATATTATTTGTCGATAGTGTTAGGCTATAGACAAATACTATGGACTATGCAGAGCTGATTTAAATACATACATATATACATAATATGTCTTACGCCAATTTTCTGGGGTAGGCCGAGTTAATAATATTTGCGTGTATAACACCCACAGCTTGCCAACTATGTTTTAGGTCTAATTGGAGGGAGCGAGTCCATTTTCATTTACAGAGCATAATTCTAGATGCCGTGTTGCTATAAAGATTTTTTTCAAAAACCTCATTAACACTGCCCGATCCAGCAATCGAATCCAACACTTCATGCACAGCAATCCCATACACTGCTGCGCCACTAAACATGGCTGTTATTGCAAGTTTAAAGATAATCATACTTGCTCGCTACAATAAGCTACGCTTCCTGTACTAAATCGATTTTAAGATAGTAAAGTCAAGTTCTTATATAAAAGAGTATTTTCGACTATTATTTCCATACTATCTATAGATGACTCGATATAAGATAAACATTGTCATGTCACGTGAAAATGATAAGTCACGGCAGTGTATTCGAGTTGTCTACACTAGAAAGTTTAGGAAGTTCTGAGAAAAAGTAGAGATTAAGAATAAATCTAAACAGATGATTAAGTAAATGTTTATGGAAGCTTTCCTTTTAAATTATTTTGTCTCGTTTACGATTATTTGTGGTATAGTAATAAGATCTATCAATAATCACAGTCTTATAAATTTTAAACTATATTTATTAAATATTTTAGATTTATTTTATTAGCTTTTCCCGTGCTAAGATAAAATGTAAATTATAACAGAGGAAAAGATAATTAATGAAGCACGACTCTGAATGTCCCCGATAGTGAAGATAAAGATGAATTGAATCCATATTCGCTAGCTTTATATTTAAGTCCTATGTAATAGGAGGCTAACCTATAACGTTTATCAAGTACCAACAGGACTCAGGGCTACTACTAAAAATTTCCTAGAAGATTTATCCAAAAATCCTTCCGACTCGGAGATCGAACCCAAAATCACAAGATTCCTCGCAAACACGAGCGTTAGCTTATGCTACAATGCTAACGTAACTCTTTAAACTTTTGTGATATTTATTTGAACCACAGAACATTATAAATATGAACTATGGCATTTAAAATAAAAAAAAAGAAAGCGTTGTTATCTTGGATAACTTCATTCATATCAGATTTTAATATGAATAATAAGATTATGCATTTATATATATTTAAATATGTTATGCAACCTAAAAGTTGTTAAATAATAAAAATGTAATAAAATTATTTTAGTAAGCAGTACTTTGTGGCAGGGTTCCTTATTTTTCATTTTTATGCGTAAAATCTAATCGATACCAATTAAAAGTGGTTTTATATAACCTATCACGCTTCATTCTGTATTTACATGTTGGCAGGATGACCAGTGTAGTAAATACTCTGCTTTAGCAGTAACCATCACTCCGTCGACCATACTTAATAATTAATAAAGCAATACAGGACATAAGTAAAACCTGGTCAGTCACTTTATGGTAAGCTGGCCAAATGGGTCTCGGCTTCAATTAACTGTAACTTTTTATAGCGACAAAATAAAGGCCGCGATGTTATCAAAATATCCTTTAATACAATTATGTTTATAGTTTTACATGTATTAAAATGTATGTAAGTACCCTCATTAACAAAAATGTCAGCGTGCATGGACATACAGGTCGATATCGCGACATCGCTTCCGAAGGTAGAAAGGTCTAAACTCGTTTTTGGTATTGTAGGCGTCCACAAATATTTGTATGCGCCTTGTGAATGGACCCCGAGGACTTTCTCTCGCTCCAAGCGAGTCTCTAACACTGACGCGTACAGGTCGCGTATGCACGATGCTCACGTTACTGTCACTGCGTTAACGTCAGGATTATTTAAATACTACTACTACAATTCGATAAAGAAAAGCTACATTTTAGCTGACTGCTTAATAGTTCTGATCTATTGTGTGCTACAGTTATTTTACAATATTTTATGTGGGTAGAACATGCAATGCGTGGTACTAAATTTATTTGCATTGAGCACGTCTCGTATAAAAACTTCAACGAAATATAAATATTTATAACCGTGTTGATGTAAAAGTAAAACGATTGATTAATTGATGAAAACTACATGGTTTTTATAACGTTTATTTTTTGCAGACTTTTGTTAATTTTCCGGTCGATTAGTTGTTGAACTGCAACATGGTGCACACATTGTCACTAGCTACTCGAGCTCCAAATCGCGACACTTGTCGTAAGGTCAACGAATTCGCACAATGCGACCTAGTTACTGACGAATATTTGTGTTAGTCGTCCCTCACTTCCTTTAGGACTCGCACGCACTTGTGGTTATCGATATTTTTACATCTTATTGTGTTTAAAGTTTTGAAAATGATTATCCTATAATATGTAGTTAGCAGCTAAATGAGTGATTGATTTATTTTGTAAACGTCATACCTTTTATTCATTACTATTATGTGTGATAAGGTCCAAAAGCTATAACATGTTAAAGGGGAGAAAAAGTTTCTTTAAATATGGGTTATATTTGTAATAACTTTCTTCAAAAATATTTTTTTTGTCTTGGCAGATTACAAAGCTGATAATATACACTTTATTGAAAAATAACAGTAAGCGTATATCTAAGGCTAGACGATACGGAGATCGATAGCGGTAGTATCTACCACCTTATTGAATATTTCACAGACGCATTACTCTTTGTCATAGTGGTGTCACAAATACTAGTTATATTAATACAAGTATGCATACTTAATCACTAGTATTTCTTTAGATATAACATTTTCAAGATTGTCCTTCTGTCCATTACAATCTGACCTTAAAATTTTAAAACAACAAACAACTTATTTAACAGCTCGCAGATCTCGACGGTAACTTGATTAAGGTCAAGACTAAGCACAATATAATGATTCTGTCAATCATCGCGTTACGTTGTATGAAATAACGAAACTCTGAAGCAAGTTCACGGTTACTTGTTACGTCTTCACGGTACAAGTGCTTCGTTTATTATACACATACATATTTTTGAATTGTATTACTTAATCGGAAATTATGAAATATATATGTCAGTTTACTTAGTTCAACAGTACAGTGAATGAATTTGACTCGGTAATTACATATCTAGCACATGCAATTGTTTTTGAAAACCATACGAACAAGAATGTGTGTATCCAAATAGTTACGCTCTGCTTTATTTTATTCACTTTATTGTCCGTAGTATTTCTTCACAATAAAAGTCTAGTTTCCAGTAAGTATGCAGATTTTCTTTCATCAATGTAAAGAAAATATGCTATGCACACAAATTACCTGTCAATAAAGGAATTATTGACAGGTAATTTGGCACTTTCATATTATTTCAATTTAGACTCTAACATTACATGCGTTAGAATATTGCATTAGAGTTTAAGTTAAAATAATAATGTGTAACGGGCAGACAAGAGCTTTAGATCTAGCTTTAGGGATCTTCCTAATTTTAGAAGATATAGAATCGACACATTGACTAGATGTGTCTGGATATCAATATCCACAGTGCGGTGACGTCTGCCTTCTGGAACTTACCGAGAAGCAGAAATATATCAACAGATCCTATCATTATAATATAAAAGATTCGGCTTTCTAATCTAATCAGATTCCGCTGAATAACAGATACATATACGAATAAAAAAATTACGTATTACGAAATGCTCATGATTAAACAACTTGATGTTAAAAATTATAATACTCTGTAAATACTTGCATAGGTAATTATTTTTTGACAAGATGGTATTTTATTTTATGTTTCGCTGCAATACTCACTTAATTGTTTACTATACATTTATAACATTCGTAAGAAATTTATAGGATATCAACATTTCTGAAATTAATATTTACGAAATTAATACCTGACGGGCTTTATTGCCTTTATAGTAAAATTTCTATTTCCTTTCAATATCAACATGAAAGAATCATTTTACGAACACGGTTCACCGAAATTAACGTAGTTATCGTTAGTCGATTTCACTTCACAATTTATAACGTGTAATTGGTTTTATTTTCTCTGATTACGCTCTAATGGATCATGCCTACTGAATGTTATATAATTCGATTATATTTTATCTTTAAGACTTTCTTCGTATTCATTAATTATAAAAGGTAATTCGAGGGAATAGGGTAATTAATATACTTAGAAATTACTTAAACAGGCTATCGAATAGTTCTATGAAATTTATTCTACATGTTACTGGGTTTTGTGGCAATAAACTCTTAATTGATAAGGAGAGCTATGCCTTGTTGACGGTGTCATGCTCCATCTCTATTATGAAGGACAAAAACATAGTACACTAAATGTAGATGTGATAATTATTTAACTAACCCTTTTAAGGTAAGTATGCATAAGTAGACGTAACTTTCTGTCACGTAATAACGAAAAAAGAAAGTGTCAAAAATAGAAATGATCGTCTATTTTGAGGGTATGTGATTAAAATCAGCATATCACCTATTTACTAGGTAAACTTAGCGCGAGGAATACGATTAATTATAGTTGGATATAGCAGAACATCGCGCTGATACAAATGCGACTAATAATTTAGTTAACATATTTAATGTGAAAGTAATTGCAGCTTTTACTCTGAAATATCACATTTATTGGAAATACATATGTTGTAGATATATTTTAGCGTATTGGAGGTATCTCAAACTCTAGTGGGGACAGTAGAGCGACAAAACGACACCCGTTACATTAACGGGATAATCACAGTATGTCAAGTTTTGACGTTAATAGAAATGAGCGGCTAAGCGTACGGACGCACCGCGCGTCGTGAACTCTGGTGGCCTACAAACACGACCGGTTGCCGACGAGTACTTTCTTTCGGGCGTTCTCACTTCCGCCTGCGCCTGCGCGCCTCCACGCAACCGGCACAGGACTTGTCTCGCCCATATAACGCCCTACATCTAATACACGCGCTATCTAATACTCAAACATATAATTATAATATGTACATTAGAATGTGGTCAATAACAAGCAATTTCTACTAAAATGTCAAAAAACTTTGGTTTTAGCTTTCCACCATAAAAGTGAAATTGAAATCCATATTGCCGAATATTAATTTTGCATTCCATTGATGTATACGTTTCACCATTTCACGTTGTATAAATATTCACACACTTACATAATTGTTTGAAATGTATGGCTGTTGGTTGTTTATTCGCGTTGGTATTTGAAATCATTTTTAGGTGCAGGTAAAATATATACCTACACAATTTTGCCAGGATGTATCTAGAACAGACAATGGCGTACACTGAAATTAAACTACTTTCACGAATGTTATTTCGTTTATAACTTTTTATTTGGACAATTAAAACCCTTGTTTAAAAATAAAACAGTAAAATATTGTGGTCACTTCTTATCATTTGGTGATCTCCAGAATATTTTTTATTTAGCGTTGAAATATCATGATTTAATGACTGTATCAGATAAAATTGTATATTTAGACTCAAGTAACTCTACTACTTCATATTTCAACATTATTAAACACCCCATTAACATAATACAGCAATATTTAAGATTATATGATTTCATTAAAATAATGTTTTCAGAAAACTGTGCATTATTTAAATTACCGTACATTAGACTTCAACGCGCAACGCGTTTATGTCTTTTATACGCAGATTTTTACAAGTAATAGAAACATGTAATATTTACTCAAATCGATACCGATATAAGTTTATATCTTAATTACTTATAAGCATATATTTTAACAAAACATATACTTATATATTATAATATGTACTAGTTTGTTTTGTTATAATAAAATAATTCCTTGTTTAAAATTACGCCATCTATCGGGGAAGTTCCATAATTATTTTCTCTGTATCTCAGTATCGTCGATGGTTCTTGTCTTTCCTACACTAAGCTCATAAGTATCAATCAAGAGTCATGCTCTAAGTTTACAACTTAGCTTTGTGGATAGCAAAACGTGTACTAGTATCAGACTCTACGTGTAGATGGCGCTGTGATATTTACTTATAACATTTTGAAATTGCAATTAAATTATAAATATATTTCTTTTCTAAACATGGTCAAGGCTAGGCATTCCAGATTATTCGTTTTTATTTAGGTTACTAGCAAATGACTAGTATCTGGTTAATCTATCGAGTTAAGCCAATATTTGTGATACGAGTTGGATCACGTTGATAGTGCAATCGTAAGGACGATTACACCTTATCCATTGGGTTATCGCCGTTCCAAGCTTGAGATTAGTAGCGTTACAAGTCTGTAATTTTGCGCTCAATAGGGACATGTATCAGTCTATTTGCATAGAATATAATATAACATGTGAAATGTTGGTATGATAAAGCCTTAATTTAAGAGACAACGTTATATTTAAACAATACACAATACTGAAGACTAAACAATTCAGAAAAATATTTAAACATACTTAAAAGTTGCTCACATGTTTTGTAAAAATTAAATTTTCATTAGCCTATTATTTTTCAATACTTTTTACAAATAATCACATTTGCTATTATAATTTAGTCAGGCGACGCCTTAACTGGGTGTAAATTAAATAAACTTCTCTTACTGAAGTTAGTGACTGGTAACATGTCTAAGTTAAGGTTAAATATTTCAAAACTACCTGCCTCTGAGAACTTAAACATGTTCAAGCTGAGAGAAGCAGTTCATCGCGCGGTTGTATTTGTGGCTTAGCTAAATCGTGGTATTTTCAGTGACATTTTAAGTATGATACAGTATCTTTTTAATTGTGCTATAGTACTAAAATAGCAAACAATCATACAGTCGGCCTGATAATAAGTGATTACCGAAGAGTACTAAGAACATCGCTAGCTCATTACTAATCTTGCAGAAAAGGAGCTACTACCTTTCCAGAGTGTAATCCTATTTGCAGATTCTTTTCCTTAGGAACCTTTTCGGTAACTTTTGGTTGTACGTTTAACACGTTGAATATCATGCCTGTCATAAATTGCCGCGGACAATACATTTTCTATTGTGTACACTACATGGCATTCAATGTGTTGACAGATTCTGCAATTCAATGAAAATACCCAATTATATTTTTTGTTAATAAGTACACACTATCTTTTCAATATCTTTTATAGTTAGGAATCCTAGTCTTTCGACGGCTTACTCTTAGAGATTTTTCGCAATATATACCTATTACTTGTTAAGTATCGTAAAATATAAACTAAACCTAGCTGATTCGCCCTAACATGTAAATAATTATAGTGCTACATGGACACGATCTAGTTTCAGTAATGGTTTGAACGGACATTAGCTTTTAAGTAGTGACTAATCATAACTTTGAAAAAGGTTTAGCTTTTAGTTTAACAAAATACAATTTTAGAGAAGATTATAAAGCTTCATTAAAACCAACATCAATAATCAAAAATTATGAATGCTCCATTCCCTTGAAGCTGTAACCGACATTACGTCGTAAAAGTAGATCAACATATACTTTACAAACTGACTTAATCAACTTTAAGATTGCTCATAACATAATCTCATCTGAATCAACATGACTGTGAATTATTGCGAAACATTAAGTCTTTTAAACATTAACACCCGTTTTCTGTAAGTCAGATCAACACAAAAATTATTTGATAGATAGTCAAACGTATGTCCACTGCTGTAATCGTCGGACCGAAGTAGCAACAGCCAATCAAATCATGAAAAAGTTCTATTCTGCCTAGACGATGCGATCTACCTCTCAGAAACCGGAGGTAAGTATGGCAGTTGCCAAATTCTGTATAGAAAAGCTGCCTTTTTGTATCGATAGAAGATCAAGATTGCTTCGTATTGCAATATTTCATGCATAATGGTAATCATTAGTTCAACATTCCAAACAACTTTTTTGTTCTTTAAAAGAAAACTCTAAATATAATATTGAACATTTATTACGTTCAATGTTTCATCGTTGATTCATCAAATATTTCTTTGTAGCAGTATTCACTGCAAGACAATGTACTTAGTTATATTTAAGTTTTATGATATATGAGTCATATCATATTTCTCATGAACTTAGCATTTCAATCCCTATAGTATTCTATATTTATCGTGAGAACAAGAGCCTGACTGGCTGACAGCTATATAAGGTTTGGAGCAAATAGGTAGCTGACTGTCGGCAACCTTTACACGAATGCACATAATATTCGCCCACTCCTCCCACGCAACCATGGCTAGAAATCTAATTTTCGTGAAAAAATTCAGTACGCAGACAAATTAATAAATTTGGTTTTATTATACAATACTATTTTGCCCCTGACACGTTCCATAACGTACAACTTTACTTTTGTAATAATTAAATGTGATTTTTATTAAATTATTTTCTTCATTAAAGGGAATATGCCATTTTTATAAAGGAGAACCTAGGAAATAATTGCAACATACATAATAATTTAAAAATAATCTTAAGCTTGACCTGCTTAAATGAAATCTACATAATCCACTTTTAGTAATCGTTTTAATTTTGTTGATATTGATAATAACATACTTAATTAAAGCATCCTCCTATTTCATTTAATTATTATGTACTAACGGTCAATTCAATATAAAAATAACTTAAAATAAAGCGAGACACGCTTTTAATTTTTGTTTCAACACTGTATGAGGCATAGCAAAATATGAAACCAGCTTTAGTAGAAGCCTGCAAAAGCTCGTACAGTGGTACGGGCTTTTTCATTTATAAAACAATTATAACGTATAAGTAAGAAAACTTTGAACTTTAGCTACCATCGCTAAGTACATATGTGCAAATATCACGAGAACAGATACAAAGTCGTAAACAGAACTGCTACGTCACGACTGTTGTAAATTTAGCATGCGGCCAATGGAGATAAGACCAGTTTACTCATCTTAGACCAATTAAAATCCAACAAACACAATTGTAGCTCCGTTTGTCTAGCCATGTGACTGTTTAAATATAGGGTGGGAGTTACGAACATAAATATTAGCAATCGTCGTCATGTGACCGCCTGTGTATAGCACAATGACAGCCTTGACATTTTCCGACGAGGACGATTCCGACCGGTTAAGCTTACGACGAACCACGCTACAGCAATACTGCGTTATGTTATTGTATGAATCAATGCGGATCCTAAAATTCCTAAAGATGATTAATATGGATTAAGGTAGTATATTTTAAAGTGTTTAGACGTTATAAAATTAGTTTTGTTTATCTTAGAACAGACTAGTTCATCTAATCAATTCGTTTTGTAAAGTATTTTAAGTATGTATTTATTCGAAACTAGGTTTTACTCGTGACTGCGATTGCGTCTTATAGTTAGCATATGTAACATTTGTGTCCTTTGTTATGATGCAAGATTATATGATTGGTTTGTAACTACAAAATTCCTTTCGAACTGATATAGTAGACATATTAATGCGAGAAATATAGTTATACATTTCTGTTGATGACAGTTACATTGAACCCTTGGTTAGAAACAACTATCATAGAACTATAAATTCAAATATTAAAATTTTTATCTCCTTCTGTTCTTTTTTAAATTTTAATTTGAAGCCGACAGTTGTTCATCTCCTGATTATTGTTACTAAAAAAGCTATTAATTTTAGCGCTTTTAGGGCTCTTTTCCTTTAGTACTTTGCCCAAAAACGGATACAGGCAATGATAGTTTTAGAAGTTAGAATAAGCATATTTCATTTATTTACACTTTAGTTCATCAGTTATAAATTATAATATTATTTCTTTTTGGCATGCAAGCAAAATAGCGTTAGGAATGTGAAATTAAAAGCTACTATAATAAACACAACTACAACTTAACCTATAAAAACAGTAAACGTAATTTATTTAAACATACAACTCAAACAAAAACAACAATGGTTATGTGTAAAAGAACTTATTCAGACAAAAACAATACACAGTAGTACTAAGCCGTGCACGTAAAGTTTGTTAGCGTGATCATCGGCCACATCCGCGGTACTCTACGGCGCGCGGCGGCGGAATCGTCTCAAATTGCCCACGAACGGACGCGGACGAGTCGACAATTAGCCTCCATTCTGCTAATACTTGAAGATAATTAGATATTTTTTGTCCATGTATATAATGGATAAACCACCTACGATCAATACTTTAGAGATTTCTTTGGAAATTTAGAACGGCATTTTAGTTTTGCACTTTGATATCCTGTTGTTAACGATTTTCCTCAATATTTTAATAAACTGTTTAAGGTAAGTGGAATACTTATTATTTCCAATAAATCTGGCGTTATCTTAAATGTCCTGCAAAAGTACAATACAACAAAACCTATAATAGTATATACATACATACGTATTATTCGTAGTTGGGTTAAAAAATTATAACCTTTTCATAATCAGGTACTTTTCATCTGCATGTCGTTATTATGCCGGTCAATGGTCTGAAGACCGAAACCTCAGCTTATGGCAATTATTGCCTCCAATTCTGATTACAATCAGACGTCATTTAAGTTAACGATCTTCCTTAATAATTATAAAAGGGATTAAGGAAAACGGAATAATAAATAATTATTTCCAATAAAACCTATGAAGCTAATATCTTGCAAAACTGCAATGTCATTTATTATTCGTTGTTGGTTAAAAATTTACCTTTTTAATATTTACGTATTTACATTTACGGTTCGTAATTATGCCGGTCAATGGTCTGAAGATCCAAATGCTTGTCACAACAAACACTGGTTCCTATTATGTTATTATTACATTCTAAACTAATTTTAGTCTCAATCTAAATCCATAAATCTATTGTAGGTATCGAAATTAGAGTAGAATCAAATATATGTAATGCTACGTAAGCAACAAAGACAATATTAATTGAATATAAAAAAAAAAAATTCGATATCACATACATAAGTACTTATATCTAGGGATGGAGGTATCTTTTTAAGTATAAAATGATACCTGTGTTAGAATAACTCCCACTTCCATAACAAACAATACTCTATGTAACCTTTGTTATGGAAGATCCTAATAGATGATCCCTATATATAATAAAGAGTTAAACATTGATTTCAAAATATCTATCACAAAAAACATACTACTTGATCAATGAGTGAGCGAGAGAGGCTATGTTTTAATGAAGCGAGTGAAACTAGTAAGAAATAAATTGTATGCTAAATTTATTTTCAATGATGTTTAACAGAATCGACTCTAATACAAGACAGTACCTGTTCAGAAAAAATGTACGCATTCATTCAAGCTGTATGATTTGTTATTGAATGACTCGTATTATAATTCATAAATATGAATACGTGGGTTTATAAGTTATGACTGTTCCTCTAATAATCGAGCAAGTTACTCACGAGCAAAGCTAAAGACACTAAGTGTAGATATTTATAAGCTTGAATTTGAAATAAGGCAGAGATGTATTACCCTGAAGATTGTTAGATATGATTACAGCTGACATCTCGTCTAAATAAAAGCGCAAGCTTTTGCAGACCAACGGAGCCGTAGACTTCGTGCTGTTTATAAAAACATAACATTATTTAACACTTGAACACTACTCGGTACTGGCAGCCGAGACCTTATATCACTGGGCTAAAAAGGCAATGACATGATTGTATAATATTATATAAGTATTGTATTTATTTAACAACAGAGGCGACCATATGAGATATCGCTCAGAACGTAATACAGTAGCTACCATAAAAATTTACATGTTAATAAACAAGTTATATAAACATCTTTGTCATTCTGATACATTGTCTCCAGTGATTTCATCTATGTTTTGATCACAGATCCGCTCTCGTGGCTCATAGCGTGATATTATATTCAATATCCTATTTAAAATTCATTAAAAACAAAAATACAAATCTTTTCTCCTTATAATAGTAAACTTATTCTATGGCAATCGTAAACAAAATCTTGTTTAAAACTTAAACAAATAAAGATGTTACATTTGTTTGATTAAATACTCTAGAACAAAACTAATCTGTATCATTTTTATATAATAAAATTAATATCAAAAATGACGTACACGAGAATAGAACTAAGTCAATATAATATTATGTATATATAAGCTTTATAAGTTTTATAACCGACAACAGGTTATTGTACTGCCACGATGGTATCAAAGCTATCGTCTGAACAAGTCTGTTGCTACCTACGTAAGCTTGACGTGCTTATCTCAAGTCATGTGATGCATACGACATCCTGTTACTTAACCGACGCCCACTTATAAACACGTATAGATTTATAAAATAACCCGCGGCCTCGCTTGCGTATATGTAGATTAGGTTGAATTAGCAATAGTACTTTTTCTGGATAAAAGGTACCCTATGTCTTTTTCTGTACCCCTGACAACATATATGCCAAATTTCATGATGATCGGTCGAGTAGTTAAGGTGTGAAAGTGTAACAAACAAACTCATACTCGCATTTGTAATATTAGATAAGATTGTCAGTATGATGCTTCATTGACTAATTAAATACCAGTCAATTAATTTAAAAGATGATGTTTGTATATACGTACGTCAATTAGTTTGTAATTTGGAACAGTGTTACGACAGCTAACCTTTGCCTTGTATTGTCATGGCTCTCGGAGACCAAGCCGGATCTTTGTGTTTTAGAATTTAATCGTTCCGTACAAGGAGGGAATTTTCAACACGCCGCGTGTTGGTATTTAGACGATAAGTTACACAGTATACAACATATATACAACTTTATTAACCTCTGAGTCTTCTTTGAAGAGGTTAATCAAAACACTATGTGGGTCTTTGCGTCTGTCTGTTAGTGACAGTTTGTTAGTGACAAGCATAGCTCCGGCACCACTGGACCGATTGACTTTTAACTTGGTGTGCAGACACCTTGTAATCATCCCTCGGTCGAGTTTGAATATGGGCTCTGTGGGTCAAAAGACCCCCGAGATATAGGGGTCACAAGGTCATAAGGTCAGGGGATATTCACCAACAGAGTGATTTAGAAGTCCAAGGGATAGGCTTTTGCCCAGGAGTGGGACATTACGAAAAGCTGTTGGGAAAAAAAAGAAAACACATGAAGACACCCATCTCGTTCATATTTCAATTTATTGACAATCAGATTTTGCCCGCGGCCTCGCTCGCGTAGATATAGGTTAGGTTAGATAAGTAACAGTGTTTTCTTCTGGATGAAGGTATATATATCCTAAGTCCGTTTCTGTTCCCCTGACAACATGTACATGCGTTTCATGATGATCGGTCGAGTAGTTTAGACATAAAAGCGTAACAATCAAATTCACATTCGCATACAAATATAAGTTAGGATACTATACATAAGTATGTACACTACGTCATAGACCACACAAAGGATGATTTGCAGCCTGTATTCGAATATCATTCGAAGGGACTTTTGCGCATCACTACTATATAACTGGTCCTTAAACTATGAGGAGTTCTTCATTGACATTTAATATACATCATCTAGGTACTGCGTATTTGATATACTGTATACATCATCTACGTAAAAAAAATCTTTACTAAATACTAAATTCCACTAATATATATTCGAATACAATTATTTAAAGTAATTGTATTTTTAATTTAGTATTTATTAGTAAGCGATAAAGGAGTGAAAATATGTCGCTCTACATTACATTTTTTGTTAAATCTTACCAGTTCTAGTCAAGGTTGGGGTCAAAGGCATTTTTACTTTAGAAACCCGGAAACGGCCTTCGATTTAAGAAATTCGTGACATACTTTCAATAAGCGCGCGGTAATTTTTGGGATTCATGAAATTAATATCACCCGATTTATAAATTGCGTAAAATAGGAGTTGATGTTTATCGATGTCATTATTCATATTTTTTTAATTTCTTTGACCACAATACTTTATAAATAAATAGAAAGGAGTATACTGCATATATCGGACAAAAAGTCTGTGATCCACAAATAGTGGTTCCTAGTCTGAGATTTCCATGCCCCATGTTTGAATGTTTGTAAAGTCTCTTTCAACACAAGAATTAAATTTACTTCTAGTGCTGGATTTTTCTTTTTAAATAAAGAAAATAAGAAAGATATATTATTTTGTACCACATGTGTAAATCGGTGCCCAATCCCAGAATTTAGAACTACTGTCACCTTTGTCAAACTGTATGACACGGTGACGTCATTTATTCCTATCCAGCTGTTTTGCGCAACGTCATCTGTGTGAAAGTAGGTGTGTCAATAACCAGTATATGTAGGCCTTTAGGCACTATCGACTAAGCTCTCGTAATACATTCCAGTTGAGACCTTTTTGGATTAAAATTCAAAGAAAACTTTATAAAATAATATAAAGTTATCTAAAAAAAAGTTCTTCAGTTCTAGACACTGCATTCTCTAAAATATCTACTCAAGGGCTTAGAATAAACATTTTACATTTCTGCTATCACACTACATTTGCATTCCTATGAAAAATATAAATATAAACAAACAGTAACAATAACTTACGTGTGGTCGCTTGTAGCGTAATGTTATCGTCAAGAATTGAGGTATTGAGGGTATTTTTCAAATACAAGTCTGATTCACGCGACTAATTCATAGCGTTTATTATATTAGTATAAATGATTATTTATTCAATGCAACACTTCTCTTTCTTCACTTGATATGTGCAACGATAGCTTAGTGGGAGACTCTTGGACGTTGAGGCAGAAATCTCAAGTTATACCGAAGGCGTGCATCTGACTCTTCGAAGCTATTGTACGAATTAAATAGTTACTATTCGCTTTAAACTGGCATATTATAGAGAACACTCAGTCAAGCAGGGTTCCTCACGATGTCTCCCTTTACGGTGAAGGGAAACATCGTGAGGAAACTTGCTCGCAGTGTTCTCCATAGTATTCTCAAAGATATGTGAAGTCCGCCAACCCGCAATAGGCCAGCGTATTGGACTATAGCCTAACCAATCTCTCATTGAGATTGAAGCCCGTGCCCAGCAGTGGGACAGTTTAATACATGGATCATATTAGGTATACTTGAAATGTGAATAAATTGTTGTTTGAACCCCATTGCTACACTCTGCAGACTGTAGCCAATCAAAATAATAACAATGACAACGGGCATAATTATGTTCTTTGTTTCACATATGATATGTGCACAGGCATACATTGCAGCAATATAATCGAGTCGATCTCGTTCGTCAACTTATATGAAACTTTGTATGTCACATTTTTGTATGTTTTATTACAGTCTTGAAACAGTATATAATATATAGATGTAGAAAGAATAGACGAGAAAAGACTGACTAAGAAAGTTTATAAGGCTAGTGTGAATGGAACATTCGCAAGGGAAAGACCTAGGCGAACGCTTCTTGATCAGATCGAAGACGTTCTGGATAAAGGCCAGGTTAAGAGCACCTTAAACCGGCGAGCGTGTATGAGGTATGTTATGAAAGTGAATGAAGCCAGAGAAGTGTGTCAGGATCATAGCAAATGGAAATCCGTAGTCTCTGCCTACCCCTCTGGGAAACAGGCGTGAATCCATGTATGTTTGTAGATTACGCCCGCGGTTTCGCTCGCATAAATGAAGGTTAGGTTCGTAACAGTACTTTTTTATAAAAGGTACCCTATATCCTTTTCTGTGCCCCTGACAACGTGTTTGTGAAATTTCATGATGATCAGTCGAGTAGATAGGGTGTGAAAGCGTAACAAACAAACTCACATTCGCATTTATAATATTAGTTAGAGTATTTATTTGTGGTCGCTCAGTGATACAAATTCTACCGTATAAATCAACTTTTCAAAAATAACCGTTTTATTAATTGAGTGCTGTTCTTTTCTTCTTCATATAAACTTTAATTATCCAATCCAATCCGACAAGCGCGACATGACACAGCGCGCAAAAAAATAAATTACGTTACGTACGTAATTTTTTTTTCGGGGTATTGAGGTGTGTAAATGGGTTATAAAGGTTTTTCGTCACGTATTAACACAACTGTTTTTCAAAAGTTTTGCCAGTAATAAAATGGGTAACTCACAAATAATAAAATGTCTTTTGTAGACTATAGTGGTAGACGCGATCATCTCGACAGTATTCGAGCATAAATCGTGGGACAGACATGTTATTTCCAAATGTTTACACGTCGGTGACGATATCTTGAAGTCCAAAAGCCCGACTTGCCTTAGTAATAAGGTCAATCCAGATTGTATAATAGGTTATTATGTTCATTTTACCACTTGCTTGCCTTCAGTTCATGCAATTGAAATTGAAGAATAGAGATGATTTAAAAAATAAATAATGCAGCTGGCCTGGCTGCGTAATCAAACCTGGGGCCTCATTCACAGACGTAACATTTACCACCGTTGCGCTATTGAGGCAGTCAAAAGTGTTGTAACATACGTTTTCTAAATGCCCTATAATATCATCAGTACTTTAGGTAAGATTAGCAATGATGCGTTAAAAGCCTTACGCTTATATAAATTGCACCATCGACAAAACTTAATGAGAAACACCACTCAAAGCGATCCCTGGTGCTTCACACTCTCGCTATTTTGAAATACGCATGCATTTTGAAATCATGAAACATGTGGATTTCCCAGTAGTAAACAGAAACTTGTTTAGAAAATCTGCGTTCTAATGCGTATAATATAGCTTATTGATGTTATGAAATGTACCTTTAGAGTATGGCTTCATTTATTATTTTACTACATACATATATTATCTCTGTTTAAGGCAGCTTCTAAACTAAACAAAGCGACGAGATATATATTTTTTGTATTTTACATGCCCTGTCTCTTTACCAAATGTTTGCTGAGACGCGTATTATCATATTATCAGCCCTGTATTAAACTGTCCCATTGCTGGGCACTAGACACACAGAAGGGTTAGGCCATAGTCTACTAATCTGGCCCAGTGCGGGTTGGCAGATTCCACATATCTAAAAGAACATTATGTAAAACTCTTAGACATGCAGGTTTCCTTACGATGTTTTCTTTCACCGATAAAACGAGCGATAATTAACTATTTAATACGCACATAACTTCGAAAAGACAGAGATGCTAGCCCTGGGATCGATCTCGAGACCTCTGTCTGTCTCGAGCAATCCAACGGTCACCCACTAGGCTATCGCGTAGTACGCGAGACGCGTACATATATGTATTTAATCATACTTTATGAAATAGATTTACATTGACGCCTTTGACTAAGATTAACTCCTTGTTTTAATAAGAGGCAAAATTCAAGAGTATGTGCAGACGATTTCAATGGCACATTATTATGTTAGTACTAGCGAGACTTTGTATAGTAGGTTTAATTATGAAGCGCCAGAAATGTTATTAACAGAAGGATTTTTGCGTACTTAGATGATAGCACCTATTGTATCTGGGCTGATTCTCACATGCACCAAACATTTGTTGGACTCGTTCTGAGTGATTGTTTCAAATGTTAGTTCCTGATTTTAAATAGCACGATTGAGATTATTGCCAATATTTATCACAAGAGAGACAAAGACATAATTCTTCCAAATTTTGTTATCAGTTAAGGGTTATGTCAGGTTTTTGTTTACCTACATTAACTAAAAAAGGATACTTCCTTAAAATATGTGTTTTAATATAATTTCTTGCCGAACTTCAAAAAAGAAAACTAAATCTCGTGAACATGTTTGTCATTGACTGTAGAATTTATTTATGTTAATTACGTTTCCATATGTTATATAGCGTCGAGTATTTCCTAAAACATAGTATTTTAATATTAATCGGCGAATTGCGTTGGATATCAGCAACTCAAATTGTAATTTTGAACAATGTAAGTACACATGATGGCACGTTAATTGCATTGTGTAATAGTTTTTATCATGTCAATAAAAACATGTTAGAAATACAAAATAACTCGTAACGCAAACATAATGTTAGTAGCCCAGTTTACGTTGTGTTTTCGCAATGTATTGTGTGCTCCCTTCCCCTGCGCTGAGTTGCGCCGGCGCCGCGCTCCGTGCCTCACCCCCGGAGTCACATGAGCCGCGTAGCTCGCTCACGCTGATGTTGCATTCGCGGAAGAGTCGACTTTCTCCCGCCAGTTCGACGCGCCTCACGCTCCGCCCCACAGCAGTTGCATCGCATGAAGGGCAATCATGCACCTAATTATTTTTTGTTTATTAGTTTTTTAGGTGAAGTTTTATTTAAGTGGGTATCTACTGTATACAGTTTGTTTGTATACATCTGCATTGTCAGCCTCCAAAGTCTATTTATTACCAAGATTTATAAAAAACCCTATTTTTATTTTTATTACAGACATAAATTCAAAATGACAAAATGAAAATTATAAATCATATTGTTTTATGTTTACGCGCATATTTCACATTGAAAGTAAGCTACTATAAATGTGAAATAAAAAACACTACTTTTAACTAATGTAATATTATTAAACTTTATATATTGCAACTTTGCCTAACTTTTCGGTTGCTTTTTAGCAGGCATATGGCCAAGGGGAGAGTAAGATAATATAACTACACTTCAAGACAATAAGACCAATGTTTTCTTTTTGAAATAACCGCATATAGTAGTTTCATTGCAACACGATATTTTTTTTTATCAGAGAACATTTTAAATATTTTATCAATAGATCGAAGACGAAATCCTAATCGATCCCTATTAACAGCCACTCCAAATAAATATTAATAAACAATAAATTGAAAATAATCAAAACACATAACATTAAGTTCACTAAAATAAAAAATAGGATAAAAAGATTAAAACATTCTTGCCTATTTCACAATAATTATGTAGAATAAAAAATATGGGTGTAGTAACAACGGCAAATACCAAAACTAATAGGTCACGCCCGACCAACTGTTCGCAGTCATGTGATCTAAAGTTCTGAGAATTAAGTTGAGCAATCTAAGAAAATCGGTGGCTTAGCGAATCGCTACTTTATGTGGGGTGTACCGGCTTATTGCCTCTACCGCTTTAAGTAGCTAGCTTGCTTATTAAACGTTTCATAATATTCTAGAATTTATTCAAATAATAGTTTAGATGATGGAAAAGAATTTTTTTTGTTGTATTCTTATGCCAGTTTAATAAACTGTTGTACCAATGCTGGGTGTTCTTTGCGTCTATTGTTTGAATGTTTGTAAAATCCCCCGCGACAAAAGTTCGACAATAGTTCATAGAGCAAAAGTTGTTTTCCACAAGAATAAAAAAAATGAACATATATTTATTTACATATTATACAGTACAAACACATAACCTAAGTGATGCGGTATATTCGATTATTATCGAGCTTTTAATTGCCTAGCGATCAATTAACAAGAAAAAACAGTAGAGCTGTAGCTGCACATCACATAAAATATAGATACCTACATTTTATATGATGGGCAGCCAGTTAGTTTATGAGGGCAAAAGATATAAATATAACATGTTCTATTAAAAATACATATATATGTTTACAAAGGATAAGAATAAGTTTAAATCTCAATTACAAATTACTTATGAATAACGTCAAAATTAATCACCTACGATAACTTTAAAAGTTTTATGATATAGACCCTTTTGGTATTCATCATAGAATATGTTTGACAGGATTAAAGCGACGCTATTATTTTTCTTAGATAAGATTTTCGCAACTTTTTACGAAGCTTCAAGCTTTATAACAACAAATAATAATGTTATGTCATCTGGCAAAAATCTTCTTCTCCCTAGCCTTTATTATTCCCAAGTCACTTGGGGTCGGCTTTTCTAGTCTAACCGGATTTGACTGGATATCAATTTTTACACGGAGCGGCTGCCACCTGATCTCCGCAACCCGAAGGCTAACGATATCCTAAGGCTAGACCTGTGTCAGGATATTATAGGGACTTCCCAATAACGACTGCCATAGATGTTCATGGCAGCCGAGACCGACGGCTTAACGTGCTCTCTGAGGCACGGAGCAGGCGATAATTGTCAATCAATACGCACATAATTTCGAAAAGATTGGAACGATTTACTTCTGGACCGACTCGCAAACGTTAATTTTTTTAATTATATTCTTGTGATAAGGATTTTTGACACGTAGCTTACATCTAAGGAGCCAATTCTGCTATTAAAACTACACAACTTAGAGTGCAGAATGCTATTCTCTTAAATGAAATAAACCTCCAATGTGAATATCAATTTACATTTGTCGTTTATTTGACTACATTGGCAATTCTCGTACTATTCTAACATAATATAATATTTTGAATATTACAAGAATTGTCTCTCAGGTCTGTGCACAACAAGAGAATATTTATAAGATGTGGTAAAAAAGAGAAAGATAGTCTTATTATGTTTTGTCACGCTTGCTAACAGTTTACGATGCGAGTATGAAGCTATCGATTCATTTATTAATCATATGATGCGTTTAACGTATGCAGCAAACGCACTTCATTTATTCGCTCAAGATCGTACACATCTAACACTGCGATTGTCACCGCATTCATCGCAAAAACCAAGTCGTAGAAATTGTTTTATCTATACTAATATTATAAAGAGGAAAGATTAGAGTTTTTGTTTGCTTGTTTGTAACGATTTAACTTAAAAAATACTTAACCGATTTTTGATAATTCTAAAAATTCTTTCACCATTAGTAAGCTATATTATCACCGAGTAATATACAGGTTGTCCGGTAATTAATGGATAACCTTGAAATGTGTTATAGTAGAACAGAAGGCCGTTCAGAAAAAAAACAAAAATATATTAAAATGTGCAAGCTATATAAGCATAGCATACTTTTGACTGTCTATATATTAGCATAATTAGTGTTTAATAATAAAACAACAAAAAACCGATGGATTTCATTCATTTATGGTTGTAGTATACAAGAAAGTTATACATAGCAATTTAAAAAAACATATCTCAGGTGGTAATTAGGATAGATTCTTTTTCATATTTTTTTCTGAACGACCGTCAGTTGCACTATAAGACATTTCCAGGTTATCCATTAATTACCGGACACCCTGTATATTATATATACGCCTATACTTTATTTAAAAAAATATTGTTTCTAACATAACCTTATCTACTTTTACGCGAGCGAAGCCGTGAGCAAAAGCTATATTATGTAAAAAAAATAGAATGCGGTAATTGCAATGCATTCAACGCACCGATTTACGCGTAAACGAACCCAGCCCTTAATAAATTTATCTTTGCCATATATCGTTAACTGCAAGTCTACGAATCCCAGATGCTTATCTCATCCAATATGTAACCTCACCGGGTCGTCGCACTATCACCTCAAGAGGTCGTTGATCATCTACACACAGAATTTCTAGTAAAATAAATCTGGTATATTAATAGACGGAATGTTAATTTGTCTCTGATCATGTCAGTGACAAGTTGAATAATCGTGAGGTCACAATAAAGAGATCTATTGATGCCCTCTTTATCTGTTAAACTTCAAGTACAATGTTTGTGCATGCATTGCAATTAATCACGACATAGCACAACATATCACTGAGCTTCTCAATATATATTTTTTTCTTTGTAAACGGTTTATCCAATTCCTAAGCGTAGGTCTCCAAATTTTCTTCACTCTTCTATTCGCTGAAAGCTGTTAGTGTCAACTGTCTTCGGTCTTTGATGGTCTTCGTTGACGATCACGATCAGCATTACATTATGACGTATATAAATACGTTCAATCAATTAACCTTTATCAATTAATTAAACAAGTAATTTATTACATGTAGGTGCACTACATTCACATTTCGCCTGCTGTAGTTTTATGTCTCACGTTGGGGCGAGCCCATAAAGTATATCTAGCTCAGTTCTACATTCAGGTGCTCTTATTGAACTTATCTTGACAGATTAACCCAGTAACGTTTTGTCCAACCCGTGAATCGGAACCCGATATCTCACAGCAGTCGCATTTACTACAGCTACATCTTTATGGCAGTCATCGCGCCGTTTTTCTTCATTCAGCGTATATTGCAATTTCTATTTATTCATGTTCAAATTTTGTAAACTGTATTTTTAAATTTTGCAGTAACAGAGACTATTTTTTAATATAATAATATAACTAGCATAATATGATACAACGTAAGGATGTCCATTACGCGCTCTACTTACCAAAGGATACATGTCTACTAAATGCTAATTCGTGAGCGTAGCATAGTTTCGCTAGATGAATTTACATAGAAACACGGTAACTGCAGTGTCGGGCCAGCCTCCACTATTACATAAGTTAAAGACACTTTATTGCCGGCTAGAACCGGTTAGTGAATTCAACGTGTCATAATGCGAATCACATGCCCCGTGGGCAACTTCTGAGTCTAATACCGAGACGGTGAAGAGTTCGATATTTCTACGCGTAATGTCTTATTAGAAAGGAAACTCACAGTAATGCGCACTCACGCTAATGTATGAGTGTGTTATTAGTGAATGTATGGAATGATATGGTACAGTAAATCTGTATTTGAATAAATCTGCCTGATGCAGCAGTATTAATGCAACTGCTATGCGTGAGATTTTGGGTTCGATTTCCGAGTGGAGCAAAGTGTTATTTACGAAATCAAATATTTCCAAAATAGAGTTAATTAGATATCCAATCGAATAAACGTCAAATATATTTGTAATTTATGATTTGACACTTATTTAAATTGGAAGATAGACTTTATTCTAAACAGTTTTTATTACGAGTATTGGACATCCTGGCTAGGTTACGTGTTAAATCCTAATTACTAACAGTAAAATTAAATAGGTATGTTAATTCTAGTAAAGTACTGCTGCTTTAGGAACGGAAGAAGGAATTTAAGAACACTTTCAGTGCTAGAATTATCTTCTTAATTAAGGAGACATTTATCAAGATTAAATTTAAGGCTAGCTATATAATTATAAAAGATTATATAATAACATATCAAACATCGTCAATCTATCCAATATAACTTAAATAATATATAAATATTATTCTATCACTTATTAGATATTAATTGGTAGAAAAATATTTATATTTAAATTCGGGATTAATTGGCAAGTAAGTAATACATGTAATTTTTACTTATATATTGCACAATTAGGATTTGTTTTAAAAAAGCATAATGTAAATCAATATGTTTACACGAAAAGTCATGACTGAAATAGGATTTTTAAATTGATACGTATTTAATAGCTAAACTTGATCACCGGCTTTAAAGATAAATCAGACAATCTCAAAATCCAGACCATTTTATTACTGTTTTATAAATCATATACACGTTTTATTAATATCTGCTTTTTAATAACGATACATTAGCAATATTTTACGACACAACCTTAACTATTATTTATTAAAATATGTACTATATAAATCTATGTTACACAAATCACTAATTTGATTTTGAATTAATAATTCAGATGTTAACAAATAGGTAATATTAGGAACTATTGATTATGTTAACGCAACTGATATTATCAACGCTTTTCAATCTCTGGAATCTAAAAATACGGGGGATCTCTGGGGTATCTCCGTTAAGGTCGTAAAAAGTATAATAGATATAGTTGCTCCTTATTTAAGTGGGTTATTTAATAGGTGTGTAGATTCGGGAACTTTTCCAGATTTGATGAAAAATAGTAAAATCATACCTTTATTTAAATCCGGTAGTAAAACTGATCCTAGTAATTTTAGGCCAATATCAATTCTACCAGCTTTTAGCAAAATATTTGAAAAATTAATACTCAAGCAATTACTTAGACATTTTAATTTAAATAGCCTCTTTCATGACAACCAATATGGCTTTACTAAGGGTCGTTCAACAACGGATGCAGGAGTAGCTTTACTGAAACATATATACAGAGCGTGGGAAAACTCACAAAATGCTATTGGTGTTTTTTGCGACCTCTCAAAAGCATTTGACTGCGTCTGTCATGATACGCTCATACGGAAACTAAGGCATTACGGTGTTGAGAGTAATGCACTGGATGTAATTACGTCGTATTTGAATAACAGGATTCAGTGTGTAGATGTCAATGGTACAAAATCAAATAGCTTACCTGTAAAGCTAGGGGTGCCGCAAGGTTCGATTTTACGCCCTTTTTTATTTTTAATTTATATAAATGATTTACCTTTTTATTTGAACAATATTTGTGACGTTGTACTGTTTGCTGACGATACTTCCTTAATATTTAAAGTAAATAGGAATAGGGACCATTTTGACGAAGTAAACAGTGCATTGATTCAAGTAACAAAATGGTTTACTTTAAATAATTTAGTACTGAACCCCAAAAAAACAAAATGTGTTAAATTCATACTGCCTAATGTAAAACATCTTGGTCCTAGCATAACATTGAACGGTGAGGTACTGGAAGCAATAGAATCCACAGTATTCCTGGGCATTACACTTGATTCAAAGTTACAGTGGGGTGCGCAAATATCTTATCTCTCAGCGAAACTTAGTTCGGCCGCTTACGCCATTAGAAAAGTCCGTGGATTAACTGACGTTGATACAGCTAGATTAGTTTACTTTAGTTACTTTCACAGCGTTATGTCATATGGAATATTATTATGGGGAAAAGCAGCTGATATACAAAGTATTTTTATATTGCAAAAAAGAGCTGTGCGTGCAATTTATCAATTAGGAACTAGAATCTAGCTCCGAGAAAAATTTAAGAATATAGGTATTTTAACTGTAGCATCACAATATATTTATTTTAATATCATGCATGTCCGTCAAAATATATATTTATACATAAAAAATAGTGACATACATAACATCAATACTAGAAATAAATATAAATTATGTGTTCCATTCTACCGTCTACATAAAGTTCATGGTTCCTTCATGGGTCTTGGTATACGTTTTTATAATAAAATCCCGAGTAATATTCTAGAATTACCAGAGAATAAATTTAAAGTTAAAATTAAAACTTGCTTAATTTCTAAAGCATATTATAATATAGATGATTATTTAAATGACAAACATCCATGGCACTAATATTTGCATTAGATCACAGGATATTAAATGACCAATACTAACACTTATGTTTTTTTTTAAATATATGTATATATATATATATATATTTTTTTTTGTAATATTACACCTTGCTTAAGCTGGAATTTGCATTACTGTTACATTCAGTCGTATTTTAATCAAGAAGAATGTGCAATGAAGACAACTCGTGATTATGGACAGTTCCGTTAAGCTTTCTTTTGAGTCTTATCCTGTATTCTGGTTTAGTGGCATTCGATAATTTACTTCTACATTTTATTTAAACAATTAGATTAAACTACGGACTATAATCACGTCTTGTCTTGATTATTTATGTACATGTAAGTGGATGCTCCTATTTACCATACTGCTGCTTTAGAGGCTACCATCAATTTTTATCAAATGCTTGAGTATGTTGAGTAGTAGTTCATGGAGAAATGGTTGCAGCACCTTACAGTTATGATTTGTAAATGAAATATTATTGTACACTTGGCGATTAAAAAGAGTGGCTATGAGTTTCTTGCCCGTTCTTCTCATGCCCTACACACCCTAGCTTTGCTGAACGTGGCAGTAAATGTAAATTCACTGGAAAAAATTTACGTGTAACTTTGACAATCATAAGTGTTACCTTGTAACCTAATTTGAATAAATTTATTTTGATTTGATTTGATTTGATTCGTGTTAATTTAATCAAAGGGCCAATCCTCGTTATTAATACTATTTAAAATAGAGGATCGATAGGTTACCAACCTAATGAGTCATAGTTACTTTTGTTTAAATTGTATTATAAGTATCACAACCAATACCAAGACGAAAAAGAAAATTATCTTAAAGTTAAATTAACATCAAAAGTGGACATAAATTGCATTTCAGTTCACATTTGGTGGCAGTTAGACTCAGACACGCTATTTTAAAAAGTTTTATTTTGAGAATTGGATCTCAAAGGCCTTAAAAACAATAAAGGTGTGTTAATATGTAGCATCTTTTAAAAGAGAAACACATTCCCGACAACAATATAAATAATAGAAATAACAGCTCAAATAACGCCTAATTACCTATTTATTGTACTACATTGTTCTGTAAATAAATAAGAAGGTTCTCTGTTCATTAAATAGAACTTGGCGACGACGCGGATCCGGGTCAACGAACCAAAAACAAGATGAAAAATATACATATGTGTCGTATCACCACTTACATATCTAATGACAATATATGATGTTTTTATTTGTTCGTAATGTAGGCATTCTTTAAAATATACGTCTATAAATATCTAAAAAGGAATGTAAATTAGGTTTGCGACAAATTAAAAAAAAAACAATATATATCCATAAAACTCAATAGAATTCGGTAGCAGTGATACCTAAACGTAAATTAGTTGTATAATTTTGAATTTTCTTGACCGTTAATAAAATCTAGCGGTCTACGTCCTACATTCTAAATTTGGTCTATATACTACCTTGTCTCTGGCCTACGTCGTCACGTACGTCTAGTCGAACGAAATACTATGGCTACCGTTTTTCAAATTTTCAACTACATGACCCTAACAGATTCAGCAATCGATTAATATTTTCTTCCTTGATGATTATCAGGTCCCGTTTACGAGTCGCGAGTAATGGGTCTTATATTGATGCCAAAATTGATTCGAATGAGACAAAGACTTATGAATAAATTATAGCTCGAGTTCATAAGGTTGCTAACCTATTGAACTCGACAAATGTATTATACAGAATAATTTTGAAATCGTGTAATTCCTTCTAACCACGCATTCTACTGGTGGTATAGAATAACCCTGACCATATATTATTTTTAATAGAATTATTTTTTTGAAAATTTATGTATATATTTTTTCGTGAAATGGTGTCAGATAGTCATATGTTAACCACCCGAGGCAATTTTAATATTTTTACTATTTAAAATAAAATAACATATCAATAATTAATGTCGTAAATTATAACGGGTGGTCCTTTTTATTACCCCTTATTATTTACGACATCAGTTATTGTATTGTTATTATTATTATATTAGTAAAATATTAAGATTGTGTCGAGTGATTAACATATGACTATCTCAAACCATTTCATGAAAAAATCAGTACATTAATTTTGCCAAAAATATAATTCTAATTAAAAAAATATATGGTCAGGTTATTCTATATCACCAGTAGAATGCGTGGTTAAAAGGAATTACACGATTTCAAAATCAACCTGTATAGACGTGAATGATAATAGGTTCAAATTATTATTATCAGCAATAAATACTGAGGTATAAATAGTTTTTCTTTAGCCTATTGGCATGGCCCACAGCTCAGCAAAGGCCTGTCCATTGGAGTTTAAAATCATTCAGAGGATCAATTCTCATAATATTTTATTTAGTTATAGACTTTGTGTAAATCATAATACGAATACTATACTCCTTATACATAATAATCGTCAAATTCAAAATTCAATTCAGTAAATTTTAATGCTATTTGCATTAAAATTGACTTTTGACGTTCATTACACTATATTGGAACTCCATTCTCTACGAATTTTATCACGATAATTTGCTCTCTGTTCTCTATTCCTTGCCAGTCCCTTTCAAATATAGCCAAGTTTGTATTAGATATATAAAGGATATATCTAATACATGCAAGGATAAACTTAATTTTCCTGGAAGCAGTTATAGGTCTGTCGATTATGCTTATGATCTAACATAACCTTTAGGAAGTGTAGTACGTTTATTTTAGTGACATAATTAAACATATTATATACACAAATTATTTACAAGAAATATAAACTAAAGAGACAAATAAAACTTCAAAATTAAAAAGCGTCATCATATTCCTCCGCATCGTCGTCAATTGGCAATGTGCCCAGCATGGCCACGTTGAATGGCAATATTTATTCTTTGTGCAAAGAAAATACCAGCCCTCTGGTCACGCGAAGCGTCGATGAGCCGCATAGCTAGGTCTCAAAAACAGACCTAGCACTTGGACCCATAGCCCCAGCGTTTCGACACTAAACGGTTTTGATATTTACGCCGTTTGAGCGTCTCCGCTGATACAGCAGCAGCACCAGCACAATTCGCTGTGCTAGAAAGATGTGATGGCGCAAGGGTGTCGACACAAGTTGCCTCCCATACCAAATGCCTACCCATTTTGCATGGCAGTAATGACATACCATCTGGTATCTTGCCATCGTCGCGTACCAAGCTGTGAGGTTCAAGCTGAGCCGGAACGCCAGCAGTGACAAGAGCCCGACGGAGTATGTTATTCAGGTTGGCGTGTCGTGATATACGACCAGCACTCCTGCTGCATGATAGGCCATTGTGACCAAGACTGTCGACGGCTTCTCCACAAAGACACCGATGCGGAGAAACACAAGGAGTACCTAAGCGCAAACAAGATGCAATGCGGAAGGTTGTATCGTCCAACATGGTACCTATGTTGGACGACGGGAACGCCTGAAACCAAAGGCCCGACTCCCACTCTCCCGCAGCCAGCAAGCGGGCACGTTCAGCAGCACAGGACGATGTATTTATAAGATTTTCTTGAACAATGCTGCATAACGGCCCATCCCACTGTCTCTGAGAGAGGCGCTTTTCGGGTAAATCAGTGCTTGGGCAAGCAAGTCTCCAAGCGTTCACGGCGTTGGTCATGCACAGGACTACAGAATGAACCAGTGTAGGTGCCAAAATTTTCCTGGTTAATTCCTCCGTGCTATGGACCGAAGATAGGAACGCTGGTAAACTTACATCAGTAATTTTTCGGATGCCGAGGATGCTCCAAAAGTGTGAAGATCGAAGGGCATGCGTAAATTTAGGGACGAAAAGACTGTATCGAAGAATTGTAAAAGCCGAATAATCTATAAAACTATCAAAACCTTCATCTAAAAAAAACCCAAGGAGGCGAAGAGAAGTTTTATCTAAAAGTTTACTATTAGGTGCCAAAGAATTGAATTTAGATAATACCGATAGTTTATTGATGTTATTGCCGACAAAAAATTCACATTTGCTTGAATTAAGTTCCAAACCTATTAATTGAAATTTATTTTTTTAAAGTGCCAAGACTTGTTATTCTTTATCTACATCTCCTCCTAGGGTGCCATCGTCTAGGTACCAGATATTAAATTTTGAATTCAGCTGCTTAATGATGGGGTGAATAGCTAAACTAAAAATTACTGGCCCAAGAGGGTTACCTTGTTGACAACCAACGGCTGATTCCAAAAAGTTTTCCTTGTAGATTAATTATAATGGATACCTGTAACATTGCCAAATGAACTTATAAATTTTGGGAGTTTCTAATTTTACTTCTGCCAAAAGAGTGTCCCTATACACTGAGTTAAAGGCGTTCTTTAAGTCACCCTTCAAGATAACGTCACCGCCGCCACAGCCAAGGTATGTTGACAAGGCGTGTACGGCAGCCTCACAGCCCCCTTTAGATCCAAAGCCAAGTTTTAGGGGCTGGAATTTTCCCGCTAGGCTTGTGCTGTAATATTTACAGCATATTTTGGCTGCCATGAACCTGTAAGTACACCCTACGGCAATAGACCGAATACCACCATCCTTTTTCCAAAGGACACATAAATTTGCACCGTATAAAACATCGATGATGGCATCGTCCACATTGCCGGAGAGCATAATATTCATTAAAGCCGTCAGCTCCCTCAACAGTGCGTCGCCAGCTGCCCCGGCGCTTGAACACACAAGATCTTTTAGGTGTAGTGGTGTCAAACCATCGAAGCCGTCAGCAGACCCACTCCGAAAAGAGCAAACGGCTGAAAGAACATCCTTGGCTGTAATACTAAGATATTCAGTATCTGAACTAGGAGGGTCAGGATAGGTGAGGTTATCAGATGGCGTAGGGTGCTTGCTCTGCAGACTAGCAAGTGTATCTGGAGAGCAAGGCGCCACCTCATCACTACTAAATAATAGCCGAGACGCGCCCCATATATCACTTTCCCTTAATTTTGATTCTACCAAATTTTGTATTGAGCTGTTATGGTAACTGGGCAATTTTGAATGAATAGTGTAGGTCGAAATATGTCAATTTTCTTTAATTTTGGTTGTTAAAGATTTTTGTGAGGTCCGGTCTTCTTGTACATGGAGTATTCTATACGGGAAGGTGAGTAGTTGTTCTCAATCTGTTGTTGAGTTCTCCCGGATGACAAGACCTGTCACTGTAGTCACTGTAGATGTATCGGGGCAAGGAAGTACATTTTGGTTTTTGTGTACTTTACCAATATATACTTTCAAGCCCCGTTTACCTCTAAAGAAACGAGCCTGGGAACAAGAGGGGCAACGTACGAGGTTAGTTAGGGATGTAGAAGATGGACTGGCACTTACTTCCATCATCACTTGTAGCGCTCGAGCCTTGTAACATTAAAAATATGATTACACTTAACTTACACTATAAAATATTTACAATATGAAGAAAAGAAAAACTGTGTGACATTTGTCAAATTTGCAAAAAAAAAGGAAACTGCATGGTGACAGGGTCGTTGCCCCGTCCGTCGCCTTGGTGCCGGTGTCGCGTCCCGTCAAGACTCCACCAAAGACAAGGGCAAACCAATATACAACTTCTTTAACTGGGATGCTGGCATCCTTTACACAGTATCTTATGTATTTCCGCTTTCAATGAAGTCTCATTGTGGTTTTTGCCATAAACAGTCGCTAATATTTGTTATATTACTGTTCATATATGATTTATTTATTATATGTATATTATTTATTTTATATTTGAAATAAATACGTAGTCCGATGTTGACAGTGACAAATATAATCAATTATAATATAGAATGGTAGGTTTTCCTAAAGCAAACACAAATTTATAAATTCCAGGCACATCGTGAGCCGGATATTGCAGAACCATAATACCTTTCCTTGTATTCGAAGAGTTGAAAAAGTAATAGATTATTATGTATTCGTCATCATAAAATTCCATCACAAAGTTCCTTTTCGGATAATTCATGTTTACGTCATCGATATTAAGAATGGCAATCATATTCATACACATACATACATAGCTGTCTATGAAATTCTAATAGCCACATAGAATATTAGAACTGCTATTTAAAGATGCCGCTTATATATTTTTTTAATACCTCACGATTTCTTTAATTGATAACAACTAGTTGACTGCACGGATCGTGTACCGGCAATCGGTCGCCTCACCGCTGCCTACGCACCGATTGTTATGGGTTCGAATCCGAATCTAAATTATATTTGGATCAAAAAAATAGAGCATACAATATGCATCTATTTTGTTTACACAATTTTTCTTTTCCTTTTGGACTTTGTTTTCGCAGCGACCCAATGCTTGCTTCCCTATGCAAAAGAAGTAATGAAAAATAAACTTGGTCGACAAGTTTATCAAGATCAATCAATTTTGTAAATATCTCTTTTTTTCGACTGTGTCGCGGGGGACTTTACAAACATTCAACAACGGACACAAAGAACACCCAGACTCGGAACAACCATTTGTGGATCACACAAATTTTTGTCTCGTGTCGGATTCGAACCTACAACACTCGGCGCAATTACAATGGCGAAGCGACCACTTTAACAACTACGCTAGATTACCTATAACAGATGTATTATAAGGAACACATCGTCTCTTATATGTATTCCTTGGCTCCATCATCTAACCATCATTGCAATATTTCATTCGATTCGCAATATCATAGCTGAACTCATAAGCTCTTAAAACGTAATTTAATTATAAGTCTATCATCACAACACAATAAACCACAAAGAGCTTCAGTGATATATAGTCGGCTCGTATGGTAACAATGATGGTGTGCGCTCACGACGGAATCTCACGAGCATCCTTGGTACAACTAACGATTGTCCCTTCTCCTATAGGTTACTGACCCTGACTGCAACTAACTAGACAATAACCTAGGTTTACCTATTTTATTTTCAATAACTACATTAAAAATACCGGTTGATCTTATGCTTTGGAGATTTCCAAGTACTTAGAACAGAATAAGTACAACACGACGTACTCACAGAGCTTCACGGGTTACAAAAATGTCTATGTAAAGATTATAAATATCCATTTGAAAATATATTTTGTTTTTTCTATACTACTAATGTGGTAAACAAGCATACGGCTCACCTGATGGTAAGTGATCACCGTAGCCTATGGACGCCTGCAACACCAGAGGCATCACTTGCGACTCTGTAAAAACCATTTAACACCTTTTTTTAAGAACCCCGACTGTAGTCTTGTGGAAAAACCTTGGCAGGGACTTCAGAATTTCTATGTACTCTAAAGAAGAACATAATTTTATTACCGTAGCATAAAAAACATAGTCTCACGCCGATATCTCCGGTCGGGTAGGCAGAAGCGTATTACACCCACGTTTCCTAAGCTATTGTTTTAGTTCTCTCATACTAGTGAGGGACCTGTTAGGTGCCGGAAATATATCGCCCCCATAAAACAAATTCTCTATCAAATAAATATAAAACAATTCTCAGTAGTAGCACGGAATCTGTAACTATTTATAGACTCCGTTCCGTCTACTAATATTTTTACTGAAAAATCCAATAACACTTTGCACAAACCGAGAATCGAAACCAAATCCTCGTACACAACAGCCGCACTGGCTACAACTGCGCACCGATGCACGTAATACACAAGGTTTGATAGCCAATATCATAACCATAGTAACCGAAGACTATAGCCAATTATAGCTGTATACCAAATTCGGTTGTGCAAATCCGCTTAAAGTGAAAGTTTTCAACAAAGCAGTCATAAGTCGCTCGTATAATTTACGAATAGTCGTATCAAAAATAAAAATAAAATGCTTAATATTCATGTATAAATGTTTAATAGGTTACTAGGTTTTGCCCTTAGCCTCGCACGTGTTAATAAAGATTTTATGAATAAATAATATTCCTTGGCAACAGTACCTAATTTATTCTGGATGAAAGATTGTCTATGGCTTTTTCTGTAAAAGGCCTACATATTATATATGCGAAATTGTTTGATGATCGGTCGATTTAACAAACATACAAACCCAAAGTGTAAACTTAAATATAAATAGTTTTAATTAAATTAAATAGCTTAAATAGTAGTAAAGTTCAATATTTAAAAATTATGTAATAAAAGCGTTTTAAAGTAAAATAAACAACGCCACAAAATTCGTATAAAGTGATTAAGTTCAATACAAAACACATTTTTGAATTTCTAATATTTAAAAAATTGTAATAGGATAAGGATTTTGTTTAGAAAACAAACTAAACCATTTTTCGCTATTCTTTAATTATAATTATTATAAGATAAAACAGCTTTCTACCCGTACCTGCGAATCTGCGAATCTAGAATGCGAACAACCAATAGTTATACATTTTGTTTATAGCATCACGGGTCAGAAGTTTATAAACTTGTGAACGTCATAACGGAAGCTGTCGAAACACGCAATGTGCACTTGGCCGCAATTTGATAGAACTAACGCTATATCAAGATCAAGTTGAAGTCAAACGACATAGAGCCGACAGTGCACCAGTCGCATAAATAACTTAAATATTCCGTGAGCATCATCACGTAGCCTCAAATGATTCACACATACATAGCAACGTCAATACTCTGTTCGATTATTACGAGTATATGCTTCGCCGCTTAATGTATGTATTTAAATATTATGTTATATCTAGCGTTTAACGCAATATCTTCAAGATGAATAGCATTGATGTTGGATTATATTGTTGTACGAAGCAAAGGTTTAAATCATAGATCCCCTAAACTACGTGTTAATATGGTCACATGTTTGGACGTTGCTTTGTCATCTGCCAACACATTACCTGAAATATAAATATAATATAATCATTCATATATCAATCATATCAATCATCATCTTTTTGTAATTGTATATATCGTCCGTTATCTAATATGTGAGCTCACTCTCCTTAATACGGACACTCTTTTTGATACAAAGCAAATTCTAACTAAGGCTTCTAAATAGAACTATTTGTACTATAAATATGGACTGAAATATACTGGCCGGTTATAATTATTATTATAATAATATGGCTGTTATAGACATATTATAAAATACACGTCGATATTATGTTGGAATGGCCTATGCATTCAAATAATAATATATATTTTTTTAATAATATTCTACCACATACACACAACACTATCTAGCCCAAACTAAGCAGAGCTTGTACTATGGATACTAGACAATGGATAAACATACATATATACTTTTTTTTTTTGTAAATACATACATATTATACATAGAAACACCCAGACCAAGACAAACATCCATGTTCATGCACACAAATATTTGTCTTGTGCGGGAATCGAACCCGCGACCTCAGCCGTGGCAGTCGGTTACACTAACCACTACGCCATCGAGGCCGACAATGGCCGAAATGTTTTAAAGCTGGTCGGGCTTTAGTTAAAACATTGCAGTCACATATTGCAGTAACGGTAATTCCCGTTTAGAAATCCCCTTAAATTAATATTGTAGTTTTATTGTACAGTAGAAGTTAGATTATTCTAACACCTTCTAAAACATGTAGTCATCGGGCTATTGACGTTAAATCCTTGAGAAAAGCCCGTTACACAAATTGTAAAGAATGAGTCAGTTTAAATTATAATATTTCATGATGTCATGCTGAATTTATTTCGTAATAATATCATAAATATTTTAGCCTAGATATTGGCATAGTGTCTGTATTGAAATTAAACTACTATATACGGATTTTATCGGGTTGTTCATTTAACACTTTATTACATAATTTAGAAACTGTTACACTACTATACTATTATTAATTTACTACCTTTACAAGATGCAGAGGTCTATAAAATAGATTGTGACTGCGGACTCACATACATTGGTCAAACTAAGAGAAACGTAGGCACACGCATAAAAGAACACATAGCTGATGTAAAACACCAACGCTCGTTGAAGTCTGCTGTGTTTGAACATGTGCAACAGGGGACCAACCACTACCTGAGATTTGACAAACCACAGATTCTCGCTAAAGAACGCCGATTCCTACCAAGGATGCTTCGCGAGGCTATTGAAATCAAAAAACATCCTAATTTCAATAGAGAAGATTGGTTGGAATGTACTGCCAGCTTGGGATCTAGTAATTCAAATAGTCAAACCCAAGAAGAAGCAAACCACAGCTAGACTTTATGATACTTTAAGCGCATTCCGCGTAAATAGAAACACCAATGATTAAATTATGTTCGGGTACTTTGAAATAACTACACTGAAACATTGAGACCATCTTAGTCTCCCCGTGACCATGGCTGCAGAAAAGCAACCGAAACGTCGGAGAAAGTGTAAACTTAAATATAAATAATTTTAATAATTTAATTAGCTTAATATTAGTAAAGATTAATTGTAGTATAGAAGTGTAACAGTTTTTTAATTATGTAATAAGGTGTTAAATAAACAACGCTATAAAATCCGTATATAGTAGTTTAATTTCAATAAATAACATTCGCGTAAACAGAAGAAAATATAGTGTCTGTATATATAAATATACAATCACTCATTAAGAAAACAAATTCAGGTTAATTATAAAAATATTAAGAAAGGAGGATATGTCCATCTTCTGTTTAACCGGCGCCAAAATCGAGAATTTTCTATATTTATAAAATTTTGACCAATATAATTGTTTGTATTTTTACTTGCATGTTCAGGATACATACATAGATACATGGATTCACGCCTGTTTCTCAGAGTGGTAGGCAGAGACTACGGATTTCCATTTGCTACGATTCTGACACACTTCTCTGGTTTCATTCACTTTCATAACATTCCTCATACACGCTCGCCGGTTTAAGGTGCTCTTAACCTGGCCGTTATCCAGAACGTCCCAGATCTGATCAAGAAACGTTCGCCTAGGTCTTCCCCTTGCGACTGTTCCATTCACACTAGCCTTATAAACTTTCTTAGTCAGTCTGTTCTCGTCCATTCTTTCTACATGCCCAAACCAACTTAACATACCCTTTTCTATTCTCGTCACTATATCCACTTTTATGCCGCATCTCTCTCTAATCACACTATTTCTTATTCTATCTTTCAGAGTCACACCACATATATTTCTCAGCGCTCTCATTTCTACAGCATTTATTCTGCTCTCATGCTTCTTTTGCCATACCCAACTTCCACTTCCATGCATAAGTGTAGGCACTAATAGTCCTCTATGAACAGCCAGTGCCTTTTCGGATACATTTCGACTGTTCATAAAAGCGCGTAGAGCGCCATTCACTTTATTGCCAGCAATCGTTCTCCTTTCAATATCTCCCTCATGTGTACCATCCCTTGTAAACAAAGTACCCAAATATACAAACTCTTTCACTTGCTCCATTTGTTCTCCATCAAACATAATATTACACATCGTCATGCACTCCTCCTTTTCAAATACCATTACTTTCATCTTGTTTACATTCATTTTCATTCCTTTACTCTCAAAAGCACCATGCATAATAGTTACCATCGCCTGCAACTCTACCGCCGATGACGCAAGTATTACTTGGTCGTCGGCATAAAGAAGACATTTGACAAGTAACTCATTCATTAGTTCATGTTCAGGATATTGAATGGAAATAGGTTTTAAAGACAATTAATGGCACTTCTCACAAGTAAACTAGCAAATAAGCTGCATAATATATTTTGTTAATACCTCCTAGGTATCAAGTAGTCCTGAACGGTTCTTCATCTTATTCAGGTATATTTTCGCTACTAAACTAACCAATCCATTACCTGTAGTAGTTGTAGTAGTAGTAGGGAGTGGTTAGCTGGACATCCAAACTACTGATCAAATTATGACCTTGGTTAAAGTGACGTCTTGCAAATTGTATAGCAACATAAAATAAACCACCTTGAAAAATTAATTACAAATTAATTTAATTTCATAATATTATTAGTAACCGCACATTCTAATCTGAACAATTTGTATTAGCATTTAGCGTCGCTCGCTCGGGAACAGTATTTCTTTTTTGTTGAAAGTCCTTTTACGTACCCCTGACAAAGTATATGCGAAATTTCATGATGATTGGTCGAATAGTTATGGCGTGAAAGCGTAACAAACGGACATACTCACGTTAGCTATTATTATATTACATGAAACAAAGAAGACATATTAACTGAAATCTGAATGTATTACTTTATTTCTACTAAGCATACACTAATTATGTCCTAATGATGTATATAAATGTGTCTTTAAGACGAGATGTGTAAATATTAATCATATATTCATATTGCATGGTTTTACCGGACTTTGTAAGATAGCAAACTAAACTGACCTAAAGCGATAAACATGGACATCAGAAACCTTCGGCTAGACTCATAATGTTTCATTTAAAATCAGTTTGCAATGTGGTTGGCGAATGAAATAATATATGTAAATATTATAGTTATATTAAAATTTTAAAAGGCGTTATATTATGTAGATCGGCTGTCGCCGTATCCTAACATATACGGTTTGAGTATGAATATTGAATATAATAATGCGTATGAAAACCGACAAATTCCACTTAACTTGGAAATGGTTATGGGACGTAACATTCGTCCCATGATCATTTCGAAGTATAGTGAAGAATTAAAAAAATACTTTTGTTTTCAGTCAGTGTTACGTTGGGACGAACTACTGAACGAGCCTGAAAATCCGGGTATAAGCAGTTAATAATATTAATTGGACATTATATACCATTTTCCATTTTATTATTTTCGTAATGGATTCTGAACAGAAAGCCAACCCATGTTATAAACTCAAATTGAGATCTGTACCGGTATTATCTGTTATAGCTTTTCAGAAACATGGCACAATAATTACTGCAGAGGGGTGCTCTGTCAACTGTCGAAAAGAAAGAGTTTTGATGGACAATCTACGTACCAAATAATTGAATAATAATACTTATTGTTCTAAACCACTCCTTCACACCAATGCTCGGTCCCATACCGCACAACGGACCATCTTAAATTACAGGTACTACTTTCTAAAAGTGGCAGTACCTTGCTAACACTCTACGTGACAAAAAAAATGGCTGTAAAACATAATCTAATATTTGATATACATATGTTAAGCATAATAATACAGTTTAGTTTACGTTACGTTTCATTCCTGAACTACGCGACCGATCATTATAAAATTTGTCTAGTTACAGAAAAGAAGATAGGGTACCTCTCATTCAGAAATAATTTTAAAATATCTTAGAAAAATATCTTAGAAAGCACCCACGCTTTTCTACATTAAAATTATTAAATTATTTTCTATTTTTTAGTTTGGTTTTTTAATAAAGCGTGTTTTTAGTTTTATTAAACAATTATTTATTTTATATTTTATTCTTAATCATTGTATTGTCATCGGTCCTCGATAAGTGTGCAAATTTTCAAACCAATCCGTCGGTTTAAAAGGGGTGAAAATCACGTTCAAAGATTCCGTTACATAGATACATATAAACTAAGCTATTAAAGCGTGTTAAAAAAGTACTGTTCCTAACAGAAATATAAAATTTATTGACAATATACAACATAACGCCAGCGAAGCCGTGGGCAAAATCTGATATTTAATAAAATACCTAAGTTCTATTTTCGAAATAGATAATTTACATAAAATTATATTTCGAACAATTCTCATGTGGAATGTAGCCCAGTGTCCAAATGAGTCAATACAGATTTGTTATATTACATAATAGAAATACCCAAAAATATAAGAACTGTTAACGAATTCTCATTTTTAGAATTCTTTGTGTCTATTATTACTCGTATGTGGAATTTTGCTTTTTACATAATTGTATACCGTAAATATAATGGGTTATGCAACTATGTCAAAAATTAATACAGCCTATCTGGACCCGTACAGGAATAATAATAGTTTGAATGTTAATTCAGTACACTATTATTTATATTTCAGCTTTTAATTTTAGGCTAATGTCTATTAATTGACTAGACAATATCCGACTCCATCATAGCATAAGCTCAATAATACTGTACTAGTATTATTACCAGCTATATATACATTTGCCGCAGTTTTAATTTACATATGTGATAGTTAGTAGTGGGTGAATATCTACGATAATAACGTCAACATCAGAACTGTGTATGCTCAAATGCTTAAGCAGAAGCATATATTATTAAGCCCATATATTATCATAATTGAATTATATGTAAGCACAGATTTTAGCTATTCTTTTTGATCTCCTGAATATGAGTGCTAGAATGTGGGTGTAATACCGCAATGGGTGTCGGTCAAAGATTTAAATCATAGACGCTATTAAGTCTAGTATTCTAAGACTTGGCAAATTAACATTATCAGCATAATATATCTATTTTCAAAACTGTTATAAGCTTTGTCAAATATCGCAACACCACATTACGAATGCCATACAAGGAAATGAAATAATCATAAGAAGAAACTTGGGTCGCGTCTGTTATTATTTCGATATCACACCTTATACAATAACAATATGTATCCTTAGTACAATCACAGTCAATCTAATGCTCAATCGTGGCGAATTGTTGAAATATGACGTACGGTAACAATTACTAATCAAGCGATTTGCCGGTGCTTTCCTCATCTTAATCCTCGACCTCCTACCGACAAGACTGCTTTAGTACGATCTGTAGCAGTTTTTATGCCTTATCTTTAGCTAGACTTTGGTATAACAATGTTTATGACAACAACTAAATCTCTAATCAACCAGGAAGAATGTAAATACCTATAAACATAATATTCAGTGATTTCTGTGCAACATAGCATATTCATAGATGCCTACAATTACAACTAAACAACTTCAAACGATTCTCCGTTACAGAACCGCTTTAAAACAATCAACTGTTTCGACATGCAAGTACTAAAATCGTTGTGAAACAACCATCTGAATAAATCCTAGCTCAAAATGAAACCAATCAGAAATCACGACGCACGAACTATGTGTTATATAGGCTCTCGAAGTTCTAAATTAATACCATACTATTACACAACTCACTTTATTATTTTGTATGTACATCGATAAATTATGACTGTAGTAGCTTTAAGCACATTAAAATCGTTTTGGTCTAAACACCATCATTAAAGCAATCTGAAACGTCGTGGTTATTATCTGCAGTTTATATCATATACCTGTGTTCTAATCATCGTTTTATTGGCCATAAAATGGACTTTATAAGGAGTATTCTTATGAAGCAGTACACCTGTAATATAAGTTTCGAAATATGAAATTATATGTATGGGTTACTGCGTCACATAGTGCATATAAAAAAAAAGCTTAATAAAACGCATTTTAAATTGCATCTGCATGTGACTAGTCGTAAAAACTCCTAATTAGTTAAACACACGTATATCGGCTCGTTGCCTCCAGTATCACGTGAGAATGATGAAAATAAACAATGCATATATTTCTCAACACTACCCTCGTCCTTGTCGGCTGTGGACACTAAATGACCTCTTCACATTGAGCTAACGAATATACATGGCGCTTATAAAAAGATAAGAATAATTACATGAATATTAATACTGCAATCAAGCCGTTTGAATTAAATTTTAATTTTTTATTTATTAGTACTTATAAATAGGATTTTCCGAATTATTGAGATTTACGTAGAACAATAAACTTACAATTTATTCGAGTTATGCATATTTGTATGCAGATATTTAATACTAAACAAAGACTTTTGATTTTATTATAAACTAAAATATTCAGATATCGGCGCTCCCCATCTTAACTAGCTTCTATAGAAAAATAAGAATACTAATTAATGTTGATTTTAGGATACCTACCGTTTGCAATAAAGTCAACAAGCTACGCTAGCTGCTATTATGTTATTTTTCAAATATTAACAATGGCAAGTAGGTAAGTTTATGCCAACATATTTCAACTGACTGCAGATTGCTTGCCATCTTCTACCAGCAATATTTATAAGAGTCGTTACTAACAACTTTGTGTGCTCTATAGACCACGAAACTGGTGTGCCTTTTTATACCTTATGCTACTACTGCGACTACTATTTTACATCTGACTATTGACCGCTTAAGATTTCTCTAACTGTTCAAAAACCAACTAAAATCTTTAGCTTTCCTCGAAACAACAGAAATTTAAAGATTTTCTATAAATTATTCGTTACTTCGTATATTGTAAGCCTTTTGTTGACCTAATCTATATCTGGACAAAAGCATCGCTGACGTCCTAAATCTATTCTAATATTATAAACTTGAAGAGTTTGTTTGTTTGCTTTAACGTGCTGATCTCCGGAACTATGGGTTCGAATTGAAAAATTCTTTTAGTATTGGACAGCCTATTTATCAAGGAAGGCTATAGGCTATATAACATTACGCTAAGACTAATTGGAGTGGAGCAGCAATAAAAAATGTTACAAAATCGGGGTAAATTCTCTTATCTTATATAAAGCAGATGAAACTTCATCTGCTTCATATAAGATAAGAGAATTTCTGACCCACGCAACTGCGTGGGTCAGCTAGTCTTCTAAAAAGCAGACAGTGCCAAATTAGAGATATTAATAAAATATATATTACCTAACTAGGTTTTGCCTGCGACTTGCCTAAATTATTTTATTCTGTCCCTCAGAAACAGTACTTTTTCGTAGATAACGGTACCCCATGAATTTTTCTGTACACTTTACGACGTATTTGCGAAATTTCATAATCATCGGACGAATAAATAAGGCGTGAAAGCATAGCAAAAAAAATTACATTCGCCTTCATAATAATAAATAGAATATCATCATACATTTACATACAAAATTAAGTAACAAATAATTATGCTACAAAAACAAAACGGTAAGTTTGTCTCTTTGTGTCACAAGTGGACAGGAAAGCTTGACGAATCGTACTTGTTTGTAAATACGTATGTAAGGTACTTATATCTACACATAAGATCGTGTAGTGTATGTTTGTACACGTAGGGGCTCTGTACGTCACTCTATCACGTGCCATAAAAGTGAAATTTCGTCAATATTGGTTTAAACCAAATATGTTTACGTTGACTCGCTATTATCTTGGAGGAATTTAGCTAAAACACGTTAAGCTAGATCCTTGCCGGATTTCACTTGAATATGCAAGAAATATAAAGTGATTTTTATCGCACAGAGTATTCTAATGAATCAAAACCGAATTACCTTCTCAAAATTGTGCATGTGTATTACATTACACACCCAAAAACAGGTTTCTATATACGACTGTAACTGCATATTGTTTAATTAAATTATCTATCATGTTTTATCAAGTAGGTCACCGATAATTGTAAATCAACAAGTGCAAAGCTAAATTTAGTAAATTTTAAATCTAATGTGCACTTAATTTGAAATATTTGATTTAGATGATACGCCGGTCAGAAGCAATTTCGTTTATCAACTATACACTTTTATAAATACACCCACACACGGCCGTATATTATTCAGATAATCCTTTGGCTCCATTTTTATTAAAATATAGATAGTGTTATGTAGGTATTACCTCCTGGCTAAGGATAATTTCACATTATAAACTTGACCCGCAACTGGGCAAGTAAATCATAGTTATGACAAGTATAACGATTATTTTCTCATGGCTCACTACATCAGTTAGCCTTACCCCATAGGTGGCCTAGTCATAACATTCAGTATAGACATAGTAAACTTAAACCTAAAAATTGTGTTGTTACATAACGCACATTATATTGCATTGATTAGGTAAAAGATTTCACCAGGAAACTGGTCTAGGGTACAAATAAACAGAATCTCTAGTTGTTCACCAACTTGAAGCTAAAATAAGCATCTGATGTCATCGGACGGGTTTGGAAGCTCCAGCAACTTTCACTCATGGAGTGGACACTTGATAATTGCGTAACAGGGTCCGTTACATAAAATGATTATTGTCACACAATTATTGTGTGATGTATCCGACCCACTTAGCCCAAATTCCAGCGGTCGAATTTGCGCTGAGCTACATATTGTCTTGCCACTTTCGCTCGTAAAAGGATATGCCATTCCGAAATCTCTACTGATATTGCAAAGCTAAAGAGTTTGTTCATTTAATCGCGCTAATCTTAAAATCTATCAGCTTGATTTGCAAATTATTTTTGTTTTAAATAACCCGTTTATTGAGGAAGGTTAAATAAGTTAAATGAAGGCTATATTACACTACGATCCAAAGGAGCTGATCAGGTATGTATAATTCTAATTTAAAATGGGTAATACCGCCGAGTACCATAAATTAGTTTCATAGTAAAATCTTCTTAAAATGAGCGAAACTAAATTGACATTAACGTAAATTATATTATGTCGTCAGCCATTGAATCTGCCATGTTGCCAAACTCGATAGTCGCCGCGCCAGTAACCATAGTATTCAACTATTGTTGCCATGGTTACTGTATAACATGTCTCAAAATATAACAGCTGATTCGCATGTGAGTTTGATAGTGAGACTTAGCAGAATTGCTCGACTAAAATATTTTTCATATTCGGGGTAGAGCTAATTACACGTACTTGAATATTATAGTCAATTGCTATATTGGATAATATTGACGAAGCGTTAGAATAGGCCTTCATTTTATAATAATAGTAATTAGATAGCACCAGTAAAACAAATTCAAATTATGTATAACAACTACAACTGCTCTTATTACTTAGCATTCAATGCTATAGAAAGGAGCGTTCACGTTTAGAAGTACTTAAGCCACGAAAGTCATATCCATAATAATTATGACCTTGTATATAAAAATTGTTCTTATGGATACTGAAAATAATTCTTAATAATATATAAATTTAAAATTTAAAAAACCCCCGACACAATATTCATTTGATACCCATATTGAACAATTTTAATTTGTGGAAATATGTAATTTTCTGGTGGCGGCCATCTTGGATTTGAAATTTATCATAGTGTAGTATTCTACTAGTTAAGCCCTTTCATTTGATACCCATATTGAGGGAGTTGTGAAAAAGTAATGTGAGCCGCCATTTTATGGTGGCGGCTATCTTGGACCGATTTTTATCAAACGTAGCTAAGAACACTCCCGATTAATTCACCTTCCAAACAAAAAAAACAAAATTAAAATCGGTTCATCCGTTCGGGAGCTACGATGCCACAGACAGACACACACACACACACACACACACACACACACACACACACACACAGACACGTCAAACTTATAACACCCCGTCGTTTTTGCGTCGGGGGTTAAAAATAAAGGTGTAGCATAGGGCTCGCTTAATAATAAGCGTATATTAGCGGTTATCGTAACCTCTGTAATACCAGGGCTATTCATACTTAGTTCCTTTTGCTAGAGACCTTAGAGTAAAGAAACAAAAGTTGGTATTGAAATTAAAACTACTTTATACGGATTCTGTCACGTTGTTTATTTTAAAACACTTTTATTACATAATTTTGAACTATAACACTACTATTATTGAACTATACCACAATTTAAGCTATTTTAATTAATTAAAACTATATACATACATAAATTCAAGCCTGTTTCCCAGAAGGGCAGGCAGAGACTACGGATTTCCATTTGCTACGATCCTGACACACTTCTCTGGCTTCATTCACTTTCATAACATTCCTCATACACGTTTGCCGGTTTAAGGTGCTCTACTAATAAAACTATATATGTACATGTATTTAAGTTTACACTTATCCCCGACGTTTCGGTTGCTTTACAGCAGCCATGGTCACGGGGAGACCAAGATAGTTGTCTCAATGTTCTAGAGTGTAGTTATTTCAAATTCCACGAACATAATTTAATCATTTGTGTTCCTATTTACGCATAATGAGTTCAAAGTATCATGAAGTCTAACTGTGTTGTGCTTCTTCTTGCGTTTGACTATTTGAATTACTGGATCCCAATCTGGTAGTACATTCCAACCATCTTCTCTATTGAAATTAGGATGTTTATTGATTTAAATAGCCTCGCAAAGCATCCTTGGTAGGAATCGGTGTTCTTTAGCGAGTACCTGTGGTTTGTCAAATCGTAAGTAATGGTTGGTCCTCTATTGCACGTATTCTTACACAGCAGACATCAACGAGCGTCGGTGTTTAACACTTCTATTTAAGACTTAAATAAAGTAGTTTTAATTTCAATGTATAATATTCGCGTAAATGTAAGACAATATTATCTAAAAGTTAGGATGACAGGTGAGCAATGAGAGAACTAAGTATGTGATCATACTATATATACTATTTACTCACAACTAACATCATTTGTACTCCTGAGTACAGACGTCGCTGAAGTGCATGATATACTAATGAACCTAAAGTCTAGTTGCGCTTCTGGTTGGGATAATATTTCTACAAGTTTTCTTAAACTAGCTAAAGTTCAAATAATCCCAATTGTTGTTCATCCCGCTAACTTATATTTTGATAAAGGTAATAAAAGGTAAATAATTTCCTATGCCACTGTAGAAATCTATTATAACACCAGTATACAAAAATGGACCAAAAGATGAAATTAAATAATTATAGGCCAATTTCCGTGCGTAATTTCTCTAATATTTTTGATCTAGCTGGTAAGCTAGATAAAAATATTAGAGAAATTACTTAATAAACGATTCGTAAACTATTTGAATAAAAGTCATATAATTTCAGACACACAGTATGGATTTAGGTTAGGTAAATCGACTGAAGATGTAGTGATAGCTATAACTTCTTTTATTATTAAGCAACTTGATTAGGGTATAAAATGTCTCTCGGTGTTTCTAGACTTAAAAGAAACTCGAAAAAGGCGTTTTACACAGTATCTGTACCAAGTCTCGTACGCAACCTAGAATCTGTAGTGATTAGAAGTACAGCTCTACAGTTATTTGAAGATTATCTATCTGATCGAACACAAATGATTAAGATTAGTCAGTATATTAGCAGGTATTCTAATATCGCATACGGAGTCCCACAAGGGAGTGCTTTTGGGCCCACACTGTTTCTGATTTACATTAATAATAATAATAATAATAATTTTTATTTTCAGAATAACATTCCATAGTAGGTTAGTAACAGTTGAGCTTACATTTAGTGTTAGTAGTACCTACAGTACTAGTGTTAGTAGATCCAGCGTTCCAGGATCGGAGAGTCCCACCGGTCAATCAGCGTTTTCAGGATGATGTTGGGGCTGGCGCGTACCCGACGCGGTAAAGAGGTACATCGCTTGCGCATGATGGCAGAAAAACTATCGATGTTTGCATCCGCAAATATTCCAGACGCGCTGCAAAAACGCGGCAACCCCACCAGCACCCGAAACGCGTTGTTGTACTGGATGCGCAAGTCGCTGTATGCCTTCAACGTAAAGTTCACCCACAGGCTGCACGTGTAGAAGGATTGACAAAAAGCTTTAAAAAGCGTGACCTTTACTTGAGTAGTACAACGTGCAAACCTGCGTGCCAACATATTACAACGAACAGCCAACGACCTGCGCTCCCGTTCCACATCCACATTATCCTTCTGATCTTCTGAGACCCAGTGACCCAAATATTTAAACTTGGCAACTCTTACTAGTGGTGTTCCATACAAAGTAACTAATGGTACTCTGGAATAGCATTTGCTGCCAGCCTTAAAGACCATGAGCTCGCTCTTGAGTGCATTATATTTGAGCCCATGTGCCTCAGCGTAGGACTCACACTCACATAAACCGAGCAACCTCCTCAAAGCTCTAATCGAAGGGCTCAGCAGCACCATATCGTCAGCATAACTTATATTATTGATGCACCTACCATAGATGTGACATCCGATTCCAGTGCTGCTGAGCCTGTCGATTAGATTGTTAATATACAAATTGAAGAGCGCTGGAGAAGTCAAAAATTAATAATCTATGTCAGAATTTATGTTACATTAATAAAACTAGAATCAGGTGGTGCACAATTTTTTTCTATGCAGATGATACTGCTATTGTTTTTACCGGTGATAACTGGACAGCTGTTCAAAAAACACAGAGTTAGGAATGTCAAAAGTAAGCCTTTGGTTAAGAAATAATTTGTTAACACTTAATACCGAAAAGACAAACTATATGTCTTTTTTATTTAGCAAAATGTCAATCCGATAATAACTTTAGCGTGAAAATTCATCAATGTAATAATGTTCATCCTTTTAATTGTGCATGTCCGATAATTAAACATGTTGATAAAACTAAATATTTAAGTGTTATATTAGATCATCGATTATCTTGGCATTATCACATTGAATTAGTAAGTAAACGAACTAGAAAATTATTATGGATTTTAAACAATTAAGGCATGTAGCTGCAAATTGTCTACTCAAACAAATATAGATTGCTCTTGCTCAGTCTATTTTAACTTATTGTGTTCCTATATGGGGTGGTGCCACAAAAATAAAATTTTATATATTGAAAGGTCTCAGCGTGCTCTTGAAGATCATGTTTTTCAAACTATATCGATACAGTACAGATGCTCTGTACAAATTATGCGACCTTGTAACAGTAAGAAAACTATATGTTTGAATGCTTTATTAAAAATGCACAAATCTATAGTATTTGACCAAAATGTATTAACAAATACAAAATATGCTACTGTGATGATAAATAGAGTGAAAACTTAATTTGCTAGACACCAATTTGTCACCCAGGCTTCCTTTTTTTATAATGTAGTCAATAAAATGTTTGCTATTTACAGAAAACCGTTTTATGAATACAAAAATACCCTTAATTTTTGGTTAAAGGAACTCACCTCAACAAAAACGGAAGCACTTCTTCAACCTTTAAAATAGGCAGTAGTATATGAGTAAGATTACATTCTCACACAGACCCACATACACACAACAGCCACAAACACACACGCACACACATACATACGCGCATAAACACACACATTCGCATATCACACACACTCGCATATCACACACAAACACACACATACATTAACATACTTTTATGTTAATTATTTTTAATATTCTCGTTTTCTTTATATTTTCCCTTTTTAAATACTATTTTTTGATATTGTTATTAAAACATTAAGATTGTTATTTTTACTTAGTGACAGGCTATGTCTAAATTTCTAAAGATATCGAAGAGTGGGGTCTTCTGACACAAGTATTCATATAGGTAATTAAAAGAAGGCCTCTACAACATTTGTGTTTTAACCTATTGATAAAGAAATAAAGTATTTTATTATTATTTTATTATTATAACATAAGGTACGCTTATTTACCTAACAAGCACAGTAACAATGTTACACATCATAACTGGGTTTTCTATAACAGGAAAGGGTAGTCTCTGAAATGAGGCAGTTTATTCCTATGGTCAACGAATAATTTGCATCAGTTATATGTTCCGCACGATTTTGAAGCAATATAAAAATTTGCTGACCATAATCCAAGACTAACGTTTAAACATTTATTTACATAGACCAAAAGGAATCACATCCGGAATCATAATACTTTGCTAGAATATGTGTGTATGAACGTGAAAATTTATAAAGAGATGTATTTGGATCAGTAATAAAAGATATATTTTTGTTTTCTTTTGTACTTTTGTAATCGTATGTCACGTGCACTTTATGATTCTTACACATAACTACATCTCTCTATTACATACTGCATAGCTAGTAAGCTAGTTCTCTATGTACCCATGTTGTTCATACCAACATTGCACTTGTTGTTCCGGCCTTTGCTCTCAAACAAAGAGTGCAATATTTGCAAGTGATCATAGTTATTACCTGTCTAAGATGTAAATCTTAGATGTAAACTGCCATGTGTGAACATGGCTAGTATAAAATACCCTAAAGTGATAATTAGTTGTGTAAACCTTTTGTTAATAGCTTCCTTACAAATAACTTAGAATAAGTTAGTTATAATATGTCCTCTAAACATAAGAAATGTGTTGTTTATATTCTTCAAGTACTAGCTAAACCCGGACAGAATTCGCTGTGCTTAATCAGATATTTTGAATTACCTGTTCCCGTTGGAACTTCAGGATAAAAATATGTTAAATCTCTCTTACAACGCAACGTTGTGTAAAAATTTCAAGGTAATTCCATCGAGTACTTTTCGAATTTACTTAGGGAAAATTATTTATGAGTATATAAAAAAAATACAATTTTAACCGTTTTATATATGTTATTACCTTTCTTGTTTAGATTGTTGCTAAAATAAGCCAAACGTTTAGGCTGTTCTTATTTTGTACAAAATAATATATCTGATATATCACTGAAGAGTTAAACAGAGGTGTATAACCATATTTCGCTACGTTTTCAAGCTCACGTGATGTTGGTGAACCTTTGACCAACTTCCAAACTTCCTACTTCTAGTGAGAATATTCTACCCCAAATAGGTACACTATTCCCGACTTAAAAATTGAATCCGAAATCGCACGATCAGCCTTATAATTAGTCACAAACTACATCAGAATAGTACCGTACATGCTCCCGTGACATAACTCATTGTCGAGCCCATACTTTAAGCATTAATTGTTTGACTGAATCATTGTGCGAGTGACCAACTTGCAACCCTGAACATATTGGTAGTCACGAGGTCACTACTATGCTCTTTGATTAGTCGTTCACAGTTGTATCACAGAACAAAGGAAACACATGCCTGTTCTATGCATAACTCACAAAGAACAGGTGGCCTACTAAAACCTAGTGATAAGTAATAATATTTAGAATCTTGTGTGTATGATTGCAGCTCAGCGCCGCAAGCGGTAAATTTTGCTTGTGATATAATAATTCTGAGCTAGATTTCCTTACAAAATATTACTAAAGTAGATCAAATTTATTTATACGCTCCCAAAAAGTATATACTGTTAATGAATAGTACCTATTTTAGAAACTAAATTTCTCAATAGTGTATTAATTGTTTTTTTAACTACTATAATAATTAATACTTATTGACCTACGACATATTTCGAAATTGTTTTGTATTAATTCTAAAAAATGGACGGAATATTTCTTAGTACAGATCAGTATCGTACCTACGTGGACTTATAGGTACAGCAGTATGTATGTAGTTACATACGTTTATCATATATGACTTTTCTTAAACCTACCCACATTCGCAAGAGTGAAAGTTGCGCGGTCACCACTTACAATCGAATAAATATTAACCCGTGTATTACATAATACCGATAAATATAATATACTCGTTTTACTCGGCACGTTAATGTTTATGGATAACATTTATTTTATGCATCATTTAAAACTATAATAACAAAATCTTTGTCTGTTAAGAATTGTGATAGATCAAGAAGAACGTACATTTTATATTTAGCTATTAAATACTGTTTAGAATTTCACCTCTTATTAATTTCTGTTTACATAAAATATTCTTTTGATTTTACTATAAAAGAAAACCATTAATTCAAAGAAATATAAATTTGAAAAGTTATTTGTGGATGTTAACACCTTGTCGCTTGTTACCAACATTAATTATGTTGTCTAATTCAGCATCGACATGCAATCTCACACCTGCATTAGGACAAAAATTATTTATTTGGCCCACGGCAAAAGGTAAATAAACAAATTGCGGCGCAAAAGTGGGACACCATAAACGTTCACCGTGTCAGTAGCGCATAAATCGTCGAGGGTACGCGAAAATTTAATTTTGTCATCGAATACGCAACCGCTTGGGAAGATAGCGTCATCGCTGAACGTAACCGCGGCGTTTGATAACTTAACTTTCTCTCTGGGCGCTCAAAGGCGGGCTGCTGTACAGCTGAGCGAGCCTCCAGCCTGCAGCCTCATTCCGTCTTTAACGTCGAGACAGCACGTTCGCGGCGAACGGTGCGCCTCGCAGGTCTCGCTACCCGCTCACACGTAATACGCGCTTCAATTTAATTTAAATATTGACATTCGACCGTTCGATAAAAATACTAAAAGTGGTTCCGTTCAAACAAGTCGTGCTCTTTGTTCCGTTTCAATTAAATGTTTTTTGAATAAACTTTTGTTCAGTTGTCTATTGTTACAGCATGGGAACTTGTAAAATGTAAGTTGGCTAGTTTTTACTTAGCATTGCTAATTTTGCCTTTACTTTAAGTTACTCAATATAGGAAACTTAAAACATTGTTCGATAGTTTACAGCCTTAATGTTTCATTCATAAAGGTTATCTTAATCGACAATCCCTTAATCATCATTAGCAATAAATATAAAGCTGTCAGTCGGTCGACTGACAACCTTATATTTATTTTAACTTTATATTTTTATTTTATATAGGTTTCTGCTTTACGGTTTCGCAAACTGAATATGAAGTGTCAAATTGACTGCTAAATTCCTCTCCTTCATAGAATGTAGGACAATGCCAATCGAGGCTACAAGTTCAACTCGCAACATTGTAAATGTAACTAACATTGTGAAAATAATATTTGGACACTAACATTATTTAAGCCCTACTTCGATAAGGTTACTGTTTCATTGGTAATTACCAATTAGTTTCAAAGGCATTTATCTTATAAATAGGTCAATGATATCATCTTAGCTTACTATAAAAGCCACAAACATTTTCGATTCATAACATCAGTTTTGATTCATAAAGTCAAAATTGTTTAATCAGTTTTCATCCATCTTATATTCGTCAGTAGTTAAACAACTGTTGAACTTTAAAGTTAATTTTATCTATGACCTTACGACCTACTACAGCAGCCAGCCTACGAATGAAGGTGGCAACAAACAAACATACCTACATATAGCTATAATATATTTTATCTATTAGTGAATCTATTACTTATTATAATATCATATTATGATTTTTCATTTAAGTTCTTGATGTGCTAAGCATGGTTTCTTCCACTTACAATTATATAACTCTATTTCCTGATGCATATGTTATTTAACGAAAGATTTTGAATAGCTCTATCGCTTATTTATGTTCCTCACACACGGCAAGTTACGTGTCGTTGAAGTAATATTTGAACTGATATTGTAAACACATTGTAAATAGTGAAAACAACCGTATTCAAGAGTATATATTATAAGATAATCGTTTTAGGATTTAACATGCATTCTGCATTCTTTCGAGCAGAATTTCTTCACCTTAATCTCTATATTTTCCTCACAAACAATCAACACAGTTAATTATACAGCATTGTAAAGTCTCGGTACTTACCTAAGCACGTAATGAAATAAAACAAGACTGGATAAATTAAGAAACACCAAGTTAAATAGTTAGTTTATCTTAATAAATGTTATATCGGCTATACCAATGGGCCTGTAAGTTCGTTACGCTAATGCACTAGAATCTGATGGTCTGTACCCTCATTTCTGAGATACTTCATCTTGCACCACAGTTACATATAAAGAGCGGATCGCGGACAAAAATTTGTGGTTACAATAGTGACAAGACTGACGAACTCTTCGGTTTAGTAATCGCTGATGATGATAATATTGTGTAATGACTATCTGTGCCGCACTCTTGCTTGTAACTAGCAGAAAAGAGGTTATATAGACAGGCAGAACAATGAACTATTATTTGTAATGTGTTAGAATATTTTGTAATAATGACTTAAATTCTTTGTGAAGTGATAAATGTACCGTTAACGTTGGAATGCGGGCTTATATACAAACATCCGCGATGAACGATAAAAGTGATTTAAAACCGAAAACTACGCAGGTCTAAATATAGAATGAGAATGTCAAGTTGATATTTTATTCATAATTATTTTACATCGCTTATTGTATCAGGTAAATGGCCTAACAAGGTCATACTGGAGCTTTACAAGTAATATAAGTAATTTATGACATTTAAACAAACATTAATCATAACATATTAAATATGATACTTACTAGTTAATTTATTACTTAGTTATTTTGTCGGTTAATTGGTATCCTTTCAATATGTCGTATATTCGTAATATGTCAAAATTCAGTTTCGTATGTGCTAAATGTACAAATAGATTCTTCAATTGACACCTTTAAAAGAATATTTAAATGCTAACAAATATGTCAATAATGGTATTTATGTCAAGGAAACAATATTAAGTTGTCATTATATTTACATTTATTTACTCTTACAATCATAATATTCATCATAATTTTATCAATAACGCTCTAGCTATGAGTACTTCTTTCGAAACGCCAATATAATAATTAAGGTTAAACCACACTATACGGGTAAGGCATCTGCAGTACAAAATGCGTTAAATGAACGATGACAGTGATTGAACTGTGGTTTACCACTATGATGGTAATGTGATTGAACCCTATTTTTTTTACTTAACAACCGATATTTATAAATAAAACGTATCACTTCTGTCGCTACTCTAGCACTAATATCGTATTAGCGTAGTAAAATCTGTTCAAAATAGAGTTCTGATCTAGTCTTTGTGTTATGCATATCACGAATAGTATTCAACTAAACTAAAATAAGCGTCAAATCTATACTATTATTAGAAAGCTGAAGCGTTTGTTTGTTTGTTTGGTTGAATTCGCTAATCTCAGGAACTACCGGTTCGAATTGAAAATTCGTGTAGTGTTGGATAGCCTATTTATTGAGGAAGGCTATTAGCTATCTAACATCACGTTACGACCAGTAGGAGAGGCGCATCAATGAAAATTGTTGCAAAAACGGCGCAAATTCTCTTATGTGACGCAGACGAAGTTGCGGGGATCATCTAGTGTTAACATAAATTGCATATCTGTTCACATTCGACGTTTATTAAACTAGATCGGAACCTTATTTTGAACAGTATTTATTACGAGAATGGTTCTTAGACCTAAGCTTTATAGCTTTATTTTATAGGGCATCAAATCAGATATGCAAAAGCTCATACGTAGCATTATAAAATTAATAAACACATAGATATGATAATGAACACGTGACTTCGTACACCTGAGATATAATATTGAGACTTTAGTGACATACCAGTCGTATATGTTATGTGCTCAATGCAGATGCCAGGATGACCTGTCTTCCTCATAGCGCTTGGTTACATAAGATATCTACCTAGAAACAACATAAACATGAATGACTGCTTGTCTGTCTGTAAGTAATTAATACAGTGTCCAATCTGTGATCAAGAATAAGTTATAAATACAGTGTTATAAGAAAGTACGAAAACCCGTAAGTTTTAAGTTTTAAAAGATACCGATTACTAGCTTTGATTAAAATGGCAAATAGAAATAATGACCGATGCCCAATATGTTAAATTTAATTTAATGTAATGGGAATCGGGAATATGTAATGTAAGAGATAAAGTTCTTACATTACATATATATTTTATTTTCAAGGAAAGATTATGTATGTCATTCCCAAAGATTTTTAAAGCTATTACTGCGTTTGTGTACAAGTTTCATCTACATCTATTTTTTTTTAATTTCACAGCATAACAGCAACCTTAAAATGCTATGATTTTTATAAACTCATGAAGATATTATAGATACATTTCATACCAGAAATTTAACATACTGTTATACTATTCTTAAAATAATAGCTTGCTTAAACAAACTCTTGAATATACTAATATAGTCAGATATAATTCATATATCAAGAAATCCTAAGCAATAAATAACATTGTAATATTGCGTTGCGTAAAACTTACATTCTACATAGAACCATGGATTCCACTAATTAGGTTATAACGATTGAAATAATGCATAAATTATAAATTAATTTCTTGTAACTTACTCAATATTCCATGTAAAATGCGCTCATCCTCAGCATAAACATAAATCTTTATATGATAAACATCACGAGGAAAATTCAAGTTTTACCTGTTATACTTGTTCCTAAGAACGCAATAATAATATTGCTTCTATTGTACTTCAGGAAAATATAGATAATCTGTTTGGATATTCCAACAAAATTCACGATTTCCATTTTGTTCTATAATTATTACTATTTTCCTTTATAATAATAATATCAGCGCTGTATATAAATTTTCCCACTGCTGGGCAGGGGCCTGTTCTATGTTTGAAAAGGGTTAGACTACCACGATGGCTCAGTACAGTTTGGCAGTCTTCATTCATCTTCAACAAAATTATGAAGGATTCTCAGAGATGCAGGTTGCCTCACGATATTTTCTTCACCGTTGAAGCAAACGATAAATAGCTAATTAAAACGCACATAACTTCAAAAAGTCAGAGTTGCGTGCCTTGGAATCAACCTCTATGTTCAGATATATACGTAGTTAACATTAGTTCCCATTGAAAATATAACGACATTACGTGTATGTCTATCTCTGTGACGTTTCTGATTGTCTAGAAGATTGCAGTTTACATGAATCATGAATCGATTAGTGCCACATGCAATGAATATCGACCCGTATAAAAGGGCAAACCGACCGCAGTTACCAAAATATTCTACGGGTTATTTTGCGGTCGTAATCGATCCGTGTAAGCATTATTCATTCGTATATATTTTAGTGAAAATCATAATACTTTTAAAGGCTTAATTATTATATTATTTAGAAAATCGCCATGCTCTAGAACTGTTATATTTTATTGCGCTTTACAATAAATCTTGTATTAGGTTCTCATTCATTCTCACTAAGGCTAATGTAAGGCATCAATAGAGAAACAAGTAAAACTACTCCTAGTATACAGGGGCTTAACAAAAACTATAATGGCAAGCTCAGACTTATTATGACTAGGCAATAATATCTACTCATATAATACTTACTGTTTCATTATTACATCATTAGGTCATCCATACATCCATCTATTTACGTCATTTCACACCCCTCATTATTTGGCTCAACTAAACACAACTTCGGCATGTGATAACAAGGCAGATGTTGACGCAATATCGCCGTGACACAGGTAGAAATGCAGGTCGCAATTGAAACGAAAAGCACGCGCGCGCCGGCTCATCGAACGTCGTCACTACGCACGATTGCGTAAGCGCCGCCGGATTACACGCAGGCATGACTTCAATCTAAGCGACACATTATTATCCAGGAGACCATTTTAGAATCCAGTGAAAGTTACACATGATTTATGTCATTTAAACATTTATGTCAAGCTAATATTTGACATTAAAGTACATATATCTTTATTTTATAAGCAAAATAACTAAGTTTCAACCTAATTAAGAGTACTAACGAAAAACATTGTATATGATATTAAATAATTTTTGTTGGTAGTAGTATTAAGTGTAATAAATCCTTTTATATACCCTAATACGTATAACAGAGACGTATTTTTAATATCCCAGTAAGTACTGCCTGAAGCGTATTGACTAGGCAGAATAAGAAGTGTTATTTTATTTAATTGCGTCGAACATGTAAAGTTTTTAACATTACGAGTAGATGACAATAGGCTTGTCTCATTTTATGTTGGACCTAAAATCATAGCAGGTGAAATATGGGTGTACTAGATCTCTGCGTGCCGCTTCGGGAATACAGGCAGGCGACTATGTTTGTATGTTTTTATAAATAACATAAATCATAGTATATACCATATCGACAACTTGACGTGAATAAGATAAAATTTAAGAGATAATATTATTATCTAAATTTTAATGTAACATTTACGGCAACTAAAAATTGAATCATTATTTGATTTGCTTGCCTAAGATACGTTGTATTACAACCGGTCAAGCCATAACCAGGATAGCTCTACAAGTTTAATAATTACGAATTTTATGGATTATTTTGATATTTAAAAAAAACCTTATAGTCGATTGTCTTGAATTGTACAAACCAAGTGCCGAAAGGTAAATAATCAGCTCCCATTACCACATTTATCTAAATAATAACATGAATTAAAACAATTTAGTAACAAACGTGCCATTGTTCATGCGACAGAGGTCAGCAAACGCGATGGTCCTGGGCATGCGTACGCGCAACTTTACGCAACTCAATGGGACCTCAGCCTTCGGCTTTCCGCTTGCGTAACACCCAGTTTTCGATTTCTTCCAGCCTCGGGCGGATTCGCTTTCATTCTTACGTGCTTTTGTTGACGCTTAAGCGATCGGAATATAATATTAACTCATTGTTCGGTTTTCAAATAAATATAGGTATACATATCCCACGATTTGTAGGTATTTTTTGTTTGAAAATAATTGGTTTTTCAAAAAGGATATAGTTGATAGTGACAGTAATCACAGGACAAGTATATATATAAGCTGTGTAAGGTACCTTTATTTAGATTAAACTTCAAAACGATGTGTATTGAAAAACAATATATTGTTTATATTATCAAATTTTTAAGTTGGTGTGCCAAGTGCTTAAAGTTGATAGGTGTTAATTTGCATAAATACAAAGTAATTATAATATTTTTGCAGAACCATAAAATGATTATGACTTATTCATAAGTCTAGCGTTTTCTATGGGCATTGCCTACATACATTGTGATATAGAGATAAAGTATGACTTTTGACTGTGAGCTGTGTTCAGACATAACTTGTATGCATAAGAATGAATATAATCTACACGTGCTTGTAATCTCTGGTCAAATCTCTCATTCATAAGTTGTTACGTAACATCCATTAGCCGAGATGTACGCTGTCAATCACAATACTTCACTATTAATAAAACCGTACACACGAGTTCGCGGAAGAACATCTATGTACATGACCGAGCCGGAACTTCGATGATTCTCAGTAATGTAAAGGCATACATCATTAACGGAGAGCGTTTGATGATACCTTTACCTTTTACGATTACAAATGGATCCGTGTGAAGAAACAGACTGTAAATGCCACGATTTTATATAGACATTAATTTATAACGACATATTAGATAATTACCATAAAAGTACGCGGTATTTACTGAAGATGTCGGAATAAATGGTCGCATAACATTTTGTATTATAATGCTTATACTGTCTGCTGAGGCAAATCACATGTAATTAATTCGTTTCGTAACATACCTTATGCGTATTTATAGTTGACATGAACTTAGTTCTGCCGCTACATTATTAACTTAATAGACAAATGCTTGTTGTAAGCTTTCTCTTTGGGCAGGTTAGCTTATGTCATTTTGCAATATAGTTAGGCATAATTGGTAGTATCCTTTCATTTAATTAGCATCCACACCTTGTTAACTCAATAAATCAAACAATACTTTGCATTTGGTGTTTTATAAGCAGAAGCAAATGTTTGCTATTACTTATAAATAGACAACTAAAAGATCTTCAGTACTGGTTGCACGCAGTATTTACGCAAACAAACTCAGATTAAAATTTTAAAATGACCTAAATAATAGTACTCACTGCCTTTGATTTTAAGAATCTAGAATAGATCTTGAGATAATAAATGATAGTCGTTATTTTAGTAAAACATATACGTCTAGATTTCTGTCAGTATAGTACTGACAGAAATCTAGACATATATTTTTTACTTTTCGATAAAACTACGAAATGCCCTTCGTATTGTCTCATCCCTTTATATAAAAATAAATATGTTACAAAATAAATGTGTAACCTGGTTTATAAGGTGATTTGAGACGTTTGAAACGCAATTAAGCTTTCAACTGAAGTTGTATGACAAACCAGAAAACCACGACGTTATTCCTGTTCATGTTGCCAACGGTAACAAGTAATTATAAAAATATCAATTACATTCTGACATTGTCCTTTCTCTTAGACGGCGGGCAACGTGTAATAAATGCGTTCGAGTAATAAACTCGCAGGCGTAGTAGTAAGTAAGGCCGAATGACCGACTGTAGTAAGTGTTACGGTCGCTACAAACTGTTAGGTAAGAGACCTGCTCATCATTACGGCATAACAACAGGGTAATAATGAATTTTCTTCCTTCCTCACATATTGCACAATGTTACTGCACGCCGGTTTCTGACATAACAGTTTTAGTCTGAGATACTGATCTTGCGTGTAGGATTGACATTACTTATAACTAAAAATATATATAAGCATAGCACGAAAGATATGCTTTTCTTCTTATATAATTAACTCTTTATTTGATATTATATATGCGTCTATTTTAATCATAATTAAACTTATTTATAACACTCACATTCACGAACGCGTGTATGCACATGCACATTATCTATTAATTGAGTCAGTTGTACACATTTAACATAATTATCTAGTATTTATAGCACTAAATTGAAACGTCAAATATAATATACTAAATTACTCACCATATACGAGGAAAAGGGACCGTTATTTCTTAATACAGATTATTTAACAGAGCTGGAAGAACAGTGTACTCCGCCTATTAGATTGTAGATGAGTCTATAATACTCACCCTAAAATAACGACTTACTAATGTACCTACTACAATCATTCAACGATAAATAAAGCTACTTATTAATTGGATTACGTAAATACTGTTAAAATAAATCAGTCACATTGACACACGCAGGCCAATTTATGATTGTCAGTGTTGTTTGTTACGACGCGGACGTTTCCAGGTGCTAAACTCTCACGGTAGAAGCTACGACTTACCAAGTATTGGATGTTAGTTTTTCTGACTACGGCAAAGCTAAACAGTGGCAACATTTTGTATAAATGCAAGTTATTCGGTTTTCATAAACACGGCCTTGATTTATCTTAGAAAAAGCGTATTCCAGTGTATTCACGATATATGATGGTGTGATTGTATTCAAGTTATAGCGGGTAGGCAGGTTTATTTATCTAAATGAATAACAAAAATATTAGTTGCAGTATGCTTCCAAAAATAATAACACTTTTTCAGGAAGTCTTTCTTGCATTGAGAAGAGGCCTGTCGCCAGCAGTGGGACTGTTCAAAAACAGGGCTGATATAGGGGAAGCTCTATAGCATTTAGCTTCTGCGTGAAAAATACCCGTTGATTAACTGAAATAACATTGTATTTTATAAAAGTTAAAAGTACTGATATGATCTTACATAAAACATGTGAGTTTTTTTGCATTATTATATTATTACTGCGACTCTGCAAAAGATCATACGGAACTAACCCAAGGTTTATTGCTATAGAACTCTTCCTTCCGTCTTAATCTCATTGCAGTAACGTACCATATCAAAACCAATAATAAAATATGATTTCAGGTCATTCGAAAATATAATAATAATTCTTTATTACCCATCGATAACAGGCAGTATAATTAAAATATATATATTTAAATCGTGAGTCTTGCACGTGGGCGGAACTGTGAGACGCGGTTATACAAAATTATTGTGTTCATTATCTTACCATCTACTCAACGCTAGCTCCCACCGTACCCCAAGGTTATAAGTAAACTCCATGGTTTCACCTTCTTGTGTCTAACTGCTATCTTACAAGTATTACAAAACTGTAATTTGGTAATACAAAGAATTCTTACAACTTTCTAACGCATACGGCTAGTCAAAAAAAGTATTTTGTAACTCGTGATTTACGGCCTAACGGAACGCCCAAAATCATCTAATACGCATTGGTTCGACGATTCTGTAGTTAGAATCTGGTCTGCATCTTCATGCATTTTTCCTAAAAACTACAGAAATATTGCTTCCTACAATTTTTAGCATTGTTTAGTTTTAAGTTCAATTGTTTGTCTTTGTTTCCTAATTGCAAATATTTTTTATAAATTCAATTTTCTCCTTTGGAAATACGACACAATTAATTTAATCAGATTTACAATAAAATCGACACCTCTTAAACCATAAAACTAAATAATACAGTAGGTTTACCGCACTAATTTAACAGGTTTTTTATCATTTATATATGCAAAAATATTATATTTGCTAATTGTACCATCAATCAAACCCATGGTCTTCATTAACATTCCTAGTTATTTTTTATACAATTTTGTTTACAACTATTTGATAGACATGTGATTCGCAGATCTGTTTTATTAGACCGAAAAGAAAAATTGTCTTTATAAAAAATATAAGCGCCTGCATAAATTCCTACCTATAATATTTTAATTTATGGGTGATTGAGCAGGAAAATAAATAATTCAGCGTTTTGAGTGAAATATTGTTCCGTATCATCATTTTGATTAAACTTATTATGTATTGTAATAGCTTGAATGAAGGCTGACTAGGCAATTAGGCTAACACGTGATACATCGTTACAACATCATGGTTCATTACTCTATGAATTGTTCCATCGCCCTTTGTTTTTGTGTTGATTTATTTACAATTTCTTTAAAGTACACAATGTATATGTAGTTTCAAAACACTTTAAATACACAAATGATGATACCTAGACATCTTATTCAATCATATTTTATTAATATCACAGGACGTTCGTTTAATATTTCATCACGTCTAATAAAAATAAGGTCTCGCTAGATTGGGCAGTCGGTTGTACAAAATCTATCTTTTTAATTGACGAGACATGTAAAGACATGTAAAGACATGTAAAGACATGTAAAGACACAGGGCTTTGCCCGTGTAATATATCTCGTAAATTAAAAAGACTGGGTTATTAACTATACTCATATATACTTCTAAAATTACTCACCCGGCAACACTTCGACACGGAACTCATCCCATTAGTCGTCCTCATACTCATAAGATTTGATTAATCACACCGTCACTGTAATTAAACTCGATCGTCGAATAAAAAGCTCATACCTTGGAGGCTGGTCGTTTGGCCCACCAGCTTACGTAATCTGTAACGTCAGTAGCTCAGCCGTTAATTTGTTATAGGTAAGTGTTTTTCCCACACTCAAGAGTCTCATCTTAGTAAAGATTTTTTGTAGTTATCTGTTATGGGAATTAGTTACATTGCACTTTTTATAACACAAACAAAAAAAATTTAACAATGTTTTTCGCTTGATAACTGGCACGATTAATTTTTGAAATAATTTTAATGTTTTTGTTACTCATATGAAAACATATTATCTCTAAGAGCGAAATCTAGTAATAAAACTCTTCAAAATAGAATTTTGGTATGAGATCTCTAATTTATGACACTGGGTTTAGCTCAGTATCATAAATTAAAATAAATGCCATATATTTGACATTGGTTAGACTAAATCGAGAACCTATTTTGAACATTTTTACTATAATTATTTGTCTTCTAATGCTCAACAAATCTATGAAGTCGCACAGTGGGATCAGCCTTTTACCGCGAGTTACAATCGAATGCATTTCAATATGTATTTTTACGTACATAGCGTGATTTATTACGTATAAATCATTCGTAATACTAGTAACAGTTGTACTGTAACCATTTAATTTCATCGTGTAACAGCTAGGAGCGCTTGATAATTAGTTTACATCAGCAAACATAAGAGAGGAACACACAACACACTGAATTCTGCAAAATATTAGCTGGAGGCTTTGGAGTCAATTGAGCGGAAGGCCAGGAGACTTATCGGCGATGACCAACTAGTCAACACGACTCCTAAGCTTTGAACATCGTCGTAAGATTGGCAGTCTCTCGGTTTTCTATCGGATACATTTCGGAGAATGTGCAAAGGAACTGTATAATTTGATTCCTCTTTCTTCATTCTACCCTCGGACAACCATATTTACGCACGAAGCGCTTTGCTTCCACTTTTATATTGCGTACCGCAGAGGAGTGGAACTCGCTACCTAAGTCTGTGTTTCCCGATGAGTACAATCTGGGTGTCTTCAAGTCGCGAGGTATCTTCTAGGCAAGCGTGCTCCATCGTCGACTGCATCTTCACTTAAGATCAGGTGAGATCTCGGTCAAACGCAAGCCTATTACAGTATAAAAAGAAACATACATATTCGATCAGCAGTTCTAGAAATAAATAAGTATAAACAAAAATTAAAATGCACCACAGAACTTTTGGCAGATCAGCGGCATTGCATCTGCCTTCGGGTTATGACTACACTTAATGAACCTGTGTGCTTAGCTTATTGTCACATTAAAAGTAGATATTAGTTACGGGACAAAAGTCTAAACAAAAAAAATCCTGCTTTAAATCTGAAGAAGATGAAAGTGTTCTCATGAGGTTAAACATAGTGCCTCGTGTTGCGAGCTGTAAGACAGTAGTAGTACTTAGTATTACATGCTTTTCTATGTACGAAGAAAAGTATAACGCGGTACTTAACCAAGAGCAGCAAGATTAAAAACTATAACTGCTTAGAACAGTGCAACACATCACAATGTTGGTTAGTAAACGAATAACATACTTAATATCTAGTTAGGTGCTAGAATGTGGTTTTATTTTCTTCCTGATATCTTTCCGATGTTACCAGTAGTCCATTTCTTGAAAGAATATTGTATCACCATTATGTCAATGATATAGGCCTACCTCGATGAGGACAATTGTCGTCAAGCAGCTACAACGGGACGACGATATCTCATTAGATATACGATATCAAATCATTCATTTACATTACCGGCACACAAATAGCCTTTATTACGTGTAGTTATTTTTGAAATAAATTATTCAATGTGTAAAAATCACATACCCTCACCTAGTAACTACCTAGATTATTGAGTTTGCATACAAATAAGGAAGGTGTAGTATGAAGCAAAAAACTGATTTGAATATCGCAAATATTACGTACCATTACTAGTTAGTAATGTGTAATGTGTGCTCGCTTTGTTAGATACAGGATGTAAGCTATCAATATAATTATGTAATGGTATGCTCAACTAATAAGCTATTCATAAAATGCCCATACACATAATTATGCCTATGAAAAAAGCTCATGTTTGACATTTTGTATCTATGAAGGCACGACCTTATAATAAATCGCGAGCCGCATAGACGTTAAGCAAGTCGCTGTATTAAATTTACTAAAATAAAGGACAATTTAGTACTTAATTATTTTTAAAGTTCATAGCTCACTATAATATTAAACATATATACAGTATCACCGCTGTATGTCTTCGAAAGGTTGAGCTAGGGTATGCTACAAGCACACACTTCCCTTGTTCGGGCTAAGTCTCATGTTACATATACGGTGCTCGTCTATTTGCCGTCTACTGAAAATATTTCATTTACATCAGAGGCTTTTTGACCCTGAGACGATCAGACCAAACATGAGCAATTAGCATGACTTGCACTTCTTAACCCCTTCTTTTTAATAATATCCGCTCTGGAACGCTGAAAAGTATCTGATAAACTTAATAACATAATTGTATATGTAATGTAGGTATTTATGTAAGAATTTTAAACATTAGCAAAGCAATACCGAGTCGTATGTGTGTAATATACACGCGCATTACCTTTAATATCACTACCTTCAACTGGCTCGTTGACCGACATGAACTTGTAACTTTTACAACCAATATGGTATCAGCGCAGTACTTGTATATGTCTCATGTCTCGCAAGCAAAGGTCACGACTACGATATCCACGATAGGAAATAATCAAAGGCCAATCAACCTCTCTTTAAGCTATTGTCGATACTAATTACAATCACGTTGTACTATGACAATTAATAAAAACGTGAAACAAAGGAACTGCACTTGCGCTTTCCGTTGTCTTAATTAGTCGTAGCGGATAGTGACGATGCGTAACATCAACTTAGAATACCGGGTTGTGAGAAAAACTGCCATAAAAATCTTTCTAAGCATCACTTTATCGTATTCTTGTTTGTAATAGGGGCTTAAATACGAAGTTGGCGCTTTGTATGCAGATAATCGGTAACGTTGTGGTTTTCATACTATTTCTTCAATATTTTTAAATGGCCAATTCGATTTCTATGTTTTAATTTTCATGTATAGTTGCTTGCATTTAGGCCAATATGGTATTTCTTAAATTTTCTTAAATTAACTAAATTTTCCCTTCCCATTGTGGTTGATGTCTTTGTTAATTAAAGAAAATTAATGCGAATTGAAACAACGTATATGGGTAGACACTTAGCGATATAACTTTAAAATAATAATATACATATATAAACTTTCATCATTGTTATTTTAAAATATAAATGAATTTTAAAATGGCCATAGCATTTAATAAAAAAACCAGAAGTTAGATGTGATATAAGCGGCAATTTCACAGTTAAAGACCTAATATTTTCTGTAATAATCTAAAATTACAGGTTTGTTTACGTTGCAATACTCAACACCAATTACTAAGTGTTTACAAATTGATTTGATGGGAATCTTGTAAATTATTCATAAACATTTTTTAAACGATTAATTGCCGTATCTTTTGATAATTTCAATTGTTAACCAGTAGTTCGTGAGCAAAGCGTTAAATCTCTTGCACGTGAAAAGTTGGCTATATTGTGTACACATCATCATTAATTGATGTTGACACTTCGATTAAACACACGGGTTGTGGCCAATGAAACGTAACCAAGTGTTGTTTCTATTACACGAGAACACATTCACTGTTAAATGCCAAGTATTTATACGTATATGTAGTTAAAATGCCATCAACAAAGTGATTGATCAATAACTTGAGCCTTAAATATTATGATCTGAGAGTCAATTCTTATAATAAAAACTGTTTAAAATAGTGTTCCGTTAGAGCATACACATAATATCTAGAAGATCTTTTTATACCTATTTTCTTAGACTATAAATTAACTTTATTACTATACTAAAAAATAGAAACAACAGACACAATGAACAGCCAGACTCAGAATTCAGTATTTGTGGTTGTCAAAAACTTTGGTGTCATGTAAGGATTGAACCCACGAGATTAGACGCAATAGCAGTAGCGACCACTTAAGCAACTGCATCGTCGATACAGTCAATAAATTGTCACAATACGTTCGAATATACATTCAAGCAGCTAACTTAACATGTTCACAAATGCCAATTTATAAATCTAACAAACTGTCGTTATAATCGTGAGAAAGTATGTTATGAACGTTTGAAAAGGATTATCAGGCAGAAAATTAACGTTGAAAACCTACGTATTAACTATTGTTATAAAAATCAGTAACCACAACGGCCGGTTTCTTGGAAATAAATTACTTGGATAGTAGAATAACTACAAGTAATGGCTGATCAGTGTCTAAGATGATTTATTTTGTATGATGCAAACTTCTTTGCGTGAAATTATCTTAAGGCAATTATTCATAGAGGGCGTGAGTATCTGTAAGCGACAGCATAATATGTACAGGTGCGACGATGTCAATCTACTGTTGGGAATAAGTTTCATTTTATAATCACAGGTCTGTCGTATTATTCTATGCGACACAGAATACGGTGCTTTTTACTAGAAACCATTGTGCAATATGTAATTTGAAAAGGTGTTGTCACATTGTTTTATTGGTAAAAAGTAAACAAAGCAATCTTGATAACATGATCAACGTTTATTGATAAAAAGCATAGCTTTTAAACATTTACGTTATATGATAGTTATAAATAAAGTATAAATATTCCCAATCACAACAAATTAAAAATACCCCGTTTATGATTTTAAGATTAAGGTCAAATTAAGACATGTCACATCAAATCGCTGATTAACGATTTTATATGCCATGTTTAAATCAGGCCTTAATCTCAAAATAGCAGACATATATATTATAAATATTTCTGCCTAAGTTTCTCAATAAAGACAACCTTCGTATCTTTTTGGCTAATTTCATCAGATTTTCATCAGAAATAAACGTCACTAGTAATCTCTAAAACTATGCATAAGTAAAGGTAAAAAAATATTGTATAAATGGCGTAATGTAATGTGAATTCAATAGATGTAAGAAATAAAATATGATATAAAGATAGTTGTACATATCTAAATGCGCTTTGTATCCATGAGTTAAAGCTTTGTAACGCTCCCACGTATTTTTTTATAAAAGTAACAATTATATGGGGCAATTACCTTTACTTGATTTTTGTTAAACGATTGTAGTCTACTCTTGAACTCAGATAGAAACTTGTTAAAACTTGTTTTTTTTGTCGTCGGTCGAATAATGACTGTTAAAAGTCGAGCAAGTCTCTCAACACTGCATCAAGGTTAAGTGCAGATATTCGAGTTCTCGAACAAAAAGGGTAATGAACGTATGAAACCAAACTGCTACCATTATATAGATACAATTATAAGTTTTCAATATTTGACCATACAATTTACTGGATAGTATATACCAAATAACCTTTGAAAGATATGGCAGCGCTATCAATCGCAAAAGGTACCAACTGTTATTATTTGCATATATGTATTTAAATGACATATTCCTTAAACATTCGTATCAGTTCTATTAACCAATAATGTTAATAGAACTGATAGCAACAAAACACATTGTTAACTTACTATAACTCAATAAGGTACAACAAATATGTCTGAATAATTTACGATATTAGTTGGTTAAGGAACTTAATGTTAATAGACAAAGATAGTATTATTTAAAATAACTTTTAGCATCTACTACATGTAATATAAATAATAATGCTACTATTCATAGATGTGAGAAACTTTGAAATATCTCCGAAACGCTAAATAGATTAATAGATTTTAGTATAGATAGCTGACATGGCAAAAAATATTGGTGTTTTAAAGAAATACGAATGTAATTTTCTGTTTTTAGTTTCTTAAAGAAAGACAACTTACGCACTAGTAATATATCCTGTGTCACGGGACTCGTTACAAACATAAAAATAACGGACACAGAGAACACCTAGACTCGGAATAAATATTTGTGTATCACACAAATATTTCTTTTTGGTGTTCTTGTTTTGTTTGGGGTTCGAACCGACAATACTCGGCGCAGTGGCAATGGCGAGAGACCACTTAAACCTCTACGCCATCCATGCAGTTGTAGCTGATATCAACTAGTTAGAGTGCAATTAACATCTTAAGTGAAGTGCATAATTAAACTCTTGCGTTCTCTGCAGCGATGACATGATTGGCGACTAATCAAGTTGATGATGGTCGATAGGCAAGGGGCCTATATCCAAAACAACGAAACGTAACTAATTGCGTCTGCGGACGTCACCATAGATGGCATTACAGCAAACGCCGTGATCGTAGAATGGTCTGCATAGTAGTATTTTTTAAACGTAATATTTATGAGGAAACAGCGTTCTGATTACGGCTGAAAGACCTATAGTCGCTCAAACAAACGAGTCTAAAGGAAGACTTAGAATTAGCAACCAAAACCAGTGGCGCCTTCTAAGTAGGCCGATGGCCTAAAGGTGGCTGGATTGAAAAGTTAATGACCAGACTAGACTACAATGTACTACTATACGCTGATTGAAAGTTTATGACTACCATTCATGAATTGAAGAGGTGTCTTACACTTTATTAGGAGGCTCGTGTTGCAGTGGCGACTGCGCAGTTCCTAACACTTTCCCATATCATGTTACGCCGTAGGTACCGACTATGTGTGTGTGAATATTATGAACGGCAGTTGATACGAGGACTCAATTTCCTTAAGTACCGTGATCGCTAGTCTGACTTTAGAATATGGTCCTTTTGGTCTGGAACCACGTAATGCTCAGATGAGCATTACGTGGAAAACCGATATCCAGCTAAATCTTATGAGACTCGATAACCGATCTCTACACAACTGGGTACCATAAGACCAGGATCACATAGATATCTATTATATTATATTTACCATATTAAGCTCATGAATATGTCTCTGGGGTCATTCAAATTTATTTATAAATTCAACTTTATTGAACTAATGTAATTTAAATACCGGTTTTAAAACAGCTGTGACTGTCTGTGTCTATAACAATAATTTAAAGCTCCTGTGAATTATTGTTATATAATTATTTAAATTCTTTATAAATATAAAATACATGAAATACTAGTTTCTGTCTGCGGTTTCTCCTGACTCGTGTGCCGTGACAAAAAATATCCTATATGTCAATCCAGGACATGGTCTATCTGTTACGAAAATTGCATCCATTACCAATCATACGTTTACGTGTGACTGAATAGCAAGCATCTTCAAAAACATAAACTTATATAACATTAGTAAGCTGATACGATAGTATTTTACGATTCTCCTGCAGAAGTTATAATTACTAGCGGTCGCCTAGTGGTCAAAATTCGACTAAAATTCTTAAGCTTGCTACTTTGTTTTTTGTTTTTCTCTAATACATATAAATAAGTAGTAGTAGTGGTTAGTGTAACCGACTGCCACGCCTAAGGTCGCGGGTTCGATTCCCGCACAAGTCAAACATTTGTGTGCATGAACATGGATGTTTGTCTTGGTCTGGGTGTTTCTATGTATAATATGTATGTATTTACAAAAAAAAAATAGTATTGATGTATGTTTATCCATTGTCTAGTACCCATAGTACAAGCTCTGCTTAGTTTGGGCTAGATGGTGTTGTGTGTATGTGGTAGAATATTATTATTATTATGATCGATTTTTTTTTTTTTTTTCTCAGCATTTTAGGAATGCCGGTAGTCTAATGAAACCACGGGCCTAGGCCAAGTGAGATTCATTTAGGGGGTTTGGTTCAATATTTGCATCTTCTTGTAAAAATTTGCGAACTATTCTACACGTGTTTAGTATGGCGGCTTTTTGCATGGTTATGTATGTATTCGTTGGCAATTCAAGTTGTTGTAGGTAATGAAGAAGGTGTGTCGGTATTATACCGGTGCTAGAAAGCACCAGAGGCACAATATATACTTTGTCCATCTTCCAGATTCTAATTATTTCCTCTTTTAAATCTGTGTATTTATTTATTTTTTCAGTGATTGTCTTTTGTAGGTTGTGAGTGTTAGGGACTGCTATGTCTATAATGTATGCATGTTTATTTTGTTTATCTATCATGGTTATATCCGGCCTATTGTTGTGTATCGTTTTATCAGTTAGTATTGCTCTGTCGTAATATATTTTGTGATATTGATTCTCCAGCACCGGTTTGGGATTATATTGATAATAGGGTACAACTTTAGGTGGTAAAAGGTTATGTTTTATAGCTAACTTCTGGTGAATAATATGGGTAACTTGATTGTGTCTGTGGGTATAATCGGTTTGAGCTAAGTTTGGACAGGCACTGGTGATATGTTGAATAGTTTCGGAGGCGCGGTGACATTTCCTGCATTTATCATTCTGAACGGTTGGATCTTTAAGTATATGTTTTTTGTAATTTTTTGTATTTATGACCTGGTCTTGTATGGAAATCATAAAGCCCTCGGTCTCTGGAAACAGTGAACCTAATTTCAACCAAGCATTTGAGGCGTCTATATCGACGTGTGGCTGTTCTAGATCATGTAGATGTCTTCCATGCAGTTCTTTGGAACGCCATTTATTGATCTTGTCAGTGACATGAATCTGTGGAGTTTTATAAGCAATGTTTCTATTGGATAAATTTAGTGGAGTATAATTTTTATCGGTATCAACTATTGCTGAATGAATACTGCTAGTGGTAATTTTGTTGAAGATTATTATTATTATTATTATTATTATAGGTAACCATAGTTACAAAGAATTGTACGACGTCAGACGAACAATGTCAAAATACTACGCTAACGCGATTCGACTGCGTTTGTCAAATGCATGGTTGTGTGCGTGTAGTGTTTTTCCATTAATTTAATGTATTTCTCGTGCATATTTTATAAAAATATTAGGTAGAATTCTCTATATAAACTTTAACTGTGTCAAATTTCATACTTCTCCGACAGCGCAATTTTCGTAAAAAGGGGTAAGTACAAAGTTTTTGCTTCACGTATTAATATATAAATTTTATCGTAACATTTAAATACTCTTAATACATGAGATTATCCGACCAAAAAAAGAAAACGACATCTTTCAACTCCTACACATCTTTAAACAAATGCAACTCAAATAAGTACGAATAAAAATCCTTAAATGTACAAATTATTATGCATGCAATACCAGCAATAAATCATTTAATTCTTCATCGAAAATGGTTATGATAAATAAAATTGTCTAGTTCTTACCTTAATGGATATCATCACAATACCAGGGAAAAGCAAATAAATCTACATTCCATGCGAGTGATGAAAATAATAAAAGATGAAGGAATTAATATTCATCTTAAGTGCAACACAAACTCTATTAATAATCAATATTATGGAAGTTAATTTACATTAGTCTATGTTATAATACCGCATTACCTAATATGAAAAAGAAAGCTTTCGCGTAACACAACCATCACTCGTTCACTTTACATCTACAGTGACAAATTCTTATGTTAAGTATTGATTTCTGAATATTAATGTCTGTTAATTTATTAAAAACAAACACTTGTTACGTCATAAAAACAACTAATTAAAGCTCTTTTGTTTATGATGTCAATATGAATTTTCACTTTCCATTGATCACGACAAGATGATTTTGTGAGTCGATGCCTCTCGACGGCTGTCAACGTGATAAATACTGTACAAATATTATATTACATACAATTGCATTTATCACAAAGAAGTAAGTAGAGGTGTATTGAATATTTAGCCAGCTATGTTGTTACAGTAGAGCGTATATATTAAAAAGATACTAACTGCCAATACTATTACTCCTAACATTTTGTTATGCATAAACAATAAACAGCAACTAGATAATACTATTGGGCTGCCATAGAGACATTTCCAATTCGACCCTACGGCACGCATCTCTGACCTCTTTTCATTACAGTTCCATTGCCGCATAGACCTCATCTCATAGAAGAGGGACTGTTTAAAAACATTTTATTTTAACTTAACTCTAACTTTATACATAAATATGTACCTAACTTGTATTAAAAGATATTAAAATATTGTTTTTGGATTAGGTGTATTTAAATTTAGTAGTCCGACAAACATAAAACAACGCTATCGCATAGTACCTCCTCGGCCACACCTCGGTTGGACAAAAGTGTGTGACACATACATATACATCAATATAGATTTTCACTTTTAAATGTCTCACACGTTCGAACAGCAAACATCACATTGTGGGGGATTAGGTAACCGTTTTTCCCCGCGCTCGGCAGGGTTTTCGCAAGAGTGTTGCCACACTAAGACTCAAGAGTCAACGTTAATTGGCATGGCCTAAAGTACATTTACCCACCGTACCAAGGTGTTAAATTCAATTTGGTAGGGTTATGCTATCACGTGATGTTGGTCACAGCGACTCGATAGAGCGTGCAGATCGATGATTGAGGTTGATTTCCGCTTCACAATTAAGCAAATATTCACTTTCGGTTTTTACTGATTCACCTATTGAGTAAGCTGACACGTATTTCTAGATTTACTAAAGTTATTGTTACAACATGCTAATATAAAAATAACACAAACAATCATATAACTTATCCATTTGTACTGTTACCAAAATTTTTGTTCACACATATCGGAAAATATTTTTGTTTGAAAGAAAAACATAGTTCTGCTTACATAATTATATCATATTTATGTTAAACATAGCGTTGAATAAAATGTATTTGTCATTTGATAATTGAAAAACAATAAGGAAAATTAATTATGTGATATTGTAATCATTACTATTTTTATTTATTCTAATTTCATAACTTGGCGCCAATGATGCGGCAGCAATGCATCCTATTCAGCCTATTTATTATGGCCAGATACAATTTATTGGTTGTACACTAATTTTTTATAAACAAAATATGAGTTAGATATTATAAAATTTAAAGATATCGAATATCCTTTTAATTCATTTCATGGTCATCATTAACTTTTAGCATGGGACTTAGTACTGTCCAACGTGTTGCCATTACACTAGTTAATACTTACCTATGTTTAAAAAGTAGCAGTATGCGAATAATAAAAACAAACAGAGGTAGGGTGGGGTATCACATGATACACACAGTTGCCCAAGACCCGCATGCACGTAAACATATTAAAGTTACATCACTTCATAGGCATAATGCGGAAATATGATAGTACGAAACAGATTGTACACAAAACAGTACGGCTAACTAATTTATAAAACAATATTATTAAATCTATGATACTCGTTATAAGAACTTCACGAAATATGCCTTTTTTTTTGTGTGGACTTTTAATTACAATTTTATTAATATTACTTTTATTAATATTCAAGCTTTGATTTTTAATGACGTTGGGAGATATGCCAGATATGATATGCCAAATACATGCTAATTAAATCGTGATTTAAAACCACTTTTGAACTAATGTATAGTAGCAATATAATTATTTTAAACATATTTTATTCGTATTTATGAATGCTTTAAGCGCAAGTAATTTATGTTTCTATACAAACATTGGCTGCGTCGATGGTTTATTATGAAAAGTCTAATCCGAACTAATATTATAAATGCCAATGTAAGTTTGTATGTTTGTTACGCTGCCACGCCTTTACTACTTGACTCATCATCATGAAATTTCGAAAACACGTTGTCGGTGGTACAGAAAAGGACATAGGGTACCTTTCATCCAGAAGAAAGGAGTATTCCCGAGTGAGTGAGGCCGCTAGGCGAGAGCTAGTAATATATAACATAGACGGTACCATGGTCGGGCACGGTTGTTAGAAAAACAGTGGCATTCTATAAAATAAAAAAAATCATTTGTTTGAAGCTCGCTTTTATTAATTGCTTTATCTTGTTGCATATCATTACCTACCATAGATGGCGTAGCATGTTTTGATAGCTTTACATAACAACTTATGTTATGTTTAAATGTCTGCACAGTTGGCGCAATGATTGAGATTACTGCCAGTGCCCCTAGCATTGTGGGCTCTATCTCCATATATGACAAAAATTGTATGATTCACAAGGAGATGTTTCGAGTTTGGATAGTATTTGTGTCCGTTGATGCAACGTTTGACATCTGCGACATAGGAGCTAAGCCTGGGTGGATAGTATTTGTGTATTATTCAGAGTTTGACAAGGGTTTGACAGTGGCGGCACATGAGCTAAACCTGTTGCGAGTATGGTGACCTAAAAATAACAGCGTGTTTAACCAGCCAGCTAGCTATTAAACAAAAACAATAAATCAAAATGCGTTGACGTTGAATTAAGACAAAGAAATCACTCTCCCTAAAGTAATTCAAGCCACGCTACAGTTCAGTACATTTATATTCATATAAAAACTGCATTACTCACGTCAATATGTTTGAATGTCAACGATCAACTCGTGCCGGTAGCCCGGTAGTAGCTACCAGTTTAATCAATCCATATTCGGCGCATGAAATACTAACACAGTTGTTTCCTGACGTTATAATTATAGTAGCTAACTACACACGTATGTACGTTACGTTTTGTAGTAACTAGTGAGTAGTGGGTATTGAAGAAGCATTCAGGATGTAGTACGTCTAGCCAAGTAAAGGTCGACAGGTGTCCGGCTAGTGAGGTCATCTACGAGAGTTCCAATCATGTGATCAGCTTTTTGTTGTTATCATGGGTTGAACTATAAATTGGATCGTTGACTTTAAACTGTAGCTTTTTATATATGACCAGCTATCAGTTTCATCCACGTTTTAAATTACTGCTTCGCTCCCTCTCTTAGCATTATGTTAAATTGCCCAAGTTACTTTGGGATAAAGTAGCGTCCTAATGGGGAAATCATTTTTTAAATCAGTTCTATAGTTTTTAGTTTACTCACTATAGACAAAAAAGAAAAATAAGAATCGTTTCGCTTTTTAATATTTTATAGTGTAGAGACATATACTAACAGATAAACAGGCTGTGATTGCCATTTCCTAAGATATTCTATTATTTATTTAACTTTATTCACTCTTGTTACATTATTCATACAAGTATAACGGTTTAGGCTCATCATTCTGCCATATTTTAAAGTGAGCGAGTGAAAAATTTGAATAATCTACATCATAAATACACCAATGAGCGTCAGGTATGTTGAGCGTATTAATATAATTTTGGTGTGAAATATGAAAGTGATATTCTATTGACGCTAGAGCCACACCCATCGGGAAATCAATGATTCTATATTCAAATACTTACTTGTATTTTGACTGGATGCTGCGCTGTAAGATTGCCCAAATAAAATAGTGCACAACAAACTTTTAAGTTTTCAATAGAATTAAACATTTTCTAATCAAGCGTCTTGGTATTTCAACATCTAACACCTGAGATTTTAACAAAAACTGTTTATGTAGAAACATTTTGTTACATGTAATTAATTTTTGCAATAGATCTTCGATTGTATTATATAGCTAAGGTGTTCATAAGACAACAACTATGTTTTAATTTAATTATAATGTAAATTATACAAATTAATAATATTTTAAACTAGTTCTTGCTAGCGACTTGGACTGGAAGTAGGTAATTTATTAATATTCGAATCCTAGGGGATCAAGATGAAACATGCACCAGATTTTAAGCTAGATATCCAGACATATAACTGTTATTACCACGTCCAATTTCGTGTAGTCGTTTTTGCGTGATGCAGACAAAAAATCTGAAAGCAAGTTTTTTGACTTATATGGCTTACATTATTTTCTTAAATATCTTCTACGTACAGACATTCACCAGTTACAATTTTATTATACTTATGTATAAATGTTCAATGACCCGAATGTTTTTGTTGACAAACCTTTAGTTTTTATTTGCAACGAAAAAAAATATCAATTTAATGTACGTGAAAATTAATTTAATAGTAGGTTTACATAAGTAGTAAAAAATCGTACACCGAAAAGGTTCTTTTAAGGTCACTGTCCTTGCATGACGATAATTACTTTAGGTGTAATTTAATATTGGAAGTAATATATACCTACTTACGCACCCTGCTGTAAATAATTACTAATACCATAAATTCAATAAACAAAGTGCGGCAAGGTTTTTATTCACCAAAGTTTTTCTGGTAATAAATTGCTACGTTTTGATTTACTTAAAAAAAAGAAAAGGTATTGAACCTTTTTTTTTAAAGTCTCATGATATCTAAATAAACCAAGCATAAACGTTAGTTGTTATGAATTTAGTATTAATTAGTATAAAACCGCAAAGATATAGCAATAAAATACTCGTTATCTTTAGTCAATATTTATAAATCTTTAATTAGAATTTCGTGAGTGCTCTTTAATGATAGAGGATACCCTCTATGTTTATTAAAATCAATTAAGAAGCATATATACTAAGAAGTATCTATTTATCACGCTAAAGCTATAAATAAATATATGAATCCGATAAATATGTTTACAATACGTAGGTACTATTTAACACAACGATGGTGTAGTTGTTTAGGTGGTCGGCTTGTCTTACACGGCATTTTGGATGATCCACTTGTAGTTGATCCGATTCTCCTTTGTGTCCGTTGTTTGAGGGTTTGCAGAGTTGTCCGCGACACAGAAATATCAAAAAAGTGGAAGCAGTCTTCCTAAAATTTAAAACACTTGCAAAATACATAGAGAACTCGTATACCGGGTGCAACTGAGAATTCCGTACCATTAAAGATAATTGCCTGAACATTCACACATCAATATTTATGTTTGCGGTTACATTCAGGTGTTAAGTCATTGGAACCACAAGTCAGATAAAATTATCAAAATGCATAAAACACAAACTTAAAAATCGTAGACCATATAAAAATAATCTTAAGCATTAAAGTTCATATTAAGTAATTTTTTTTTATACATAAACAGTTGTGCAGGAAATTATGATGCCAGTCAAAACTAATTAAGCTTCTGGTATCTATTAAATTTTAATAAGCTATAATTGTTCACATTATGCTAAATAACCGCTATTTTTATACCTGGCGCAATATATATTGGGCATGTTACATTATCTTATTATTTGTTGATTGGTACATTAAAAGTAATACCTCGAGTAGATAAATCTAAATAAAAAATCTATGATTTAAGGCAGGAAGAGTCTTCAAACATTCACAACAGACACAAAAATAACAAAAGCTAAAAGAACAATTTTATCTGTGGTCTAAACAATATTTGTTATATTCGGAATTTAAACTTGCAGCAAGCGTTGCAATGGAGGGCGTTATCCGTGGTGTATTTTGTTTGTATTAAGTACAAATAATTTTGGATTAGGTACGTACCTCTTCGTGCATTTCTATTTTAATATATTTACTTTGGTATTCTTACATCATGCTTTACATAAGTATATTAAGCACGTACTGTTTAAGTACACAATTCTTGTCATCCAGTGCGAACAAACAAAGACAAAATTCAATATTCGTGATTTTGCACTTCCCATAATCCATTTCAAAAGTAACATAAATACTGGCTTACGGCCATTAACCCAAATGTAGTCCATAGGTCACTTGTACTAAGCCGATCTACTTTCAAGTATAATCCGATCCTTTCAATACACTTCCATTCACGTGGCATAAGGTCAGCAATAACAAAGGCTTTTCTTTACTTGAATAGGAACTTGGATTATGTATATTAAAACTTTTTCGGTGGTCACCATCAACAGGTTAGAGTGAGACGACAGGATTACGCACTATAGGAGCTATTTTAGTGTTTCGTCACGTTTCTGAGGTAGCAAACAACCTTCCTCTCGCACCGCCAATGATGTCACCAAATCAAATCTTAGAACTTTTAGGGAATACACTATTAAGGTGCTATTAGCTCATTATACCTACATATTTGTGGGCTGACCAGTCCACAAATATTATATTGCTATAATTTATCCATTGACTACATGGTCAAATAATACTAATCGGCTAGCCAAAATAACAGGAGCCAAGTTATCTTAGCTCATGTGTGCATGGTTATCCGATTATGTGCAAATCACATGACTATTTGCACAACCTTCCCAAACGAACAATGGGTGTCGGAATAAATTTCAAGTATCGTAGACCACTTACGTAGAGATAAATCATCTAGATAAGCCTGCCGCGGTACGTAAACTTTCAAGTAAGTAACACGTAATTGACGCACATTTGCAACTCGATAAATTTGCGTTGCTAGGTTTTTATAATACTAATTAACGGTTTAATGAATATATATTTTATGCGCAAGTTTTCTGTTAGAAACTTTGTATGTAATGGTTTGGAAACAGTAAGTTGGATGGGTAGCAATCGATCTCATAAAACACTTTTGAAACACAACGACCCATTATATTAGGTATTCAGAGGTTATCAATCGCTGTTGTAAGATTTTAGCGTCACTAATGCCGTGAAGATTCTATTATCGTTTTTGTCCTATAGGCAACAGCAGTGACACCATTTAGTTACATCGAAAGGAAACAAAATTTCATTATTTTTCCTGAGTAATTTGTTATGCGGATTTACGCGGAAACATAATTCTAGTTATCAGCAAATGAGTACGTCTGACGCGACTCTATTTAAAAAAATCTTTTCATTGCGTGAAATATAAAAAAATAATTGATATTTATATTTTCCAATCACGCGCACATTGTTACAATATCTATGTATGTATCATTGTGTAAATTAGTCGTCGACTCAACAAGGCAGCGGCTGCATATTAAAACAACAATTGGAAAATAAATGAGTCCGCATGTCTCATCCAGTGCAAGTGTCTTCGTACAAGTTTCGCCACATCTGACCTTGTCCAACATACTCTAGTAGCGATATCCATTTAAATGTTCAAACTTTTGGTCACGTAGTTCTATCGACCACACTTTCGCTTACTGCGTAGCTAATAACCTAATGATAAAGACTGAAATAAAAGATCTTATTGTCTTTATGACATTGAATTCGTCTGGGTGTAATTGATTTGGATGACCTTCGTAAAAGCTCTTTAAGTTACTTCCAATATCGCGAATGAATCGGAAGCAATTTTTTTGGAGGATAATGCAATATTAATTCATTGAAATTGTTGTGAACATCCTTAAGCAAATTATATATTATATAGTAAATATATAATTTGCTTAAGGATGTTTTAGACCTATAATTTTATATTGATCGCTCTCCTCTTATATTTAATTAAATAATTATTAATGTACTTGTTATATAGCAATATGACAGGAAACTTTATTTCGTATACGTTTTTAATAAATTTAAATTGCGTATTAATATTGAAATTATTTATTTCATTTTTGTATGTAAACTTATGTTGTTCACTTTCTGTGAAATAGATTGTTATCCGAGATTCATTAATGTGAAACTATACTGTGACATTTGACCTTACACACTTCTTTTTAAGAAGAAAAACATAATAAAACGTACCTAATACCAAATAGGTAAACTTTATTCCTACAGAATACTCGTATAATAATAATAAAAATAATAAATAAAAATAATAAAATAAAATTTATTGTGTCAAATAATTCGTTTTACAGAAAGTTATGTTCGAAATCTTCTTTTAAGCAAATAATGCCTGTAATAGAAAACTACTAAAAAAATAAAGTACTGTAAAAGAAATAAAGGTCTTTCTAATTTGACTGTTAGACTTTTGTGCTGTTTAATAGCTTCTATATTAGTACTAGGGCGAATGCTTACTAAACAAGCTCTCTCTATACTAATGCTAAAAGTAAATAGACACAGTAGAGAGGCTCTGTGCCTATTATTACATAGAACCTCAAATTAACTGACGAAATATAGGAGTGATTCATCTCTCTCTGACTCTACTTCGATTAATCAATGCCAAAGTTCTTAGACCTTTGTCACTTTAATTGTTCTTACAAATAATTCCGAATTCCACTTAAAGTATGTAGTTTTATAATTACTATGTTGGAGGCTATATCCAACCAAATTATATGAATTTGCTCTGAAATAACCTCCGGGTTCAAAAGAAGACAATTAAGCGTTGAAATTTTGACTCGTAATTGCCTTGCGCCGTCCTTTAGCATTATCGTGTCTCACAAATATCTTCTTACGATGTGTTTTATCTTTTTATTTAAAATATATAATTACGAAGTTCATTATGAAATTCGATGCTTGCGTCACGTCCGGTAGTGCGGGTGAATGCGTCCACCTTTAGTGTTCATATGGAGCTCAACTAACGCAACTAACTAGGATCAAAAGTTATCTATGTAGATATGTTGTTCGTAAATGTCTGGCGAGTGCTTTGAAAAGTCTACATCAGAGTTCTCACTCTGTGTGTGGCGTGTCCTCACACGCCACACTTTTCATGGCTTACAGCTCTTTTCTCACGATTCTCTACTTCATTGCTTCTATCAATAACTAGTTGACTGGACCACTACGAGTGATAGCAGCACCTTTACTTGCGTTTACGTACTCTATCAACACGGCAGTTTCATATTAGTTTAAACCAAAAATTAATAAGCACTGTACCTATTATGAGTTATGACTGATTACCGCTCTAAAAATTGTAAGCACACAGAAAGAAAGAAGTAATCGACCGTTCTACATATTTCAGCTAAATAAGATCCAGTGGACGTCGAAATCATTTGTTAAACACTAAGAATTGTTGTGCAAATTAGATAGTTTCTCACGTGTAATTGTTTAACTTTCTTTCCCGTCTAATATTTTCAAGCACTTCATTTCTTTTACCCATAATTTTACCGTGAATAAGCTCATCTATGAAGATGAAATTTTCGTAGTTCGTGAGCACAAATTGTTTGTAATTGTTATTATCAAACAATATATTTGTACATTAAAATAATTAACTTACAATAATATTTATTATTTCACAAAAGCTTGTAATACTTATTACAAAATTTACAAAGCAATTTGTAATCTTTACGACTTGATACGAATGTATCGACCTAAATGTATAACAGTTCAATATAAAACCATAAAGGTATAATGGAATTATTAATCAACATTCTTTTCTGACAATTAATTCACCAATTACGAAACTTGAAAGTATTTACGAGCCTTATTACTATAACTTACATTATTACTATAACTTACATTATTACTTCACACATTGCTAATTATAACGATATGCAATATTGTTTTACACAAGACAGTCAACTAAATAACACTTAGTTCAATCTTAAAACAAAATACTATCGGAAGCTAATTCACGAATGCATACGAATTTAAAAAGATAATGCACTCATCTAGGTCAACCACACACATACATGGCAGACCTTAGGAACGTTTAAAACTGCCTCACAATATTTCGATCCCAGAACCCTGAGAACTGTAGATACCAACGTGCCAATTGTTGTCCTCTGGATTATCACCACTTACTTAAATCATATTAGACACTTTTTCTATACTCATAATAAATAAATTTCACTACAATATATTATCACATTTTTCGCACCTGTACAGAAAACCATAAACAAATGCTTAATTACCGTAAAGAATTACCTTTCTATTCAAAACTTATGTATAGTAAATGTATAAAATATGTATTCTGATGTTGTTCTTAGTTCCTTTATCTATTTTGATCTAAATGTCTCAACGTTGCATTGTTTCTATTTGATGAGAAGAAAGCAAAAACACTACCGCTTTGACAATACCGGTATGAATAAAAGCAAGTCAGTTCAATATGTAATGTCATTAACTTTATAAATCGATACACGTAAATATTTCATACAATTTAATATTAGATAATCGTGAACTGTTACTGAACTCAAAGGTCAACCACTTGCACTAACGCGGATATAAAATATTATATAGACGTTGTTTAAATCGTTTTATAAGAGCAACCAGAGTTGTTATGATGGAGTATTTTGTATTAGCATTTGCATAAGTCGAGTGACTGTCACGCAGAAAATAATTATAATGTATTTAGAAAAACATCGTAACTCATACTCATGACTTGACACTTATAATAACCAAGATTATACATAAGGAAGATTATTTATCTTTTGTAGTAACTATGTGATCCTTACTAAAGTTATAAAAACGTAAACAAATTTGTATATTTCTCGTTCCCTTAAGCAGGAATAACAAATCGACAATAGTTAGAACATAGAGTTGCGTATATCATATTTGTACAAGTCCGTGAAAATAGGAATACAGACTTTAATGGAGAAATGTATAAATAAAGTGGTTGGCACTATATGACCCACATCACAAATTAATTTTGCAAGGAAATATATGTTATAAAACAACTCATTTAAATTTTAAGCTGCAACGACCCACCGACGGCTAGACACAATTGTGTTTCAATTATGTCTGACATTTCAAGAAATTGAAATTAGCTGACAAAGAAAAAATTAATTGGTTTCGATTCGCTGAACCCTATTTTAGTAGAAAGTATGAATATATGTTATAACCGGTACTGTTACATAGCCATAAGAGATCATAGATAAAAACGAAAGCATGCTTGTGGTTGTTGGTTACCCTGCGGTCAGGCACATTGATTCAAATACCTCTCGTTTCTTCCTATGCAAGTATTATCGAAATAATGTTATTAAAAAAAATTACGTGGCAATGTCTGGCTTAATCTAAAGCGATGATTTTATCCTTGCATACCTACAAATTGGGTAAAATAGAATGGCATTTAGCCTTATCAAAGCAGTGACAACCTAGTATCAAAATTTCTTGTATTCCTAGAGTTCTTGAGTTCAGAGGCGCAGTTGGAAACGTTTAATGAAGTTAATAAAATTGTTTAATAAAATGTTTTAGTCATAGGTATAAATAAAATACTCAAATATTTCTATGAATCCTAAAGCTAATATCCAAACCTAAAGATAAACTTCGTAATAAAACTACGTAACCAAAAGTTCTCGAATATATGTATGTATTTTCTAAATATATGAAGTCACGTACAACAGACTCGACAAATCCTCGAATATGAAGACACACACGCAACAACTTACTAAGTTGCTAATGTATGAATATAACAGTCGTTTCATCAGCAATAAGCTCTTGTCCATATAGATTATTTATATATATTTATATTAAACTGGAAAGAAGAATTAATGCATTTGGAGAACTCAATTAGTTCGGCCTGCTATGTACTCAGGAGTCTCAGGAACGAAGTTAGTACTGAGTACTTAAGAACGGTATACTTTGCATTAGTCGAGTCTAAACTAAGGTATAGCATCCTGTTTTGGGGAGGAAGCTATGAATACAATGTTCATAAGGCATTTGTCGCACAGAAAAGAGCCAATCGAACAATTACAAGAATTCATATACCAGATTCATGCAGACCATACTTCAAAGAACTCAAAATATTACCCGTTCCTAGTTTATATATATTGGTATTACTCTCACACTTATCTAAATATGCTCATGAGTACGAAAACGAAGACGAAAGACAGATAAAGGAGAGCACTAGGAGAAAAGATCTAAATACCCAATGTATACCACATCTTGATGTTGTAAAGCAGAGAGCATATTACAGATCCATTAAAATATTATATAAATTGCCATTAGATGTAAAAAGATTTTTTAAGCGAACTTAAGCGATTCCTGTTAGAAAAATGCTATTACTCAATTGATGACTTGTGAACTACATAGCAAACATTTTATCCCATATAACATTTTCTTTTTTGAATTTATTAGTTAATTTAATTATTTTAAATTATTTATAGTTTTTTTTTTAATCTTTTGTTTTGTTGGCATTTGACATTATATGGATTTTATTGATTATTTTTCTTGGTATTGGACATTTGATTGTTTTTCTTTTATTTTTTTACTAATTAATAATTAATTGACATCCTATCTCTTTCATGTTTTTAATTGTGGTATCATCAATGTTTATTATACTTAATTAATTAAATTTATATTGCTGAAATTGTTACTTACATTATGATTATTATTATTCTTTTTAATTATTTATAATTTGTAAAAAACATTCGCATACAATGTAAAAATTGTTTTCTGAAATAAATAAATGAAATGAAATTATTCTAAGCCTCATATTTTGGTACACGACCGACGACCGACGACGAGAAATTGTTTGACAGTAACAAAAGGACTGATGTTATATTTTATATCTTTCTTTCAAATACAGCTGATTCTATATCTACCAGAACAACATATTTTAGATGTGACAAATTATAGTGCCGAAGTTCTTTTTTAATTCAGTTTAATTGCCTTTAACACCCACATAGCTATCTAATAGTTTAGTGATCGAAGTGCAGTTATGATCAAATACCAAAAAAATATTATATTACACAATTTTCATACGGTAGTTTTATTAGACATCTGTGTCTGCGATGAAAAAGGCTTGCACACATTTTTTTTTATTGCGGATTAACTCGTGATCAGAGCGGTCGTTTACATTCCTGGTGGCCCAAAACCGAATACTATTTCATTCACGTAAGTACATTTTTAAAACGACATTCATAGATGAATAAAATTTATATTACTTAGTAATTGCGATGTTTATAGTATTGTATAATACAAAGCTTTGTGGGAGACTGTTTGACTGCTACGCAAAGGTCTCGAGTACGTTCCCAAAGCGCGCATTTCTGACTTTTTAGAGATATGTGCGTATTAAATAGTTAATCATCGCTTGTTTTGCCGGTGAAGGATAACATCGTGAGAAATCCTGCATGTCTGAGAGTTCTGCATAATATTCTTAAAGATATGTAAAGTCAGCCAACACGCACTGTGCCAGCGTGATGGACTATGGCCTACCCTTCTCACACCGTGAAGAGGTCCCAGGAATGGGATTTTTTTAATATAGGGCTGATATAATATGTTTCTATTTCACGAGTATTTTCCTAGTACGTTAGAAAAAATCCCTGCCCTTTGGGAGGCTTACACGGGGACATGAGTCCGACGTGCGAGGTCCTTCAAGAGTTTTCATTTATAGTGGGATGGCACACTTACCGAGCCGCGGCAGGTGTTGAAGACTATTGCTACATATGGCATCTAATAAATCTGGGCTATGGGGATGGATAATTGATTGGCTGGTACTTCACTTGTAAAGAATTATTATTACTAAGTATATTATTATTATTATTATACAATACTTAAGTTAAGGAACAAGTGAAGGTCTTCTTTGTAAACTCAGTTTATTATACCTTGAACTCTAACGTAAGGCCTGTCATAAATGTGGGTTAACGACATATTAATATTTCACATCTACGTTTAACGGAACGTAACGAAGCAAAGATTCACGGTGCCATAAGTACATTTATGTAAATTAACCATTTAACTGTATATGTTAAACACTTTAATTGCGTTGGATTAAACGGTATTGTAAGTATTTATTTCGTTAACATTTACGGTTTAATTGAATAAGTAGGCTATATTGTAAGCGTACATAGTATGTAGGTAATGAAGTTATTGTTTTTATTTCTTGAAGTTATATTATTTAGCTGTACTGAATGATAATATATGTATGAAAATATATTGCTTATATATTTCGTTTGTTTTTAAAAGACAACTCCTTCTGGCATTAGAGTTTAAGCTCTGGGTCGCAGGACGCTTTACACATTAACATAATGGCTGATTGCTGTTATTTGTGAATTATCACAAAAATCTATTATTTGTGTAATAATCAACAAATGCCAAGTGGAATTCGAACCCACGACACACGGTGCGGCAGTAAAATATATTTTTTAATTACTTTACCTTGATAGAATAAAAAACAATTAATATATAAACAAATGCAACAAAACACCTATAAATCAAGTATCATTAAAAATAAACGTTAGGAAACTATTAGAATAAATCAAATAATTAAGCGTTACTATATTCGTTTACATTTTTAATTAATGTTTACTCAATAAGTTATTATTTTAAAGTAATTAATAATCATTATTTTAAGATTTATTGACTTTTAAGCGATTGTATCATTTTATATTTATTATTTTAACTCCCTATTTCAAAATATATAAGAAGCATTTATCAATTAGACAAAAGTCGGCCATCACTCTTATTTACCGTAACAAGATAGAGACAGCATGTGATTTATATTTCGGATAAGATTTACTATATTATTATGAAACTGAAATTACAAGAAATCACCTAGTTACTAATACCTATGCAGCAAGCACCAGGTTCCATACATGCACGTAATAAGCATTTATTCGATCCACAATCCATACTAATAAATTAAAGTGAAACTAATAATGAGATTGTTTGTTTTTAATTTAAACGCAGCAATCCCTACGTTGGAATTAAAAAAAACATATTGTATTTAATAGCCCAATTCTTAACGGAGGTTTTTTGGCAATATGACATCATGCTACGAACTACGGAAACGCAGCAATATTCTTAAACGTGGATCAAAAGGGGGGCTATTAGCTTATGGGCTAGTCTTTTATAAACCCTGTCACAACACTAAGATTTAGCCAGAAAATGTATTACTTTACTAAATTGACTTTAAATCTTTGTTACAGGATACGACGAAGTCTACTGCTTTTTGCGGCTGTACTGGCAGTACAGACAAACGCACAGAGAGCCAAGTTAGATGACAGTAACATTCAAGCAGTGCCAAGCGATTTAAGAAGAGCCGTCAGTGAAGCACTTGCCTTAGAAAAACGGTTTTTATTGGGCGCTAGCGATGCGTAAGTACCTACACCGTTTTATATGACATAGCAATTAAAAATAGAAAACTTTATGTGTGATGAGTGTAAACACTAACAGCGTGCGGGCGATGATCTTATGACTAAGAAATTACTCCATGCGCCCGTGGCGTCAGTTAGCACTTATGTAGGTATGCGGGCGAGTTTGAGATCTAGGGTTCAATTCCCGGGTCAGGAAAGTGTTTTAAGTTTTGTGGAGGGAGAATCCCAGTAGCAAAGGTCGTACACCTTTAGAATTGTGCCCGGTCAACGATAACACACCTATAAAGTGGTACTTAAAAATACCCAGCAAAATATGGGCAAAATAGTATGTATTAAAATACTGCATATTAAATTTTAATTCTATAAAAAAACATTACTAGAAATTTTGGTTACAACTTTTTAGCATTCATATTATAATATACTTGTGCTAAGAGTGGTCGAATCCACGACCTTTCGTTCGCAAGTTGCCTTATCCACGAAATAGGAAAACGAATTGTATTTTAATGCTATAGCTTCTGTAATGTTAGGAAAACGCAGCCTTATCCTTAATTTGCCGTTATCGCTTACCATCAGATATTGTGTTACCTGGTGTTGCCTAAAGCGGCAAAAACGTCAGGTCCTCTGACACGCCTGCCACTTTAAGCAATTAAAATAAATATACTTACTGCTTGTAAATAATATTGTCATATTTTAAAATCGTGAAGCTATTACTACTAATAACTTGCTATTACTACTAATAACTTATAATGATTTATTATAAGTTATTAGTGTTGGTGACGAAGCACCATGACCCAAAAATGTTATCCAATGGTCATCCAAAAAATAATTTATACCTGTCCAAAAAAAATCTTTAGTATACAATTATAAACTCAGTTTATTATATTTGCATGACACTTTCAATTACTTAGCTTCTTAAATTTCTGGATAAGTACGTTCGATCTCGAGGTGTTCTTTGTGCCCGTTGTTTCATTGTGTTGGAAAACAGGATTCATTCCTAGTAAATATAATGCAGTGATTTTCTCCAAAAATAGATGAATAAATCACTATTTAATTTTTTTTAAGGCCGTATGCCTCTTTAAACATATCTTGCCTATAATAATAACTATAAATTTAGATTATATGCTATCAATTTATTCAAATTTCCACTGTACCTACGAGCATACATTTTTACCTTACCTTATTCTTATACACTGTGTAGTTATGTTACCATTCATAAAAGATTATCTACCTGCTATTCTTGAAACACACGATGTGATTTGGCACAGATGTTTATCTTTATCAAAAGTATTTCGCAGGGGTTTATACAGAGAGCAGATCTACAAATGTAATATCTATATATGTATGATATATCTGATAAAATGCCAATTATCCAAGCATCTGAAAATCACAAAATAAATAATCGAACATGAATATAAGATCAGCTATAATCAATCTCAAACAATCACAAGGCAGGCCCCTGTCCACCACAGTCTTTTAGGATCCACAATCTTTTAAGCAATGACAAGGGTTGTTGTCATTGTCATTGTCATTGCAGGAACGTATTGAGAGCCATTTTATTCTTGTACATGCAATACTGATAAGGCACAAGAACTAACAAGCCAATCAACATTATTTTAATTGTACAGGCACAACTGCTCATACGAGGAAGATGAATCCAGCCGGATCCCATGTCCTCCAAGTAAATACCGCAGCGCGAGCGGCGAGTGCAACAACGTGCGACACAGACCGTGGGGGCGAAGAGGAGATGTGTTTCTTAGACTCATGCCTCCACACTATACTGATAGTAAGTACCTACATATATCATATACTATCGTTTCCACCTAGGTTAAACGAATCTAAAACGTGTATAGCGCAGCGCATCTATCTGGAATAATCCAAATTACACATAGTGAAATAATTTTAATTGTGTTTTTGATTACCCTCCATATACTCACAAATTGGAAAATTCACGCTCTATCTCCATATTTAGTATAGATTAATTTATGACAATGGCACACTTTCGCTGTTAGTGTAAGCTCTTGTTATTTTAAATATTGATATCTTGCTCGTATAAAAGCGAATGTGTGAAATTCGGTAGCTTAAATAAGACAAAATAATCCTGCTAAAAATGCAGATGAAGCCTTGTTTAAGTTTTGCAGAATAGTAATGTTGCCGAATGTCCAATATTGTGTATCACGATTAAAAGTAATAACTGGAATCATTTAAAGAAAAAGGAATTAAAGGTGTTTTATTCGTTGATTTTGAATATCATTTACAATATAGACGAGACGTAGACGATAAATAATATATTAATAACATAAACAGACACCTACATAATTATACATTTCATTTCATTTTAAAAAACGTGGCATTTAAGGTAACTCTAAGAAGTTAAAAACTTAGTTCGGTTGGGTATTTTTGTATTATTTAACTAGCTAAACCTGGTTACGAAATCTGGGTTCAGTCTGATATTTTATATTATACGTTCTCATGGGAACTTATACATATATAGGTATATTATACAACTGTAACATTATTGAATATACATATAATAAAATTGTAACTAATCGATGTCTGCACACAGGAGATATTTTAGAAAATGAATATGTGGATTCTTTATTAGAAGCCAAATAAATTATTTTTAGTATGTGCGTCTTAGGTTTGCACACACATCACGCAAAAACTATTGCATTAAATTAAATAAGGTTTACACCGTTGTATTGCTGGAGGTCTAACTTAAAATCTGGTGTATGTTTTATTTTGATACGCCTAGAACTCAAGTATTAATCAGGTACCGAATTCCAAATTCCACGCGTACAAAGTTGCGGGCGAAAGCTGGTTTAAATACATAAGAATGATGACCAAGCCGATTAATCCATATCAATGTCCATGACACTCAATGTGAGACTTTTAAATACTCTGACATCTAGTGTGACCTTGAAATGACGTTAACTTCGGGCTGCAACGCCCGCGGCGCGGGCGCGACGGGCGGTCTTTAGGCAACAGGCAAAACAGATACTTAGTTTTCAATCCGATTTGGTTAGATCAGAAGCTGACCAGCGAATATGTGTAGGTTGAAAATAGAATCATACTGTGATACATAGCAACAATAAAGTCTTGTGCGATTAGATGGGCAATTGAAAACACAAGCGTCCTTACTTACGCACCTTAAGTACGTAGGTACGTATTTACTTTAATTCGTTTACAAGGTTTTGATACGCAATAAATTTCGCCAAATTTTCGCACATATAACTGATATAGTACCTATTTAATCATACAAAATTATTTTTCTACTATTCCTGTATTAAGTCAAAGGGATATCCACATAAAAGCGCGCAATACAAAAAAATAGCAAAATACAGGTGACTAGGGCACCTGACTTTTCCATACGTCAATGATGATACCCCGTCCCCATCTCCCATAACTGGTTACAAGGGTCACTATAACTTAATGGATTATCCAAATACGTACGGCCATTCTGTACGACTCATTCGCGAAATAGATTTTTGTTACGATTGAAGGGTAAAGCCTTCCTTCCATCTCTTACGGTAAGCAACAGCTTGGCTATGTTCCCTTTACTTAACTTCTGCAATACCTAGAAATGAAACATGGCCATTTTTTAAGCGGCGGTTACTGTCAGATGAAAGGCGGACTCGTCTGCCAATATCCTTTTAAATATTTAAAATAATATAACTCCTTACAGACATCGTTTAAAATGACTAATTAATTTGCAACAAGAATTATCATTAAAATCATACAAATTGCCGATGTTAATTAAAATATGGTAAAACATTTCTATTTCAAATTTTATTTTGTTTATAATTACTGTACAAAAAATACCAATGAATCATATTGAATCAAAAGTTCCGTATTGGGCAATAATAGCATAAATGCAATAATGGTTTTAATTGTCAATTAATTTTAAAATCACCAAACAAAACTTATAGTTTTTGTTTGCTGGTCTATATCCGTAATTATTGCATCCGTATATTTTACCTTAAGAGATACTTTTAAATTGCTATCATCAAGCGTGAACAAATCACCTGCATTCACGCCACCCGCCAGATATTAAGCAATTATATAAATTATATATACATCATAACAATCAGTGATCAATAACAACCTCCATGCATTATTGCACATAGTAAAGTACGTAGAGGTTATGTTAAAATATGCTATAGGCCCAACGCTAGATTTCTCAGAGGCAAACCAACACAAAAAAAATTTACAGCCTGTCAAAGGCTTGTCTATTGCTTGGATTGGCTAACTAAATTACCTCACTAATTAAAAATTACAATCAAATTACTTGATATGAGTTCATTATAACTATTTATTGTATTTCAACATCACATGATTGGTGAATTGGTGACTCATGTCACCAATCTAAATATAGCATTATACCAAGAGACATCCAATGTGACACATTGGTATAAAAGTTTTATTTTTCTATTTGGAAGTCTACTTATTTGTGATGTGATTGCTAAGCGAATATATGAACCGCAATAATAACAAATTCAAACAACTTTGATGTTTCTGTAATAATGAGTGTAGGCACATATGATCTTAATCTACATTTATGACTTCTCCACGACAGTGTCGACATTCTACCAAATTCTATATTATTATGGGCATCTAAGAGTATAACCGAACTGTTAACTATTTATTTTTCTATAGAGAATACTAAATAAAAATATAAGGAAAGAGCAGCCTAAATGCTGTATCTACCTACAATGCCAAATCTGCAATTCTTCTTTTAACGAGTCCTTTTTTAAACGTGGTGTACAGACTTGATTTGTCTAAATTTGTTGTAGCTACCTATTGATACTACGAGGAATCCTTGTGTGAAAATGCGATTGCAGACGTGAAGCACGTACAGTAATAAACACAGGTGTACTTAAACATTATAATGAAGCACAGAATATAAAAAAACTTAAGAACAATGTGTAAATGTACATCAGCTTTGTCATTTAGACGGAATGGGGATTTTTAAACGACATCGGTTTTACCATATTACTAACAAATTCTATGAATTAGTCTTTCGTTTATAAATTGCCTGTGTAATCGAAGCGATGACGTCATGTATACACTAACATTGTTGAATTAAAAGAAAACAAGTGAGAAACGGCAATGAATTGCCGTAAATTTTAGAGTTCGTAAAAATGGTATCACGTGACCTTGAGCTCAGAGGTCAAAGGTCATAGTCATTTCGGGGTATGTCGACTATGCTGAGTCGAATGGCGTTGATCACGAGTCTCTAGCTCTTACGGTTCTTGAGTTGAAAGTTATATAACAGACAGACGGACAAAGCAGTTGTTTAAGAGTTTTTCGAACTCTAAAAGTTAGTAGGTAAAAAGACGCTTTCCTTAGAAACAGATGGTTGGAATTTTTAGTGGCTTGTTGTCCTTTTTGTTATCTATATAGATATATCCTAAAATGGCGGTATCCTTAATTAGTGGGTACCTACATCTAATTATGCTATTAAAATAAAATAGCCATTAAATTTAATTGATTGGTTTATAGCAAATCCGCTTTTTATCAATATAAATAAACGTATTGAAAATAAACTAGTAATTATTTATAATAGCTTCTAGTGGTATATACATATCCATAGCAATTTATATATATATACAGGGTGATTTTGAAATCGTGTAATTCCTTTTAACCACGCATTCTACTGGTGATATAGAATAACCCTGACCATATTTTTTCTTAATTAGTATAATGGTTTCGGCAAAATTAGAGTACAGATTTTTTTCATGAAATGATTTCAAATAGTCATAATTTAACCACCTGACACAATCTTAAGATTTTGCTAATTTAAAAATAATAACATAACAATAACTGATGTCGTAAATAATAGGGGGCAATAAAAAGGTGATTTGATTTTGTCACGATCAAATAGCATTTAAAGTAACAGTAGTCATGTGACATACAGTTTTCTTTTTGGATTACAAAGTACATACATTAAACTGAACAAAACATTATTAAATATTGAAAACAATGTTCAGCGATTTCATAAAACAAAAATGACAATAATGGAAATACGATTGCCTTTCTAAAATATAGATATCTCAATAAAAATGTTTTTTTAATGGCCCCTCATTAGAACCCTTTAATAGACGAATATACCTAATGTAGAACAACAAACTGCAATTTTTTTTTATATATTTTTCTTTTCTCCGTCTGACTAGCTATTACTATCACACAAAACAACAAAAGAGGTTACTGTGATGTTTTCGAGGGTTACTATATAAAAGTATAGGTACTTTGCGTATACTACGATATACACCTACAAAAAAAATACCTTTACGCAATTTACGCAAGATTTCTTCCACTAGTTCTTTTTACATATTTATCTTCTTCTCTAATAAAATAACTTAATTATGATTTCTTTTTATACCCAATAATAATACCGATATCTTAGTCTTCTATTTCATCTCATCAAAACTATTTACTGTAAAGATTTCCTATTCGAGTCCGAGATCTCGACCTTGATTGTCCCTTAGTAACCATAGTAACCAACTGTTGTTGACATGGTAACTGTTGAAAATCTTAAATTATAACAACAGATTTGGATGAGAGTTTAGTAATGAGAATTAACAGAATTACACGGCTTAAAGCTTTATAATAAAACTCGAAATATTGCTTCCTAATTGTTGCACCGCGGCAACACAAAAACAAAAAAAAATTATATACATATATATATTATTCTTTGGACATCAAGCCTGGTGCGACAGATATGTGCTAATAACTACATGTTAAACTACGTCCTCTGACGAATATACGTCATACGATGTTTAGATTAAAACCTGTTTATCATCTCCTCGTTCTTAACAGAATTTATAATTCTCTTGTATTTTGACATTCATATATTTGTAAATAGGCGAATATACGACGTATAGTAAATACCTGAGGTATTACAACACAACGTAATAATAAACATACATTTCATAATATTTGACATATTACTCTACAGAAACGTACAAGTCAAACAAAACTTTCCTTTTTAAATCACGACAGCTTTGATAAGACTGTAGATGTCGCAATTCGAACGATGTTATTTGCCCCGTGGTAAGAGAAAACGGAATAAAAGATACATGCAGCCTGAGAGATCATTCAAGATAACCATCCATTAAATGTGAGTGATTTGTCTCGCTTAAGACACGGAAGCGAGTTCAACACAGACAATAGGGACTGTTCCAACGACTAAAACGATATATTAACTCGATACAACATAACAAATTGATTACAAGCTAGTATCGACAAAGACGGCAATTAATCTGCTATAATATCACGCCTTTATCGTCCCAAAGGGCTTAGCACATGTATAACGCTCTATTGCGTCACTTGTTTTTGTTAAATGCCACGTAGGATGAGCCTATTCTCATCTACAAAGCTCAGTATCAAACACAACGTCTTCAAATTTAAAAGAAAATTGGATATCATCTTTATATTGAAAGAAAAGATCCAATGTTTTTTTTCGGTTAATCAATTGTGTTATTAATTTTCTCATGTGATAAATTACTCGACCAAAAAGTTAGTAAATATGTCATCTACCTATCATGACTCCATAAGTAATATCTGTTCCGCAATTTGTTTAAAGTAATCGAGTTCTAAATTTGAAATTCACAATTTGTATTCTGTAGAGGATGGACCAACTGCAAAGATTGAACTGTTAATAAATTTGTTGTTTTCCGATATCGCATTCTCGTGTCATGTTTATGTTAATTGCTTCAATAAATCAAGCATTTATCTTAATGCAAGCACAATGTACAATATAGCTTTGTCGATTCTTCCGTAATCAGACATTGAATGATGTACGTTTTATCGTAAGATTGAGCGTATAAACGTTCGTACACTGCGTACGTATTCGGTTCCGTGTAATTTTTTACTTAGAACAACGGTATCTTTAATTGTGTTACAAATCAAAATAATGTTCTTAAAAAATGTCAACGTATGCAATTAAGTATTGCAATGTCCAAATAATACACCGGATGTCTGGTGGCTTACATTTTAATCATAATGTCCACAAACAGAAAATATCTCTCGTTTTCTTAAGTGCTTAGAAAAATACATGTAACATGATTAAAATTTCTTTAGTGACATTTTGGCGCACAAAATTAGTCACACTGTAGCATTACGGTGCGATCAATACTGAAATCAATGTATATTTCTAAATAAATCGAATTACTCTGTACATGCCTATAGCTAATAATTAACAGACTATAATAAGATATTATGAGATAGCCGTCTTACAAAATTTACCCATTGTGAAATTACGCAAACTGAATTTAAATTATGCGAGATTGCGCTTTTACGGCATTAAAACAGAGGCCTTAAAATTAATTACAATATTAGTGCAGTACTTCAATGGATAATATCTTGCAATAACTAAGTTGGCTTCGTAACAATAACGAATACATCCCATTTTGAAAACAAATATAGCAGATATTCTGATATTGGTTTACTAAATACTAGCCTTTTTATGCGCAACTTCGCCTGCCTATTCTACAGTCTGGGCGTTACATAACTTACCTATACCACTATGCAGAATATCTCCAGTTTAGTTTTAGTTTTCTACATAATGTAATAAGATGACACATAAATTAGATTTAAAATAAACCCAAAGCCCCAAGCAGAAAACATGGTGAAAACCGTGTTAAAAGCCGATTAAAAGTGATGCCGAAATAAACAGACAAGTAGATGTGAAAATTCATATAACTATAGTTTAGGTTCAGATCCAGTAAATAATCACCCCCATTAAGCGTTTCAAAAATATCTGCAATGTGATGCAACCTAGTTAAGTAATAATATAGGTACATTCATTTATGTAGATCTAACGAACCTTTCGGACTTAATCACTATTACCTACCTGATGTTTTGTAAATACTCCAGTCTAATGAAGGTGATCATTAACATTCATTGGACTAGATACTAAGATCATAATTCTAATACATTTCGAAAGGAATTGTTAATGTATGAAGATGTTAATAGCCCGTCAGTAGATAATCTTTGCATTAGACACCAAATTTATTGGTTTAAGTTGCTCACATTATAACATATTTCATCGCAAGCTATCTTGAAATTTGCAAGCTGTTAACAAATCAGCTTAAATTTTTCATTAGTCGTCATCAAATACAGGTTCATTCTACAAGTATCTGGGGCTTTTGAATATAAATATTACAAACCATTATCTACTTTAAAATTATGAATTTTAGTACTTACGTTATTATATGTAAGAATGCTACAGATAAGTGTGTACATTAATATTGCTTTTAAAATCTTTGTTTTTTTTTATTTAGGTATATCTCAACCTTTTTCACCGCCTTATCTCCCGGAAGCTGCACTCGCAGTTCACGCTGCAAGCCAGTTGACCCCTGCAGCCGATCATGACTACGTGACCAGTATGCTCGCTGCTTGGGGACAGCTCCTTATAGACGACCTTATCGCCACTACCAATGGGAACAAGGTATTATTTCATTTTATTCTAACAACAAAAGGGTACTAGAGTTCAACCTTGTGGTACTCCTTGAACTATGTCGTAATGTACGAAAGAAATAGAAACTTGAAATGAGCAAATATGTATGAATACAATACCGTTCATCTCATTGAAGACATTCCAGTACATAGACATGAATGAATAAAAACTGTGTTCACAGTTGATTTACAATTTATATTTTATAACAATCCAAGGCTGATCATATATTGCACGAGAAATAAAATTAGACGTATTCTTACATTAATCTCCCGTTCTATTAACATTTTGAAAAGTTCAGTGTTTCATTCAGAATTTTTAATGGATTCGTTTCAGACAAATGCAATACGTAATGCCTATAATCCATTACGTGAGTCTAAGCTCGCATCTAAATCACACATCGTGTGTTTATTGTGAAGGCCAGCGGACGCATGCTTTTTGTTAAGAGGAACGGATGGTGTCGCAACTTGACACCTATTCAATGCTCGCGTAATCATCCATCTAATGATGCGCAACTCCTATTCGCGGTTTTTCACCCAACTTGAACTTGGCCGAGACTATCAATTATAAAAAATTATCAATATTATCTAGTCTTAACTGACTCAAACTATATCGATCGCAATTCGGTCGCTCAAAATTTAATGTTAGGTTGGAACTCGACGGTCAGACAGATCTGACCAAAACATGGCGCTAACTTAGTGTGTATTGAATAATGCTTAATCAATTTTATGTTATTTTAGTTCATTCTTTTTTATTTAGAAGTAGTTAATATCTGAATAAATGTTTTTAATTCGATCATATTAGACCTAAATGTTTAATTATGCCGATGATCAAAACATACCATATATGGAGAATTTAATGTTATTATTATTGGTATTTACTTTTATATAAGGCAATAATGTGTTTCGTCAGGCACTATTAATTATCAATCAGTCACGTCAGGCACTAGGCAATTTCATTTACAGTTTAAGGATAGGCGAGAAAGTTTGTGTCTATATTTGCAATAGAACAAATAAAGTATTGCGGACATCGACAGCGGTTACAATCATCGCTTGCGATGTTTCTATTGATTGGATTCGAAGAATTACCTATAATATATTATTATGTATATACAAAAAAAATAAAAAAACATTATAAAAATATCCTAAATAATATGAGAACGTTAAAAGTTTCTTTTCAAAGATAGATTCACTAAAATTATTGCAAATACTTTTAAAATTAGACTTGGTTAATTTTTCTGAGCGTTTTGCATGTGTCTACCGTATCCTAAAGCGATAAAAAAAGTCTGCGATTAGGATAATCGTCAAAATATTTGAGGGTAAATCATTATAGGAGCTAGTCTTATAATTGTTTATGACGGCCGGCAGACCAATGGCTTTACATGCTCTGAGTATACAGCACAAAAGGAATAGATTTTATGTAAACAATATTATTATTTCGAGCCATGTTTACGTTAACTAATAATGACCACCGTTATGATGAAAACTTACGATGTTTTAAATATTATTTTAATTCAAACATCTTCATTTAGATATAAAAACATTCGAATTGCTATTAATTACATAGATTTTAGGATACGTATCCTTATGATCAAAAAAATGTCGGATGTTGCTATGCGTGCTCCTAATCGGTCACGTTCCTTACTCTTGCAAAAACTCGTAATGTGCCTGTTATTAGTAAGTGCTCACGAGTCCTACGTGATGACCATCCAAACTATTTTTTGCCAATTTCAGACAGTTAATACAACTAACAAGGATAACATTTTTTGTTAACCTTGCGAGCAAAGCACGTGATGCGGTATTGAGTTCATGCGGTCAAAACGAGCTTCAAAACACGTATTGGGTCATCATTAATAGGCATCCATTATTAATTTATACATGTATATTAAGTTTAAACTATAGAATTTTATATTGAAACTCGATAACAAGTGAACAAGGCAGGGCTTCGTAATCTTCGTGATTGTTCGCGGGGTCGCATAGAAAGGTTACGTACGTAGCCACAGTGAAAGCCATCGTGAGGTAACAGGCTAACAGGCGATCTCTCATTTCCTTATGGGCTCACCTTTCATGTCACTCTATCACTTGAATAGGAAATTGCTTCAGTTGTTACACCAAATACCTATTGTCTCTATATTCATAGTAGTAGTTGTAGCGTAAATAAATAATTCGCTATTATTACAACTCAAGCGAATAATTTAATGACGAAACTCATTATTTAAAACTACTTTTGGCTAATTGGTTTAATGTAATTAAAGCATTAAAGGCACTGCGTACTTCGGCTGATCTGTTTGATGTTTAATGTAATTATAGAACGTAAGATCCGATGGGCCATATACTTATTAAAAGACTAAGTTAATGTTATTCTTGGTATTTGTAATTGGTTTATGTTAATTGCATAGTAGAAGTGGAAAATATACAAATGAACATAATATGTATATGAATTACTCAAAGGCATATTTAATTATATACATAGTTGCCATCGTTTCGTGCGTACAACATAAATTAAGCTGTTCTATGTACTGTTAACAACTAGAAACTTTCTCGTCTCGGCACTGACTTAATTAAACCATGCATTCAAATTCACTCAAATTATCTTTGACAATGTTACCCTTTGTTACGTAATGGACCTGGCAGGATTAGACATAGTAAAACCATTTCTTCGTCTTACATTAGTGTCATGGGAAAGTGTAAAATTAGCTTCAAGTAATCAGGTCACAAATCTGTTAACCATTTAAATCTGATTTGATTAGTTTAAATGTCAATCAACTTTTATATTAAACTCAAGCGTTCACGCCATAACTACTCGACTGAAAATCATAAAATTTTGTATACACTTTGTAAGGAGTACAAAAATGGACAATGGTACGTTTCATCGAGAAAAAGGTCCGGGTGAGCGAAGCCGCAAGCAAAAGCTAGTATAATATATCTAGATATATAAGAAATTAATTACAAAATACAATTATCCAATTAAAATTATTTTATCTATCAAATAATTCCTATCAATTATGTGCATAAATAATAACCAATAAAATCTAACCTAATAATTATTACACACAACATTAATACAATATTTTAGGACTTGGTCCATCGTTACAGCGTAGTAAATTTATTGATAGCCATTCGCAATATCTCTTTACATTTAATAAGACTAACTTTGATATTCAATTAACGAACAAGTTATACGATAATCGTTGAGTGACCCACTAAGTGCAACCGGTCTATTAAAACTATAATTTTATAATGCATGTAATCCGATCATTTCGAATTCTTGAGCTCAATTCTATGGGTGACAAATTAAGGCTTTAAGTAATTAGATGTCGTTTACATCACATAAACTTTAAAGCTGGGAATCTTCGTGCATAAATACCTACCTATGTTCTTATATCACAAGCACGGTAGAAATGCACCGTTACTACACAAAGTCTTTAGGCAACGCTACGCTATTGTGTAATATATAATAAAGGCTAAAAATACTAATAAAAATCACATTATTGCCACTATCAGAAACAAAAAAAAGAAACGTTAGGCTCGTACATTTTAAGGGTAGGTAATATACACATATTATTAAACATGATTAACAGTACACATAACAGAGTAAAATTAAAATAAAAATGTTTTGTAATTAACAGAGCTTTCAAATTCTTTCAACAAATTTAAAAGTAGCAGTTTTGTTTATAGAATATTCAATAAAATTGAGCTCGGCAAATATACTTAAACAACTGACCAAATCTGAATAAATGCTTTATTTAGCAAAGTTACGTTTTATATATATTTTTTTTTTAATAATAACTTATCAAGCATTTGACGAGACTTTGGGCTTTATCTTATTTACATGGTTTCCTACACATTGTTAGGCATGGTACTGAAGGTATCTATTGGATGTTTACTACGAACTAATATTACCAGTTTAGTGCTATGATGCCTTAAAGCTACAAATTAAGCTTACATTTCTATACTGTATTAAAGGTACATCACGGGGAGAACTTACAATTTTAAAGAGTCATATCTATTTTGTTTGCTAATTGGTATAGCTAATCAGTCCATTTAAAATAATATACTTGTTGAGGAGTGGTTTTCCTACGTCTCAGGTCGGTACAGCAATGGAGGAGATTCGAACCAACGTCTATTTGACCGCAAGTCGAAAGTATCCATAAGACTTCCATGTCCGTGCATACTATTATAGTTTATAGCTTGTATGCCGTTTGTATTTTATATTCCCGTCACATATTAAAACGAATTGCGTTATTTCTCATACATTTGTCCGCTATTACGATTTAACTCAATTAATTAACCAATAAACGCTCAAATCCAATCACTACTAAGCATAGACTTAAACACTATTCTAATAATGAGTTTATCATAGTTTATCAATCAGATTATCATGTAAACGGTTCAATAGGCATGCGTAGTACGTGTTATAGGCATATTAACTTAATGAAATAGATATGCAGTTCAAAGTAATGCTCATTGGGAATGTGGAAAACTATATTAACCCGTTTTATGAAGCCAATAGACGGCTGTAAATACTTGTCTATAACACACGCATCATTTAAAAATATGTGTAGCTAAATTTTTTGAATGTAGGTTAGGTTAGTAAAACTACTTATTTCTGAATAAAAGGTACCCTATGTCCTATTCTGTACCCCTGACAACGTGTATGCGAAATTCCATGATGATCTGTCGAGAAGTTCGCACTAGCGTGCATTTGAACTATAGAGAGTCGCAGTACAGTTCTGTCGCACTAGCGTTCATCGGACTTTAGTTTGTCGCACTAACATAGTGCACACTTGAATTGCCTGCAAAATATCATATGTTATCACTTCATTCAATATAAATGTATAATGTGCCTTCTCTCTGAATGCGGCTTTCTTAGGTCACCCTTTCTTACCAATCCAGATTCGACTGAAAAGATTATCTTATAGAAAGAAAATCTATCCTAGGGTTACAGACGCTCAAGTTACCAAAGCATGGGTGCAAAACAATAATAGAATAAGTCACACAATGTTCTTAGTGTATCATTTTCAACGAATCAATTACTTTTCTTTCAGGACTGCAGAGGTGCCGCTTGCGAATACGTTCGTTCTGCGCCTACTAGGAACATAGATTCTTGTGGATTTGGTACGTAAACATTTTTTAAATAACCCCAAATAACGTACGCGTCTAGAAATTGGTTTGTTGGTTTAGCTATGAAAACGTACCAAACGTAAAGAGTTACTTTCACATTTATAATATTAGCATACAATTTAAATATATATAGCATACAATTTAATATTACTATTATCTAATATTGTATTGCTGCAAATCAACTTTTAAGTTTACACCAGTGCATTCGCTTGTTCTTAATATGTAGTATCTACCTACCTACATTTGAATTTTGCTTACGCGAGTGTGCTCCATGTACTGAGTGCAGCATTGGAACTTCATACTCGGCAATTGAATTGTGTGGTTGCTGTTTTGATTGTTTAAGTCTAAATCCAAGCTCTATATTGTCGTCTTGAAACTTGGTGAACCAGAGGTCACTAGCGAATTGTATTCAATAAAAAAATTATATTTTGAAAGTAGGTACATCACACTTTCATAAATTAAAATATCGTGATATTATATTATTCAATGAATATTCATAGCCAGATTTATAGCAGCCGCGTAGTTACGGCCCAACTCGTTTGAAATGTTGCACCTATAGGAAGTGTCCGAACAACTTGTTTCAGTGAATGTATCTTATCTAAATTTTGTAACGTTGACATAATCTCGTTCTTAACATGCGTTAAAAATGTTGAATGGCCAGTCAGATGACTGAGAGAAGTATGTGTCAAACCAAGGCTGGTCATGTGAGTGGTTCTAGTCTAATTTAGATCAACATTCTTTGTTTCATCATCGTTAATGTTATTATTCTTATGCCGTTTATATTCCTATTTTCTTTGATAAAAATGGCTAGTATTTAACCAAATGTGTAATCAAATAAAAGTGTTCCAGTTTTAAAAATTGTTTATAAATTAATGTGAATATATACTCGTCGTCCACACAGCCAATTGAAAAATGGAATAGGCTCCAACCCTATTCCGTTTTGAAATTGGCCGTGCAGTGTATTCCGTTTTGAAATTGGCCGTGCAGTGTAGTTGTAGTTGAGTATGATACAATTGTATTCCGCCGTGATATATTATTACTCTAGCATAATAGATACCCTTAGATAGTTTCAGATTGCCACAAATTATTCACACTGATAATTTTAAACCGGCTCAACTGCTCTAACTAGAACTTTGTTACTTATTAACTACGGACAATAACTGCCACTTCAGTGCTTTACAAAGATTAAAATAACAGACTTAAATAATACACAAAGAACTATTCGTGAGGTGTGGTGAAAGAACCAATGGAATAGGCGATCCTAGTACTTTCTGAAATTAAAAGTATTATTTTCTATACCTACATACCTACAGCATATTATTTTTCTTTTCTACCTCTCAGATATAACTTTCTTCTTTATTATATCCTACAGAACAACGTGAACAGATGAACTTGGCGACTTCATTCCTGGACGGTTCCGCGTTATACGGCAGCTCAGAAAAGGAACTGCGTTCTTTAAGGCTTTACGACGCCGGCAAGATCGACCTAGATTCGTGCCGCAAGTGAGTATCTAAATAATCATATTTTATATAAGACAGTTTTATGTTCAAAACAGAAACTAATTGACTTATTTATTGATGGCTCACCAATAAATAAGTCAAATAGTTACAGTAATAAACAACAATGATCATAATTAACATATTGGACATATGTCGCTTCAATTCTAGATTTATATATAATGTTTTAAGTAACTTTTATCGTATGGGCGATAATTTTATATTAAATAAACTTCAAATGAAGCAATTAATTAATTATTATATTCATGTATAAATATAAGTATCAATCACTCAATCAATCAATATAATGATAAGACTTGTTAGGTAGGTATTTAAGTATTTATAAAGTCGACTGTGAAACTAGAGCATTTGCTTGTGTTGCTTAGGTAGGTAGTCATTACTACCCTCGAAGAGAGTATGCAAACTCAAAACCGAAAAGTAGCGCTGAGTGCTGAGTGGCTTTATAACCCACTACGCTCGATGTACTGCCAATATACGGAGTGCATCAATCAATATTTTTAAAAGTCATATACTTTTTTAAAAATCTTCTGCAACAATATTTTATACAAATCAGATAGTACAAATGTAATCACAAACACGGAAGAAAACAAACGGGTAATTAGATTGCATCACTGAATCCATTCCCATACAATACCGATCATAGATATTATAAAAACAGTGGTTAATGTGCGAACTATTCCCATAGTTCTGCATATACCTACTCAATCTACTCAATTGTACATTCGTTGTGTTGAATATTAGGCTTACGTGTACAAACGTACAATTTTTATGAACAGCAGCATTGACTTTCGGACTTCAAAACCCAAACAGAATACTTCTTTTATTGTGTCAATGGTATATTGAAACATTAAGTACTCACAAAGTCTCTATGTTTAAAAAGTAATTTAAACCAATTAGTGAAATTTTAAATGGAAGAAGTCTTTTGTCTTTTTAAGTATTTTCAACAGCGCCTCGCATAAGCACGGATGACCCTCGCTACCACCACTGCGCTGAGTGTTGTGGGTTCGATCCCCGCACGGGACAAAAATCTCTGTGATCCGCATATAGTTGTTCCAAGTCTGGGTGTTCTTTGTGTCCATTGTTCGAATGTTTGTTAAATCTCCGCGATACAGGAAACATTCCTAAAGCGGAAGATACCCTACAACAAAAAACTTCTAGGTATACAGTAATATGACAATAATACAAAATATTCACTCCTACCTACTGAGTAGAACAGTTACAAAATTGATTTATTACCGACTTCTGCAAGATGAACGATATGAATAAGATAATTAATTACAACAATGTTATGCCGTTACAATGTGACGCATTTATAAACTCGAAAATGTAGGTGTGACTGGACCAAACAACTCTTACGCATGTGATGTCATACACTAAACACTCGGTTACCTAATATTTTCATATATCTCAAATAACCTATTCAAATATTTGCTATAGTTCAATTAATTCTGCAAACAGCGGATCTTTAATACAAAACAAAGCTAGAATCTCGCGGTGTCGTCACAAAATGGATTGTATGCAAATAAGCCGACAAACTAACCTTGAAATGATTTGCATTCTCACATGGAGATTTAAATCTTCTACATATTTGCATTGCATTGGCAGCTATTGACTTGATAAGTGCGTGAGATGCAGGGAATTGAAATGATGGTGGGAAGGCCGCTTCTCAGACTCCTAAAGTATACCTGGTAAATGATTATATGTAGAACGAATTTTATGGCCAAAGGTAAAATAGTTTCAAGTGATCACATCGTCACTGCCAATACACTAAGTGTTTGGTTTGAATGCCATGTTAGAGCTTTTGAAACAATTTGTGTAATCTTACACATACTTCATTCAAATCTGCGTTTTATACGTGTCTGTTTTTAATTAAACATACATTTGTTGCCTAAACTAAAATCGTCACTATATTTGAAACGTTTAAACCAAACGCAGCATGCAAGTTAATTACAAGCGTTATTATTCTTGATCTTCTTCCTAGCCTTTATTATTCCCAAGTCACTTGGGGTCGGCTTTTCTAGTCTAACCGGGTTTGACTGAATATCAGTTTTAACACGGAGCGGCTGCCACCTGACCTCCGCAACCCGAAGGCTAACGATACCCTAAGGCTAGACCAGTGTCAGGATATTATAGTGCACTAACTTCCCAATAACGACTGCCATAGATGTTCATGGCAGCCGGGACCGACGGCTTAACGTGCTCTCCGAGGTACGGAGCAGGCGATAATTGTCAATCAATACGCACTTAATTTCGAAAAGTCAGAGGTGCGCGACGTGGGTTCGAACCCGAGACCCTCTGCATTGCAGTCTGTTGGTCTCCCCAGTGAGCTATCGCTGCTCGCTGCGTTATTATTCTTGATAAGAACACTTATTACTTTATTTCTTAGTAAAAGTTAATCTTAATGTCAGAAGCATCTCAATCGTGATTAAAATCAACATAACAACATATCTTTTACATTGCACAAGGCACCATATGCCGTTGATTATATATTATATTTGACTCCATTGTACCTACATTTACCTATAACCTATACAACAGTGAACAAAATTGTAGCTCACGAAAATAATTACGTGAACGACCAATTTTATATAAAACATTTTAGCAACTAATAATGACGAGTTCCTTGTGCGAGACGAAATTTTGCGAAAGCTCAACTTTATAATTTTTTTTAATAATATGAATCGGTAACAACGGCTATGAAAAAAATTATTATATATCTAATTTATTTTATTGCTCTTTTCAGATGCAACGATGGTTCACCTACCGCGCCTCTCTACAAGGCTTTAATGACAGAACATAACCGCATCGCTGGCGAACTTTACGCATTGAACCCTTTCTGGGATGACACTACCCTGTTCTTAGAAACCAGACGAGCCATGGCCGCTATCATTCAACATATTACCTACAATGAGTTCTTGCCCGTTTTGTTGGGAGAGGTACGTGTAATTAATATTATAATTATTGCGATAACTACATTTTTAATAACATAGACTTAACCAAACAACATATACCTAGGCATAAAAACCTAAAACAATAGATGAATATGTACCTACATTATATTAAATTTCGATATGTTTTAAGTGGATTACTAAAATTGCATTTTGGCATTTTAGCCAAATAATGCCTCAACAGTGAGAAGAATTTTCTAGCCACGTTACTAGCTACGTGATCGTACAAAAAATTGTTAGTTGCCTCACAAAACAAAAATAAACGAAGCGTAACCTTTAGAAGTAGGTACTAGACTGGATATTTGTTTGTTTCGAAGATTTTACATCACTTTATATAAACTTCAAAGATAAGTTTATAATATAATCTTATATTAATATTATAAATATTTGTTTTATTTCTGACAGGTCGGCATGGCGAAAGCTGAGCTGAAGTTGACTTCGTTAGGATTCTGGCGTGGATACTCCAGCGCCAACCGCGCCGGTGTTTACTCTGAACTTGTTGCTATAGCGCCTATATTCCACGCTATGATGAACGATAAGCTGGTGAGTGTTTATGTGAATGTTAATAAAAATCAATCTAATTTTACAAGACAAATATGAATGTACTAATGCTAAAATAGTCGTAAAAATATTCACGCAGCCAATATGACGCCGATTTCGAATGAAGTTCCTTTTTTTTTAATTTGCAGTCACTTATTCCAAATTAAATAGTGAAGAAAATATTTAGACGTTCTTGTGGACCAGTCAAATAAAATTATATAAAGGCTTATTTTCAGTCGTGATTATGGGCTAAGTGGTATATGTTTTTCTTATGAGAATATCATACTTTGTAGCGTTCTGGAGTATATATTTATGTTAGGTATACGACAATAGACATATTCAGCACTCCTGTCAGACCCCGCGCGCGCTTAATGTAAATATGTAATAAACAATAGCCGGTAATTAGACACCGTCGCAGCGCGCGCCACTTGAGTCGCCTTATCGCTGTTTATGTTTCTGTGCTCTAAGTTGTGATAACATCGCTTGTGTTTCTTAGAAATATACATTGTAAGCTAAGCTACGACAAGTATAATGAATCATTGCATTGACGTGTATATTTTAGTTTATACGCCTAGTTAAACTAACCAGAACTGTACAAATTGTTCGATATTGAAAATATTTGCTTCTAAAGAAATGTAAATGTAATAAAAAGAGGTTTTACTTTTTCTGTTTCCTAGATAAATACTCTCTATAGTAAATAAAAGTATTTATATATGTCTGTGAGAAAAATTAAGATATTGGCATTTGAAAGTAGCACTGACATGCGTGACGAGTACATTTAAAGCACGGCGAAAGTAAATTTAGATTTTTATCAAAATTTTCGTCGTACCCTTGTGCGTTGTATTCAAATATTTTTATAGAAACACTAATAAATAACACTATTATAGTGATTGAAACCTGAAATACGATATAATACTGTGCTAAAAAACAACAAATATCAAAAAAGGCGGGCATTCTGAAAAATGATAATAGGTTACTTTGGGCTTCAGTATGTTATACAAAAATAACGTGTCAGTATTGTTTTTATTGTGTCTAAAAATAGAAAGATTAAGCTTTCCAATAATGTATTATTGTATATAAGTGATATACTTGCTCTACAAAAAACTACAGAAAACAGCGGAACAAATAACATCGACAAATGAGCGTTTGGCGCGATGTCACGTGACAATAACAATATTATTTAAATATTATTCAGTTGGTAAGTGGTTCATTCGAAAAGCTCACTCAGTTCATTCTGAGTAGGTACATTGATGTACAATACAAGACTTTAAATACAGACCCTTCAATACAAAAACAGAAAACAATCGAGAGCGCGACCCTCTCTTTTTTTGCTTGTCCCATGTAGGGCCAGCGGGATTTGACGGGTAGAAACTTGCCGATCCCATAATCCCTTTGCCGGTCCGAGGTTTGAGAGGGTCCTCAAGCCTAAACTCCCGTTGTTTGCGAAATGTGAGTTTATTATACCTCTACCAAATAGTTGAAGGATATACATACATATGTATTACATTACATTTGTGCCATACTTATGAAGTGATTTATTTCCAGGTTAACACTACGGCTACTTTAGAAAGTCTAATCCGCACCAGCGCTCAGCATGTATCGCACTTCCCCGCCTCAGCTCAATGGGACTTAAACAGAGCTCGTGACCATGGAGTAACGTCTTATTTAAGGACTTTGAGGATGTGTGAGCCTATGGCCAATGTGAAGACTTTCGGTGACTTCGCCAAAATGGGCTTCGACAGGACGCATCAGGAGATGATTGCGGATATGTACAAGTAAGAATATTATATGATATAATTTAACTATTATGAAATGTGTGTGTGTATGTGTGTAGATATTTCGAACAACAGCAAAAGAAAACCATTTGCCAGGTATGTTCTATTCTGCCATGTTTTGTGCCTCGCCGTAGGCTCCCCTTCTCTTTATTTGTTTTAATTTGTCGATCATACTATGGCTCTGGAAAAGGACTAGTCTAAACGAGATTTAAAGTGAAAAATCACGTCATAATTATTCTAATTATGTTTTACCTTTTCAGAAATGCTGAAGACGTCGAGCTAATGATTGGAGGCGCTATGGAGAAACCTGCCAGCGGTGCTGTAGTCGGATCCACTATTGCTTGTGTACTAGCCATGCAGTTCGCTAGCCTAAAGAAAAGTGACAGGTAAATACAAATGCATATTCACAAGTAGTGAACCCCATAGGGTCCACGATGTTCGAAATAACATTAACGTTCACTCGAATTAATAATAGTACTGGTTTCATACAATATTTGAAATGCCTTTTGATAAAGATTAACCAGGGGTGTCATTCGCACGACGCCGACGTATACTGCTTTTTCTGATTTCATAGCTTAGAACGCTGGAAACAAAATAATGATGATTGGGGTTTAACAAAGTTATTATTTTACAGGTTCTGGTATGAAAATGACCTGCCGCCTTCATCTTTCTCTCCCGAACAGCTCGGCGCTATAAGGAAAGTGTCTCTCTCAGGTCTGCTTTGCGGTACTCAGGACTCTATCACCGACATTCAGCCTAAATCTTTTGTCAAGGAAGATCCTTACTTGTAAGTTTTTTATTTTAACTTCTAGCGTAGTCGCTCAGAAATTCTATGTGACATTTGTGAATTTTTCTCTACACAATATTCTGTAAATTAATAGATATATCTACCAAGCATATTTTGACGTTGAGTTAGATGCGAGGTAATCGCTTTGCCAATTGCGATGAGATGCTTAGTTATTCCCCGGCACAGGTATTTACATAGTTTTATGCATTCACTCATTGCTGGTCTGTGTGTAGGTACTCTGTGTGTGTACTTTAAGCACTTGCATTAAGTGCCAAAAATTTTTGAGAATAAAATTTTAATCAAGAAATCCTTTGTATAAAAATCCAGAAACGCCGGCCAGCATTGTTCGCAGCATGCCCGCCTAGAGCTTTCCGCTTGGAGAGACGAAAGTGGTGCGAAGGCTGCTGAACAATTATCTCAGGATATGCTCACCACCGCTATCGAAAAGGCCAAACAAGAAATGGCTGACAGAAAACGATTAGAGTACATGCTTTGGGAGACACGTAAGTATTTGAAAATTTCAGACGGAACACTTTTCCAGACGGTAATCTGAGTAACAACTTATTTGTTTTGCTTTTAATTTGTAGTGTATATTCATAGTATAATTATACTGATACATAGTCTTCCTTATCAGGCGGAGGCGCTGACCCCAAGTCTCCAGTAGGAACAGCGGCGTCGTTCTCCAAGGCCAACAAATACGCTCTTAAACTCGCTAACCACTCACTCTTCCTGGAGTTCGCCACCAATGAACTGCTCAACACTATTAACAGCGGGTGAGTTGTCAAAATTCTACTATAAACTAATAATGCTTCACAATGTCGCTTCTTGTAATTATGCTTCAGATTAATATGCTACTTTAACACGTATGTATATGTTACTTGAAACCGAACGCTCGGATTTGCGCGTCGTCATCCAACCCAATGCAGTCAAGAGTCAAAACCCGGTCAGGTTTGAAACTTGTCAGCAAAACTGCACAACAACACCTGTACGAAAAATATACATATTATGCAATAATCCGCGGTCCCAAACTGTGTTGTTCTAAATGTTTACAGACTAGTACACATCGAACAGCGTGCCTAACATGCTGGTCTTCCGAATTCTTTAAATCAAAAATAATAGTTATTAATAGTGATATATATTATATTTTAATAGTGATTTACAGCAATATCTAACCTAACACATTAATTACAGCCATCGCCGCAAACGTCAAGTCTTTGACGATTCGCTCGGTTTCGGCACATCAGACTTCGTGGATTCTCTGCAATCCGTCGATATCAGCGGTTTCCTCGGCAACGACAATTCTGGACCCATCATTGAACCACAGTGTGACGACAAGGGCTCATGCGAGGCCGACAATCCCTTCAGAACCTACACTGGATATTGTAATAATTTAAGGAATCCGAACTTGGGCAAGAGTTTGACCACTTTCGCCAGATTGCTGCCGCCAGTTTATGAAGATGGTAAGTATTTTCATTCAAATTGGACTAACATATCGAAAATAAAACGCTAGGAAATAAAGGTTAATTTCGCAGCATCTTAAGACGTGGTAGAACATTACGTAACTATCTACAATATATTTCTGTTTATTTTCTTCAAAGGTGTTAGCCGTCCCCGCATCAACTCAGTAACAGGCACACCTCTGCCGTCTCCCCGTGTAGTATCGACCGTGATCCATCCCGACATATCAAACCTGCACACACGCTACACACTCATGGTTATGCAGTTCGCGCAGTTCGTAGACCACGAACTCACCATGACACCTATCCACAAAGGTAAAAATATCATTTTCCTATTCCAATAGGCCTCTTATACTTGGACTTCAAAAAGTTCCATATGTCCTTTCTTTCAGCTTTCACAAGTGCCAAAAATTAGAATGGTCGAACCCAAATCATTAACAGATAAAATATAATCGTAACAGATTTTCTTTGTAAAACATTTCTAATATGAATTCTATTGCAGGTTTCCACGAATCGATCCCAGACTGTCGTTCCTGCGACTCTCCTCGTACAGTCCATCCTGAATGTAACCCATTCCCAGTACCACGCGGTGACCATTATTACCCTGAAGTCAATGTTACGTCCGGAGAGCGACTTTGCTTCCCCTTCATGAGGAGTCTGCCTGGACAGCAACAGCTCGGTTAGTACTCAACTTAATAATTTTGTGAACTACACATACCTTACTGAGCCCTACTCGAGGATCATAATAATCGATATTTATTATCCCGTATTTGAGTGAAAGATATGTTATAGAAAATTATTGCAATATATAATTTTGACTCAAGAAGATGTTTAACTCAAGTTCCAAGTAGATGTTTCATATTCGGTATATGCATTACTACGGCATTAATACAGTGTAGGTGCAAAGAGTTAACAACTAGTTATACATTAATCATGTCATGACCACTAATTTAAAGTTAAAACTGAAGAGAGACGCATCAACATAGTTACGTCAGCTATTTCTTCACATCATTCGTTAGTCTCTACAAAGTAGACTCAGCTGAGTAAAATGCAAAAGATAGTACATACCTAACATTGATTCTAATGTGAAACTGAATGAACAACTTTTTTTTGCTCCAGGTCCCCGTGAGCAAGTAAACCAGAACACAGCTTTCCTTGACGCTTCTGTCATCTACGGCGAAAACCCCTGTATCGCCCGCAAGTTGCGTGGATTCAATGGTCGCCTTAATGCAACCACCAATCCTGCTAATGGAAAAGAGCTGCTGCCCAGGAGTGACAGCCACCCTGAGTGCAAAGCGGCTAGCGGATTCTGCTTTATCGCTGGTAAGATTTGAATATAGGGTTTAAATTTTCACTAAATATCTTTACTTGTAAAATATGTTGTTAAAATATTATGTCTAGTGATTTCGTCTAAACAGAATATTAAAATGCGATGAACAAATGAGCAATAGCCTCCTTAACTTAAACGTCAGGTATTCATTACCGTGTTAATGTTACATTTGTTAAGTGAATGTAATTTACTTTAAATTCTCCTCTTTCTTTCTTTAATTTTAACCCTCGTATAATTTTAATTGCATTTAATGGACGAATATAATAAAACACTTTAAATTCTAGGTGACGGACGAGCTTCCGAACAGCCCGGTCTGACTGCCATTCACACGACCTTCCTGCGTCACCATAACCGTATTGTAGAAGGTCTTCGCGGAGTCAACCCTCACTGGGACGCCGACCAGCTCTTTGAACACACTCGTCGCATCGTCGCTGCCACATTCACACATATCATCTTCAATGAATTCCTGCCTCGACTGCTGTCTTGGAACGCCGTCAACTTGTATGGCCTCAAGCTTTTGCCCTCAGGTAATAATATTTAGAATCAATAATTTGTTATATAGGTTGTGCACTATAATAATATCTCCTGCGTAGACGGCCAATCTCCGTTATGATTGGCCGCAGTGACCGAAATTCGGTCTGAAGGACTTTATTATGCGACTCAATGGAAGCACTGTTTTAAAAGAAATTCTGGAAATTACTTATTAATCCTTTGACAATCTATTTTTATAAGTTTTGTTACATATTATAAATCGTATACGATCGATACCAAATTATCTTCTAGGCTACTACAAAGAATACTCACCTACGTGCAACCCCTCAATTGTGACTGAATTCGCTGCTGCTTCGTTCCGTTTCGGTCATTCTCTGCTTCGCCCACATTTACCTCGTCTGTCGCCTCAGTACCAACCTGTAGAGCCACCAATCCTGCTCAGAGACGGATTCTTCAGACCCGACATGTTCATGAACGTAAGTATTAATTTTCTTCTTCCTTTCTTTCGTTTTACAAAATTTGCCAAAAATAACGATGACATGTGTGAATAAGATGATAGTTAAAAAGATCACTAATCTTGTGAATATCGTAATAAGTTAGGTTTAAAAAAGGGGGCATAATTTTTCAAATACCACTCTTTAACCACTTTAAGACGAAACTTATCTGAATATGTATTTACTAGAGTGTATACTCTCTAGTAAAAAGATAATCAGGTAAGTTGTTAGTAGATACTTCACTAATTTAAGTAATCAATTTTATTAATTTTCCTGTAGCACCCACCTATGGTTGACGAATTGATGCGTGGTCTTGCCTCCACACCTATGGAAACCCTCGACCAGTTCATTACCGGTGAAGTTACTAACCATCTATTCGAGGACCGTCGCGTACCCTTCTCAGGAATCGATTTAATCGCCTTGAACGTTCAGAGAGCCAGAGACCACGGAATACCCAGCTACAACAACTACAGAGCACTTTGTAACTTAAAGAGAGCTACAACCTTTGACGATTTGGCGAGAGAAATTCCTGATGAAGTTATTGCCAGGTTTGTTGTATATAATAGTTATTGTAACCACTGGATACCTTTCATACTTTCCATACCTTATTTCCCTTGCTAGACGAAAGGGGCATACTTGCTGTATGGTATGTGAAGGGTGAAAAAGGTTTGGGAAGGATGGAAGTATAATACAGCATTAAATATAATATCATAACTACTGAAATTACATGAAATTCCAAATTGCTTAAAATCTCAATATTGCAGCTACAGCAATTGTATAACCACATGGTTTTTTTATAATTCAAGGTTCAAGAGGATATACGCGACCGTTGACGACATTGATCTATTCCCTGGTGGTATGAGCGAGAGGCCACTACAGGGAGGTCTTGTCGGTCCGACATTCGCCTGCATTATCGCCATCCAGTTCAGACAGCTCAGGAAATGTGATAGATACTGGTAAGCTGATTGATTTTCATATGAAACGACGATGCGTGAAAATATCCCCCCACCTCTTACATCGATCAACAGAGTTGAAATGTATCTCAATCAAAATCTTAGTAAGGTGATCATTTTTTATCATGGTGACATCTCTCAAAAGTGTGGGATATAACGAGAAAAACATATTTAATATTATTATTTCTTGGCACAAAATAACAGTTTGTTTCAAAGTATTATTATAATTACCTATTATCCTTGTTATATATATATTTGTTGTTTATTACATTGCACACTGTTCAGCAATAAATCAGTGAAACAAGTAGGTACCAGCATCGTCAATGAATACACTAAAACGTTGTAACTACAACGTCGTTGTTTTTCTGTGCGTTTTTGGCTTGTTTCATTTAGACTGACCGCTGCATGTTTGTTTACAATGTTGGGCGTTCCACAGCGTTCAGTGTATGTACGCTTCATAAAAGCCTTTAATATAAAATTATTTTTAATTTTATTTTATTTCTAATCCCCATGGATTTTAAGTTAAAATTGGTTGCTAGTCTTTTTATAGATCCTTGAGGATATCCTACTAACACTTACAAAAGATCTGTCGGAGAGGGGGACGGTCTCATACAAAGGGGAATGCTAGTATTAGGCCCAGAGGTGCACAATAAATTGGCTATACTAAAAAATATATCAATATTTATCCTAGTTTTTCCTTGTATTTATTGTTCTGTAGAAGTCGGTAAAATTTTCTAAAGATATTAAACCAGAAAACGACTAAACTATGTAATAGAACTTGGAAGCAAGTACATTAACGTGAAAATGTTGCTTTTACACAATATACATATGTTGGCAGGTAATTAATCGAAATACTCGTAGTAATTTACCATTGCTATATTATATAATTATTATTTTAATCGTTCATTTCATTTTTTATACAAAAGTAATACAAAAACTAATAATAATTATTAGTTTTATCTTTGCAAGATTGATTTGATTAACTTAGAGTAATGTCTATTATCGATGTATCGAGGTTTTGTGTTTATTATGGCAACACCATCTCTAAATCGTATGACGCCGGAAAACGTAAATGCTTGTTTTGCAACTCCATTGTGACGGTTTGCTTTTATTTATTGCGGTTAATATCTACGACTATTACCTATAAGCTATAAAACTGCAATGTATTCTGTTTTATTTTATTCTTAATAGATTGTACTTATAAATAAATTAAAAATAATGTGTAAAATGATATAGCACATATTTAATATAAATTGTATTGATGAGATATAAGATGATTTGATTTGATTAGATAGCTATAAAATGCCAAGTTTTTTGTTAATCACTTCTTATGCTAATTAATTATTGGCATTGCTTACTATTATTATCATTAGCCTTTATAGGTGTGCACTGTGGGCCCAAATTACTATGGCGTCTTGGCATGCCCCTTTGGCCATCATCCTTTCATTTTTGTTTAAAGTATACGGTATCACACAGGGTAGGAAGTTACATCTGCAATTATGAATTGGTTGAATTAGTCCGATATACAAAAAATTTAAGCTTAGTTAAGTAAAGATTAATAGGCATTCACATAAAGCTTAAGAGTTTTGATCTTAAAAACAAAGCAAATTTATAAAATACCCTAAGTATTTTTAAGAAATAGTCCTTTAAATTAAAATCACTTTTTCGTCATTAGCAAAGTGTAGATAACACGCTCGACGAAACAGCAACATTTCAGCAGTTGTGATCACGTGGAGACACGCCGTAAAACACATTATTTTCTACTTCATTCTCATGGCAGTAATACAATACGGGTATTGTACAATATTATATGTTTTAATTTTACAGGTATGAAAACGACACTCCTGCAGCTAGATTCACAGAACAACAGTTATCTGAGATCAGAAAAATCACTTTGTCTAAACTGATGTGCGATAACTTCGACATCCCCGGCGACATACAGAGGGCTGCCTTCGATCTGCCGAGCAACTTCCTGTAAGTGTATTGTTTATCTATTATGACTATATACAAATTTATTTCAAAAGCAAATACATGAAGCCTAAAATAATTGTTAGCAAATTATCAGAAAAATATCTATACGAGCACGTTTCGTATGATTGTAGGAACCCACGTGTGCCATGTTCATCTTTACCACAACTGGATCTGTCCGCGTGGCGAGAAAGCTCAGCTCAGGGCTGTCTAATCGCTGGTCGCTCTGTCGCCGTTGGAGAATCCGCGTTCCCATCACCTTGCACGTCATGCATCTGCACTGTTGAGGGGGTAAGTAACAGCTTATAAATAAGTAGATCTGTTTGTTTTTTCATAAATAAAGTTCTAAACGATTTTAGTAATAGTTCGTATGAAGATATCTTAATGGCTGGCCAAAGACAGTTTCCTTTTATAGTGAGGCAATGTTTGGCTCAGGTCACAGTTAGTTTAATGCGGCCATTGATATAAAACGGTAATGAAGTTGTTTGACGTTTGTTTGCATATTTGTTAATCAAAACGGTTTTAATATGTTTGTGGTTTTACTATTCTTAACGTTAACGCATTACAACTCAAATTCTCTGCTTAGAAAGTAAGCGTTACGCGTTACGAAATCGGTCTGCGGAAATTATTCGTTAGACATACATTAAATGTTTTGTTAGATGTTTTTGTTAGCTTTTTCTATTGTTGTGCCGTTTTTAGATTGCGGTAGAAAACAGTTAAGGTTAAAAGGTTCGTAGGTACATTATCACTGTAGACGATATAGCCATAAGCTTGTACCTACGTGAGGTGTAACTCCTAACTGGAACACTTTCTTATGTTTTACAATATCATTTTGTATTTATATGTAACTAGATGTGCCCGCGGTTTCACTCGCGTTTATGATTACTGCACCGCCGCCATGGGTCGTAGCGTGATCTTATATAGTCTATAGCCTTCCTCAATAAATGAGCTATCCAAAACTAAAAGAATTTTTCAATTCGATCCAGTATTTCCCGAGATTAGCGCGTTCAACCAAACAAACATAACTCTTCAGCTTTATAATATTAGCATAGATTTAAACGTGTTGGTGACGAGCATTACCTATACGTTAAGAAAAAGCATGTGTACTTACTATGTTTTATATTTACGGCCCAATTCATAATACTTACTAGAGCGTTATAAGTAAAATTCTAAAAAATATAGTTCATAGTAATACATAAGAATGCTAGCTTGTCTAATAACGATGTTGTATACAGGGTGTCCGGTAATTAATGGACAACCTTGAAATGTCTTATAGTAGAATTGAAGGCCGTACAGAAAAATGAAAAAAATTAAAGAAATAAATATATATATATTAAAAAGTGCAAACTATATTAACATAGCATACTTTTGACTGTCTATCTATTAGCATAATTAGTGTTAGTAATAAAACAACAAAAAACCGATGGATTTCATTCATTTATGGTCGTAGTATACAAGAAAGTTATACATGGTAATAAAAAAACACATATCTCAGGTAGTAGTTGGGATAGATTTTTTTCATATTTTTTTCTGAACGGCCATTAGTTCCACTAAGACATTTCCAGGTTATCCATTAATTACCGGACACCCTGCATAATTATAGGTTGACAGAAAATTTATGAATAAAGCTTTTTTACAATACATTTATAAGACATACCCATCTTATTAGGCCTTTACTATTTACGATATTTTTATGAATAGCACCGTTAAAATTGAGTCGATATTTTTCTTGCAACCCTCGGTAAGTATAGACGCCTTTGGGATGTGTTTAGTTGTCGCTCAGAATGTTTATCGATCGTATTGTCTGTGTGCGTGTGCAGGCGCAGTGCGCGTCGCTGCGCATCACGGACTGCGCGCAGCTGCACCGCGAGTGGCCGCGCGACGCCGTGCAGCGCGACGACGTGTGCGCCGCGCAGTGTGGCGCCAGCGCCGCCGCCCGCGCGCCGCTCGCGCCGCACGCGCCCCACTCGCCCCACTCGCCCCACTCGCCCCCGCGCGCGCCGCGGAGACCCAACATCAACTTCAACTTCCCCGACCTGTCGCCCTTCATCGCCAAGTGAGCCGACGCCTGGCCTGTCCCACGCGCGCAAAACTACTCGCGAGAGCGATTCTGATAACCTCCTAAAACTTACACGACCTGACTACTGGCACCGACTCTGTTGGTATGCAAACATTTTTCAAAAGGGCGGTAAAAGGAATGTCAACATTTTTGCACCGTCAAATTAGGATAAAATGAGTATAACTGTTCCTTTGTTGATTAAAAAAAATGCTTCACCGGCAAAGAGATGACCTAATTTGATAGTTCCAAAAATACTACATTTTCAATTGTTATCTTGAAAATCCTATTGAAATTAAAGTTAGTATGAGTTACAATAGAATCGATGCCATTAAATTTTAGTTGAGGTTTATTTCATTAATATTAAGGAGGATTAACCAAATCGTGTAGTTGCATACCATCTATTCGAAATAATTAAAAACAAAACTATAATTATAGATAATATGATAATCAATCGTACCGATACCAAAACATAACCTACAAAAAACATGGAATCCTTGATATTGATAAAAAAATATTAACGAGCATCTAATTTTATATGCTATTTAATAAACTTGTAAATATTAAAATTAGTATACTTAGTCACAACATTTTGGCAAATGCAGCTTGGAAATTATCTATAGATTTTTTATAAATATTTACCAATAAAATGAAAATATTAAATAATAACCAAATGCCGATTTAAAATATACTAAGAATTTAATACTTCGAGTTACCATTACAGGTTACCCAAACGCATTAAACGTAATATAATAAACCTAGTAATCTCAATATTGTACAAGTATTCGACTGATTCTGGCGTCTCACGTTTATATATTATTTAATTGTACTGTTCATTAAGGTCGTTATTAGTTAAATCCTAAGGACGTCTATAGCCGCCAAAACTTTGGCTCCAAATGATAAAACAAAAATATAGGTACAAACGATGTAGCTTAGAATATACTATGTTCGAATTAGTTCCATCATTCAAACTTTGTTAATATCTGCCATTTAGTATTTTGCAATAATGATCAATTATTGCAAAATGCAATTGTATAAGTATCGATAATCATGTGTTTATTGAAATATTGACCGAAATTACAACTTCGTTCAATAAACTTGGCAAATGTAAAATGGGAACTGTTTTCTAAAACAAAAATAGCATTAAAAACAACTAGTAAGTGGTGCTTTCAATTAAAGGCTTTATTTTTGTAAAACTTTTTGTAGTTTATATGGCCATCCCTAGCTTTAATTAAGAAGATGAAGTTGTTTGAAACTCTAAAGAAGTTGTTTAAACTGGTATATTATACATAGGTACTTATATTTTCCACAACAGTACTTATCCGTGGCCATGAAATCAGAGCTTAACCAACCAATGTTACCATACCATAATATTAATAATTAATTATAAATAACAATTATATATTGCCTATTTCAAGTAAAGCTGCGGCCAAAAGTTAGTTTCGCGATATAACACATATTGTGTCTAGCTCACTATGAATAAATAAATTCACTGCCTAGTTGTGCATAGGAATGTAAGTTCTTGTAAATTATTTTGTATTATATTGGTTTAATTAAGTATAACACATTTCGTAGTTGTAATGTTTTAGTTTTACGAATTTAAATCTCACCTAAGCAACGAAAATTAAATATAAATATTTTTTATTTATAATATTGTTTTATTTGTATTACTAATTATAATATATGTATATATGTATTACTTACCTATAATTTTGATATTGATCTATGTGTTTATTTCGAAGGAAAAAAAATGATTGAAATTGCCATAAATTTTTTTTTTTTCTTTCCTTTCCATTGTATAATTATTTTCATAATTGTATGGTTAAAAAACATGGATTAATGTAATTAGTATTCATCCCACACGGACACAGATAAGATGCGCACCTTATTGTACATTGACCCAATGTAGTTATTGTACCTGTGCACCTTGACCGCACGCGAGCGACCGTATGATCGGCGCGGGTTATCACCCGCACATTATCCAGATTTTTTAATACGTAGTCACGTATTAGAAAATCAATAGATATTTTGATGAAAAATTAAGTACATCGTGAAATAATTACGCTTTCCACTATTGTAGTTGATTAAATTGGCACCATGTGTCTCATAAAAATATTAATTGAGTAAAACAAATACCTTTACATAGTTTTTAGGCCACATTTAACGCCCTTAAATGGGGCCTTTACAGCCTTTACGTATTGGGGCCTGTTCGGAACGGCAACGTCGTAAATCAGCAACATATTTTAAGGTTTTTAAAATATGACACTTATTGTAGTAAACATTCTTAATAGAGAACAAGCCTATTGTCATATTGTATGCACATTTATTTATTATTAGGTTTGCTTACATATATTATACACTATATTATTTCTATTACTTGTCGATAAGCCGACTACATTATGTTGGCACTGCACTAGCAATTACGGTATACATGGTGTGTGATAATCAGTAGTGTGACAAACAAGAAAAAAATTACCGTTTGTCATACTGGAGTGATAATGTGGTGTGACTACGAGTCGGGAGGGTATTATTTATATGTAAATAAATAATATTTTATTCAAATACTTCTACAGTAAAGTAGAAATAACAAATCTTTCTACAGTAAAAATTGTTACCAAAAAGGACTATGTTAGCAATATAAGATAAATATTATTTATATTAAATAGTAAGTACTTATGAACATATATTTACCTTTATCTTTCCTTAATGAAAAAAATAGTAATGTTTATTTATTCAAACAATGTTTCTCTACTACAATATGTCATAAAACTATACAGGATCAATACTTTAATGATATTAAAAATATAACATTACCTAATAATAAAATACCTAATTTACATCTAAATCATAAAAGCACTTTAATGAATGTAGTGTTACTTTCTTAACAAGTGTTAAAGTTATGAACAGGTACTTCGGAAGGATAAAATATGAACTCTATTTCTATATACTAAGGTCTATAATACTATAACATGTATTAGAAACCTAGTCTTACCAATTTTATTACTCTACTTTTTAATTCTATTACTTTATTTATACAAATTAAACAACGAAAAATATTTACAAATCACTTTATTTTGTTGCATATCAAGTCTATTTAGTTCCTTTTTACAATAAATACATTAGGTCTGAGTATAAAAAATTGGTGTTGCAAAAAAATAAACAACACAAACTCTTAAAATTTACCTTGAATACTTAAAAGTCTTGATTTTCAGGCTAGTCCCCCCTTAAGTTCATATACACATGGCCTGGTGACACAAACACCACACAACAACAGTAGCAGTGCCGCCACCAAGTATCCAATTTTGATTGCATTGTCACTGTCCCTCTTTATCCTGTAACAATAAGAAAACATGCTTTATCTCTGTTAATTTGAAATATAATTTTTTAACTAGATACCAACACTGAAGTGTTTACCACCGGGCAATGATATTACTTAAGCTTATTTAGTTTTATAGCCGAGCCTAGCCCTATTATTCCCAAGGTTAGGGACAGTTTTCTAGTCAAACCTGGTATCAAAGGTTTTTAGGATTTTGCGATTTGTACAAACCTGGTATTTTTTACGACTCCATATTAAACCCGGCTATTATATTAAATATAAAAGCTTAAACCTGGTAACTTTTTATTTATTCTTGTCTGCTATCCGAACTTCTCGCTGTTAGGAGAGCCATAATATCCTATATCGCAAAGAATAGCCATATACTATGGCCAAACGAGGTGTCAAAATATTCGAGGTATAGTCACAAGTCGTCTTTCATTGTTGATAATAATCGAGATAATTATGCGAAATGCGTAGGTATAAGGGACGGATTTCGCCGTCATGGAACATTTTAAAGGCCCGACTCGATAATCCTATAGAGCAAGGATGTATTTTTTAACTACCTTATTAAAACCGTGTTTTTGCTTATGGTTGCTACTTTGGTACTTTGGTTGGTGTTATTGCGTGTTCTATTAAGAAATTCTTAGTAGCACTACAGTGTCTGAGAAAATGGAAGGTAGACTACATTTGTTTGCCCCTAGTTACGTCAAGCTTAGAATATGTAAGACAAAATGCGAATGTGATATATCTCTTACCGCTTTAAGTATACAGACAAGAGTACATACATGACTTTTCCGCTTACGGTAATATTTAAACGTTCACTCAAGAAAGGTGTTGTACCCCAAATTTGGAAAACGGCTTTTGTCACTCCAATATACAAAAAGGGCCTTAAAGATCAAGTTGAGAATTACAGGCCGATATCCAAGCTCGGTATATTTGCTAATGTACTAAAAAAAATACTCATCAGTCTATTCACCTCTGAAACCCCGGACGCCCCATATAGGGTCGGCAAATTTGTACCCGTCAAACCCCGCTGACGCTATATGGGGTCAGCAAAAAATAGACGATCGCGCGCTCTAATGTTTTCTTTTATTGTATTGAAGTGTCTGTATTTAAAGTCTTGTGTTATATATCAATGTATTCGGGATGAACTGAGCTTTTCGAATAAACCACTTACCAACTGAATAGTATTTAGATAATATTGTTTTTTTTTGTCACGTGACTTCGCGCCAAACGTTCGTTCGTCAATTTTATTTGTTCCGCTGTTTTCTGTAGTTTTTTGTAGGGCAAGTATATAAGTGTAATACATTATTGAAAAGCTTATTCTTTCTATTTTTAGAGACAATAAAAACAATACTGACTTACGTTATTTTTGTATAACAAACTGAAGCCCAAAGTAACCTATTATCATTTATCAGTTTTCCCGCGCTTTTTTATATTTGTTGTTTTTAGTACAGTATTATATCGTATTTCAGGTTTCAATCACTATAATAGTGTTATTTATTAGTGTTTCTATAAAAATATCTGAAAACAACGCACAAGGTTACGACTAATATTTTGTAAAAAAAAAAACAAAATTTACTTTTGCCGCGCTCTAAATGTACTCGTCACGCATGTCAGTGCTACTTTCAAATGTCAATATCTTAATTTTTTCTCACAGACATATACAGGGTGTCCAAGAACCTGGCGTCCAACTGGATTCCCACGATGCCCCAAGTTCTAACAGTACTCAGAAAAATATTTAAAAAAATCCACCCCATGTACTTACAGAATTATACTGATTTCAAAAAAAAAGGGGAAATGAGCACCCTGTGACATACTTTTGAATGCTGTGACTGCTAATGCTGATAATTTCGATATTTCTTGGAGGTTTTGTAATCTAGGGTATTGCTGTGTCTAAATAGAATGTAAAAATAAAGTACTTATTGTACCATTTTAAAATAAAATATTATTTTAACTAAAGGTGATATGGAAAACTATTGAATTTCGCAACTTTGACCGACTGTAGTGTAAAAAAAATGTACCAAAATAGTATGGCAAGTGACGTCAAATTTTGACGCGTTTATTCCTCTTTTTAAAAAGGTATAATACTTACACATTAATTTGAAAAAAAAAAATTTTGATAATATTTTTACTCAACAACCCAATTTTTACGATGTCTTACAGAATTCTTAGAAAGAAAAATTTACGACGAATTGAATCTAACCTCTAAAGAATTACTGTTGTATGCTCATAAAAATAACAACAGGCCTCTCAAAAAACAGGTTAGACCGTAAGGGACGGTATGTGCATGCATCTCACCATAGTGATTCGTTATTACAACAGGAGGGAGCAAGACAGAAACTATCTTTGCGATTTGCTGGTTCTTCTTTATGGTACCCCATTATTCAGGTAAGAGTGAGGGAGAAAAAGGTTAGAGGTGCGAGTGAGATAGATAGTGACGCTATCTGGGATCGTGCTATTTAGGATAACAGTACGGTCAGTACGCGTCACTGCCTCCTGCCGTTACTACGCACCTCTCTCTTATTGTTACCATTGATCACGTACTACGATTTAAAGCTTTGTTTATTGGACTCGATTACTCTTTGTGCTCTGGACTTTGAAACGAACTCTTTACGACGACCTTTGCCTGTGTTTGGACAGTTTGTGTTTTGTGTGTGCTACCATGGCGACCTACACTCCGCAAGAATACGCAAATATGCACTACATTTATGGAGAATGTAGAGGTAATGGACGAGCTGCAGCGAGACTTTACAGAGAAAGGTATCCGAGGGCTACGCGATATCCCGACCATCGAGTTTTCATTAATGTGCACAGATCACTATGTGACGGGCGGTTCCCCAATCAAGTAGCTGGTGAAGGACGACCCGTAAATGACTTCATACGCGATGAAGTTTTAGAGGCGGTGTCGGCAAATCCAAGCATCTCTGTGCGAGGAATAGAAGCTGATACGGGGATACCGAAGAGCACAGCACACAGTATTCTCCAAAAAGAAGAATATCATCCGTACCACGTACAGCGAGTGCAAAGTCTTTTACCTCGAGACTATCCGAGCCGAGTCGCGTTTTGTGAAACAATCCTGCAAAAACATCGAGAAGACGAAAACTTTATCGACAAAATTTTGTGGTCAGATGAATCTACATTTAAGAAGGATGGCTACATGAACCTACACAACTTGCACGAGTGGCATGTGGAAAATCCGCACTTGATGCGAGAAGATAGATCCCAGTACCGGTTCAAAGTGAACATGTGGACCGGTATTCTCTGTGGGAATATTATTGGTCCATTTGAGATGCCCGAGAATTTGACTGGCGAATCATATTTAAATTTTCTTCAAAATGATTTGCCAAACTTACTAGAAGAGACCCCACCAGATATGTGGTTCCAACACGACGGCTGTCCAGCACATTTTCGCGTATCCGTTAGAGAGTTTTTGGACGAGCAATACCCGAACAGGTGGATTGGGCGATCAGGAACAATCCCGTGGCCAGCCCGCTCACCTGACTTAAATCCGCTGGATTTTTTTTTCTGGGGAACTATGAAGGAGCTCGTTTATGCGAAGCCCATTAATGACATCGCTGACCTTCGTGAGAAGATAACACAAGCAGTGCAGGTGATACGTCAAAAAAGTTACTCGCGAAACATAAAGCGGTCCTTTTTAAGGAGAGTGAGAGCTTGTATTGCCGCGGGTGGTCAACATTTTGAACATTTATTGTAATAAAATATCTTTAAACTAACATTCTTTGCTTTTATTCTACTGGGAACCCATCTACCTGTGTGTATTTCCTTCTTGCTCACTCTTGGAACCGAAGTAAATAATAGTAGTAACATAACAGTTTCTAAGATAAGAAAGGGTCCGACAGTTACCGTTAGTAGGTAGGCACTTCGTAAAAATTGGGTTGTTGAGTAAAAATATTATCAAAATTTTTTTTTTCAAATTAATGTGTAAGTATTATACCTTTTTAAAAAGAGGAATAAACGCGTCAAAATTTGACGTCACTTGCCATACTATTTTGGTACATTTTTTTTACACTACAGTCGGTCAAAGTTGCGAAATTCAATAGTTTTCCATATCACCTTTAGTTAAAATAATATTTTATTTTAAAATGGTACAATAAGTACTTTATTTTTACATTCTATTTAGACACAGCAATACCCTAGATTACAAAACCTCCAAGAAATATCGAAATTATCAGCATTAGCAGTCACAGCATTCAAAAGTATGTCACAGGGTGCTCATTTCCCCTTTTTTTTTGAAATCAGTATAATTCTGTAAGTACATGGGGTGGATTTTTTAAAATATTTTTCTGAGTACTGTTAGAACTTGGGGCATCGTGGGAATCCAGTTGGACGCCAGGTTCTTGGACACCCTGTATAAAAAAAATGTTTAACTATAAAGAGCATATTTCTATTTTTAGACACAATAAAAACAATACTGACTTATGATAATTTTGTTTGTCAAACTGAAGCCCAAAGTAACCTATTATCATTTATCAGTTTTCCCGCGCTTTTTTATATTTGTTGTTTTTTAGTACAGTATTATATCGTATTTCAGGTTTCAATCACTATAATAGTGTTATTTATTAGTGTTTCTATAGAAATATCTGAATACAACGCACAAAGTTACGACGAATATTTTTTAACAAAAATTTCAATATTTACTTTTGCCGCGCTCTAAATGTACTCGTCACGCACGTTAGTGCCACTTTCAAATGTCAATATCTTAATTTTTTCTTACAGCCATATATAAATACTTCGTTTTACTATAAAGAGTATTTATCTAGAAAATAGAAAAAGTAAAAACTCTTCTTATAGCATTTATATTTCTTTAGAAACAAATATTTTCAATAACGAACAATTTGTACAGTTCTGCTTTGTTTATCCAGGCGTATAAACTAAAGTATACACTTCAATGCGATGATTCATAATACTTGTCGTAGCTTACAATGTGTATTTCTAAGAAACACGAGCGATGTTATCATAACTCAGAGCTCAAAAACATAAACATCGATAGGGCGTGTCAAGTGGCGCTTTAAGTGCCGACCGCGCGACAGGTGTCCGATTACCGGGGTTTGTTTATTGTTTACATTAAGTGCGCGCGGATTTTGAGAGGTTCAGGAATCAAACAAGCACTGAATGAAAATCAACACGGTTTTTTAAAACTTAGATCCACGGTATCAAACCTTGTTTCTTCTGATTATTTGACGGATGTTATGTCTATACCTTCTCAAGTTGACGTAATCTACACAGACTACACGAAAGCCTTCGATAGAATAGATCATGTCATAATCTTGCGTAGGCTGCTCGAGATGGGCATCAGGGGGAATTATACAGATGGTTCAAATCATACATTGAGAACCGATGCCAAACGGTTGTTTTGAATGGGTACACATCTAAACTGTAAACATTCCATCAGGTATTCTGCAAGGTTCACTACTGGGTCCGTTACTCTTTACTGTTTTTTTTTAATAATATTAACTCCTGCTTCACATATTCCAAAATCATTCTTTATGTGCATGATATGAAAATTCTATGTCCCATTTCACAACCTTCCGACTGTCTTAGCCTTCAAAAAGATCTTGATGAACTCCAAAAATATTGCCCACTTAAAAGACTGGATCTTAACGTGTCCAAGTGCTTTGTTTTGTCTTTTACTCGGAAGCCAGACCCTTTAACTTTTCAATACCAATTACAAGGCAAATTTATAAACAGAGTAAAAGATGTCAGGGATCTTGGCGTCATCTTCGACTCAAAACTACCCTTTGATAACCATGTCGAGAGTATAATAAAAAACGCTAACAACACTTGGCTTCATACTAAGATTGACGAATAACTTCAATAACATCAACACATTTAAAATTCTCTATTGCGCCTTTTTCCGTAGCCATTTGGAGTACACTTCGCAAGTGTGGAACCCAATTTATAATACATAAATTGCGCATTCAAAAACGTTTTCTGCGTTTCTTGCAGTTCAAGACAGGAATACATTGAGCTACGTATATTTTACGCTGTAAAAAGTTTCACATATTGCCTTTATATGAACGGAGACGCATTGCAGATATTACGTACCTTTTTAAAATAGCTAACGGCACTGTGGATTGTCCAGAACTACTGGGCAATATAGGGCTTAGAAGCTAAAATGTTGCGGCAAAGAGCATTCCTTCACGTACCCCTAGACAGAACCACTTACATGCAGAACTGTTTTACTATACGAGCGTGCAGGACTTATAACGAACTTTCTGATGAGTTAGATTTTGATTTGTTTGGGACCAGTGTTACTCAACTTAAACGAAGTGTAACAAGAAAATTATTTGATTCTACCTAGTTTTTATACCATTTTGTAATGTTAAATTTATAACCAACCTTGTAATATTTTTAACATTTATTTTTAGTGGTGGCAACTTGTAAATGGCCTTAAATTGTTAATATTTTTAATATTGATGTACTTAGCTGTAAGGTTCCCAAATAGAACAAACTAAAAAATCTAATAAATTAATATATGTGTACTCTCTTGTCTGTATATTTGAAGACGGAAGACTATAGGCGGAGGACTTGCCGACATATTATATAACACCCATATTTCACCAAATATCTTTTTAGATCCCACCCACGTAAGCGTCAGGCGATTGTATTGCCTTATACTGAGCACAAATCCAGACTCTGCTGTGCTTGATTGAAAAACCCTATAACACTTTACCCGACCTGGGAATCGAGACCGACTCGACACTGATTTACAGCAGTAGCATAGACTTACATTACATTTTAAGACAACTCCCGCACTAGGAATAAATCCTGTATCACGGGATCCTTTACAAACATTCAAACAACGGACATAAAAAAACAACCAGTCTTGTTACAACTATTTTACATCACACATTCTTTTCCTGTGTAAGGATCTAACTCACAACACACTTTGCAGTGTCAATGCCAAGAGGACTACTGAAATTGATACGCTATCATTGCATATTCTTACTATTATTACACTGGGGAACAGTCATTTTGCGGCAGTAAGTTCAATATGCTGAATACGAGAAAAATATCAGATTTGTAAAATTGACTCTAGTTTATGACTTTGTAACGATATGACTGAAAGAGGGTCAAAATAAAAATACAACTACATATTAAATATATATTACGACAAGAAAACCTAATACAAATGCTATCAAAAAAAATCACAACAATAAATATCATAAAAAACTTTGTCTGTAAACTTTTCTATTGTGTTTATGTTCAGGACAATACCTTATTAAACTCAAGCAATAGTCTGCCATCATAATATGGCTGTCCCATCGGCCTTGGTATCTTTCTTTCATTGTTCTAATATCCTGATGGAACCGTTCTTAATGTTGAATATCTCAAGAACCAGAGTCAATCCATACAAAGTAAATACATTTCGGGTATGACTGATGAAGGTGTTAAAACCAGTAACAAAATTAATGCCGCAGAAAATATAGATATTTTTTCTCTTGCCCAGTGTTATCAATGCGAATATGAGTTTGTTTGTAACGTTTTCACGCCTTAACTACCCTACCGATCGTCATGAAATTTCGCATACACTTTAACAGGGATACAGAAAAAGCCATAAGGTATCCCGAAAAAAAAGTACTGTGCACGAGGGATTTATTGAAAAAATCTACAATAACGCGAACGAAGTCGCGGGCAAAAGCTAATTTAACTGCACAGATGGCGTAGTGGTCACCTCACCGTTGCCACTGCGATGAGTGTTGTCGGTTCGAATCCTACACGGGGCAAACATTTGTGTGTTCCACAAACGGTTGTTCCCGTCCCCCGCGACACAGGAATTATTTCTAGTGCGGGAGTTACCTTTTCATAATTATAATTTTGTTAAATATACTTTAAACAATTTTTGAATCTTTATTCAATGTTATTACATTACTTTTTACACATTTGACTAGAAGTGTAAAGTCGATACCTAATATAGCCGTAATTTATAAAACAACGCCACCTGGTTTAATCATATTCATTCTAATTCGAGTGTTCACAGGATTTTAGACCTTAAAGTATCCATGTAGTATTGTAATGTATACACTGCGACACGTCAATCTAGACTGTTTTGAACTATTAGAAGTTGAACGCTGCGAATCGTGCGAGAGAGTGCGTTATATTTTTGTTACGCTCTATCCTTACCATAACATTGACACCACATGCACTGTCGCTTGCCGACAATTCTCTATTTTGTATGTAGCGTAATTATGCGTATATAGGGTGTCTAAGTTGATGTGTGGCCGTGTGTTCATGGTAGCTGTACATGAAAGGGTGAAAATATCTCTTTTTTAAGAGGAACATTATATTACCTTGTGGAAGGGAAAGTGATATCAGTTAGCTGCCACCTCCTTGAACCCGTTGACGATGGGCGCGTGCTCGTTGCTGCGGCGCCACAGCCCGTACACGCGGCCCGGCACGCCCTGCCACAGGCGCACGGTGCCGTCCTCCGACCCCGTCGCGTACAGCTCGCCGTCCGGCGACCATCGCACGCAGTGCACGGGGCCAAAGTGACCTTTGTTTGATTCTGGAATAACAATAACTACTTATTGTATAACTACTAACTAGTATACAAATATTTTATTAGTTTTGCGATAAGGAGATTAAAGTATATTCGTCACCCTAACTGAAATTTAAAGATGTTCTTAACTGGAGCAAATTTATTTTATTAAGTAAATAGAAGTAGACTTGCCGCCTACCAGAATCGACTAGCTTGTATACTATTTGTAGTCGATATCATATTAAAGACTAAACTGAGCGTAGTCTTTAGTACAGTATATGAGTCTCAAATAGTGTTTCAGTTTCAACATGTTACTACAACATACTAGAGCTTACAACTACTTAACTGCTGTTTAAAGTCGTAACTCCAGCGAAGGAACACTGACCCCCAAGATACAGGTTATTACCTAGTTTGGGAGACAGGATACACATAAAAGGGCATTGTAAATAGCTCATAAGTAAACATTTCATATCATTATGTACTATCTGTAATTTTAAAGGGAAATAAAATTATTATTATTAAAGTGATAAAAAAATAATGATAATAAACCAATTAACAATATAATTATAATCATATATGTATTGTTAATCGATTTAATATTTTCTCTACTCATAATAATTAAAATTAATAACTAGCAAAAATTTAATTGGGCATAAGTACTTTTTCAATAAAATTATGAACGTGGCAGATCTCTAATCAATCTCAGATTATTAGTTAAACACTCATTTATTTATTTAACATGTAGGTGAAAATGAAACACTTTTTATTATCTTAGGATTTATTTCATTTAGGCATCATAAATATAATAAACCGAATTGACAGTTATAAATAGAACGAGTAGATACCATTGGAAACCAAATTTTATCAGCGGAGGAAGTTTGGTTTTTTAAAGCCGCAATATGCAGATAATTATATATCGTCGTAGGGCGTAAATCTGGTACAGAAGGCATTGTCCTTAAGCCATAACGTAAACAAGAGAATAGATGCAATAAAAGTACACAATACTATATGTATTGTGTATTTTTATTGCATTTATTATCTACATATACAGGGTGTCCGGTAATTAATGAATAACTGAATGAACGGCCTTCAGTTCTGCTATAAGACATTTCAAGGTTATCCATTCATTACCGGACAGCCTGTATATACTGTAATCTATACTAATAGTATAAAGTGGAAATATTCGATTTTTTGTTTGTAAGTATGTAACACAAAAACGATTTAACCGATTTTAAAAATGAGGTATGTTATCACCGAGTAACATAGGCTATTTTTTAGACGAGCGAACCCGCAGCAAAAGCTAGTGGGTAGGTTATTGTATATGTATATGGTAGGTATATTTTAGGGTCGGAAAGTAATTAGCATCGTGAGATGAAATATAAATGTTTTGAGTGGAAATAATTTTTATTTATTTGGATTTATTTTTCGCCCAAAATTATTGCATCGCCTATTAAGTTTGCATATGAAAATAAGCAATTTAGATTCCTAAACTTTTATTCGGCTATTTTTGGACACCGGTGTCCTCGAATTTTAATTATTATTATTATCTACAGTAAATTTCAATCGGCTCAGATGAACTGACAGGATGTATGATATGATATATGTTGAGATAATGAATTTATTATCTTATAGACATTTCATTCCGTAACAACATTTTTCTAGACCCAGCGACCACACAGCCCTTAGACGCCTAGTAACAGGCGAGCGATGTCTGTCAACACATATGACTTGAAGATCTAATATAGGTCGCCACTCAACAATTTTGAATTAGTAGCGACCACTTTTCTATGAGCCGTAAACACTTCCGCATCAGTCAATTATAAATTGGTGAAATAAATATTATAATGGCCCCTTGTACAATACGTTTATGTGGTAACAACAGCCAGACTTCGAGTTACCCGAAAAATGGCATAACATTTCATCGGTAAGTTAGTAGTTACATAATCATAATTAGATTTATCTTCTGATTTTATTTATCGGAGTTCATTTTATACTGGTTATATTTGTATGTGAAATCTGCAACAGCACAAATTTTGTCGCGCTCGTTGATGTCTTTGATGTTTTGTCTCTTTCTTTTAAACGTATTTTTTTCTCTATCTCTTTTCGTCTATAATTTGGTAAACATAACTAGTGATGCACCATATTCTATGACCAAATATGTTATCGGTAGAACTAAAAACCTACATATTATTTTTACAAAAAGAAACATTGAAGAAAGAAGCAGTTTCATTGGCGAGGAACTCTTTCCCAATATAAGTAACCATCAATTCCACTCTGAAGTTACTAATCATGTAGTGGATTTGTCAATGAGTGTTATGCACAAATATATTTCCACAAGGCTAGCGTTTCTTACAAAGTCTGCTCAGCGGAAACACATTGTTCGGAGAATATATGCAAAGTTAATACATTTAAAAAATGATTAGTACCTATAGTGGTGATTTGTATTGTACAAAAGATAGGGGAATTTTAGTTCTCTCCGACAATTTCCCTCTCGAAGGTCTCTGTTCCAGCAGTGGAAATATTATGGACCGATTTAGTTTGAATTAAGTTTTTTTTCTATTTCGTTATTTACTAATATTTAATATTATGGAACAACCTTTGAAAAAACTATGTTATCTTTTAGAATTTTATATTTTGTTTTTAGTTTCTGCATTTTATTTTATAACTGTATAATTAATAATAAAAAAGCTAACATTAATTAAAAAATATTATGTACAATAACTATTTAAAAAAATATCGATACCGTCATGGTTTTATTTAAACCTGTCCCATCCCTAGTTCGGCGAAATGACCTTTGTAGGGACCAATTAGAGCACAGTACCCCGTTCCTCATACCTCAGTTAGTTGCCAGAATTGTTTTGATGTATTAGATTAAGCATTAGGCGTCTAGTGGCTATGTGGTTGCTTCCTAGACCACATACAGACTTGCAAAATATTTTCTTTCGATTAAAAGTTATAATTTAGTAAACTTCAGTGTTTTACGTTAATAACTATATACGACGTAATTATATGACCACATCTTACTGTCACATGTTGTATAGTATGACCGATTGAACAAAAAGACGGTGACGGCGACACATCTTTGAGCAATTTTGAACGCCCCGCAACTGTTTCAACACCCTTTTATTCTCTTGTTAATCAAGAGATCAACTGCCATAGATGAAGAAAATATCACACGGTAATTAGTGCTTACATTTTCAAATTTAATAAATATAATCGCAAATCAATGTAAAGTAAATTCATTCTTGCGCACCAATCTAGCAATGAATTGTAGCAAATATTTGAATAATTGATAAAGGGGAAAGGAAACTATGCATTTCTACCGTATCTTATCAAATAGTTCATGGTAAAACTATAAATACAAAAGTAAGTGAGTATGTCAATCACGACCAAACCGGTTCATCGATGTTGATGAAATATATTTCACAGTATTATAATAGGTACTGTGATAATATCAATACTGAGAAAGCCTACGGGTTACTGTAATAAGAAAACACGAACGAAGCCACGGCCAGTAACTAAAATACAATAAACTAAGTAAAAGAATTGGCTCCTGAATATTATTATTTTTTATGTGTGTGAATGGCTTTTCAAAGCTTATTCGCCCGATTCCAAAAATAGTTCCTAACCGTGATTAATGTTATATTTATAAAATTCAAATTGCTTTTCATAAAATAATTAAGAATTATTGGAACATATTAAAGTTATAAAAATAAACTGAACAGAAAGTAATTAAATATCCTAATGAATACTTAACAGGCTATCAATAATAAATATTTTTTTATAATTATGTATAAAAATACTAATATTATAAAACTGAAGAGTTTGTTTGTTTGCTTAAACGCGCTAATCTCAGGAAATAATGGTCCGAATTGAAAATTCTTCTAGTATTGCCTAACCTATTTATCGAGAAAGGTTATAGGCTATATAACATCACGCTATAACCTACGGGAGCGTCGCAGTAATCATAAACGCGAGTGAAACCACGGGCACATATAGTTATGTATAAATGTAAACAGGAAATTGAATATTTATAACAAAAGATCTTATATGATATATTAATTAATCGCTAATGGACAAAGTAAGCCATTGCACTCTATGTCAAGACCGATACATATAAGAACGACCACACACGGAAGTTATTATGACCGTAATGTCCAAGACGACCTTTAAATATCACGTATGCAGCAAAATATACTCCTGTATACGTAAACTTTATAATTATATAGCTATATCCGACTAGTAGACAAAGAGAAGTCTGAATATTGTCGTATGCTTGTAATACCGTCGCGACAGGATTTTCCTGACTCACTCTCTGACTGAATCAACACGTTGGACATCTGAAGCTGAAATTTAGCATTTTGGTTCTCCTTATGATGTCAGTAAGGAATAAAGATTTATCGAAATTCATACTCGATAGGAAATAAAGAATGTTCACGCTTTAAAGTTGCTTTGTTTATATCATATTATTTATGTTCCTGAGATTAGCGCGTTCAACCAAACAAACAAACTCTTCAGCCTTATCATATTAGTATAGATTACTCGAGTCTGCAAATTTTACATATCGGTTGGTAATTATAATTATTAACAACTAATTTCTATGGCCTCACCCTTCACACTACGAATAGACCCATGCCACCCGGGCTAGTATTATTTTGTTATCTACTATATTTATACTATTATAATCTACTTCCTTTAGGTTTCTTAGACATTCGTCCGGTATAGGACAAAAATCACCTAACATCTAAAGTGCATTAGAAGTCACGGGTAAAAACTAGTGAATAAATAGAAAAATAAACTCACCAAGTTCAGTGCCAGTGTTATAGTCAAACTTGTACACTTTTAAGTCCTCGCCGCCGCATACGAAGGTGGCGCGACTGGGCGCAAGCGACGCCGAGTAACACTTGGTGGGCACCGGGAACTCGCGCATCTTGCGCATTGTGTCCGACGAGTAGAATGATACGTTTGTACCTAGAAATGTAAGAAAACACATTGTTTATTAAGCGGCAGAAACAATCAGGCATTATTTGTAAAGGATATCGATGCCTACTTTAATGCTTACATTTACAGAGAGAAAACTTAAATGTAACTCTTTTAAGCACATTGCGCAAACGAGTATGTGTGTGATTTGGCAGTTTTCTGCACTTCTTTTCCATATAAACTCTTTATATATAAAGGTAGTGTAGAAAACTAATATTTTTTTTTTATTTTGATTTTCAAAATGGCCACACTCCGCCTGATGGTAAGCATTCGTGTGGTCTAAGAGCAGTGGCCTCCACATCGTCCTCATAGCAGCCGAGGCGACGATGACTAATTAAAATTTTTGTTGTTAAAAAAATAGTTGAATTAAAATTAAAACATGAATTTAATTATTTACGGTCTCCTTTCGACCACGATTAATACGCGACTATTAAAGTAAAATAAAATAAAAAATTACGTATCCGTATGTTGCTATATCTGCTGTAGTTTAGTTGTAAGTTAGCTTAACTCATTCAATGTTTGTATATAACGCTATCAGATTAGTTGAATATAGATAAACAAATAAACACCAGTAGCAATACATAGTTATCTTATATAAAGGCCATATTATACGAGCCGCAAAAATAAACCCAGTGTACGGCTTACCATCTGATAGACGAAATGCGATATGAACCAAACTAACTTATGAAGGTAACAGAAAAGTAATCGTTAAACCAGTTCAAATTCTACGTGACAACATTAACGTCAAATCTAAAGCCTTATTTTAGTCCTATTAACCAAACAAGGAAACATTGTAAAATAAACATTGTAAAATAAGAATGATATATTTTGTTTTCATAAACAAAATAAAGGTCAAATATATCCTGATTTAATCGTACTAAGTTATGTAAGAGGCGAAGCGGCGCAAAATATCATTTATAATGTTTATTTACCTCTTCCGATTTGATAACAGGTTTAAAGTATTTTTATTGTTATTATACCTCGGTGCCGCAATCGTAGTGAATGCGATTGCTGTACATGAGGTCTCGGGTTCGCTTCCCAAGTGTGACATAAGAATTATTGGGCTTTTCTGTCACAAAATTCTCAGTAGCAGCACAGGCTCTAAAGCTGTGCCTGGTAGTCAGCAATAGACTGGATCCCTATTACGTGGGACTTACACCGATAGCTTGCGAAATAAGGGTGTAGTAGAATAATGCAATACATCTGCCTATTTTTTCGGGATTATACGCGTGTGTAAGTATGTATATTATTTTCTATACTCGTAAGAATAAATCACGTAGATTTCCACGTAAATTGCATAGCATAGTGAATCAATTCATCAGCTGAATAACTTTTTGACCGCTTCCAATGTGGACATGTCAGACAGAGAATAAACATCAGCCTTGAATTTCAAAATTAGCAACAATCTTTCTAATAAATACTGTAATGGTTTAAAACACTACCTGATATGTTTACGCAAAAGCAGGTGTGGTTCCATATAATAATAAATAAGTTGACCATGAATTAAAATATCGATATGTATCAGGGTCACAAGACAACTATACATACTGCCGCAAGTAACTTGATAACCACATAATTGCATCTTATTATTTAATACAATTGCAATAAGGTTAATTTTTGGATGACAAAATAATTACTTAAAGTAGCAATCGATAATATAAAAAATGAATAGTCATTCGGTATCGACATTTAAAAAAATGTTTTCGTGGCAATACGCAAGCTTCATTGTTATAATATACTTCTTATATATAGCAGCATATTATATTAATAAATGTTACTTACCATGTGCTACTGTCAATATAGCGCCATCCCTTGACAGTTCTAAACTGTTGGGAATGGTCGGGAATTCTACTTTTTGGACCTCCTGAAAGAATATAACATATTATTATTACTTATACTACAACTATTTTTCTCTTACAAAACAACTTTCGCATTAGATTAATTTTTGTATCGCGGGGTACTTTGCAAACACTTAAACAACGGACACACATTACATAAACAATCTCTAGTAAAACATTGATTTTACGAAAAAGCCGTTACTCAGTAGGTATAGAACGCGCTGGTCGATCAATTTGCAAATGGAACTAATTTTGCCACCGTCATGCAATATCTTCCTAATGGCAACCAAACACATCATGTCCCTACTTTCACTCTTCCCTCGTCTATTCCGTTTCGTTTCGACAGTTCAGACCCTGTTGTCATAACTCATGAATGAACATCTATAACAGACGATACAGGCAATCAGTAAGCTCAAATATTCTGATACGTTTACGTACGTACGTTACGTTTTTTTTATGTGGTGGAATGCATTGGCGTATACCGCTCCGCGGAGGCGGGCGGAGGGGTTATGTCATACTCACCGGGGTAACGAGCTCTGAAATCTCTTTATGACGATTCCAGAGCTTGTGTTAGGATAAATGGGACTTACACAGAATGGTTTAATATCGAAAAAGGTGTTAGACAAGGATGTGTAGCGTCACCCTGGCTGTTTAACCTATACATAGACAATTGTTTGAAAGATTTAAAAGATTGTGAATGGGGATTAAGAATGAATGAGTTGCTTGTCAAATGTCTACTTTATGCCGACGACCAATTAATACTTGCGTCATCGGCGAAAGAGTTGCAGGTGATGGTAACTATTATGCATGGTGCTTTTGAGAGTAAAGGAATGAAAATGAATGTAAGCAAGACGAAAGTAATGGTATTTGAAAAGGAGGAGTGCATGACGATGTGCAATATTATGATTGATGGAGAACAAGTGGAGCAAGTGAAAGAGTTTGTATATTTGGGTACTTTTTTACAAGGGATGGTACACATGAGGGAGATATTTAAAGAAGAACGACTGATGGCAATAAAGTGAATGGCGCTCTACGCGCTTTTATGAACAGTCGAAATGTATCCGAGAAGGCACTTTTGGCTGTTCATAGAGGACTATTAGTGCCTACATTTATGAATGAAAGTGAAAGTTGGGTACCTATGGCAAAAGAAGCATGAGAGCAGAATAAATGCTGTAGAAATGAGAGCGCTGAGAAATATATGTGGTGTGACTCTGAAAGATAGGATAAGGAATAGTGTGATTAGAGAGAGATGCGGTATAAAAGTGGATATAGTGACGAGAATAGAAAAGGGTATGTTAAGCTGGTTTGGGCGTGTAGATAGAATGGACGAGAAAAGACTGACTAAGATAGTTTATAAGGCTAGTGTGAATGGAACAGTCGCAAGGGGTAGACCTAGGCGAACGTTTCTTGATCTCGTTTCTGGATAAAGGCCAGGTTATGAGCACCTTTAACCCGCGAACGTGTATGAGGACTCCTCTAACTAACCTACCCCTCTGGGAAACAGGCGTGAATCTATGTATGCACCGGGGTAAAAGAGAAAGATGGTAATGAAGATAATAATGGACCTCCCGGAATAAAGACTAAACCTACCACGATGTTCATCGACAAAACCGCAATCGGCGGGCCGCGCGAATCACTTTCACATGGTGACCCTGCCGAGGTTTTAGCCCGCCTCATGAAAATATTCTGATACATGGTCTAACCCTAGAATGTCCTGCAACCCGAAAGGTTATTCCAATGCGGCAAGTCTAATAAAGTTCTATAAAGAAACAGATATCTGAATGAATCTTATTAGAAAAGGCAGCCAGATTCCTAATTGCAAACATTGATCTGAAAATATGTATGTACTTAGTAGATACTGTTGTACATTCGTAGATTAACTAAAATAAGCTTCACTGCTGACGAAAGGGCAAGGTCAAGATCATGCAGGTTTTTGCAGAATACGACCAGATATTATCGGAATTCCATATTTAAAACTGCAGCGAAACATGAAAATAACAAGCATATGAACAAGTTCCCCCAGATATCTACGCATTGAATGTAAAACTTTCAATCTTTCTCTCTTGGTCATTGCGAAGCATGTTCATGTCTTATTTGACCATTAACGTTTGCCTGGTACTTAAATCGTAACAGTAAGTATATCGAGCGTAATACACCTACCGATTATATTAATATGTCAAGTTGTTGCAGATGAGCAACGATTATCATTTCACACGAGAAACTGTATAAATACATAATCAATACCTCATCGTGCCTATTGAAACAATGGTGAAGCGGAAAAAAGGTCTAATTAAACAAGGGAGGCCTTCAAGCGGCTTAACAACAAATCTACTTCGTCAGTAGTCACACAAAAATAGAATACTAAATAAACAAAGACTGTATTGCGATTCGAATCAACAATCTCATTAAGAATAATTAGGTTGTCACTAATAAAGTACGCCAACGCATGCGGTATAATCCTCAAGTTACCTATTAACCTTACGTGTGGGCGATGAACTCGTAAAAAATACTGTACCTGTGCAGTTATTTTACTTATGAAAACAATCGTCGAAATAGAAATATAGCCTAATTTGACACCGATTCAAATATGATAAAAAGAATTGTATCACATAAGAATGTATTCTATAACGTACTCGTTAATTATTTGCCTTTGCAATACGCAGAAATCAAAATTAATTTACTGAGATATAGAATAGATCCGCAGTGTTATGTAGGTCTGTTTTGCAAATAAATGTTGTAACGAATTATTTGTTCGCTGCAAATTCTAAGTTTTACTTTCTAAACAACCAACCTATCATTAATTTTATGTTTTCGTATTTTTTTCTTCGACCGCTTTAGTGTTGCCACAATCATCAGAAAACGATGTAGATTCTACTAGTCTAGTAACTATTCTCAACTTTTATCAGAACAATAGCTTTATTTATCATAGATATATTTGTGTATTCACCTGTCCGCTATTACGATCCCAGACTCGCATTGTGAGGTCATCACTCACGCTGACTATGCGTGAATTATGGAGGAATACCGCGTGTCTGATGCTACTCGTATGTGCGTTGAACTTCTCTAGAGCTACAATGAAACAGCACTTATAAGGCATACATTGGGCAAACATAAATATAAACCAATCCTATCGAAGTAAGAACAACCTGTTGCCTATGATGATACATATAGATTTAAAGACTAACTTAGTAGCTATAATTTTATAAAAAGGGCGACGATCTAGTGGAAAATAGATTAAATCGAATAGGTAGTTTGTTGTTCATTGTTGAGGAATATCAATTAAAAGACAACAATAGGATATAGTGATAGCGATATCTTCAACTTTGCGTGATCGCAAAGCTGTAAAGAAGACGTCGCTTGCATCAATAAACATAAACGACCAAATTCATAAAACTCACAAGAGGGTACTTCAATTTACGTCGTTATAAGTAAAAACTATTAAAGTATTGTGCATAAGAATGCTAGCTTGTCTAATAACGATGGTATAGATAATAAAGGTTTACAGAAAAATAATTAATTAAGTATTTTACAATGCATTTATTAGATATACTAAGTATTCTATCTACCTATCGTATTTAGCATTTAGTAAGATATTTTTTATGAATAAGATCGAAAGTGTGTGGACGCGGATATCGAAGAATTTGAAATATAACAGATGAGAGCTATTAAAACTTATTTTATTATTGGCTATATACAAAAACTAGCCAGTATTTTTGAATCTAACATGAAATAATAACATTTATTGATTTGGCTATGGTATTAAACAAGTAATATAAATAGAATAAGGTAGATAGAAAATCATACGAAAAATAACTTCGTCCACATAGAGCATGGACATAGATTATGTTGAAAATCTGTTCGTCTAATTTACAATAATCTGAAGGTTATACCACCATGTCTTACAGCATTTATATTGCTACGTAAGTACGAGACTAACCTCCTAGGATTCACTGACTCGTTCCCGCAATAGCAATGTTATAAAATACGGTGGTGAGCCCCTAGTTGTCGAATAAGCGCAGTAATACTTACGTCCAGCTTCGGGTTTGTTTAAATCATAAACTCTAATAAGTTTCTCGTTGCTGGCAGTGAGCAACATAGTGTCGTCGGCGTTGAAGTTTACGCTTTTCACTATATGTTCGTGGTCGAATGTGTGAACCACTTCGCCATATCTAGCATCCCACAGTTTTGCTGCAAAACAATAAATAATTTCGCAAATCGTTACAATTTTAATAATTACAACGATTTACGTAGTGTATCAATAACGTGACGTCAAATTTGACGCAATTGTTAAGCCTCTAAACAATTTCGTTAGATTGACTAAGCATGTTCACATATTCGTTGAAAAATTATGGAAGCCTGATAACGGCGCGCGCCTGCGCTTTTCTCCTCCTAAACCTTAGAAGGTTCTATAAATATCATGGATCATATTTAGATTTATAGATTTTTATATTATAGTGTTTTTATAGGACTATATATAGATGATATTTTTCACATTATTTTAACCATTACATGATCGTTTTTATAATAAATCCCTTTATACTTACAAGTAATGCTTTTTACTGCCCAGTACAAACACAATATCTTATATATCTAATTTAACTTTATTAAACTAAATATGTTATACCTGAGAGAGGCTTAAAAATCATTTTTCAGGGGGCTATACCCATTACTGGGGCAGTTTATAAAGAAGGATATTATTAATAAGACTACTACAATAAGTACCTGAAAAATCAGCAGCACCGCTGGCAGCAAGATTAGCATTTTGAGTTAAAGCTACTCCCCATACTGCGCCTTTGTGTCCCTCAAATGTGCCAATCCAATCACCTGTCTCACCTTGCCGTAACATGGGCTTGCCATCTAAAAGACATACATTCTAATTACATCAAATAAAACTAATTTATAATACAAATGAAACTAGTTGTAGCCTGCTACTTTGCAATATTCAAGTAGCCCCTTGTTAATTATTTGATTACAGCAACATCTATTGCATTTTAGCATAATAATGAATAATTATTTTAATTAACAAATCTATATTCAAGTTTATCTTGGTGAAGATGAACCTAATGAGTTTAGTAAACATTACATTTGCATCAACAATAAAAAAAAAGTGTAATGATTACTTAAAACTAATTAAATTCAGTACTGTGTAAATACTTGTAAATATGCTACATCAGTAACAAGCTACTGACCTTCATAGCAATAAAATAGTTTTACCCAAAATAAATTAACCCAGTTAAGAATCACAGTAACTAATTGCTAACAATATCAAAACTTTATAATACACATATAAATAATTACTAACAGAGAGAAACTCTTGAATAAACACCTCATTAGATAGGTGTAATATTGCAAATATAATAATAGTATTAGTAAGTAGGTCAATAACAGTACTATAACATAAAAGAATGGTAACAAATTTCAACGGAAACGAAAAGGTTTGACAACATGAGATATTATAAAAACCTCATTTATAAACATATTTTCAATAAACATTAATTTGCACATACAGGGAATTAAGTAAAATATATTACTGCCAAGTACTAATAAGATTCTGCTAAGTGCTGAATTATTTATATTTTGATATAAATTTGTTGCCATTTGATACTTTAATTATTGACTAATTATAATTCTGAATGAGTCATTTAGATTGATTTTCAAACACTAAAAAAGTGGATAATATGTTATGATAATATTAAGTTTTAATTTTATGACAACACACAAACAAAACACATGTTGTATTGAGCAACAATAGATCTGCAAAAGCAATATTAATTCTGCCAGGAAAAATACAATACACTGTGAGTAACACAAGCATTGAGAAACATGGTATAAGTGCAACTCACTATATGAGGATAATCTAACAAAAGAATGCCAACCTTCAATTCACTGATCCAAGCACTAATCAACATGCTTCTTGAACAGAAACACACCTCAAAATTGTATACATATAAGAACAATAGCAGGAAGGGGCACTTACATGATTGTTATTAACTATTTTCCTTAAATGGAACATATTGAAAGTAACATAGTAACATGTTTACAAGCCCTTCCATAAGGTAAACATTAATGTCAAGTACTTTGACAAACCTTGAGAGAGCACAAGGTGACCCACAACAGGTGAAATGTCAACATTCAACATAGGAACAAAATTTAATACATACAACAATTCGTATGTACACAAACGTATGGAGCTTGTATGTCATGCTGCTAATACGTGAATAAAAAGCACGAGCGCAAGCATCAAGGCGAGCAGCTGAGGAAACTACAGGCGGATACTCAAGGTACTTCCTGCATGTCCGGAAAGAGAAGGTCACAACATGCATAGAATGCACGCCGGCCGAGCGGACAGCTCCACAGTCACACAAACAAGATAAGTGAAGGCCTTTCAAACACATCTCGTCACCAACATCTGTCACGGTTAATCATTACTCACAGACCCGAACACACTTGCAAGACTTCCACCTAAATATAGGCCAAGGTGAAAGGGCACACTGATTACAAATTAGTTGTGAAAACTCACCTTTGCAGGCCGAAATTAAATAATATCCATCTTTTGTAACGTCACTAAAATCCAAATGCACGACTGGTCTAGTATGGCCACCGCATGTGAGAGGAACTTGCTTGAAAGATGTCATTTTGTTTCTTAATTTTGTATATTGTACTTTTTGAAAATAAAACTAATTATCTTTGTTGTTAACTAAAAATTAACCTAATGAGTCTGATCGTACTGAATGTTGACAATCGACTGACGGAAAAGTGTACACCAGTATTGCTATAGAATTCTACTTCGATACCTACATTTTCAATTAATTACAAATGTGGTAGTAAAACAACTTTATTTTTGGTACTGCGGCATTATTTTCTTAGTTCTTGCATAATTATTAGATATTTTTTTTATTTACTGGTACATTACTGTAATCAAAAGTTAAAATACGTGGAAACTGTGTGAAAATATAGTATATTCTGTTGAAACATATTGTACTGAACTTGGTTGAAAAATACTAACCGTTAACAAATTTATAACGCTAGCAACACGATAACTTTTTTTGTTTCTAAAACTGTAATAACTCTCTTTTATAGTCCGACTACTTCCAATACGGGTTACTTTGACTCTTGCCTGATAAATTAGATGTAATTGAATTCTAGCCCTACAAAAAGCTGAAAACACTTTTTATAGAGATAGGGTACGCCGTACAAAAATGTCAGTTTAAAAAAGATATGACACGATCTTTAAAAATACCTAAATAAAATACTGCGTTGTCATTCAATTGTGATTCGGGTTTTATTAATGTGAATTTTATAATCAGTAAAATCAAATAGAAAACATTGAGCTGTATTATTGTACTAATTAATGTCAATGATTTAATTTAATTTTTCCTCAAACCATTGCGGATCTAATTTTTAGCATATACATACTTGTGTAATATATGCGGTCTGTACGACAACACTAATTTTATGTGACGTGTCTTTTGACGTTGTCAAATTCAATTTGTTGTGGTCGTGGTAACCAGAGAAAATAATTTCAGCTTTCTTTTAGTGATAGTGAAATTGATTGCTAACATGGATTTCTTCACGTCTATACCAACCCACATTGACTATGTTGGTCAAGCTAAGGCAGAAAAACTCTATAGAGCTATCATCACGCTGTTCAGTATAGTCGGCTTTGTATGGGGGTACATCGTTCAACAATTCTCGCAATCTGTCTATATTCTGGGCGCCGGATTTATATTAGCTGCGATCCTGACTGTTCCACCATGGCCTATGTACCGTCGCAATGCCCTGAACTGGCAGAGCCCAAGAACAAATGAAGAAAAGCCAGCAGGCAAGAAGGGAAAGAAATAGGCACCTACATTGTTACTAACTGTTAAACACATGTGTATTCCAACCAATTCTGTAATTAATTACTCTCAAATAAAATAGTTTTTAAGTTATATATTCTTTTATTATAATAATAAGACAATGGTAGCCATACTTGGCTAGTTTTCATTATAAGAAATGTATTCTGTTGTGAACTACAATTTTTATATGTTTGTAACATAAAAAGTGTAGTTTCTACATATATATGTATTTAAACTAGTTCCAAATAAAAGTAACATTACTAAACACTACAAAAATTTAAATATTTAACTCTGAATGCCATTTGTAGAAAAATTTAATAATGTTCTATTTGTACGATCACAAAGTATGACTATAAACTTTAATCTATTATTGTAAGAATAAATTATTTTATTTTTGTCGGACTATAAGGTTAGTTAATTTTGTAGTGTTAACACATATTTAATTTTGATATTTATAATTAAGGTGGAAGTATAATATGCAAGCTTAATTACTTTTATAATTTTATATCACTATGCTATTGACCACAATTTTGCTATCTGAAATAGCACCATATTCTTTTCTAATTCTGGTGACTTAGGAAACACCTTTGAGATATATGTATAGAAGTGCTCAAGTGCAGTTAACTTTCTAATACGCTCAGCCAATACTGCTTCACCATAGTACCTACATATTATGTAGATTCTCTGCTTTGGGACTATACAACCAACAACAATTTTCTAATTGATTTACTCATAAATTTGTAAGAAACTAGACACAATGGAAAAACATTATGTATGGGCCTTGAGTCAGATATCAGCAGTTATTAAATTAGCAACATATGTAAGATATAACAAGTTCTTAAAAATATATTGGTGGTATATTAAATGAACTCCAACTTTCCTAATCCAGTGATTTAGATTAGTTTCCTGCCAGAATCACATGTTTTAAATCTACAGTAATAATTTGGGATTATGTAAAGATAGAATTTTGTTACAAGTAGCAATTCAGCATCTAGTTAGTAGATACATAATAAAAATAGAAGCTGTTTCAGAATATCTAATAATGTGTAAATAAGTGTAAGCACTTACACTTAAAAATAAACAGCATATTATTTATCATAGAGGAACTTCGAACTATCGGCTTCGATGGCGTAGTGGTTAGTGTAACCGACTGCCACGCCTGAGGTCGCGGGTTCGATTCCCGCACAAGTCAAACATTTGTGTGCATGAACATGGATGTTTGTGTTGGTCTGGGTGTTTCTATGTATAATATGTATGTATTTACAAAAAAAAAAGTATATATGTATGTTTATCCATTGTCTAGTACTCATAGTACAAGCTCTGCTTAGTTTGGGCTAGATGGTGTTGTGTGTATGTGGTAGAATATTATATTATATATCAATTTCGACATCCAGAAAAAACTTTTAGTTGATATTATAATTTCTAGAGGTAATAAAAGTTGCGCTATTTTATTTATAACTAGCTAGAAAGAAAACATTATTATTATTAATAGAAAGTTGAGCCTTGGAAAATGTAGATTACCAGTCAAACAACTGAATACTACATTTTACTATAAACTACAGCCATGAAATTTATTTTCACACATGCATACACACATTTTAATCTCATAAACAATATCAAGATATACAAAAGTAGGTAAACATGAATATAGTAAACAGCTTATTTTAGTTTGTCTGATTTTATTAGCTTTATATTATTAAAATGTATAAAGCACTTATGGGACAGTCGTTATTGCAAAGGGCAGTACAGCATCTTTTTATGTCAATTTGTGAAATCGACAAAATGATATCACAAGGCCTATCAAATGTCTAATGGAAGATATTGGGGAAGTACCAGTACCAAAAATAATGAAATGAATAATAGCAGCATTGGCATAGCTAGGCATTTTTCTAGGATGGACATAAATTGGCGATTTACTATTACAAAAAACAATTGTAATTTTCAAGATATTTTACATAGTAAATTATTGTTCGATCATTTGGACCTAATCCTTTCAATCTGTTTTAATTTGGATTTTTCTGCTACCTGATATATTAGTATGGCCAGCAATACTAATATATTTAAACGCAAATGTGTTACTACTATGTACGTGTTTGCATATGATGCTAATCACTTCAGAGAAATAGATGCTGTATAAGGGTGACGTCATTTAATAAGCGGGTGGTTATCATTTAAATCAATTATTAGGACTATTGTTGTGGTCAACCATATACCTAATATAGGTATGGTGAATATTTATGATAAGTATGCCTCATTTTAGCCTAAATTAGGAAATTATTATATTTATTGTAATAATAAGACCAGCTAATGAAACATTAGGAGTTATAACAGGTAGGAAGTGGTGCAGTTTACTAATTAGCTTTTGATTTCTTTGAATTTTGATATTTTGGTGGCTTATTTCAATATGAATAAATCTATTATACTGGTAATGTATGCTAATATCTACTAAAATCTATTTAAAATTTTAAGGGGATTCAAAGACTAGTTCCAGAAATTGTCTTGGATAATTGTCATCTTATTATATAAAACTGTGATCAGTTGATCACAGATTGATAGGTGCACTATAAATTTTCACTAAAGCTAAATTTTTCTCTAAGATTACGGAAGATGTTATAAATTCTGCTTTCGCTGCATACATTGCAATCATCACCAGGTGGCATTGATTTCGTTTCCTCAGCATTCTCTGCTTCTTCATTGTTCTTCTCACATTTATCATCTGTATTTGCTTGATCTTCTTCATTTTGTTTCTCTGCACTAGAAGTTTTATCGTTATTTTCACTACCCTGGCGTTCTTCTACTATGTTTTCAGACTGCATAATATTCTCTTTATCAAGCATCTGGTGCACAGTGATTACAGCAAACATGAAAGTAACTCCATAATTGACGACTGTTATTGAAAATGGACCTAATACTAATATAAAAACTGCCATCGTGAAAAGTAAAGCTGCCACAGCTTCATAGTGCATCCTAAAAAAGAAATATATATTTAGTTAGTTCATATCATTCGTGAGAGAATATTCAGTGCATTAAAACTTTGGTGGACAGGCGCGTGTGAACACAATCAAGAATTCGATTAAACCCTTTTCAGTATCTAACCCTAGTCAAAGAAAAGCCACACCAATTGAAGCTGCACCATATTGACATCAGGGCGACGCCACGACATCTTTTTGGCTTAAAGCCTACATTAACGTTTGACATTTGCGAGATAGTTTGGTGACTTGTTATTATTTTGCTTGATTAATCTCTCGTGTGTCGTGTGAACACCAAGTGTTCATAACCACTAAGGCCTTCCTTTCACTTTTTTAATCAGACGCTCAACGGGTTGAATGTTATGATTCTAATTTAATAATAGAGTATATGAATTATGTAAAGAGAATCATAAATATAGCGATAGTTACTAGCCCTAAATTTGGACTGGCGAATTACTCCGTAAGCCGTCACCTTTGAATGATATTTTGGGCAGGGAGCGTTTCCAATTAATTAAAATTAATTACTAAAAATAAACTTAGTACAATTAAAAGATAGCGCCAAATTCTTTCTTTCATCGACAAATCATATGCATGACTAAGATTTTATAGAATCTTATTGAATAAATACTTACAGATTTTTCTTGGGCCCATCTAGTTGCCATATATAAGCCGAACAAGCGGACATAATAAGACCAGTGTGATACGATGTGTCCGGTTTCAATACCATACTATATCTGAAAAATAAAACAAAATAAAAACCATTTAATACATACATCCTTACTAATATTATAAATACGAATGTGAGTTTATTTGTTACATTTTTACGCCTTAACTACATGACCGATCATCATGAAAATTTAAATACACGTTGTCAGTGGTCAGAAAAGGACATAGGGTAACTTCCATCCAGAAAAAAAATACTGTTCCCGAAGGATATAAATGTCATACAAAATCTACATTAACGCTAGCGGAGCCGCGGGCATGCTTAATACAAGCATTTAAACTTGACATTTTCCTATAAGTTACTTGACATATGCGCTCTTAGATCGAGGGGATTTAAATATTAGTTATGCTCTCCGAGGCACGGAACAGGCGATAATTGTCAATCAATACACACATAATTTCGCAAAGTCATATAACTTCCGAAAGTCAGAGGTGCGCGACGTGGGTTCAAACCCGAGACCCTCTGCATTGCAGTCTGTTGGTCTCCCCACTGCGCTATCGCTGCTCAAACTAGTAAACTATTTATTTATTAGGACCACCAATGGTTATTACAATTATTAACATACAATATTCGTTGTTAGGTTTCGTTTGATTTTATAACATTTTAAGGTGGACACAGCATGCAACATTAGTGAGGTTAAACTAGTAAGAGGCAATAAACTAGTCGAATAAACATAATAAAGACAAAACTTACGAGAAATTTCGGGCCCACGTAAGCAACGCCGGCACATTGACTAGAGTCACAACCAGCCACATAAAGAACATCATCATGTGGAAATTCAGATTGTTCAGGTCTTCATCCACATCAGAGAGTTTATCACTACTTCTCCTTTTATTTTTACGACATTTTTCTTTTGACTTAGGTTCACTATCTTTGTCCTCACTTTTAGCTTCAACTGGGACAAGTTTGTTATCTTTAGATTCCTTATTATTAAATGCCTTTTCTTCAGTAGTATTTTCAGCTGCTACTATTTTATCTTCTTTCTTTCCTTCGATAATTTTAACATATTCTTTATCACTATCACTTGTCACGTCTTCGTCAGTTTGATTAGCTAGTTCCGTAGAAGAACTCGCTTTTACAAGACTAGTTTCAGCCTCTACAATAGGTTTAGTAGTTTTAAACATACGACATACTCTTGACGCTACCTTAGCCATTAGTTTGTACACGTAATCTTCTAAGTATTCTTCGTACATTTTGGATAACTGAAAAAGAGAAAAATAACCGTTAGGTACTTCCTTACTAATTCTTACTAATATTATAAACGCGAAAGTATGTATGGATGTTTGTTACTCTTTCACGCAAAAACTACTGGACTTATTGCGATGAAACTTGGTGTGTAGATAGCTGAAGACCACTGGATTCACACATAGGCTACTTTTTATCCCGATATTTCAACGGGAACGAAACTAACGCGGGTGAAACCGCGGGGAAAACTAGTATTATAATACGAATATGAGTTTGTTGGTTTGTTTGTTACGCTTTCACGACTTAACTAACAGACCGATCATTATGAAATTTCGTATACACGTTGTCAGTGGTACAGAAATGGAAATAGGGTACCTTTCACCCAGAAAAAGAAAATATTGTTCACGAGAGATAAAAAATTATTGACAAAATCAAGACCAACACCAGCGAAGCTGCGGGGAAAAGCTCGTCGGCTGTAAATTGTTTAGCGATTAACTTCAATAATCTATAAATGGACACGAACAGGTTTTATCATTATGAAGAACATGTACCTACACAGTACAAGTTTAGTGTACATGTATTCATATCGCCGGTGCATATGGCCTTGTATATGTAAACGAAAATGTTTATGTGAGCGATTTCAGTCTTTATATTAACCTAATCGAACCTGACAGGTCTGATCTTTTTTTTATATTTAATGGAAGACAGCTCCCGCACTAGAAGTAAATCCTTTGTAGCGACGATCCTTATAAACATTCAAACAACGGACATAAAGAACACCCAAACTCGACACAACCATTTGCGGATCACACAATTTTTATCCCGCGTGCGGGCGAACCCACAACAATCAGCGTAGTGGCAATGGCGAAGCAACCACTTAAATCATTACGCCTATGGCTTATAACCTAACGTCCAAGTACATACCATGAAAGAATAGAAGGCAGCGCCCGCAGCGAGCGCGGCGGCCCCGCACGCCAGCGGCGCGCCGCACAGTAAGGCGCCCGTGACCAGCACGGGTACTTTCTGAAGCCCCGACGACATTTTCTCAGCAAGGCTCGAGCTGCCGCGCCACATTATCCTGAATATACAATTTTGATCTCATTTATTATCTGTTTAAAAAGATATTACAATCGTATTGAATCTGGCAAAGTTAATCAAATAAGTTAAACAGTGAGCATATTTGAACATCGATTTGATGAAATAGGGTTTCGTTTTCTTTTTATAAACTGTTTCGGGACTTACATCTGTATGAAGTCCACAGTGATAAGTGTAGGTGTCAGGAGCTCATAGAGAAGTTACATCCATGGACAGTTATACAAGACGAATGTCACAGGCTTTACAGATCTGTTTACTATATTTAGGGATGTCTATCTATCTATAGCAACCCTTCATTTAATATCGGTCTAACCTTTATTACTTTATTTTTCGACTCAATGCTGGATTCATAATTTGGCATCCATTCAAATAAAATTATGGCCAGTCCCACAACTAACAAGTAAAAGATATCCGAAAGATAAATCGCATGTTGTCTCACTCTTGTTAGGTTAAAGAAGAGGGATGAAGAGTCTTTTATCTTATAGATAAATGCTATTTGGAGGTGGTGGTACAAGCCCTTAACCTCTCAACCAATCCAGTTACCAAAAATACAAAAAGTTATTCAAACAAAAGTAGACTATCATAACAAAATTTACGTTTTAAATAGTCTAGTTAAGCTCGGATGATATTTACTACGCAAGTATTTACTTGATATTTTAAACACTTACCTAAAGAACAATCTATGAGCAATTTGCGAGGAGAACACCATGACTACTAGGATGGCTGCCGCTGTAATATTGACAAGTCCCAACGCCGTCATATAAGCCGGCAACACCAACAGAGACTTGATGAAGTACTGCAACTCCAGGTTTTCCCAACTTGCGTTCTCTAACAGGAATGATAAGACGGGTATTGACCTGAAATATAAATATAGCATAGAGTAAGTCTTACATTGTTATATGTCCTCATTGATAATCGCACTTTTAAATGAGATACCTATGCCAAAGTAATAATGTCCTCCAGACCGAATTTCGGTCATGGCGGCCAATCATTATGGAGACTGGTCGTCTGCGCAGAAGATATTAGGTATAGCACACCAGCGTGTGCGCAAACACAAGTGCACTCTCTGTTCCTTAACTCTCATGAGCCGGTGGGACGGTAATCCGACACAACCGGAGAGAAATCAGGCGAAAAACCAACGGCTTTACGTACTTTCCAAGGCACGGAGGTGTCCAACACCGCCAACTGCCTTACTCCGGGCTGCTATTAAGATTTCTTAACAGAACTTTTTGTTGACCCGACCCGGGATATGAACCCGAGACCACAGCAGCACAGGGCATTCGCAATCACTACCCCTGCGCCGCGCTGCCAAAGTACCATTTAGTTAAGTAATAGAGTTCTCTTAAGTTACTAAAATCTACCAGAGAAGTTTTATGAATTAATTATTTTGTAACAGGTTTTAAATTAAGTCTTAGACTACTAGACATAATTTAAAATCTATTTTGTCTGGCCATCGGTGCGCTGCTGCGACTATAGGTTAAGTGTAGTTTATTTGAGTTGATTTATGCGAAGAGATGATACGTATGTAAGCAATTGATGAATATGGAGGAAGAGGGACGAAAAGGGAGAGGAAGGTCAAGGAAAAGATGGATGGACAGTGTGAGGATGGATATGAAAGAGAAAGGGGTGTGTGTACTTATGTGTATGGAAGCGAAGGACATATTGCGCCGACCCCTAATAAATTGGGACCAGGGCAAGCGGATGATGATGATATTTGAGTTGATTTCCTACTGCGTTTAATACAGGGCCCCTTTTTCATTTTATTCATGCTTTTTACATCATATTTGAAGCTACACATCCTCATTTCAGCCATTAACAGAATAGTATAAACTCTTATTAGCGTGATTTTCGTCATAACATACCTACTTACTAGTTTTTACGGGCAGTTTTGCCCGCCTGAATTCTACTTAAACCCATTACCGTGATATAAAATATCCTATGTATTCATCCCCAGTCTATCTGCGTGCCAAATTCCATTCAAATTCGTTCAGGGGTTTACACCTAATTAAGTAACAAATATCCAAACATCTTCACATACTCTCACATGCTAACGAATATTATAAATGCATATATGAGTTTATTACGCTTTCACGCCCCAACTACTTGACCGATCATCGTTTCATTTCGCATACACGTTGTCAGGGATACAGAAGAGTACATGAGGTACTTTTCATCCAGAAAAACAAAGCAAAGCCGCAGGCAAAAGCTAGTTTATATTTATAAGATATACTTACATCAGGATTGTCGCAGCCAGTCTCGCGAATACAAGTGAGTAATACGGCTTTACGCTCGCACTACACAGTGCGCTGTGTACGGACGCGCAAGTGCCATGTTCTTGCAACTGCAGTATATTGCTTCTAACTGCCAGTAACACCACTGCTGCGATATAGGGTACTAGTGTTGGGGTGTAGTTGCGAGCGAGCTGTGCTAGTCGGTGGTACCAGGACGTTGATATACTAGAAATAAATTTAATTATTATCGTATTAATTCAATATATTCAAATAATCTATAGTATACAAACAAATAAAATCGTCGGCCTCGATGGCGTAGTGGTGAGTGTAACCGACTGCTAAGCTTGAGGTCGCGGGTTCGATTCCCGCACAAGTCAAACATTTGTGTGCATGAACATGGATGTTTGTCTTGGGCTGGGTGTTTCTATGTATAATATCTAGGAAATTACAAAAAAAAAAATATATATGTATGTTTATCCATTGTCTAGTACCCATAGTACAAGCTCTGCTTAGTTTGGGCTAGATGATGTTGTGTGTATGTGGTAGAATATTTATTTATAATGTCAAAAGAACAGCTTTTTAATAAATGCATATGAAAGTATAAACGGTACTTATATAAAATACCAATTTTTAAATGTTTGTCTGTCTGTTTGTTCCGAAACGGTCTGAAACGGCTGGACCGATCTTGACGGGCCTTTCACTGGCAGATAGCTGATGTTATAAGGAGTAACTACTTTTATTTTAGAATAACATGGATACCGCGAATAAGAAATTACACGCGGACGAAGTTACGGATAACAGCTAGTATGACATATTACGACAGATTAAAGAGGACTAGATGGTAGTTGAGGAATGGGTGATAATAAGATGATGATAATAATGTCCTCCAGAACGGATTTCGGTTACGTCGGCCATTATTTTGTTTCCATTTATTGCTGTGAGCAATGCCCCATGGTTTATACGGAACACGGCAGTGCATGAATATATTCAAACGTGCACAATAAAAGAAGCAAAGAAAGGTATTCCAAGACCTATAAACAAAGACTTGGAATACACAGAAACGATCTTGCCTCTTCACTTCTGAACACCAGCGACTGTATTTTCCGGCTGAAAAGACCACGATTAGCCTCAATCTAGTCTAGTAACACAAATATGAGAAGACATGTCACTGGATGTGCATATCTCAAAATCAATAACACTTACAACAAATCTGATTATGGCTTTCGGGTCCAAAGCAGAAAGAAAAAAAACAAAAAAATTATTGCTGCTGCTGCCGACAAGTGAATGCCATCGTTCATGGATATTGCAGGTATCGCTTGATATTAAATAAACAAATTCTTGGTTGTACGACCAAACCATTATGAGGCATTATTTCCGGGAGCGATAGCCAAGTAAGAGACTGTTGAACTGCCACGCAGAGGTCTCGAGCTCGATCCCAAGGCGTGCATCTCTGACTTTTCATAGTTATGTGCATATTAAAATAGTTAATTATCGCTCGCTTTAACGTTTACTTTAACATCGTGAGGAAATCTGTATGTCTGAGAATACTCCATAATGATTTCGAAGATATATATGTGAAGTCTGCCAACCCACACTGAGCTAGCGTGGTGGAGCATAGCCAACCCTTCTTACATTGAGAAGAGGCCCGGGCCCAGCAGTTGGACAAGGACGGAAGCGGACCGAGGACATATTAGATCCGTAGCGTCTAGCTCAACAAACGAAATGTAACAGTATCGATATTGTGGTTAATTAAGCGTTGTGAATATTGTAAGTATATTTAAAAGATTAAATTATTATTTTTTAATATCCTATTGGTCTCGTGTGGCAACTATTTCCTCTACTGTTCAAGTGTATGAAAGGAAATTTGCATATCTACATCGATATACAAATTTCAATTGCAATTGATACGCATTCATTTGTAAGTTACTCCATGACCGTAATTAGTAGTTATGGGTCATTTCTACCAACTAAAATTAATTATGGTCTATTCCTTAGTCGGCTGACAGGTGCCTGTATTTTTAAAAAAAGTAGACTTATTATTGTCTATTAAATTTATATTTTTTTATTCGTTGTTGTTCGAAGTTTATAATTTAGCCTCTTTTTAGTATTAATATGGACTAAATTAAATACGACTGTAACAAAGTAAAAATTATTAAAGTAATTAGGTTAAATGTAGTTACCTTTTTTGTACAAATACTTAGTAATATTGTCTTATATATATTTACGCGAATGTTATACATTGAAATTTAACTACTTTATACGGATTTATCGCTACCCATGTAAAGTCTCTCCGTAAACATGACTGCTGAAAACTAACCGAAACTTAGTGGAAAGAGTTACGTACCTTGATTCTATATAGTTTAAATAAACAAAAATAAAACTAGTTGTAGTGTTTTAATAGTACTGCAATAGTACCTATGTAAGAAAATCGTTTTAAAAATTACACGTCGCTGTAAAAGTCGTATAAAGCAGTTTAATATCAATTAATACATGGACGCACTATATCGTCAAAGTGGTGTGCAGAGGTGTACTATACGATATACCTATAATACACCAGCTATGCTTTTGGGCGATCCTATTGCCTTTACCATGGAGTACTGCTGGCTATATTTCCCGTCAGAAAAACCCAATAACACATGTTTGAGTATTACCTGATGGTATATGTACACTGTGGATCCAACAGCAAAGTTATTTTCACATGCTCCTTAGCTTCCATTCCGTACGTAATGTTCGGATTACTTTTAAATAATCTCAATTTCATTGGTGTTCGTTTCAACTGGCTGCAAAAATTCACACATATTTTGGAAACTGTTGATTTTTAAACAAAGTGTTATCTAATATAAACTTATAAAATTATTGAGAAGAGAGGAACTCGCCACGCACCCTACGATTGCCTATCCCAACAATAAAAAAGGTTGACAATACCGAACTCTTCTGCATAGGAACAGCTGCGTCGTGGGATCCGGGCGTACTCCAAATTGCCGTTTTCGGTAAACGGCAATTTGGAGTACGGTTCGTTTCTACCCAATTATTTTATTACAATGGATTTACTTACTTCGATTCAATATAATATACATTTATTTACAGTAACCTATAGACAACATAGTGTAAAATACCAAGCTCAAATCTGATCTTGAATCTTGATCTGATCTTTTGTGAATGACGTTTTTAGACGTCGATGACAGTTAATATTCTTTGACTGACATCGACGTTTAAAAACGTCGTACTGCAAATAAACACTTTGATCTTAGATTGGGTTAGATTGGTTGCGGAAGGCGGAACACTGAATGTTATGTCGTAGAATGTGAGAGGTCCAGCATTGGACTGCAACGAATTATTCAAACATATAAACCGTTTTTTGTATTACACACCTTAAATTAAGTAGTATATTCGCAAATACTTACGTAAAATAATGATAATATTCATGATTCGCAGCCCAAGGCACGTGCATTTCGGCCGATACATGGTATTGAATCGCTTTACAACTAGCACTCGGTTCCACATACAGCAAATACGCTTGATGCAAACTATTGAAATCTTTCAATATCACTTCATAATACAAGCTGTCTGCTTCGGTCTCTTGCTTTATCACAGTCTTCCCGAAGGCGAAGTCTGACGGTACATTTATATAGATCTCTCTCGACGCGTGATCGTTTATATCCACGTTCAATACTATCTGGAAATAAGCTGTAAATTTTAAAATTCTAATATCGAAGTTGTATTTCTTTTACTTCAATGTCTGTTTTATTTCTTTTAAAAATGAAAGGTACTAGCATATTGGGTTACAAATGACTAGAAGCTTTTAAAATGTCTGCAACTAAAAGGGCTTGAAAACAGGCAAAATTTTCGACCATAGTCCGGCGATATCAACGACGTTTTAATGCGTCGGCCATGCCTTATATAACTGTCTCAACTATTTTAGTTAACCTAGCCATACGCAGTATATTGCCTTGTATTGGACAATATGTGTACTGCCTCTGTGGCGCAGCGGTAGTGAATGCGACTGGTCTGCATGAAGTCTCGGGTTCGAATCCCGGGTAAGGCCAACAAAAAGTTATAAGGTTTTCTGTTATGAAATCTCAATACAAGCCCGGAGTTAGGAAGTTGACTGTGTTAGACACCCCCGTGCCTCGGAAAGCACGTAAAGCCATTGGTCCTGCGCCTGATTTCTATCTGGTCGTGTTAGATTATCCATCCCATCGGATCATGAGGGTTAGGGAAAAGAGAGTGCACTTGTGTTTGCGCACATACTTCTGCCCTATAATATCTCCTGCGCAGATGGCCAGTCTCCGTTAAGATTGGCCGCCGTGACCGAAATTCAGTCTGGAGGACATTATTATTGCTAGCAACGTTACTGGCTAGTATAATTAATTATATTGCAACCACACATTACAAAAAATAATACCCATATTAAAGCAGCATAAAATGCTTGTGTTAGGATTAAGATGACGTCTGTAGTACAATGAGTGAGACTCTAATCCACGACCGTCTCCATTGCTAGTCCAATACCTCATTAATTGCGCTACTACTTCGTGAATAGCCATGACTGTTTTATTTGTCACTTCAGTATTGCTATCGATATAAACCACAAAATAGAAGGAAGGAAAGAATAAATTAATTACTTTACCGCAGACTCATAACAAACAGTGAAAGGAAAATATAATAAAAATTTATTATTAAAACCAAATCAAGTCATTTTCAGTATTACGGTTGTACGTCAAAATTATGTTGGTGGTTGGTGGTGCTATTCGTTGTTTCGAGCTGTTACATAAAGAAATATATTTTCGATAAAAAGACGAACAAACACACTTTTGTATTTACTATATTATAATGTCCTCCAGACCGAATATCGGACACGGCAGCCAATCTCAAAGGAGACTGGCCATCTGCGCAGGAGATATTATAGTCCACAAGTGTGTGCGCAAACACAAGTGCACTCTCTGTTCCCTAACCCTAATGATCCGATGGGATGGCAAACAAACACTGCTGGGAAGAGATAAGGCGCTGGACCAACGGCTTTACGTGCTTGCCGAGGCACGGATTACATTATTATAACAAATCAATGGAAGTAATAAAAGTGTTCTGACCGGTTTCCTCGTAGGCGACACTTTGACAATAACATGCGTCCAATCAGGATTCTGTTCCTTGATACTGTGTAGATGAACTGTTGCCAGTTTTCTTTTACCATGGTCTGTGGCCGCACTAGTCCAACGGCTCAATTCCGATAATGAGGTCGCTTGCTTGCTACAATAATAGATTTTATTTAAGTAGTTTTTTTATACTAGCTTTTGCGCGCGGCTCCGCCTGCATGATACCTACATCAATAAATTAGCCTATGTCCTTCCCCAGGTTTTAAACTATCTTTGTACCATATTGCATCCAAATCGACTGAGTGGTTTAGCCGTGAACACACAGAGTTACTGCCGAATTTCCAATATTACAGTAAGGATATAAATTTACCGTAGAGGTTCTACAATGTCTGTGACATATTATGAAAAGTAGAGTGAATGTTCGACTACAAAAGTAGATATTGGATATCGACATTTGTACTCTGTTCCTGAAAGGCAGATAATATCCAACACAATGTGATTGGCTAAATGGATTAGCAACATCAATAAGAGTTCATGATCACTGTTTCGTTCCCATGGCTCGTAGCGTAATGTGATATAAGCTATGCCACTTCTTAATAAACTAGCTTTCTAGTGGTTTAAAGAATTAAAATCGGTACAATATTTTCAGAGTTTATCGATAAAAAGAAATAAATAGGTACATCATCTTTATAATAATATTCGTATAGATATGCAATTATTCTAAAATAATGGATTGTATGGATGACTCCGTTTCTAAAGAGATCATCCTTACTAGCCCTACTACCAATGCGCTGAGTGTATTGGATGTAATCACCACATTTGACGAAATATTGTGTAATCCACGAAAATACTGCATAGATGGCCTAGCAGGCAAGCGGCCGCCTCGCCGCTGCGGCAAGAGTTGTGGATCCGAATCCCGCAAAAGACAATTATTTATATGATCTACAAATAATTGTTCTGATTCTGTGTGTACTTTGTGTTGGCTAATTGTATGTTTGTAAAATCCTCCGCGACACCGAGTTCGACCAGGAAAGCCATTTAAAAAAAAATGAGATTCCGTTCTTCATGTTCATGATTATAGTATTTCAAAGTGGATATGGTAATAAGCATGTAAAGTAACTCACCAGTATCGATGCGTATTATATGTAAACTTAGCGTTGCATCCGAATATCCATTCCTTATCTTCAACGTTGACGGCTTCAACAGCTACGAATCTGTTTTGTGGAAACCCAACAAGTCGTATCATCAAATACGTCATCCTGTAAAGAAACACGAATAAATAATTAAATACAACAGTAGTAACAGAATTATTCTTGCTTATGAGTAACGATATCAATAAGCTAAGATCATTTATCATTTATTTATTTATTTATTGCAAAACTAAGTGTACATGGTGATGGTATACAATGGTATGTGCTTAAGACTTAGCGCCTTTTACAAGCGTAGCAATATTGAGAGCTGACTAGCAATTATATAAGATAGGTAAGTAGGAAACATTGTTATAATCATTATATAGGTATAGTTAATTGTTAAAGAGGTAATCCGTAGTACAATGAATTGAAGATTATATAATCTTAGGTCATTTAGCAATTAATACTAACTAATATTATAAATGTGAATTGCGAAATTATTCAATAATAATGCATACAATTTTAAAGTGTTTGGCAATATTCTGAATGATTAAAACAGTCTGACGAGGTAGTTACTGTCATTTTCAAATATATTTTTTATAAGAATAAATGAGTAGTTTAGTTTCAAAATCCTCTAAAATAATTTTAACCAAATAATGGTAAATCTCAAAAAAACATTTAAAGACATAATATTATTATAAATGGACTCTTTTAGCGGTGTTTGCAACAAACTGCTACTTTTGTGAGCTGATTTAATAGAATTTTCGTGGGTTTTGTTGAAAACTATCAGTGCAATGCGATAGAAGCAAAGAAGGAGCTTCATATTAAATCGGTACATTACTTTTGTTCTGATATCGTTTTGGCGGGTTTTGAAACTATACTATTCAAATGTTAATTTAAATTCCAACCTCGTGCTACTCAGAATCTTATGAATATCATAGTTTTCCATCCCATTCTTTACATATCAAATGCGAAGAGTTCAATCTCAAATACTGTTAAATTGAAAGACTATATATTTTATAACGACCACTTTTTTTTTGTAACTATGGAAGAATTTTGCTTTTATAATGTGATATAGTGCACAGTTTATTTTTTTGTCCCATTTAAAGATCTAACGCACAGCAGTCCCGAAGCAACCACTTATCCATCTGCGGTATCAGAGCAGGTAAATTAAAAGGAATAAGATTATTTATATCATAAACATGTATTTCTGAATGTCTTTTTTTAATCCATTGAGACGCACGCAACACCTCGCTGAGCCGCTAGTGTGTTTATAATCTATACTAATATTATAAAGCTGAAGAGTTTGTTCGTTTGTTTGCTTAAACGCGCTAATCTCAGGAACTACTTGTACGAATTGAAAAATTATTTTAGTGTTGGATAGCCTATTTATCGAGGAAGGCTATAGGGTATATAACATCACGCTACGAGCCACGAGGGCGGCGCAGTAACGATAAACGTGGGTGAAACCGCGGGCACATCTAGTATAATAATAAAAATAACACAAATGTAATATTTTAGGCTGATTAAATTAGATATTCAATCATTTACATATATTGCTGATGTCAATTTTGCTATTTTGCGATATATTTTCGAAAGATATTTCAGTGCCTTTAGTTCCAGCATCCCATGATATTTACTATTTAGTATTTGCTAGGTATATAAACTTGCATTCGAAAAGAGCGATAAAATAAAAGTTCTCACTTTTCATTAATACTTTAGTCTTTTGAGATTAGCCCCTTGCCGACTAACCTTGTATGCCTGAGATAAGATAACGCTTTCAAATACAGCCTATTGTTGTTATAAATATTCATGATGACTAAACATATTTATTATGTAGTTAAATATTTCAAAGAATAACTTTGTTGTTTAAGTGCCATCGTAAATTATATGAAGCAATAATTATTTATTGGGTATGAAACTACTAAGAAATTTATGGATCATTCGTCACCAGAACAATGCCACGAACGTCAATAATGCCAAAGAAAATACTATTATGACTGTATTACAAATAACGCGATGTTATTTGTAATTTACTTAGAAGATTTAGCCGTTATACAAACAAGGAAGGAAGACACTTCAGGGTAATGTCAATTATTATTTACAATACTAGGTATATGTTTAGGCAGTTTTATGAGTCAATGTAACTGTCTAGACAATGGAAAAGCATTGTATCTGAATCTCAGCAGTATTGGCCAAGAGATTAAGTTTCTGCTGCTTAGAACCATAATATGTCTAGATTACCTGGATGACGATTGGCGTCTACCGAGCATATTGCCAGACTATGCTGCTGCAGAAAATTTCCTATTAGAAAACCGAATAGTGTATTGCCTGACCTGGGAGCTCTCAATCGAACACAAACTTATGACACAATATGACACATGACTAAAGAGGTAGGTATTTGAACTATAACTTGAGAACAGCTGGTGGCAATCTGGATACTTTTCCATAATAGTAAGAATAAAACAAGAAAAATTGGCATATTCGGCAAACTCATTCAGTTTGCCGAATATGCCAATTTTTCTTGTTACTTATTTTAAAGAGAACATCTGCCGCGTAAGCTAGTTGGTAATAACAATGGCAATGCTAACTAATATTATGAATGCAAATGTGAGTTTTATACGCTTTCACGCCTTAACTACTCGACCGATCATCATGAAATTTCGCATACATATTGTCAGTAGTGCAAAAAAGGACGTCATGAACCTTTCATCCAGAAAAACAGTCCTGTTCCCGAGGGATAGAAATTTATTAGCAAAAGCTTATGTTAACGCGAAATAAGCCGCGGGCAAACCCTAGCCTTAAACATATTTTATCATAATTAATATTACAAGACATAAATTATATTGTCATCCAATCGTTCGGGAATATGTGTTAACCAGATAGTAAAGTTTATTATTTGAAAGAAACGTCTCCTGGCGCCAACAGTTGATGTTTACGTTCAGTACGGAGGGTTACGAAGCCACAAATCAGGAATCGTAATCTTGACCTTCTATCGAATATTATGTAAAAATGTGACAGAAATACCCATTTGACGTAATATTATCTTAAAATACACGTTTCCCGCATTTCTGGGCGTTTGCCAAATACACAGATCTACCACAACCCGTCGTAAATCATTAATGACTAATTCTGCACGTCATCATTTATTCCGGACTCTTCAAATAAGTGTGTAATGTTTATGACGAACCTGCTCGGTCTGAATATTCATATTAAGTCATTACCTATATTTTTACACATAAAATGTTTTGATACCCAATACATACAAAATACAATGGCTTTTTGGTAAATTCTTTGTTGTTTATGAGAATTGACAATATAAATTCTTTAGAACATGTATTAATTTTCATATTATATGTTATGTTCAAAGTTAGGTCGTTTAGTTCCCGGATTAATTGCTTCAATTCGCCATAATTTAATGACGGTGATACTGTTCATCACTATCATATTTAAGACAACCATATATATGTACAATCAAACAACTGTCTACTTAGCACAAGGAATCGAAATCGGATAAGTTATAAAAAAAATATTCATGAAATAGTTTGTACGAAAAACACAATGTTACCGATTTTCCTCATACAAAACGGCAATTTCATAGTTTCATCTAATATTTTCTCTTTGTGCTGCTATACAAAAGAATGAGATGATACTCTATCCATAAAGAAAATAAAGCGCAGACATATTTATTCATACTAGCAGTTTCATTGACCATGCTTGGAAATAACACAAATATTTAATCTAGATAATCTAGTATGACTGTCGTATATCATTTATTTTCATATACCGTCAACTATATTTAAATCCCACACAATAATGTCCGAGCCTATCGCGGTATAATGAATAACTTTAATTCTATTGTCCTCACTAAGAATTTATTAATAGACAACCAGATGACACTAAGCGTAATAGCATAGTGGATTAATTCACCATGGTCGCTGCGTCATCTGTGGTGGGTTCGATCCTTCACACAGTACAAAAAATGTATGTGATCCACATCGGTATACCAAGGTGGATCCTGGGTGATCTTTATGTCCGTTGTTTGAATACTTGTTAAGTCCCCCGCGTTACAGGCATTATTCGGTGTTCGAGATTTGTCATAGTAATTCAAACAAAGAATAGAAATTATTGGACTAGTGATGTAAATGACTACCCACACACATAACTACAGTGCCAAAGACATTACAGGACCAAGATTTGGTATTTAGATATATTTGTCTGTACGAATTTGGTCACAGAATTGTATTCAGTGACATGCAAGGGTAGGGACATTCGTGCCATGACGCCGTGACGTGGTCGCACCGTAACTGACGTGTATTCAAGATAAATGACATACGAATATTGCTGTCACGTCACTGACTTGGAATGTATAAATAGCCTGAGGGAAAAGATTTACAGGGTCTTGACGCAACTATGGCCCTGCTTCGTTCTTGGCTCTGCACCGAAGTGTGTATGTAGATGGTAGCTTGTCCTACAAAGTTTCTAGTCCGAGATAGTCGTTCTCTAATATTTAAATTATCTTAATGTATTCTTTGATAATCAATAATCAAACAATAAATTTTGATAATACTCTGATATACCTAACACATAAAGATAAGACACGTATTATAAACTGATGGATAGCTTGTTTCTTTTTAATTTTACTCGTTTTTAAGGAGCTTTGTCACTTATTGATAATGTCACCCCTATAACAAAAATCTTATTAATTTGTATTTACCTATGGGTGTAGTTTATATTAGTAATGCGCATACTTGTATTAGAAGGATATTCCATTATTCAAATTTAGCGTCAATGACGCAACGCGACCACTTATGTAAGCATAGTATAGTCTCACGGCTGAACAGTTACCAGAGGGACATCACACCCACATTTTGACAAGTATGGTAAAACCATACCAACTTGGTAAAATATGGGTGTAGTAGTAGTGCCATATAATATGCAGGTCTATTGCCGTCCACCGGGCACGTTTCTAGACTCAGTGCTGCTACTGAGAATTCTTGAAAGTAAACCCCAATAGCAGATTGCCCGGGAAGCGAACTAGAGTTCGCTTTATAGGAAAGACCTCTAGCAAAGCAGTTGCTTTCGCTATCGCTGCGTCAACGAGGCATTGTCAAAATATTTGCATGCAATTATACATATAGGTAGTTGATGTTAAGGATTGCAAGGATGAACTTGCGGTTTAAGTAGTCGCCTCGTCATGGCCACTACCCCGAGTTACACCTGTTGTGGCTACGAATCCCACACAGTACAATTATTTAATTGATCTACAAATAATTATGCCGACTCTGGGTGAGACTTGTGTACCTACGTTAATTGTATGTTTTTAAAGTACCTACCTCGCGACACAGGGCTTGATCCCTAAAGTGTAAGTGGTCAAGTGAAAATTCATTTATTGATTTAGGTCACAAAGTAACACTTATGGACATCAATATAGATTAGTGAGTTTACTAAGTTACTAAAGCTACATTTAAGTTGGTTGCTAGGTTTAGACAGAGAGTTAAGTCTATGAGAGGATACCTGCAAGACACACTCTCAGTGCGCAAAAAGAAAGGAATCGTTCGTAAATCAAAAATATTACATACTTATCTATTTGCGGTCTGGATACTTGGTATATCCGTCTATTGTCCTCATACCAGAAGGCATCCGCGGTCATAGTCATATTGAGGCGGATCACCTCTTTATTCAATTTCATCGCACGATTGGCCTGGAAACACAAACACTGTTCAAGCCAGAACATCTACATTGTAAATCTTTTATCTTATCATAGCGTATAAATATTTACTTAACGATATGCCGTACAACTGACCCAGTTTAAATATTATCTTTCATCTAAAAAGTTAATGATTTCAATGTGCAAATATTACAAAAATATTCACATTTTCATCTGTCATTTAGAGAGCGTTAAGATTGTCTAGTAGGAGACCGTTGGACTGCCAGGCAGGAGTCTCAAGTTCAATCCCAACTCCCAAGGCATGCGACTATGAGCTTTCGAAGTTATTTGGGTATTAAATAGTTTATTTATTGCTCGATTTAGAGGTGGAAAAAAATCAAGAGGCGTATTCGTGGGTTCTCCATTTTCGAAAATATGTGAAGTCTGCTATCCCGCACTGTCCTGCACCTGTACAAGTCCAGTGTGGTGGACATAGCCCTTTTCACACTGAGTGAGTTAAAGTAAAGTCAAAAACGGTTATGACTGTAAAAACATACAAAAAGACAGTTTCATCTACATAGTCTTAATAACTTATAATTGTAATGAAGTGTAAACCTACAACGCTTTATAACAAAGTGGAGATTATACATGTACTTTAGCAACAATAAGATAACCTAATAATGTATATGGGCAAGTACCACTGATAAATAACAAGTGCATTATTATCGAACAGTGCATCCAAAACATTCGCCGGATTCAATTTACGCCATAGATTTATTTTTTGTAATGTACATCTTTCATTAAGCCAATTAAGCCTCTTTCAATACCTAATTCACTAGGGGACATTTGTACCGCGACTCTGTTGCTCGACACGAAATATAAGTATCCCGCGCGATGTCGCCCGACGTTCCTTGCGATATCTACGGGTCGCGGGACTTGCTGTAAGTCGACGTTCTGCGAGCGTCGACACGCGCGAAACCCGTGTCCCTTGACAGCCGCCCGACAAGCTTTGAACAGTGAGGACGTCCGTCGCTTTGTGTTCCGAAATGGCAGTAGTGTGGTCCAACGAGGACGTATTGACCCTCATCGAGTTGTAGCAACATTCTCAATTATTGTGGGATACTTCACATCGTAATTATAAAAACAAAATTTTTAAAAATGATGCTTGGATGTCTATCGCGGACTACATTCAATATACCTAGAAAAAACGTCGAATTGAAAATACACAACATACGGTCTCAGTTTCTCAGAGAAAGATCCGTCGCACATTCGAAGATTGCTTATTAAACTTGACGTTTCCCTTTGTAGCAAATATTCTCCATTCCACCACCTTTTTATTTTTACGTTTTGCTATAGTCTTCCGAGGTATTATGTAAGCCGCACTGAATAACACTACCTCCTCGGGCGACATATTGTCCACCACTGGGTAGTGTGAACAAGACAAATGTTGAGCGACATTGTCCCACAAAGTCGCAAAGACCTACCACGTAAATGTTGGGCGATATGTCTCCGTGACATGTCCCCTAGTGAAAACGCGGCTTTATATTTCGAGTATTACAATACTAGTTGACTATGTAATTTTGTAAAGTTTTTTTCTAAATAGCGAATTAATAACATTTTATTTTTTATTTTGGTAGCGTAAACGTTTAGCCCTTTCGTTTCGTGCACCCTTGGTTGAGAAATTGGTTTCTCTAAAGTATAACTGCATAATACCTGAAAATACAGCTTTGCTCTTGATTTCAGTATATCATAGTCTTCAACAATTTGTGCAGATTCTGGATCAACAATGGAAAAGAGGAATTTGTTGATAACCATCACTAGTTGTTTGCACCACACTATGCATACGTGGTCTGGTGATGCCCATACACCTGGAATTGCTGTAGTCTGCAAATTAAACATTATAGATATGGTAGCGGATGTTATATCACTGAAAGGCTAGGCAGTTTCGAAGATACGGTTTAAGGTAGATACGTCGTAAGTAGTAGGCATATTACTCAACCTCATTTCTGATTTTAATTTTAAAAAATGACAACTGTCACCCTAGGGATAATTCCTGAGTCTCGGTAGCCTTATGTGTGGGGGCCAGTCAGTACAGACCGGCGACACTTCGACCCATTGGGATCTTTTGTGTCGATATCTTTTGTCTCGGTAGCCTTTACAAACATTCAAACAACGGACACAAAGAACACCCAGATTCGGAACAATAATTTGTGGATCACACTAATGCTAGTCACGAAAAAAAAGAAGTAGCGATATCTCTGTGGGGAGACCAACAGCCTGCAATGCAGAGGGTCTTGGGTTCGAACCCACGTCGCGCACCTCTGACTTTCGGAAGCTATATGACTTTTCGAAATTATGTGCGTATTGATTGATAATTATCGCCTGCACGGAGAGCACGTTAAGCCGTCGGTCCGGGCTGCCATAAACATCTATGGCAGTCGTTATTGGGAAGTCAGTGCCCTATAATATCCAGACACTGGTCTAGCCTTAGGATATCGTTAGCGTTCGGGTTGCGGAGGTCAGGTGGCAGTCGCTCCGTGTAAAAACTGATATCCAGTCAAATCCTTTTTATACTAATCTCCCTTGTTCGTATTTTAAATTCTATTCACTACACATATAGATAAAACCTAATTTAAGGATTTAATATTGTACACTTATCAGTTATGCTACAATAACTTTGGCATTAATAAAAGCATGACTCTGACATCAAAACGACCGTACGGGGTATCATCGGTATGACTCAACAAAAATGCAAACATTGTACCTAATAAAACTTCACAAATACGTGATACTGTACAAGGAGAGGTTACAGACCTCTCCTTGTACAGTATCACGTATTTGTAACTTTGGCATTAATAAAAGCATGACTCTGACATCAAAACGACCGTACGGGGTATCATCGGTATGACTCAACAAAAATGCAAACATTGTACCTAATAAAACTTCACAAATACGTGATACTGTACAAGGAGAGGTTACAGACCTCTCCTTGTACAGTATCACGTATTTGCCATGAAACGTAAAAGTTTCGGGCCGATTGTTTTTGGCCGTAAAACACATACATTCCGGTGTTCGTCCTGAATGACAGTAAAAAACTAAAAATCCGATGAATGAATCCGAGCAACGATGTATTGTATTTTTGAAAAAATAAATCCGAAGAAAAATCTTTGGCAGTTTGTTTCGTTCGGTTTTAAGTTTCGGATAGACATTTTTATGGTAGACCTATTCATACTTTTAAGGGAAACCTTGCAACCTATTTACCCAAATTTACTTGCAGTTGAGTTCCAATTGTTTAGACATAAATGCCATAATATATTATTAATCTATTAAGTCGCACACCGGCGGCCAGACACAATAGCTTTTTAATAAATAATCTACTATCTAGTATTCTAAGACCTGACAGGTTAAACCAATTTTTAATAATGTATTATGGCATTAATGTGGGCACATATTTGATACAATCATCACATCCATAGTAATGTCCCTCAGACCCAATATCGGTCCCGATTGGTAATCTTAATGTGTACTAGTCAATAGCACAGGAGATATTTTATTGATACAAGTGTGTACAAACACAAGTGCACTCTCTTTGTCCGATGGGACAGTGATCCTACACGACCGGAGAAACCAGGCGCAGGATCTATGGTTTGACGTAGCTTTCAAAGACTGCGGTCATGCAAAACCGCCATATCTGTAACTCCGGGATCCTATTAAGTATTCCTCAACAGAAACTCAACATATTATACAACAGCATGACGCGTTTAGTATCTATAGATGTCATATTATGTATAAAATTGGATAACCACTTTTGTAAAAAATATTTATCGATATGCTGTTAAAAGCATATTACGACTGATTATGCCAAATTTAAATTGCCTTTCTTTCAACAAAAGTTTCCTATTTTAGGAAACAAATTAAATATTTGAGTTATGAAACGGCTGAGTAACATTACTAATTATAATGATAACTAATTATTTAATGAATAACTAAGTAACAAGATCATATGTAAATTACGTGACAACTATTAGGTATATGTATCTAGTATATATGTTAACGATAATGCTTACATAGTCAGTGAAGCTTATATAACTGGTCATTAAAATCAATTACTTACAAGTGCACTTATATAGCTGTCATTTGAAGAGGTCAGCCCAGAAGGCATCAGTACATCGCGAGGACCGTTGCCGAAACTTAACAGGATTTTCTTATGTTTAATCTCAACGTTGCTGTTAATATTTGTCTCCCATTCGAGGTTCATCAACTTGTAATAGTCGTCCATCGCAGCATCCACATTAATTACTGGAGCTTCTAAAGGCGCAGCCAAAGCTATGGCTATTGAGGTAGTATTGATTGTGCTTGGATAGGCTAAAAGCCGTTTGGCAATAAGCCCTCCCTGTAGAAAAGAAAATAATATAAATTATTTATTGACAAAGATACAATGCATTTATTATTGGCGTTGAAGCTTACAGTCGTAGTGAGATACGCAAGCTAATAAAATCTGAAGTGTAAGAATAATCGTTGCTTCGTCAACGGCCACGTTGCCAATCACGTCATTATTAGAGTACCTACCTATTACAGTAGTACATTGACCATGCACTCCTCCACCTCCCTTTTTTTTCTGAATACTCCATTATCGTTTTATTTTGTTTATTGTCTGTCAAAATTATTGCACTGCACCTGATCGTAAGCAATAGTGTAATCTACACGTCCTCACGTGAAGTAGGCTGAGGTCTATATGGCGACTTAAGGAGGTGCTTTTAAAGATACAGGATCGAAAAATCATCTTAGAAATATTATATAAGTACCTAGTTGCAGAAAAGTTTTAACAGTTCAGCAAAAATAAGAAAAGCTGAATTTTTTGGTTCATGTTCTAATCGGCTCTACCATGTAAGGATGACACGTAAGCCTAGTAAGTGTTATTCTGGATAGTAAACTTTACTTCTTCGATATCAATGCTGGAATCTCAATTAATACTCAAAGTGGCGTGCCATCCGCATTATTGATAACATAACCATAGTCAATGAGCACTTGACCGTGTTAGTGCAATCTTCAATTTTGATTATAAAACAATTTAATTTTGATATTGATTTGTATACCTATATGGCCGTCGGTATTTAATAAGATTCAACAAGTCTCGATCTCGGCAGCCAAAAAGCAGGTTATATCGAAACGTAACAGGGATTTTAACCCGCTGACATTGAGTTCGAATTAATATTAATTATTATCTCTCTTTTCACATTTCCAATAGAAAAGAAGAGCTGGACTAAGATACCACCGTCACATGAAACAGCAAATACCGTATCGAACAAAACGGCATTCTGCTTCTTGCTTATGCTTCTATTATTGCCATATAATAAATATATCGTGATCTTTGCCAGCACAAGTGCGACCTTCATCTTTCAATTTTTTATCCTCACGCTAGGTAAAAAAACTACCTCTTAAGATCTGCCACAAAATGGTGCTATTTGACTGCAATAATGAATAACATAAGACCTCAGAGTCAATTTTTAAAGGGACGAATAGAAAGAAAAACAACCCGCTCTTGCGACTGAACAAATTTTCTTTTCTCTCGTGACCAAATTCCCTTACCGATTAACCATTTCCATAAGAATCGTACAAAATGTGGAATTGTAAATCTTGGTTTAATATTTCAATTTCACTCTACAGCTTTTGGAATTAAGCAAAAAAGACAGGTATGGAAACATTGAACAGATTATTTTAACAGTTCGTTTATTTGTATACAGCTAGAATAAAAACTGCAACAGTTGATTTAAAGAAAGAAATAGTTAACTAATAGTCCAAAACGCATTCACGCGCGCCTGCGCATACCATAGTAATAAACTGATGCGTCCACGCTGATGCGTCCATGCGTGCACTACTGTTTTAATTAGTAGAAAATTATAATACACACTACGAAAATACTAGCTTCTAGATATTCAATTCATGTTTGAGTTTTAATTATTTACTAAACAGTGCTTGTACACTGAATAAGTTATCTTGTAATTCAGAGGTTATGAGTTTGAAGGAATCCGATAGTATTACCAAAATGAACATACTCCTAACACAAGCACTTTGCTTTGCTGGAGGGTTTAACAAGCATACTAATGATTTAGAACTCCAAATGATAAAAATCTTTTAAAAAAATTCTCCATATTAGGTACAACAAACTTATCAGTTATAACTTGATATATTAATTTGCAATAATAATTGATACTTGTAAAAATAAGTGGTACTTCAAATTACAACAGTGATAACTGACAGTTCTGTATACTGATAATAAATCATATCTGGAAATATAAGTATAACAGAAAAGCACAATATATTCCTATAATAAACATATTTGTCACGAAATGCCTAACTAATATAATAAATGTGAATGTGAGATTGTTTGTTGATTTGTAATGCTTTCATACCTTAACTATCCCACAAATCATCATGATATTTCAAATACACATTGACAGAGGTACTGTAAAGCACATAGGGTACCTTTTATCTGGAAAAAGAAACATACTGTTCCTAAGGAAGCGAAGTCACTGGCAAAACAAGTAATTGACAAAAAAAAACTAAATACTTTAAATGCCAGTGATTGATTACTTTACCACTGAAAACCAGTGAAATTATGTTACCTTATATATGTGTACATATATTATGCATGCATTTTTTTTCTTTGGCACTTTTGTAATACTAATAGAATGAAAAACAATGACTAACAACAAATAGAAAAAATGAAATATTCTTACAGGCATTCCCAAATAAATAACATTTTAATTTAATTAATCCATCGGCAAACAGACTATAATAACAGTTTGAAAACTATAAACTCACCATTGAGTGTCCTATAAGTATGACTGAAGTAGGTATAGCCTTTGTATACTTATGGCTCTTGTATAAACTTAAAATCTTGTTAACACAAGCTGATGCAAACCTTGTCTGACTCTGTAGTACTCCACCGTACAGACCAGACAATTCTTCATTGTAACTAACTGAAACATTCATTGTAATAAAATAAACTGTGTCATATCTCTTGCAGCATGACATGATTGATGGTGGTTGGCTATAAGGTGCTTACAATTTATAATCTGAGGTCCCAAGTTTGGGAGTAAGGCAATGTTTTATAAGGTTTTCTGTTATGGTAGTGTTACACCCAGTGCCATCTCTCGGCATTGTGGGCAAGACTCGGCAGTTCCGTCTAATAATTTATTACAGCGCCATCTATTAACGTCTTACGGAACTACTTCGTCGGTACGAGAAGAGTAGAGAGAACGCTGGCACATTCTCGAATCTTCGTACTGGTACGTACCGTGTATGACGTTTCTAGAAAACTCAAGCGTTCGCCGAGTCAGGTTACATTCGTAAGCGGTCAAGTATTCATCGAAGCGAACGGAAGCAAGAATACTATGGAGTTTGAAGCAGTCACAGCGGAAAAGTGGAGTAAAGTGTTTGTAGTGTTTTAAATTTAATTGTGTGCTAGAATAAAACGTTTGAGTCGGTTATATTGTTTTACATTCTTATCCCTCGAACCCAGCACGTAACAAATTGGTGTCAGAAGTGAGATAAAAATATGGCAGTACTACCGAAGGAGGAAGTGGAAGGGGTGCATACCAGGAACCAGCGCCAGCAAGGTGTGGACCAGAGGCGCTTTGGAGACGCCCCCTCGCCGACGTCAGGTGAACCACGTGACTCCGCGGCTGCAGCGGAACCATCTATTGCAGCTTACTCGCCGGTTAATCACGACCTCGCGACCCTGATGACGTTTATGCAGGAGCAGGCACGCCGCCAGGAGGAGCAGGCACGCCGCCAGGAGGAGCAGGCACGCCGCCAGGAGAAGCACGCACACCGCCTCGAGGAGCACGCACGCCACCTCAAGGAACAGCTGCAACGCAAGGAGGAGCAGGCAAGTCGCCAGGAGGAGCACGCACGCCGCCTCAAAGAACAGCTGCATCGCGATAAGGAGGAGGGTATGCGCCGCCAGGATGAGCAGCTGATGATGTTAAAAGACCTCAGCGCAACGGTTGGCAAGGAGATGAAGGAGTTGAAAGAGCAAGTCCAACGCCACGAAAGTCGCATCGCCGAGGTGGAGAAAACGATACGTGGGCTCAAGGCTGGAGATGGGACCGTGACATCTGCGGTTGTAGCGCCTGGAACACGTGTTTCGCGCCCAGCTGAAAGACCGATTGCAACGTATTGGTGAAACATTGCAGCAGTGGGCCCTGGAGGTGGAGAAGCTGGTTGGAAAGGCGTACCAGTCCTCACCTGCGCTCATCGACGGGAACCTCGTTCAAGCTTTTACCGACGGGATCCGAGACCTGGAGATTAGGGCCGCAGTAAGACTCGGACATTTCAAAAAGCTGAAGGACGCCCTAGCCCACGCTCTAGAGGTGGAAGCAATGCGACGGAACGATTGCGCTCACCGTATCAGGGATGTGTCGACTTCACCCCGGTGCTATAGCTGCGGCGAAAGAGGCCACATCAGGTTAAGCTGCCCGAAGCGAAGGAGTCAACGCAGCAAAAACCAGTCACCGGTAGCAGGAACACCTGATGTGCCTGCCGGGCAACAACAGCAGGAAAACGAGTAGACGCCAGGACTACGGGGCAGGTGCTGGCTGGTGATAGGAGAGTCCCAAGGACCTTGATCTCACAATCGTGTGATGGGAACAGCCTGACTATCGAAGGCGAAATTAACTGAACGCCGTGCAAGTTGATATTGGACACGGGAGCTTCTCGAACAGTCGCCAGTTTCCGAATAGCAAGACGGTTTCTTGGGGACTACTACGGGAACCATGAATGTGTACATCTGAGAACAGCTACCGGTCAGCACATAACTGTTCGAGGTGAGAAGGAGGTGGACATGAAACTAGGTAATAAAATTTACCGCTACAACGTCACATAGTGGACGACTGCATCCTGGGTTTAGACTTCTTGCGGAAGCATTACTCTGAAATCGACGTTATTCAAGGAGTATTAATGTTCGGTTCAGAAGAAGCATGGAGGGCGCATCATCGGGAAAAGTGTACTGCCTAAAGAAAGTAATACTTCGTCTGATGTCGGAAACAATCATACCGGTTTGCCTACCAAGGAATTCTGATCAGGCAAATCGATATGTAATTACAGAAGGGTTGGACAACGATGCTCCATGGAAGATTGCACGCACTCCGGCGAGGGATACCAACGTTCCATCGGTACGCGCACTGAACCCAAGCGACGACGAGCTGGTACTCAAGAAGGGCACGATATTGGGCACCTGTGAAGGAGCAGTTTGGATGCTTAGATGCCATGAACAGCCTACCAACGCCAAAGTTCAAGGGGCAACGTACGACGTGTCTTCTCTCTTGAAGGACTGCCAGAATAATCTGTGGAGAGAAGATAAGAATAAGGCAGAGACAATGTAAAGCCGGTTTGTCGACATCTTCTCGTCCAGTGATGGTGATTTAGGCAAGACTGCCCTAGTTCAACACAAAATAAACACAGGCAATGAGGTACCGATCCACCAGCGACCAAAACGTGTACCAGTGGCACGAGAACGTGAAGTTGACGCTATGATCGAGGATATGATAAAAGAAGGTGTGATTGAGCCTTCGTCCAGTCCATGGTGTTCACCAGTGGTTTTGGTGAAGACGGATGGCAGCATGCGGTTTTGTGTGGACTATCTTCGGCTAAACGACATCACAAAGAAAGAAAATTACCCGTTGCCAAGGTTTGACGACACTCTGGATACGCTAACGGGGATGAAGTGGTTTTCTACTCTAGACCTGAAAAGTGGCTACTGGCAGGTCGAGATAAGGAGAAGACAGCATTCTCCACAGGCAACGGATTGTGGCAATTCAATGTCATGCCCTTTGGATTGTGTAATGCCTCTGCCACTTTTGAGAGATTGATGGAACGGATACTTACTCGATTGATTGGAGACGACTGCATGGTCTACTTGGACGATATTATTAAAGTAGGACGCACCATTGAGGATCACCTTCGCAACCTGAACTGCGTGCTCTCAAAGATTTGAGGAGTCAACCTGAAGTTAAGTCCAAAGAAATGCGCGTTGTTCAGGCGGCAAGTGAACTTCTTAGGACATGTGGTCTCCGAAGAAGGCATCCAAACGGACCCGGATAAGATCATTGCTGTCAAGGACTGGCCAGTTCCGGTGAACAAGACACAAGTCAGTGCATTTCTTGGTTTGTACTCCTACTATCGATGACTTGTAAGGAAATTTTGCTGACATCACCCGGCCTCTGCATAAGCTCACCGAGGATAAGATAAAGTTCTGCTGGAATGAGAGCTGTGACGTCGCATTTCAGAAGCTGAAGGAACATCTGTGTAATTAACCGATTCTAGGCTATCCCGACAATGAACATGAATTTATAGTAGATACAGATGCCAGTAACACCGGTATTGGTGGTGTGTTATATCAACGTAAAGGAGAGCATGATGTTGCGTACTTCATCAAGGCCCTATTCAAAACTGAAAGGAACTACTGTGTCACGCGAAGGGAACTTCTTGCTGTCGTAAAGACATTGCAGCACTTCAGCAAATATTGGTAGGGGCGGAAATTTCACCTGCAAACTGACCACGCTGTATTGAAATGGCTACTACAGTTTACAAGACAAAGAAAGACAGATAGCAAGATGGATTGAATAACTACAGCAATTCGACTTCGTAATACAGCATCGCAGGGGCAAGTCACATGGTAATGCAGATGCCCTGTCGGGTAGACCGTATCCCGACCAGTGTAAGCACTGCGCCAGGCAAGAGGCCAAGCAGGAAGGACTAGCGAGGATGTTGAGGACGGATCTTAGCGAAGACTGGAAAGAAACATAGCAGAGGACAAAGACATAAGACCCATCCTCGAATGAAAGAAAACAGGTGCTTCGAGACCTCACTGGAGTTAAGTTGCGGCAATGAGCTCTATCACCAAGAGTTATTGGGCACAGTGGGAAAGCCTGGTTATCCAGGATGGAGTTCAGTACCGTAAATGGGAGAATGCCCGAGGTGAAGTGTTACCTGCAAATGGTCCTGCCAAGGCTTAAGGTACCGGAAGTTTTGCAACTCTATCATAATGGGAGTTAAGAGAACTCTGATTAAGATTCGGGAACGATTTTATTGGTACCATAGTCGAGAAGACGTTGAGGATTGGTGCCGCAAATGCACGAGTTGTGCTGCTGTAAAGGGATCACACACTCGCAGCAGAGGTGCATTAAAGGTGTACAATTTTGGAGCTCCCTGGGAACGTATAGCATTAGATGTTGCTGGACCGTTTCCTGAAAGCCAAAGTGGAAACAAGTACTTCTTGGTGGTCATGGATAACTTCACAAAGTGGCCGGAAGTGCTTGCAATTCCCAATCATGAGACATCTACGGTGGCCGACAAACTAGTCCACGAAGTCTTTTGTCGCTTCGGAGTTCCCTTAGAGACCCCAGTAACCAAGGTCGACACTTCGAGTCTGAAGTATTTAAGGAGACTTGTTGTGTGATGGGTACTCACAAAACGAGGACGACCGCTTATCATCCGCAATCAGACGGCATTTTTGAACGATTTAACCACTCTCTGGAAAGGTATCTGGCGAAAGTTGTAGAAAGCAAACAAAGGGATTAGGATAAACACATTCAACCGTTTCTCCTGTCATACCGTAGTGCTGTTCACGAAAGCACATCACTAACACCTGCTTTCGGTAACTTCGGAATAGAAACTACTATTACCTGCAGATTTGATCACCGACATCCCACCTGAATCTCCACGCAGTATAACAGATTATGCAAATAATTTGCGCAACAGGATGAATGATGTATACGAGCACATCAGACAGACCGGTCAGCATATGTCTGAGAGGATGAAGACCCGTTACGATCGGCAGACGAACAATAAAGGCTTCAAGGAAGGATCGCTGGTGTAGTTACATAATCCGGTACGTAGCAAAGAAAAATCTCCTAAGATGCAGGCAAAATGGGATAGATCCTATCGCATAGTCACTTAGATGAATGAGGTCACCTGCCGAATCCAGAAAGGACCGCGAGGTACACCAAAGATCGTTCATGTGGATCGATTGGCACGCTACTACGGATCCAACAATGTTCGAGACGAACATGTCTAAGAGGGGGGCAGTGTTACACCCAGTGCCATCTTACGGCATTGTGGGGAAGACTCAGCAGTTCCGTCTAATAATTTGTCACAGCGCCATCTATTTACGTCTTACGGAACTGCTTCGTCGGTACGAGAAGAGTAGAGAAGAACGCTGGCACATTTTCGAATCTTCGTACTGTTACGTACCGTGTATGATGTTACTAGAAAACTCCGGAAACGCTTTAACCGCGTATAAAAGGGGAAGGCCAGCGCTCGCCGAGTCAGTTTACAATCGTAAGCGGTCAAGTATTCATCGCAGTGCACGGAAGCGAAAATACTATGGAGTTTAAAGCAGTTACAGTGGAAAATAGTAGTATAGTGATTGTTGTGTTTTAAATTTAATTGTGCTAGAATAAAATGTTTTAGTAGGTAATATTGTTTTACACTCTTATCCCTCGAACACAGCACATAACAGTACTCTAAGGAGCAGGGTAGAGTATAAGAATGGTAGTAATAATTTAAATGCAGCATATTATGTCTATGCTGCAGACTGAAATTAAATTATTACTGAATATTTCAATAATTAATTGCATCAAGTATGACCTGTATTGTGGACCTAAGGTGCAGCAAGCATAGATGGCTGGCAATTTCTACGTGTACTGCCGTATACATAATGGTGATGTAAAAGACTGCAGTAATAGGTACTTGACTTACTTGTAAAGAAATCAAAATGGTATTGATATCCTCGGGAAAGTGCTTTTCTTAGTGCAACAGATGCTAAAGATCTAGCCTGCATATGACTGCCTGAGTTACCAGGCAGAAATAGAACTGGGACACCATCAAACCTGTTGAGATATTCTTATTACTATTACTTCTTCTCCTTTATTTAAAAGACATAGATGACAGTATACATTATACAAACATACCACATTTTCCTAGCCCTTTCAGTAAATCTTCCTTCGCTGTAAGCGAATAATCCATATTGAGGATATAACTTATTTTCTGGCACCGATAATCGCTAAAATATTTGTGAATTAATACACTGTCATAAATGCATATAACAAAGAATGCACACGATCTAAAAATATACTAACCACAAATTGTGGATATTCAAACATGTAAGTCATTAGACAATAGTTATTTTTGTCACTAAAATGTACATTTAAAACGCCGAGAAGATAACCAAAAACAAAAATAAACGAAACAATTTGAAAAACACTGGACCGTAAAATATCTAGGAATCTCATATTTAATATGTATGTAAACTAAAATAAAAATGTATAAACGATTTTAATTCATAACTATCAGATAAATCACCGAATTAATGAAATTAGCATAATCACTGGTCAAAAAAATTAAAATTGTGTCTCACTCAGACCATGTAAACGTCAATAATTGTCGCTATGACATCGCGTTGTTTTCGATTTTTTGAACTGGACTGTCATTTGTCGATCGAAATACGTCAATGTGATCACAAGTTTGTTGATAACTTTTTAATTTTACAATATTTTATAATGGTACCTTAACAAAGCTGGGTGACATTAGCCCAAACGGAATAATATTGTCAATACTATCAAAGTTTTTGACAATAATTTCTCATCTATATTTACCGGAAGATAAAATAGAACGAACGAAGAAATAACAAAGATATTATAGAACTAAGAAATAACAATAGAACAGTAAATTATTTTTCTGCCTCTATCTTATCTAAGCTTGAGCTTTGTAAATGTAAACAATTAGAATAGTAACTATAATATAAACATGTTTAGAAGCGACGAGCAGTATGACCACCTATGTGAACATTAGTAAAACAAATTCCTATTTTCTGTACATTTTATTTTATCTCTTGCACTAGAAAACTTTTACTAAAGTAGGCTTAGTCAGTAGTACTAGATTACGAAACGGAATGTTTAAGGCTATTTTATTTTTATGTAAATAATAGCCTAACGTGTCGTTACTGTTTCCCCACAAAATTTGCCACTGTTATCATACTAGTAGGTACATTGTAACAATATGGCTCTTGATGCTTTTACACAACCCACAGACATGTATGAAGTAGCACTACTTCTTGTATGGCTGTGTAAACAAATACACGAAGTTCGTGCTGAGAAAAAGTTATCATTTTCATTTCATTGTTGGAATTATTTACCAATAATTAGTGAATTGATATCAATTAAAATTAGTGGTTGAGGAGATAACAAATACATCACTAAAACCGACTGACTGCATATCATGTCATTGTCATTTTTGTTTTGCTTGACGTAACAATAAATAAAATGTATCTATCTAACCTAATTTATCTATCCAACTTATTATGGGAAATAACAACGGTATATAAATTACTCGTGTGAAACTAATATATAAATTATTTGCTCACCGCGTAATCCAGCAATTAATTGAACTGCCATAGTTATATATTACGATTTGTCGTACGAGAAATGTCGATGTTTGTGATTTTTGGTTTTGTTTTTATATGTGCTGTTATTATCTTATTCCTTCTCCGTGTCATTTGCTTGCTGTATAAGATATTTACAAGCGAATGTGGACTGACGCTTACGAAGACATTACGAACTATCATGTGCATTGGATCTGGTGGCCATACGACAGAACTGTTGAGACTTACAAAGAGCATTAACTTGAACAAGTATAACCCACGGTTATATATTTTAGCCGATAATGATATAAGCAGTGAAGTCAAGATTCAGGAAATAGAAAAAGATGATAAGTCATATCAACTGAGTCGTATTCCTAGAAGCCGAAATGTGCAGCAATCTTATCGATCATCTGTTGTTAGTACCTTACGTGCTACTTTGTATACCATACCAGTGGTATACAATTTTAAACCTGATGTTATATTTTGTAATGGTCCAGGAACTTGCATTCCAGTGTGTGTTGTAGCTTTTTTGATGAGATGTTTATTTATATTAGATTGTCGTATTGTTTTTATTGAAAGTATTTGTAGAGTGCGTACTTTGTCATTGACTGGTAAAATATTGGAGTTCTTTGCTGATCTTATCATAGTTCAATGGCCAGAATTACGGGATGTATGTTTTCGAGCCAAGTACTTTGGCAGGCTGACCTAAATTTTATACAGGCATGTTTTATACGAATGTTTGCATGTAAACAATGAAATAAAAGAATGTAACTTGAAAAATGTATAATTAATAGTTCTAGGGAGATCAGTACACAAATATTTGCAGTTTAGTTTTAAAATCACAAAGTGGTTAACAAGTTTAATTTAGTAGCTAAAAACTGTTAACATATTTTGTATACAATGTATAATTAACTGGCCTGTAAATATCGCTGATGTTTTATGATGGCATTTATGTTTTTAGATAAACACATACTAAAACTAAGTAACTCCAAGTTTAACTTAGAACATTTAGCTGTAATGTTTATACATATTGGCCTACAAAAATATTTGTTTAAATTACTATGATTAAAAAAGCAGCGATTTTTAAGACACAGTAATGAATTGCAAATGCAAAAAGAATATAACATCTGTATATTTTCTTTTCATATTTAAAAATAATTAATATTTTTGTGATTGCCCAGAACTCTGACCACTCTGAACAGTGAAATTAGATCAAACAAGATTTGATCTAATTTCACAGCATTGTTTCACTATAATTATTATTTATGTAGTGATTCTAAAGGCCATTATGATTAACAAATTGAATTTAACAATGTCTGCTAATGAATTAGAATGATGTAAAGACCTTGCTGTTATAAACATTACAATATTTCAAGTAGCAGTTTTTATTAATAACTTATTATTATACTCTATTTTCTCACTTGTATTATTTAGTAAACAAGAAAGATATTTAGACTATATTTGTGCTCTAATAAATAGAGATAATACACAGAGATGGGTTTCCTATAAGACATTACGTCTTTATCTACCAGTATGCCATTTTTGTTTATGAAATAAGACAAGTAAGAAAATGGACTATACATTAAACATCTGTGTACAGTTGTTAACTGCAAAATGTATTTTAAGTAGACATTTGGCATATGTACTGAATTAATGTGAATGTACCTTGATACAGTTTATCAAGCCATTATGATTGTTTTCACTTACAATGGTATTGCCAATCAACAATGCTATAAAAATAACAACATTCACTTCTTGGATGACTGACTTTCATTTATTATAAGTTTTGTATTTAGTTATAAAGTAAATAAAAGTTGGGGTCATACATCAATTATCTTTATTTTTTATTATACTTACTAATTTAAAACATTTTCTTTATCCTATTCCATGATGTATATCAATTCTATCATCTATATAAGAAGCAAAAAATACTTCTTTATGAAAAAAGGCACATGACTTGTTCATCTAAGGACATACATAAGGTCATGCTTGACCTTGAGAAGACCACTTCACTTAAGTCTTTTAAGTACTTTTTCTTAGCAGTGAATTCAAATAGCCCTGACCGAAATAATTGATCTCATTAAACATAGTTGACAATGAAACAGTTCAAATATGGAATATATTTGTGTGTAGTAAATACTACAGCTGCTTATCTAGTCTGCAGACCGGCAGCACATTTGTAACTCTAGTAACAAGAGAAAACATTTTAGATGCTTGCATCATATCCTACTATGTTACATATGTAAAAAAACATATTGACATTTATGAATTGCTGCTTACTTTAACAGCATTGCCGAAATATATTACTTAGCAAAATAGCTTTTATTTATTAACATATATATGGACCTTGAAGTTAAATATCAATTATTGCAAAGTATAAATCAGGTCCATCAAAATGCAGGTTTTCATAGTAGAAGCTTTTGTTATTATTATATACCGTCTCATTAAAAATAAAAGCATTGCATACTTAGTGTGACATTTCAAAGCAAGACATTTAAGTACATTTATGTTAAATTTAGGGTTAATATGTAGCCATTGCGCAATGCAGTTTATGACCATGTACAAATAATATAGTATGTAGTTTGATTCCTGATTTGGTGATTGATTGTAGAGTTCTACACAACTTAGTTTTAAAACATAATTATAATAATTGCATTAGTTTGAATACATATACATGGGTAGAAGACAATATGATCCACTTTTTAAAGATGATATTTTAATAAAATAATATTAATAATAACCTATATTTTGTGAGCCCAATACATAATATACAGGGTGTCCCAGATGTCGACGTCAAGCCGGAATCAGGTAACAGGCTAAGATATGTAGATTTTCTATATTTTTTTACAATGCCTATGACTTTTAAAATATGCATCTTAGTTTTTTCTTTTAGCTGTTATAACTTAGCCTGTTACCTGATTCCGGCTTGACATCGACTTCTGGGACAACCTGTATATGTTAGTTAAACTGGTAAAACCATATTGATGACAGTGACATACAAAAGAAGTAAGTGAAGTTACAGATGCTGATTCATTATAAATATTATTCCAAATTAATTTAAATTGTGTGAACTACAAAATGCCTTATCAATGGAACCAGTATGCTACATTTTACAGAGTATCATTATCTCAAAAATGTTTATAAAGTAAATTAACATATTATGCATGTAAACAGAACCTTCAAAACAATGAGAGTAGCTGTGTCATATGCTGACATACAATTGGTGAGCATAATTATACATTTACATTTGCTTAAATTTTTTGAACCCTATTAATTTTATTATTGATGTAAAAAGTATGTTCCGGTAACTGCATTTATTGCATTTTGTTAGGAGATATATTTGTGCAATGCTGTCATGTGGGCAAAACCAGAACCTTTAGACCACAGCACTGTTCAGAGTTTGCAGCTTTTTAACACTACTGTGTTGTATCTTATTCCTATATATATGAATATACAACATATTTTTACTTTTGTAGCTGCACAAACATACAGTATATTTTTATATCTGTTCAATTATCTCAGTATACTTAATTTTGTCATTGCGTCTAAAACAAACTAAATATCTTTTAAACACCCATTACATATCTTTGGCAGTAATTTATTCAACCTTTTCTCATTCCTTCAGCAAAAATAATATTGGAATTTATGGTGTATGTCCAGCAATATGATTAAAATAAATGCATCAGTCTTCATATCAGCTAGAAATTGCAAGATGCATAATGCAACAAGGTAGTGGAGTTTAAAGAGGCCATGTTGACAAACATGTTTATGATGAGGGGTGGAAGGCGGTTGTGTGTGGACATATTGTGCATCCACATTCACCCCTATCAGCAGCTAGCAAATTGGTCAAAGAATTGCTACTATATACTAATAAATATATGAATAACTTTCTCCCTAGCTCATTACACTGGGTGTAGTATTCCTAAACATTTGATCTTTACAAAATTAGCATTTTAAAGAAAATAAATTGCATTTTTGGATTAGACACACCTTAACATAAGAAGAATTGACACAAAAAGTGTCTTTGTCACACTAGAATAACCACAACAATGTGTGACTGCCAAAAATGCTACACAAAATAATACTAGAATGGACATTATTGTACTCATTTGTGACAATAACTACATATAAAAATAGCTTTTTATGTACATCAATAATTATTGAGTTGCCCCTAAGGGCCGTTTCTATTGGTAATATAATATTATTACTATTTCAACTAATTCACTAAAGAACATATAAGATCTCTTGGCTGACCCACTTCTAGTTTACTATTAAGTAAAACCTTCCATTTTTATAAACTCATTAATTATGATGATAACAATTTTATTGCGCAAATGAGAGCTAATGTTTTTGCATTCAAACAGATCTAAAATCATCTCCTGTTACACAGAGATCAGTGCAAAATAACTGGCAGTCAACACATCACAAGTTTATCTTAAGCTAGATATTAAATTATAGATACCCTTTACATTGAGATATATAACAATATCGCTAACAAACCAATATTTTAGGCACGTCTGAGAATACTATATTAATAGTAACTGACTATGTATCTAAAAATATAAGTACAAAAGGAAGAATTAAGTTTTTCTTAGTATCTAAGTAATAAACAAGTTCTCATTAGCATTATCCTCAAGTTTCAAGGTTTACTATGATCTATATTAGAACTAGTTGTCTGACTGCTAGTTTCTTGCTTGACATTGTCATCAGATTTGTTTTCCATATGCAATTTTTCATCATCTATGAGGTACATTGCTTCATCATATGTTGGAGGTGGTGGTTCAGAACTTGAAGGCTGGGGTTTACTAGCAGCTGCATTTGATATTAAGGCATCATAGGAAGGAGGTAATGTGGCACTGGAGGCAGTGCGAGGTACCTGGCCACTATAAGCTTGCTCAGCTTGGACAGCTGCCATATCCTAAAAAATAATGACTGTTTTCAAATATACATAATTCACTTTCTATATTAAACTTGTATATAATGTTCCAGAACTAAAGTTTATTCTTACTTTATGCTAGTTAGTCTTATCTCTTATCATCCAGTTCAACCAGTAGTTCAAGGTGAGACATAAGTAATATAATTATTTGTTTGTTATTGAGAGAATATGTAGATGAGATAGACAGTAGTTAATTAATTGTATTTGCTCCATTGGTTCACAAAGAGACCCTAAGATGAAATACAAAAAAAAACTTAAGACCTAACTGTATTACAAAAATTAAGATCACAATGCTAATTTATCTTAATCAAATTTGTGACTTATATGGACATGACTACTTGCAACCTACAATGTAATGTACTGTTAAGTACACAACACTGATAGACTTGTCCCAGTTCTATACACATGAATAGTTACATTTATAGTCTGATGTGTTTGTAGGCTTGCCACTGAGATAAAAAAAATGTTTTGTTACAAGAAGTCATAAAATTTTCTAAAACTTTAATGGTCATTATCATGTTGGCTGTTACAATACATTTATGATTCAAACACAAACAAATACAAAATAAAAAAAATATGCTTGTTTGTTCCTTTTTGTAAAACATACCCTGATGTTTTTAATATTTAAAATGAAATCATATTTAATTTGGGTATATTTAGATAAGTGTAGCTATGTAGAAAGACAACTTTATTTTTTATTTTGATGGATTATTTGATAGATAGATTTTCAATGATTACAGAAACAAAACATTTATTTGTGTCAAAATAAAGGACTCACCCTTATAATTGCTCTCTGGTGCAGTAGCATTTGTATGACGCTCTTTCGTCGTAAATATAACATGCTTTTCACAGCCACCATCATTCCAGAACATATAAAAATCGGCCCTACTAGCCACATGTGTCCCAAATTGCTGAGAATGTAGCCATCGGCATCTCCCAATGCCAACACAGTAATCACAGTGCCCACCGAAAACAAAACCATCGATAGCACGAAATAGGTATAACTAGTACAGTCACATCGTCCAAATCGCTGATCTTCATCAAAATCGTAGTCACGACGTCTAAGTCGATGTAAACGTTGTCTAATGAAAGGGCTATCGAAAACGGTAGCCATTTTATATTATATATAGGCACACTTTTCACAACCAACGCATATTCTGTATTTACGTTGATAGTCCACAATAATTATGCGAGGAATCACTAACTTTCTTACTTGGGAAAGTGTGTGAAAAATTGCTAGACAAACTTATGAAAAACAAGACTGCCACTATCTGCAGCCATAGATGAAATTACTAGGGATGGAACAAATAAATAAAAATAATTTATCTTAAGAATCGACTAATTCCGTTTACCCATTTTTTTTTTTTATACTTTGGGCAGTGCTTTGACGCATACCCCTCCACGGGGGCGAGCGGAGGGGTTATGTCGGACTCGCCGGGGTAAAAGAAAGATGGAATAAGAATAATATTAATGACAACGGGGACAAAAGTCAAAAGAAAGGGGGGCAACAAAAACAAAAACAAAAACGGGGCAGAATCAAAAGGGGGCAATAAATAAAACTGGATGCAAAACATAAAGGGGAGGACAAAACCAAAACAGGGGACAAAAACAAAAGGGAGACTAAGAGAGAGGAAGAATCGTCAGAGTGACAAGAAGAGACCCCGTTGTCTGTTCAGCGGCTGGGTGAGTGCACGCTGAACCCGTCAAAGGGGCTCTCCCATGTCCACTCTAAGACAGAGCGGTACTGGGAGAGCCGGGCCCAAAGATAGGGCCTCCGGCCTGGGGATGGGACTAACGTCCATCCCTCCGCCTTCCGGTGCCAAACGCGACGGCAAAAGGCACCGGTTGTCAGAATATTTGCCGCCAGCAACAATGAGAAGCATTGTTGCTGGCACCCAGGGTGTACCACGGGGAACCCATTAATACAACCTAGTTAGTTTTATGTAAGTATTAAATTCTAATAACTTAAAACATACCTTGTTTTAAATTCTCGAAGTATGTCTATATCTCAAGTGAAATGTCTGCTTAGTGTATATATGTATGAAGTACTGGTAAGTAAGGTAAGTGCAGTAGGTGTCATCTTCCCTACTATCCCTTTATCTTATATGTGAACGTATGAACGGTGCCCTTGGTGTGACATGCCCACATAGGCTACAATAATTGATTAAAGTTAAATAGGCCACATATTATCTCTGTGAGGCCAGCTGTGTGCTAGTTTGCCGCCTTTGGTAAGCAGAGGCTTAATTGCCTTTCCTTGGCATGGGTTGTGTGGTTACAAAAAAATACTACGTCTGTGGAAAACACCAAAGGAAAAATATCCATGAAGTTAGTTAGTTAGTAAAATTCTGACGTGAACCTATTGAATCGCAGCGGCACATCGGCAGCCGGGAACAATAGGATTACAATTAAGTCTGGCATTTCAATAATTGACACTATGAGCGATTTCCGGTCCGATAATCAACGCCCATAGATAAGACACTATATACTGAGTCAACGTCTTTTTTATTCATCACTCTGCACTTAATTAGTAAAAATTAATGTTTTAAAAATTAAATGACTCGATTAACTAATTTACTTGATTTATTTTGAGTAATTGGTTAGAATATAACCATAATGTGTAAAGTATTTCAACTCAACGAGCATTCTAGGTCTGTCATATTGTAAATTACTGTCAATGTCAAAATTGTCAACGAATTGAACGAATGTTCTTGTTCATGTTTTTGTGACGACGTACATAGATTCATAACATTTAATTTATTTGATACATATGAAAATTATTATCTTGTGTCATTGCTTTTTCACAAATAGGTTTAAGATTCTTTAGAAAATTTATTTATTGCAATGGTGTTTGTGCGTTAACTATACCTCGGTGGCTGTTTGTTTGATTCGATATGGCCCCTTTCATTTTATTTATCGTGGCATTTGTCTTGGGAACGGGTAATTACATTTGCGTTTCTTTGACTTACAAATTGTGTTACGTTGGTATGCGTTTTGATCTAGTAATGTTGTTTTTGTAGGTGTATTGGCGAATGTACCTGTGTCCCTTACGACAACTGGGCCTGCAGTCCGCGGTTCCAATGTGACATTCACAGCAACTATTTTATCGGGCTACACAGGCGAACAGCTGAAATTTATCTTCAGCGATGACGCCGACCCGCAGCACTCGCAAGAGGTGAGCCGCGCCACACACATGCTTTTCTTCTCATTTCTAAAATATAATTAGTGAGCTAGACTCGTAAGCTCAATGCCTTATATTTTCTGGTGCATTTCAATACTAACATATAACTGGGCTGGAAACTAAATATTCCAGTTTTAGGATGATACCTTTATAAAATATTATTATGGGAGGTTTTTGTTGTATGCCATCTTCCTTCCTGATAAATACAATGTAGGACAGAATAATTAGTATAATGCAGTTATTTATATGCATATTTTAAATATATACCAACCAAAACAGATGAAATATTAAGAAGTCCTATTTTTTTCTCCTATTAATTATATATCTTTTATACAGGTGTCCGGTAATTAATGGATAACCTTGAAATATCTTATAGTAGAACTAAAGGCCGTTCAGAAAATTATTTGTTCATTTATGGTCGTAGTATACAAGAAAGTTATACATGGTAATTAAAAAAAAAACATCTCAGGTAGTAGTTAGGATAGTCTTTTTTCATATTTTTTTTGAACAGCCATCAGTTCCACTATAAGACATTTCCAGGTTATCCATTAATTACCGGACACCCTGTATAAAACATTATATTTACATTTTAACCTATTGAGTCACAACAGCACACCAATGGCTAGGCACAATAGATTTTAATTGTCTGGTAATCAAATACTTGAAAGAATAAATATATTTTATTTTTACACAGTAAAAGATATTTAATAATATAAAAAGTATGGAGATACTAGTATTGGAAACAGGGTCTAAGTAGCAAAATTAAATTCTTATATCTTCAGTTACAGGAACCTCCACATGCTTTAACATATTTTACGACATAGTAAACATAGGTACAACAGAAATCTGCTCCTTAGATATACTTCAAGCTGCCTAGTATACTGTAGTTGAACCTAGGCTATATAAAAAATGCAAGTAGTCGTTATTTAGTATATTTAAACTAACAGCCTATCTGTTGGTTGAATCCTCTCATATAGCATAAACATCTGTATACTGAATACTTGATTTAACTTATTTATTATTAAGAACAAAATTTAAAAATGTGAAATTTTTGTTATAAAACAGTACTTAAATTGAACCAGTTTTTTAATGGTTTAAACTTTGATATTCCAGTTCTGTTTTCAGACTATGAAGCAAGGCATTATGTGATTAATTTTTCTTACTGAGTTAGATATGCTCAAAGCATTGACTTCAAGGCACCCAGATTGTAATCATTGGAAAAAGACACATAGGTATAGGGCAAGGCAATGTTACTCTTAGCTGTATGCATTATAAAAGCAGAAGCAATGTACTTTGTTTAAAAGAATGATAATATTAGTAGTAATATTAGTATTAACAGACAGGACGTCTTAGACAAACTGTCAATCTCGCGAGGTTAAAATAGTCGTTAGGTTAGTAGTAGTAGTAGGTACCATGCGGGCGTAGCCGTGCGCAAAAGCTAGTACATATATAGATTTATTTATTGGTTCCATAATGTTTTGTAGTTCTAGACAGGTTGCATTAATTGGCATTTTTCACCAGCATACATAACAGGAAAATGTGTTGTTCCACACTATAGAGAGCTGATATATTGAAATTAATATTTGTACTATTTATACAGTGATAATACCTGGCATAGTTTCCGAACAACCCACTCACATCCTTCAGCATCCCGCTATTACAGTGCAGGACACTGATCTCTGGCTATCTTTAGTATGTTCGTAAAAGCTCTCGAGTATTCAAATAGTAATTTAATAGTATGTACTTAAATATGCATAATTTTGTGTACTAACTTAGCTTAAAAGTTGGTTGTGCTAAGTACTAGTCATTGAAACCAGATTCAAATCTTAAAAGGGACTGGTGAGTTCTAGAAAGCTGGACGTGAAATGAATGCGCCTCTCGAAAGTAGTTCGTCGAAAAACAACATTTTGGTTTTGGCGGTTATTAGTAGATTTGATGTTTATATAATCATGACTATAAAATAAATTATTGTGCTGAGTCCATAATATTCATAATCAATGTCTTCACTGAGACTTTCTCTACCTTTATGATATTTTATAAAAGATGTTTAAATGATCTTCGAGTTCAATATGATATTCTTAAAATTGGTACCCAAAATATGGATGGAATAAATATATACTGTTTTCATTCCTGGACGGCTCTTCCTGCGCAGTATGTGTAGAGGTCGTATTGGATGAGTCCTAAGTAAAGATTTCTATATTAACAGAAATAGATAGCCTAACTGCTTGCATGCCTGCGCGTAGGTAAAGCAGAAATGAACTACACAAAAATTTTAACAACTATTGTTTTAGAGAGGTAAGGCCGTTTGCCAGCAGGCACCTTTACCTAGATTCTGTCTAACAACTTTTTACAATTTAAACATAATAGATTTTGACTTAAACGAAAGTCGAATATTCGTTACCATGTGCAGTCGTAATTCAGTGGAGTAAGCAAAACAATATACTTAGGTACCACATGAACACGCGGTCAAATATACATAGAAGTAAATATTTTAATTAAAATGTTCTTTTCAGATTATCAGTACAGATAAAATTGTGAATTATACAGTTGAATACACCAGGGATAAGTATGAGGCCCGACAGTATACAGTTAACTTGGAAATTAAGAAAAGTTATATTATAGATATTTGGTGGTATTACGGAGGAAATCGGACTGCATTTGATCTAACAGGTATGTAATATAAATTCTCTCTTTTGTTGCATATGATAGAAACTACGCCTACAGACGTACTTGAAGTTTGAGAAATGTGCAATGTCGGCCACAGCCTTCATCCTTACTTATATATCTTTTGTTTTTAATTTACTCCGAAGGGCTGTATCACACACATCTTGGGCATTTTATAATCTTATTGTCATGCCTGTATGGAGATACGGGCATTCCATAAGCCTCTGTACTCTTTCGAACACTCTTAATTTTTATCAAAGATTTGGTGTCGATAGATTATAAACATAATTATGTACATCGATATAAAGATGAATACGCCAGACTCTCCATAAGAACACAGTGGAGCAATGAAAAGACGGAGAACATATTTATTCTGGTTCAACTCAAAGTAAGATGGTCTCGATTTAAGTCTGAAATTGAGTTGCCGGGTGGGATGCAAAGAATTTATAGTGCAGCTTTCCAAAAAGTAATTCTCCCCCTCTGGGTTTCGGAGAATATTGGGATTTACGGTGTTGTAATTTGGAGCAAGATCCAATTTGGGGATCATTTGTCAGTTTAAGCCAATTTGACGAGCGAGAACTTGGTCATTCTGAACAGGGCTAAACAGTGCATGATAATAGGTCAACGACTTGTGCTTTATAAAGCGCAAGTTCGACCATGCGTGAAATGCCACTCTTATCTCTAGGCAAGGGACTCCAAATACTAGTCTGCTCCACTTGATCACCAATAAAGGCATATTATTCGATTTAGCTACTATTCCAATCTGTTTGCGTTTATATATGCGCAGAGACCTTAGAATTTTTTGCGTGTTCTACTGTTCATATTAGGCTAGTGCCATAACTCGAGGCACTATTTCTATTGGATATATTCAATTCTTCAACTGTTGTACCACTAGACATTTTCGTATTATCTGCACCACCTAAATAAGGTCACGTCCAGCACCTAGCATATTTAGCGCTCATTTCTCCCATGTACGTGATGACTTTGTCCTGCTTCGAATTCCCTGCTGCGGTGCTTCTCTGCCGAGCTTCCTATAAAATTTTGAAAAACCTGCATTGTATAAGTATACCAGATGTGTCTTGAGATCCTTGACATTTCACTTCACGATCCAATTAGTAACAGCACAGATATCCTATGGGATCTTGTTAGTTGTGAAAATCAATATAGCGACGTGGCCGTAATAGTCGCAGCGCGTTTAGTTTAAGTTTATATCAGTATATTTTACATGCCGTTTTTATTACTAGACTGTTATTTTATGTTATTTAAGAGCAGCAGTCTCGAGTTAATGTCCAAGGCGCGCATGTCTGACTTTTGGAAGTTATTTGCGTATTCAATTGTCCATTATCGTTTGCTTTAACAGTGAAAGAAAACATCGTGAGAAAACATGCTTGTCTAAGAGTCCACACATCATCGCCTAACCCTTCTCTTACAGAAAAGAGGCCCGTGATCAGCAGTAGGACAGATTATATATAGGATTGATATTGTTTATTTTATAACTAAGCACCGATCAATATGTTACTGTACTACGGTTCGGTTTCCGTGACCCGGTGACTAATGTCGTTAATCCTGGCAGTGATTAATTGCTATGACTTAACTTAAATGAGAAGATATTGGTTAAATCAAACAATGATTATATTAATAAGGCGCTTAATACATGTATATACATACGTCTTACTTACATATATTTAATTATCTACTACACCCGTATTTTGCCAGTAACTTTTTACATCCTACAAAATTGCCATCCTCGATATTTGTGGGTACAGATCTGAAATGTTGTATACGCATTAGATATTAATAACAAAAGGCTTAGTTAAAAATCATTTCTTAAATAAACCATGCGTACTTGTTATGGTTTGAACAATAATTGGAAATTAAAATAAATGGAGACACTGTTTTAAAATTCTGATACAATATTGTTTCGATAAGTCACGTCCTTTTGGCATCTGTGTAAACAGAATACGTTACAGTCGTATAATACCCATGAGAAATTACGTTAGCTGTCGACAAATGCGAATACTATATATTTGTAGTATCTAGTTAGTTCATATTTCGTTTCAATGTTCAGCAGTATTTCTCGAACGCGTATGGATTCGTATAGAACTAAAAACAAAATGTTTATAATGCCTATTGGCCTTTAAGTATTCTTGTGGGGAATCTTTTTCCTTTATTATTGGTTAGCCAGCCAGCCTAGTTTTACACCAGCTTGGTATCAATCAACAATGACTATGTAAGAAAAAGTGTTCCTTTGCAAACTAACTGTGAAATTCGACTGCATGGCGTAGTGGCCTAAGTTGTTCCACTGCGCCAAATTTTGTGGGTTTGATCTCCACACGGGACAAATACAAAATCAATTTGTGCGATCCACAAATGGTTGTCACGAGTCTAGGTGTCCTTGCCTCGCAACGTATAACTTATTCCTAATGTGGCAATTGCCCTAGACCAAAAAGGTATGTCATCATTTGAAAATCTTACTTATATTAGTCCTCATTGGTCCATTAAATATGACACTCGAACTAGTGTAGCTGAATATGAATTCTACTTGCACAATTTCTTACTCAAACTGTGACCGTGTCACTTGGTAAAGACAAAATACTAATTACGTAAACGCACTTATTAGCCGTACCTTTGTTATTTAGAATTTTGCATAACAACAAGCTAATAAACAGAATACGTACGCAGGCCCATTTTCCGGTGAGGTACACAACGGTTACCTATGGATTGTCGCTTCCGATATTTTGCAATTTAAAAGCGTGTAAATATAATTTTAATGGATCGATCTGTTCCAGTTTAAAATCCATACGTTACTCACGAATGTTAAAGTATTCAATAAAATAGCATAATGCCTACATATCCCTGAATCTTTAGTACCTATATCACACTCATGATTCGCCAACTATTTTAAGGTACTACGTAATATGGCGCGAGCATGTTGTCATATATCGTGCAAATTTTGGTAGCTGATCCCTAATGATTTGATAGGCCTTGTATCGATCGATTCCGTTTCAAGTCATACAATTTCACTATAATTTAAATTACGAACAACATTCACTCTATACAAAAAATATGATCTTAATTTAAAAAAAAGAAGCAATTATTATATAACTAATAATGAAACGGAAAATAAAGGTCTGAATGCTTTATGCAGCTGTAATAGATTCCGACAATATAGGACAAAAGCGTAACGAGTCATCCGATTAGTTCTGAATTTACTTACAGACCCATAGGTCCACTCCACTGTGCTGCGATAACCACCTCACACACCCTTTGACTCACGATGCTTTTATAGGCAAATAATATATAGGCAAATAAATAGGCGTGTTCAAAACTATCGAGCTAACCATCTAATTACAGCCTTATTAGAGTTATAAAAAATGTGAATAATCGATTAATAAATTATTTCGTTTACAGATTCATTACATGGTAGTCTTATACTGACTCAGAACAATACAGAAATGGCCAACAGCTTCGTAGCAGTTAATAAAACCGTGAATCACTTTATCAAGATACCAGACCGCGAATTGGAGTTTCTGAAGAAAAACTCGTCCTCCATATATACATATTGGTTTATAGATTGCGAGTATGTAGATAAAACGATAGACTTCACCTTAAACCAAACTTATAGTGATGTGATGGGCGTTCACTACGTTGAAGCGATAGTTGTTGCTGACAACGAACCGTTGCCGCCTATAACAACAACGACTACTACGACCACCACTACGACTACAACGACAACAACTCCTAAACCAACAACAACAACAACTCCTAAACCCATAACAACTACTCCTAAACCAACAACAACTCCTAAACCGACAACAACTACTCTTAAACCAACAACAACTAGTGTGCCAACGACAACAAATAAAAATGTAACTGATGTGTCTGATAACTTAGTTCATAAAGTCGCGAAGAGAGCTATTTCTAATAGAACGATCATGAAGGGATTAAAGGATGGCCAGAATTGCAATAATTTTGTACCCATTGGAAAAGGATACACTGTTGGACGTTATAAGCAAACAATTAATGTTAGAGGTAAGTAAAAATCATACCCATAGCTAGGTAATAAGTTCTCATCTCGTGCACCGCGTGTAGATAAAACGATATCTGCATTTCAAAACCAGCATCATCCACTGCTAATTATTCCAAGTCTGAGTAATCTTTATTTCCGTTGTTTCAATGTTTGTAAAGACACGGTTCAACTCCCTCGGAGTTGAACCGTGTCGAAAGGATTGATAATAATTTTATAAGATTTTCGTCGTGCAAAATGTTTAATTAAATTATCTTGTGACCTCTTTAAAGTGGATAACAGGAAATATTGCTTTTTGCTACTGTTGGGATAAACCCACAAAAGTAGGCACATGCCTACTGCAAAAAATTATTTGCTATCATAAACATTTATGATAACAAAGAATTTATTGCTCTTGCGAAAAGAACTGCTTCGATGTAGGGTGATTATTCTTTGAGTCCGTTATTTTAATGTTTTTACAGTCCGCAATGCAATTATTCCTATTGCGGCCCTTTGTCTGTTTCTATAAGAAAAAAAGATGTTGACTACAGAATGGGTGATCATAGCAGTATCCTTAAAGTGTTATCTAGAAACTGACAGTCTTTTCCTAACATATTCGATACATGGCTGGCTACCCGGTGCCTGGAAACAGAGAGAGCACAGAAAATGATTTACGATTTTACGTTATTATGGATATACCTAGTTTGAAATAAAGGAAAGAAAATTGAGATAAAAAGAAATTGGATGGTGCGCAAATGTCACAGGTTTATTGGGGTTCGAGCCCGTACGCCCCTTGACTTTCACCCCTTTCATAGAAAGTTGTAGTTTCGTCCCTTAACTCAGAGCCCTTTCGCCTCTTAGTCATATCTTTACTGTTTAAAAGTAAAAAAGGACATTAACTGTTCCTCATTTTTTTACCTTTGTTGCACTAAAATATTAATTGCACAGCAAAATATGCTTACTAAAATATTTTAAAGAGATCAAACTAATTTTTGGGTGGGTTTAAGAAGGAACCTAACATAACCTAACCCTTACTTTTTTGATCTTATAATAAGGGGCGAAAAGGTACTAGAATTATTTGGCGGGGTAAAAAGCGACAAATACTTACTAGGGGGCGAACCTTTAGGGGCGTACGGGCTCGTAACCGTTTATTGCCAACTCAGAGGTTGTTTTTCTTTTTACCTGCTATTAGTTTTTATTTTTTATTGACTTACTTTTTGGGCACCGATTTTAGGAATAAAAACAAACACTGTTACTCAAATTCCTTTAGTTATCTCAGTATGAATATCGTAAACAGCCAATATTGTACAGACAAAGAAACAAAAGGACTGTTTACGATATTCATACATCTACGTATAAGATACGCTATCAAATAAAGCGAGTGACGTTTGAGATAACTATTCGGTTTGTCCTACGTTCCTCTTTCTATAATCAATGCTGATTATATTACCTACACACAATATAATGAAATATATTACCTATACGCTCTAAATATATAATAATAATCTTTATTTTCCAACCACAAATTCTTAAAACAATACATAATGAATTCATTGTATGTATATACCTATGTATTATTTAGTATATTGATATGAGGCTTGATGAGTCGCCAATGCCATACAATGAGGCAGTCTAGCCTATTCCCCACGGTAAAAACAAGGCTGTATGTATACCTAAACCAAAAGTAAATAATACCTTTATATTTGTAAACTTAACTGAATGCTTCGTTAGTAGGTATTACTAGCGTTACGTACTTATATTTCGCCAGTGCTGTTTTAAGAGAACCTAATTAATATTATTTTTAATAGAAGTACCAGAAAATGTAGGCTGATTCGCCGATTGGGGCAATTATAATTATCTTCAAGCAAATTGTGTATTTGAAAATGATTATTGTTGCATGTATCTACAATCGAACTGGTCTAACGCGCTTAAAAATTGGCGTTATATATTTTTATTAGCTAATCGTTTTAACGGTAGCTAGCTTATGTCCATAAAATTGGTATAGCCATTGCGATAAGTAGTGTGCCCAAACGCACAGACAACAGGAAAATAAGTATTTTTATTATGATAATAATATCCGCATTCACGTCTTAACTACTCGACCGATCATCATAAAATTTCGTATCCACGTTGTCAGGGGTACAGAAAAGGACATAGAGTATCTTTCATCTAGAAAATAAAATTAACGCAGGCAAAATCTAGCGGTACAGGAAAAATGGTACCATCCCAATTAAAAGTGATATAAATACAACATTGACAGGAAACTATTGCAATATTGTGGCGTGTTTATTATTACAACAAACGTAAACATTTACATATTTATTGAACAAGTTAACATGTCGTGTTACTTAATATGTAAATTCATCTCATCATGAGAGCCACGAGGCATGGCGTACCAATGAGCGATATTCGTAGTAAAAACTAAGTAGAAGAGTCTGCCCCGCCATTATCAGTTACTTGATGACGAATGAAATGCGTAAAAAAAGGCTTGAGAGACTTGATGCGGCGAAAAGCACTCTTACAGGCAACCAGCGTAGGAGCATTGAATTAATAGGTACGTACTAGTGAAGTGGTAGTGGGCAAGCCATATAGCCCGCAACGAGGGATACAGCAGGGGTAAGCCCTTCACAAGATCGACCAACGACCTGGAAAGAGCCGTGGAAAGCGGTTGGATGCAGGTGACCCAAGTCCGGTCTGTGTGGAGAGCCTTGAGGGAGGCCTATGTCCAGCAGTGGACGTCTCTCGGCTTAGATGATGATGCTGATGTTCTAGAGGAGACATCATAAGAAATTTATAACACGAGTTAGAATGCATGCTGTAGAACTTACATAGGCTCGGTGTTTCTATATTAAAAAAAGGAATTCTCTTCGGACAGTTAATTTTTGACACATAGCCTATGATAAATATATTAAAATTTAATCGTCCGTAGCTAATATGACAGGTTTCTTGGATGTAGGAACCGGGCCTTAGCTGATTATTGCATGGACAAGATTGAGTGCAAACTTTTAATATATAAAACATGCCATAATGTGTATTACTGTTTAATTAATATTGCAATCAAACGTGTCGTTCCCGTAATCGCCTGGCACTGGTTGAGTGAGTTACAGACCATGCCAGTGTGGTGGCATAGTTTCATAAAATTTACTGAGGTGTATCCCCTAGTGGGTATGTAGGCCTTAATAACTCAATGCGTAGAAGTAATAATACTGTTTCTGCCTATCGAATGCTGAGTAAGAGTAGGTATATATAACTATAGTCCAAGATAGAAAATTACGGTATAGAAGAAACTGACCGTATAAAATTCTTAGGTATAACTCCGGATAGATTTTGTAACTGAAAACGACATATAAATGATGTTTGCCTCAAACTAAGCAGATTTGACTACGCCCTTGAAAAGCTTCGGACTGTGTCAGATGACAAGACTGCAGGTATAGCATGCAAAGACTATGTAGAGAAATCCTTAGATATGGGTTAATAATATGGGAGAATTTGACTGATGTTGGTCAAGCATTAGTTGCACAAAAGAAATGTTTGAGAGCTATTTGTGGAGTAAGTCGACTTGACTCCTGTAAACCTCTGTTTAAAAAACTTAATTTGCTGTTATTGACCTGTATGTATGTTCTTGAAGTATCAGTCTTTGTAAGGAAGAATGTGTAAAGATTTTTTCAAATTTAAGTGTCATGTTACTAAATACACACCAAGAGATCCTAGTAAAATAATGATTCCATTTTGTAGAACAACCTTAAATAAAAAGACTGCATATCAGTTTTGTATAAACTGCCTAAGGGTCTAAAGGAACTTTTAAAATTAAGTAACGAAAATGGCTAGTGGATTAGTGATTTTATACGATAGAAGAGTTCATGCAACATAAAACTAATGTTTCTGAGTATTTGTAATTTTTAATATAATGTAATATAATAATAATAAATATGCCAAATAATAATATAGCTTGACATTATTTTAGTAATATTTTTATTGTTTTATATAATTACTAATTATAAACATTTGCATGACTAATACAGGCAGAATATAGCTTGAACTATGCGCCATTGTGAAATCTGGTACACACGGCTACACATTAAGTTAGACACCCTATATACGCATAACTACGCTACATACAAAATAGAGAATTGTCGGAAAGGGACAGTACATAGTGGCGTCGATGTAATGGTGAGGATAGAGCGTAACAAAAATATAACGCACTCTCTCGCACGATTCGCAGCGTTCAACTTCTAATAGTTCAAAGTCCAAACAGTCTAGGTTGATGCGTCGCTGTGTGTACCACCTGTATTCTGTACAAATAAATGTTTCTTTCTTTTTTCCTGTTCTGTTCTTTTTATCCCATCTTTAGTTTCTTTGACTGACTTAACGACGCGCGCGGCACTTATATGGTATTGCAAGTGGTCAGTCTATGGTGACCGCTCACCATCACGCGCGCTTTTCTGCCATCATTGTTAAAATATACATACTTACCTACATAAAATATAGATACCTACATGCGTGCTTATATGTAATGTATTATGTAATATGTTACATAATGTACTTCGTAAACGTTTAATTATTACTCAATATTAATGATTTATGTATCAGAATATTGCGTGTTTTCTTTGACTCGGACATATTAATAAGCGTTTACAATTAACTTAATGTATCTGTTTGAGTATGTTATCGTATAAACATATATTTACTGTGTTTATTTCAGTGTACTACCAATTGCCAGTCATGTTTTGTCTGTAGGTAGTATCATTAAGTATGGGGAGACGCAACGCGTGATTGTGATAGTCACTTGAGTCATATACATATCTATATTAATATTATACAGCTGAAGAGTTCGTTTGTTTGGTTGAACGCTTTAATCTCAGGAACTACTGGTCCGAATTTAAAATTATTTTAGTGTTTGATAGCCCATTTATCGAAGAAGGCTATATAACATCACGCTATGACCAATAGGAGCGCAGCATTAATGAAAAATGTTGCAAAAACGGGGAATATTCTCTTATATGATGCAGACGTTGCGCAGGTCAGCTGGTTGTTAAATATGGAACCTATTCAGTTTGGAATATAGGGAAGGACATTTAATAAGCTGGGATCAATAAATAGAATCATTTAATTTATTGTATTGCCAGTAATAACTTAGTATTATAAAGCCGGAGTAGAGACAATTGATTAGCTAACAAATTTGAATGGTTTTCTAACCCTCAGTTTTTAAATTGAGAAAAGTAGAAATCTCAACTGAGTGTACTCAAATATTTTTATAAAATTGAATTTTATTAAACCGCTATCAACTGACCTGACTGACTGCCTTCCTAGATAAATAGGCTATCCGACACTAAAATTATTTTCAACTCGAACCAGTAGTTCCTGAGATTAGCGCTTTCAACCAAACAAACAAACTCTTCAGCTTAATGTCTTAATGCTTTTCAGCATAATATTGGTAAAGAGACTATCTTTACGAATATTATGCTGAAAAGCATAAGCATATGTCGCCGCGGCCAAGCTGTGACTGGTGCCTCTACAACGATACTACTCTATAATATAGGTAGTTGTAGAGACACCAGAAAATGTCCAATTCTACTTAACCCATACCTATTTACTTAGGGAAAATATTGCGGAAATACCCGGTTGCTTCTCGCAAATAATAAAAATATTTATTTATAAAAATGAATCACCGTGAAATACCAATGCGATAAGCCTATATTAATATTATTGACATTTAACCTTTATATTTTTGACCTATAAGTTTGAATAACGGAATTCGCAGAAGAGGGATGTGGGAGAATTTTTGATATGTCAAAGGACTATCAAATGTTTAATTTTAGTTCTATGCTCTATCGTTATGGCGAAATAATTATTGATTGCAAATTTGTTGTTATTACGTAGGTACTGCTCTCTTATTTATAGACGATATAATAAATAATAAAGTACCTAATCAATAATCATGTCCTCCCAGATAAGCTAATGAGCAAACATGTGTCGGTATTCATTTACCGCATGTGTTTCGTTTCGGGCATCAATACGTAGATATTTAGATTCACGCTTGTATTTCTGAGGCCTAGGTAGAGACTGAAGTTTCAGTTGTTACGGTTTGTCAGGATCGACATAAACAAATTTATCTTGCTTTCCGATTACATTCTTCTAAAATATTCGTGGACTCAAGCTATTCTTACCTATCAGTACGTTTGTTATACGTCGAGAAGAGGTAGTTGTCATTAAAATAGTATTATGCCATTGTGTGTAATATGTACAGTTGATAATCTTGGTTCCTATATCATAAAACGAGTCGTTTTACCTATGGACATTTACGTCGTTTTACCTATGGATAATTTATGACACATCTAAAATATATATAATGGATCCCTATTTCCCTTGGTCACACCTTTATTTGAAAACGACTTTACACCGATTTCATTTTTAAGCTTTCTAATACTTTGTAGAAATTGGATAATTATAGAAAACTTGACGACTATTTTAACCTCGCGAGTTTAGCAGTTCGTCTAAGATAAGACAACGTTTGTCGGGTCAGCTAGTATTCTATAAAAAACAATCTAAATGTAACTGTTCGTAGCTAAAACGGCTTGTTTCTTGATATAGAAATCGGGCCATAATGCAATTAGCTGTATCTTGCGATTTCACCCAAGTCTATGATTACTGCTTTGCTCTTGTGGCTCGTATCGTGATCTTATGTAACCTTTATCAAAAATAGATCTAGGTACGAAAATTTAAAAGGTTTTTCCAGATAACAACGCGTTAAAAACATACCGTTTGTTCAACATTATTAAATTAGTAGGTATAGATACATCTTTTATTTTAATTTTACTAGGAACATATCACGATATTTTGAGGTTTGTGTGACCCTGGAAAATATCCAGGGTACCTACATACGACATCACGTGAACGTCTTGCTCACTAAAGGAATGAAATACCTACGGGACCACATTCTTGTTAGGTGTACCAAAATAACGTTTAACCTTTAGATATATCATTTACCTACATTGATTTTCCATTACGTCTTGTCTGCTAACAATTATCAGATATAAAGACGCGTGACGTCATATAGGAATGTATAGACATTAATTATATGATTATCTAAGCAATGTGCATCTTGCAAACAATAATACACCGGCGCGGAAACTTGGCTACACGTAACATTGTCAGTAATTTGTAATCTCATGTTTTTTCTCACAGGAACAGGGTTAGATGCACTTAATAGGTGTTTATAAGACTTTTAGAACAATAAAATTAAGACAAACTGCACCATTGTGAAAGCTTTTAAAATTAAGCACTTTTACAAATATACGATTTTTACACTATTCATTTAAAAACGGTAAAATAATTAGAAAAAATCAGTTTTTTATTGTCTGCTAATATCGAGTGTTTCCTCCTCTACCTCTAATAACCACTTGCATTCGATCTGGCATGCTTTGAATGATGTTTTTGCCATCAACTTGTGCAATACTTTCCGAAGTGGCCAGTGCTGCGTTTCGGAGTTGGTTAAGAGTTTGTGGCGGGTTGGTGGTGGACTTTATCTTCCTTTTAAGCATGTCCCAGGCATGCTCTATAGGATTTAAGACCGAACTGCGAGCCGGCGATTGCAATTTTTGAATACCAACCTCTTGAAGGTATTACCGTGCATTAGGAGGAATTAATCGTGGCCAATGAATCCCGAATATATCAAATCATGTTCCTGAAGGACCTCTTCGATGTATCGGGTTGCAGTTAGCCGGTTGCAATTATAACCAACTCCGTACGACCATCAGAACTTATGCCACCCCAAACCATGATAGAGCCTCCATGAAAACTCAGTTTGTGTGGTGGTGTTGCGTAGAAACCTCTCTCCTCTTCTTCTCCACACTCGCTCCCGACCATCTGGAGCACGCAAAGCGATTCTACATTCATCTGTGAACAGCACTCGAGCCTATTGCTCGAGAGTCCAGTTAGCGTGTTCACGTGCAAATTGAAGTCGCGCTACTCGGTGATTTCTGAGAAGTTCCGAACCGCGTGATGGTCTACGAGCTTTTAAATTTACTTCTTCCATACGTCTTTTCAACGTATGCTCGATAATATTTACGCCTCTTATGATTTGAAGCCGATTAGGTATCTCAACAGCTGTCGAGTAGCGATTTCTTAAAACTTCGAGCGCATAAAGCGGTCGTCTCGGGCAGATGTACATCTGTCGCCTCCGCTGCCTGGTCTTCGGGAGTATTGACCTGTAGCCTGGTACCGTTTTAGGGCATACTGCAGCGACGACCGTGGTACGTCAAGCATTACAGCGACTTCACGCTGTGTCAGTCCTTGATTAATTAATGCCACAACCTGTGCTATTGTTAAGGGCATTTTTATTTGCTTTAAAGCACCTTTAGTTATTGAATAAATAGCACAAAACCACAATAATATATATAACCTAACCGAAATCTTTCACAATATACAAATTTCAACTTGCAACTTAACGGCTATTCAACTAAAAGTTATAAGATACACCATAGTGCATTCAAACGTATTGAATTCCCCTTTTGAACTAAGGGTAAACACATTTTAGAGCTACCTTCATCTTAAATAATCATTGGAAACACTTAAATCTCTGTTATCGCATAAATCGCGCTTGGCCAAGATTCCGTACCGCTGAGTGCATACGAGCCCCAATGCAAAAATGTTCGTCTAGTCACACATTATGAAGAACACATTTTTCTTTTTAACTTTCTTAGTTTCTAGAAAGACACTAGCAATAAACAATTTATTTAATAAAATATTCCATATAAATAACGTTATTTTCGTACTATTGAAAAAAATAATCCTTTTTTTAAATTATGTATCTTAGTTAAATTATTGTTTAAATGGTCACACAAAATAATTCGTCTAGTGCTTAATTGATGCAAAATAGTTCGTCTTTTTAATTGTTACACCAAAATTTAAAAATAAATTATCTTAAAAATAGAATTCAATTGTTTTTAAGATGTCAAAGGCTATAAAAAGTCGTGTTCCAAGTATTTTTTCATTATTTTCGCTAATAATTTTGAGCAATATGGGTCGTAGAAAACCTATCGCGGTAGAAGTTCGAAAAATTATTATTTCAAGCAGTGATAATGGGAAATCTGCATACCAAATCGCCAAAGACTTATTATTGCCAAGATCAACTGTCCAGTCAATAATCCAGCATAGCAAAAATAACGGCACAGTTTCGTGTTTGAAGAGATCAGGCCGCCCTCGTATTACGAGTGAAGCTGAAAACCGTGTTTTAAAGAAAATTATAAAGAAAAACCGTCGTGCTCGTGCAGGAGAGCTTACCGTACAATGGCGTGATATGATTAAAAAAGATGTCTCGGTCGATACTTGTAGAAGAGAATGGGTTACGGCTTTTACACGGCTAAAGAGAAACCCTTACTCACATTACTTCAGAAAAAGAAAAGGTTAAAATTCGCTCGTGATCACTTAAACTGGACTGCTGACCAGTGGCGTCAAATAATATGGAGTGACGAGTCCAAATTCGAGCTGACTGTCGGTGATGTACGAAAAAAAGTTATCCGAAATAAAGATGAAGCATTTCACCAAGACTGTATCAAGAGAAAAGTGAAGTTCCCTGCGTCTGTAATGATATGGGGCTGCATGTCAGCACAAGGTGTGGGTCGCCTGCAATTTGTAGACGAGACTGTTAATGCAGTAAAATACCAAAACATTTTAGAAACGAGTTTATTGCCGTCCATTCCGATTTTGAAACATCAAAATGCCTATGTTTTCCAACAAGATGGTGCTTCCTGTCATACTGCAAGGACAACAAAGGCCTGGTTCACCTCTAAACAAATACCTACAATGGAGTGGCCGTCAAACAGTCCAGATTTGTCTCCTATTGAGACAATGTGGTGGAAAATGAAGAAGATGTTGCGAAAAAATCCATCAAGGTCAAAAAAAGATTTAAAGGAGAAAATTAAGACTGTTTGGGATTCAACAACTCCAGAAGGATGTGAACAGTTAGTAGCGACGATGCCACTGAGGATTAAATCCGTTATTGATAGTAAAGGAGATACAACCAAGTGGTAGACGAACTGTTTTGCGTGTTCAACTGCGATAGCCGAACTGTTATGAGTTATAATTGATGGAAGAATTCATATTTTTTTTGTAACGACAAAATATTTTATTTGAGTACTTCACAGTAAATAAACTTAATTTAATTTACTAATCTCATTTTTATTTGTTAGACTCATTAAACCGACATTACTTATCTATATTACACTTACAATACATGGTTACATTCAATTTTCTTAGTAGACGAACATTTTTGCTTTGGGGTTCGTATATGGGCGCTTGATAGTTCTTTGGCGTTACAAAGTTTGTAAAGACTGCAGGGATACGGAATTATCTTTTGTAAAACAATACATGATATGAGTGCGCGGATGGCGTAGTGGTTTAAATGGTGGCGTCGGCACTGCCATTACACCGATCGAAACAGTTGTGTGACCCATAAATAATTTATCCTGGTCTGAATATTCTTTGTGTCCGTTGCTTGCATGTTTGTTAAGACCCTTGCGACACAGGAAATAAACTTAGTGCGGCAGCTGACATAAAAAAGAAAAGAATATCTATATTCCATATTAAAAATATCCATTTAGCTATGTTTTTCTATTCTGTTTTCATGCCTTAAACGGTTACACGGATTTGACGAAATTTTATAATACATGTATGTATATATGTACATGGGTTTAACATTGGGGCAGGACGTAGACTACCATAAAACAAAACAATCAAAATTGTTAACACGTTGCCTGCCACGTCTGAGACACAGATTAAAAATAAACTTAAAAGTAAGGTATAGACCACAGATTATTAATATGTACTGGTGGCACATTTGAAACGTGACATTTATGGCGCAGGGCTGTCACTTGTAGGTATTATTTAAATATGTACTCTTCTATGTATAATATTGTATGTGAAAGCGTGCGTGTTTTAAAAAAATAAAAATAAGGTTTTCATTTTTCTTCTTTTCTAGGTAACAGTTTTCGTTCTTACCTATATTTTTTCTATAGTCAAAATGTTACACAAATATATATATAAGGAAAATATAATTTTAGTTGTGGGGTATTTCTTCCTCACTACAATGAGTACCATTTCGATAATAGTTTTGTGACGCACATACAATTATATGATTTTTTATAAAAGGAATCCGAATGTTTTGCCGCTGATTTATATACTAGATACATATTTTTAGCCAATTTCTAAGAAACAGGATTCTCAATCGTCTATATTATATTCTTTTATGTTAAGTTTAGTTCAATATAAAATTGGTTAAGATCGATGATCAATGATCATAGACTCCGAATATACACAATTAAACTCTCTAACGGTTAACAGGAAATTACGCGACGCCACGAGAAGTTTTTTGCGAATTTTATTAATATTTATAACTAAACTAATAATATAACTAATTTTATAGTTGCGAATGTGAGTTTGCTTGTTTCTTACGATTTCAGGCCTTAACACTACCGATCATGATAACATTTCGCATACTCGTTGTTAGAGATATAGAAAATGACATATAATACCTTTTATCCACAAACAAATACTGTTCCGGAGATATAAAAATAACATAAAACTGTTTTTAATTTTCAGAGCCTATATCCAATATCTCCATCAACGGCATGAACTGGCTTCAACACGGGGATCTGTTGAAAATGTCAGTGAAGTATCGAGGGTCACCGCCATTCATCTACTGCATGCAATACATGCAAGGGCAATACAACATCACCGGCAACGAGACTTGCGTCCAGAAAACTAAGACTATTATGAATGGCTTCCCCCTCGTGCACTATTTCTCTGACAGTGACCAACACACAGTTGTTGTGATAGTAGAGAATGATCTTGGGAAGTTCGCTTCTAAAGCTACTATTAATATTTATAAAGGTAAATATATCATAATATCAGCCCTATCCCACTGCTCGGCACGGGCCTCTTCTCAGTATGAAAAGAGTCAGTGTATAGTCCACCACGCTGGCCCACTGCGGGTTGGCAAACTTCCCATATCTTTAAGAACATTATGGGGAACTCTCAGACACGCAGGTTTTCTCAGACATTTACCTGCCCCGTTAAAACGAAAGATAATTAACTATTTAATACGCACATAACTTGGATACATCAGAAATGCGCGTCTTGGGATCGGACTCGTGACCTCTGCATGGCAGTCCAACGGTCTCTCACTATGGCTATCGCTGCTATATAACATATCAGGACAAAAGTTTAAGGCCAGCTTAATTAAAGTAGGAAAATGAAATTAAAAAAAATTTGGTGTTTTATGTAGGAACCTGTTTAGTCATCTTATAAAACAGTGATTAATAGACAATATACTTTAAATCCGTGAAGAAATAATCCATAATATCCAATAATCCATGCTAAAAGGGCTATAGTTGGCTAAACTGATTTTTCATCAAAAATCCTTTACATTGTAAGACTTTTTTCACAAGTCTCGGCATACGAGCAATCAATTTGTTGATGGTGTCTTCTGATATATTGCTCCAACTTTCGCATAAAGTATTCCACATGTCTTCCTGCGAGGATGGGCCACGATTACGGATGTTCCTATCAAGCTCTTCCCACAATAGTTCAATTGGATGAAGATACGAGCTCTGAGGAGGCCACACCATGTTTTATAAAACACCTTGTGCCTATTTCTCTTCTAAATATCCCCTGCATAATTTTGTGCTATGCTTTAGATCATTATCTTGTTGGAAAATGAATCGATCCATCTCCAATTAATCGCAACCCGGAACGACATTTTGTTCAAAAATTCTTTCAATTCTGATCAAATCGCCAGTTCCTTGGCTAGAGAAGCAACCCTAGACCATAATTGAACCACCACCATGCTTGACTGTTGGGACAGTCTGGCATCATCTTTTCTTGGGCGCTACGTCGAACATAAATTCTTCGTTTTGAACCGAATAGTTCAAACCTGGATTCATCAATCAAAAGAACTTTTTTAAAATCTTCTTCAGTCCAATCTTGATGGAGAAGAGCCCACTGCATCCGTTTCTTCTTGTTTTGTGCTCTTTACAGAGGTTTTCGAATGGCAGCGCGACCATACAACTTAGCATCTCTTAATTGCCGTTTTACTGTAGTCAATGATAAAGGTTTAACTCGGGTTTTGTTCACTGCAACGCGGATTTCTGGTGCTCTTAGGCGTCTATTTCGCTTGCTGGTAACAACGATGAAATTATCTTCACTAGAAGTGGTAGCTCTCGACCTTCCCGAGCGTAGATGATCTTGATTACTGCTTGTCTCCCTGTATCGAGTTATTGTACCATGAACACAAGTCTTCAATAACTTCAGTTGTGAAGCAATCTCACGTTCGGATTTACCTTCGTTATGTAAAACAACAATGGCAGAACGCAGTTCACTACTAATTTCGCGTGCTTTTCTCATTTTAATATGTCTTGACTGTAGAAACCAAAAGTTTAGACTAATTGAGATTATTTGTAAACAAACCCAAGAAACCTTAGGTAAAATAATTCGGAAACATGTGATTTCGGAAACTAAATAATCCTTATTATTGACCAATGCGAAAGAAAAGCAAAGTAATTAGTAATGAGCACATCATAAAAATATTACCACGACTCTACCACCTGGCCCTTGCTTAGTATTTGTCGGTGTTTGAAAACAATAGATGTTTACTGTCCAATAAATTGAAAGTAAACAAATGAATGACTTCTTAAGATATTCGGTATTAACAATAGAATATGCAGATGTGCATTTTTTTATTTATCTTACGGACTTTTATTACAATTGATAGATGATTACGTCGTTTAAGTGCGGTCTTAAACTTTTAGCCGGCAGGGTATATGGCAACCATAGGTAAATATAATAATAAGTAATAGGTAAAAATTTATTCATAGTCTCATGCCTTTATACGCAATACACTTTTGCCTATACATTGAGGGTATCTCGGGTATTGGTATATTACACTCACGCCTCGCTGGCTTCTCTCACGTAATAAGGCTATATGTAGGCTGGCTAGCCTATTGCTGTCTTCTTGACACAGTTTCAGTCTAGTGGAAATTTCGATATAGACAAACCTAATAACAATTTGCCAGAAATATGTACAGCTATATTAATAGTTATAGCTTTTAAGAGATGCCTTACTCGTTTAAAGCTTCTTACATGCACGTGATTGGGAAAGCACGTTATGGAGTGTATAGTGTTGGCTCGTTTATATAGTCACTATGCTTTATGAGATGGTGCTGAATCGTTTTTCTTATTCCTGAAAGGCTCGAGCAGGTACTTAATATACCGAGCCAGAGCATGGTACGAGAAAATATTCTCGCTATTACAATGACTAAAATATAATTAAATATTTTAAAGACATTTCAATCTCCCACTACGGTCATACAAATTCATTCACTTCTTGTCATATAACGTCCTCCAGACCGAATTTCGGTTACGGCGGCCAGCCTTAACGGAGACTGGTCATCTGCGCAGGAGATATTATAGTACACAAGTGTGTGCGCAAACACAATTGCATGCTCTGTTCCTTAACTCTCATGATCCGATAGGACGGTAATCCGACACGACCGGAGAGTGATCAGGCGCAGGACCAACGGCTTTACGTGCTTTCCGAGGCATGGGGTTGTCTTACACCGCCAACTGCTTAACTCCGGGCTGCTATTGACATTTCTTAAAAAAAAATACTCAATAACATTTTCTTGGCCCGACCCGGGATTCGAACCCGAGACCTCCCTCATGCACAACAGTCGCATTCACTACCGCTGCGCCACGGAGGCATGCATAGAGCATAAATTCATAAACTACTGTCTGCTACCATAGCCCTTACACAATTTATAATAACGTTATAATAGTTTTATATTTCCGCTAACATATCGTAGCCCTTTTACCAAAGTGCAATCATGATATTCTGCTAAAAAACTCATTTCGAACTTGATAGTAGTCTAGCCAGTAACCATAGTAACCAAATGTTATTGCCATGGTTACCATAAAAATCTCAAGATATAACAGCTGACTTAGATGTGTTTCATAGTGAGATTTAACAGAATTGCATAGCTGATGTAGAATGATCATGCCAGAATATTGGCCTTATATTGTCATCCTTTGTCCCAAAGAATCTCAGCTTATTTTAAAAAAGATTCTTTAGCTATTATAGGCTTTGCTAATATATGTTTTGTTGTGGTTCCAGTGCATGTCCACGCGCAGTTGTCAGTCATAGTGGTGCCAGTATTCTTCTGCCTGGTCGCCGTCATACTAGTCGTGTTCGGGATCGCCTATTATCAACATCGTACCAGGTTTGTGTGATATAAGTTTTATAACAATATACATATAAGAGCCTCGACCTCCACCTAAGATGCTTACTTTAAGTGGATCGAGGGATTGATTCATAAGGTAGTACTTTTAGACTCGGCACGCGTTGTGAAGAGGTACCTGTGTATAAGGTCCGAACCACCAGCTTAGACAATTATCTCGAAGGCGATGAAATGCTTTTAAATATATATATATATATATATATATATATATATATTGAAATTAAACTACTATATACTGCCAGCATGCCAGCAGCCATGGCTGCTGAAAAGCACCCGAAACGTCGGGGAAAGTGTAAACCAAAAATAAATTGATTTAATAGTTTAAATAATTTTATTAGCTTATAAATTAGTCAAATAAAATCAATAGTAGTAGTAGAGTAATATTTTCAAAATTTTGTAATACAGTGATAAATAAACAACGCGATAAAATCCGTATATAGTAGTTTAATTTCAATGAATAACATTCGCGTAAACAGAAGACAATATTATATATATATATATATATAATATATACAAAAAGGAACCTCTTTGAATAGATTCAAATAAAGAGACTGATAGTATCAGTCCTCTTTATAAACCACTATTGCTACAAGCCTTTACTCAGTATAACAAGGGCTAGGGCAACAGATCATCACATTTTTAGTTATATGTATACCTAAAAATGTTAACTGCCAACCTACTCTAGAAGATCACATCTTCTAAAGTAGGTTGCGCGAGAAAGGTGCAATAGTTGGACGCATTACGACATCATTGCATTTGTGATTATATTTTAGCCATGACTTCCATTTGCGATCAATATGTTGTTTGTCCACAAAAAATATATAACTTTCATAAATAATCAAGATTGTCATAAAATATAACTTTCAGTTTGTCCCGTCATAAATGCGAAATATTCAGTTTATATTTATTTAAGGTAATAAAGTACATATTTATATTATTATATGTGTCATTTAGTTCTGTAGTATTATTAATTATACAAGAATTTCAATTATTTGACAAATTTATTAAGAATCACTATATTCAAATGTTGCAGGCATACAGTTGAAGTCGCGGACTTCGACTTCGGGCAAGCGCACCTCGACTACAAAACGTTCACGGAGCGACTTCGAGAGAGTTTCAGCAACGCCTTCAACTTCCGTCAACGGGAAGACACAGAGTGTCTGACCAACAACACTAGATACGATTCCATGACGTAAATACGCCATATTGCATGCAATCCCTGCTGAATGCATAATAAAAATTCAAGGAAATGTTCTAATTTCAAATTAGTCAGTCTATAATTATGATGGTAAGTTGGAAACTCGTTCGTTTCCTTTAGAAAAAACTTTAGTGCGTCTTCAATTAGGTATGCAATATAGGGGTCATTCACCTCTGCCTTACCTCTAAGGGATATAACTATAGGTGTGATTCCTTTTAAAACTAACTAATTGTGTTTTTATTATGCATTCGTATGAGATTTGGAGAGAAATTGCGTTCGGCTAATCGTTGAAATAAACGGAGCAGGTAGTAGTTGGTAATGTATGTGGATACTAATGCGGGAGTTGTCTTTTAAAAAAAAAAAAAAAAAATACGCGTTTCGAACAGTACCGAACTGTAACATTGTCTTTTGTTGGTGACGTCATTGGCAGTTGTATACGAAATATGCTCTGGCCATATTGGTGGAATCGACGTCAAGTCAACCAATGGGAACTGTTATTCTCTTTTTGAATTTGTATGTAAAAATCTTGTAGGTTGATATGCGTACGTATAGGTCCACATTTATAATCGACATGTAATTACGTAAATATAGCCGCTCGGAGATATATACCTCAATCGGAATTGGGTGATATCGGCTATTATTTGGTACAAATTGCGACAAAGTCGGCATGATGTTGTTTTTTTTTAATGTTATAATAGGCATACGAGCAGAAGGATCGCCTGATGGTAAGCGATTACTGCCGCCCATGGACACTCGCAACACCAGAGGAGATACAAGTGCGTTGCCAGCCTTTAAAATTTTTCCCTCCCCCAGGAGGAGAGGGGTTGGTCCTCCGGTACCCTCACTCACTCTCTGTGAGACCGTAGTATTACGCCGGTCGAGCCGGTAAAAAACGCGTCTTATGTATTTCCATCAGCTTAGCATAACCAATACATTGTTACAATAATATTATTGTATAATTATACTGCTTCAAAATAATATACTCTTAAAAAGGTACCGATTGTTTGATGAATATTGGTATTTTATATTTCAAATACTTGTACATGATTTCTCGAATTCGAATATAGAGATATTATATGCAAGTTAGATAAGGTGACGTCATGCCGATATCGACGGAATTTGAATCAAGAATAATTTGTTCAAAATATGAATGTTCCAGCGGCCATATTTAAGTCATGTTGTGTTATTCTGATCACCAGTGAAGCTAGTTCAAAGTAATGCGTAAAGTATTGTCTTCGCAAAATCATCACATTATTACTATAGCGGTATAATACCATATATCACAACAATTATTATAACATATTTTGTATCTGCTCTCTCTTTTGCTTTACAGTTCATTCTCGTCTTTAAGTTATCATAATGTGTGATGCATAAAGGCGGTAGAGCTGTTGCGATTTTATGTCGAGATTGTATTAAAGAAGCTTGTTATAGTATCTTCACGTTAAAAAATGGTGAAGCCTTTGTAGTGACGCATCTTGAACCTTTAAAGATTATTAAATAGGTTTTCTAAGACATATATAACATCTATAAAGTAAAACGGCTGCTTTTGTGCATCACCATTGTGTCACGATCTACACAGGATTTTTAGGAAATAACGAGATTAAATTCTTAAATTGGTCTTCTGGTAATCTAAAGACTTCTTGAATGGAATCTATATTGTAAGATCTCGACTTTCTTCTTATTTACTCTTGTAACAAAACTGTATTTTAGATTATGTCGCGCCTGTAGGCTATTCATACGTATGTGAAAATGGTTGCCGGTATGTGTTGTTGTACAAATTATGCTTTATTGCCAGCGAACGGTATAAAGTCAACGTATTCCCCTGATAATTTTTACTTGTGTTTTGCATAATGTATACATATCTACATAACATGTAAAAATTAAGAATGTTGGCAAACCCAATTTGGGTAGTATTACCAGCTTTCGCCTGAATTAGACATGTACGAGTATTTATAAATTAAGCAGTGTAAGGTATTTGTTCCACTAGCAAAGGATAGTGAGAGCGAATAAGTTACCATCTAGTATTGAAGAAACTATTAATATTTGTATCTCTTTTGTGTGTCAATGTTTCTTAAGCAAGTGATTGGACACCTACAATGTAGGTTTCCAGTCACTTTCTCATCGGCGCGGTCGTGGGACAAGTGACTTACTCTTTACCAAAGTAAATGTATTATGTCAATTCATCCATCTTTACGTACAAAGTGCCGTAAAACAACCATAATAAAAGTTCCTTTAGCGATCTTCATTGTTGGTGATCAGATTCAACATTTTTCTATATCTGTGTCAAATGTAAAAGTATTAATATATCACATCATAATTTGTTTATTATTATCCATTCCATTTTTCCTATGTAAAATAGTTACGTATTTTTTTTAACTATAAATAGATTATATCAATTGTTTTAGATTAGGGAGAGTCGGTCGTAACGTACTGAAGAGGAATTGTGTTGTTTAGAAATAGAATATCGCTTATGGTTTGCGTTGTAAGGCCGCGGCCTTGAGTTGAGGTGGTTCTCTCGAGTCCAGCCCTTGTAGTTAACATATCTATGAACTTGTATAGCAATCGAAGTTATATCGTCACGTATATTATTGAACTGATCTTGTAGTTGAGCTTTAACTAATCCTGTGTAGTGGAGATCCAAAGGAAAGCAAATATATCGTAACATGTAGTTTCGTTCGGACTATGGCCTCTCAATAAATGTTTAATTAAGTGTACGTGATCTCTGTGTCTGTCTCTTTTGTGTCATTTGAAAATATTTATACCAAAAATCATTAATGTGTTGTATTTATAAAGATTTCTAACAGACTGACGCGTGTGTAAAATGATAATGCTATTTTTTTATTGTTAATATTTGTTTGCAATTATTTTATTTAATCTTTTCTACTGACGTCTATTGCTGTATCTTTGCTAACCTACATAATATACGGATGTATATGATGTAGGTTAGCATGATATTATTGTATCCAACGAAGTGGGTAGCATTCATAAATTACGTGACGTGTAAATGGGGAGAGGGGTTCGAACGAATGCGATAAACTGTGATACGTGACACTCAATCAAGTGTGAAAAGTGTCACGTTGGGGGACGCGCAAGGAGCCGCTAAATGTGACGCGACAGGCTATAGCGCCATATATGACACTCGTATATTTCGCTTCGTTTACAATTGAAATTAAACACTTTATACGGATTTTATCGCGTTGTTTATTTTACTTTAAACACTGGTATTACATAATTTTGAAAACTCTAACACTACTATTATTGAAATTTCACTACTATTTAATCTATATATTTTCTAATTAAAACAATTTATATTTGAGTTTACACTTTGCCCCGACGTTTCGGTTGCTTTACAGCAGCCATGTTCACGGGGACATTTTGACAAATTGAGCAAGCAGTCTAATTTGTACCAAAGTAATTATTACTATAATACTCAACCAAAATTTCTAACTAATCCTAAAGGATCGCTAGAGAATTACCTCAGGAAAATAGCCTCACCTAAACTTTAATAAGTAATAACATATTTGCCTGGCAACCGCAACGCTTGCCAGTATTCCAATTAATATTGCGGTCGTACTTCATCGTGCTCTTTTTTCAACTAAATATTGCAAGTAAAGAGAACGATTTACCAAGCGATTTTTCTATTAAAAAGTTTAAAATCATGAGACTACCTCATAGGTCCTGCTTACCTGCTACCTCATAATATTGTCTTCTATTTACGCGAATGTTTCATGGTCACGGGGACATGGCTGCTGTAAAGCAACCGAAACGTCGGGACAAAGTGTAAACTCAAATATAAATTGTTTTAATTAGAAAATATATAGATTAAATAGTAGTGAAATTTCAATAATAGTAGTGTTAGAGTTTTCAAAATTATGTAATACCAGTGTTTAAAGTAAAATAAACAAGCGATAAAATCCGTATAAAGTGTTTAATTTCAATGTATAACATTCGCGTAAACATAAGACAATATTCGTTTACAATTATTATTGGTGTGTTTACCTTCATGTAATAAATAATTTTCCATTTCGAGAAATATATAGAATGTTTTGCACGCCGAATGGACGTAGATTCACAAATCTTTATAATATAGTACCTATGCTTATAAAATATTTTTTTGACTTTGATAGTAGTGCTATTTTTATCTGTATCTTTTGTGCTTAGAATGAGCTATATCATTGCTATTGATATATATCTGCCGAGATAATGCAATAGACGTCAGTAACGTCAATATTAAAACTTATTATTTTATTAATGGTAACACTAACTAATATTAGTGCTACGTTAGGGCTGACACGCACTCCGGGTGATCAGTCATGGTTTGTGATATATTAGATTTAATCAAATTAGTCTATAATCGACCATGTATTTAATAATATATTTGTGTCACAGGTATAAGCAGAATGAGTTAGAAATCATTCATCACCTTACGAATCTGTTGTACTCTCGCTGCTGCTGAATTAATATGTAAATACAGTTACAAACGTACAAACTGCGAATACAGAGTCATAACTATCACTTCTCAGCAGCGACTTTGGTTGACAGTGGTGAAACACCAATCATTTCCACGTATCAGTACTAATAAGAGACTATTATTATAAATTTCTTTTCGAGGTTATGTTTTACGGACTTATTGTTTCAATTTAGTGACGTTACCTTGAACGCATGCGCAATCACCCATAGTGCGTAGCCAATATGTGTAATTGCGTACAGTAATATTCTTTTAAATCGATAAAGTTGATTAGCGCGAATAATATTTATTCAATTATCAATCGTCATAACTATCTAATTACTAAGTGATCATATCATTAAAATTTATACTTGTGACTCAAATATTTTAATATTAATTTGTAGTTACAATAAAATGTTATATAAAACTCTGTGTTTTATTTATTTAGTACCTAATTATAACCTTTAGTTAGTTTATAATTTAGCCTACGTAATAGTAATACCTACGCCTAAGTTTTTAATAATTAGTACCCAAATAATAATTTGAGTAATAATAATTATTAGCTAATTTCTTACCGAACAAATATCTGAAAGGTCTATGAACTCCAAGAATAAAATAAATTAAATAAATGCCTCCCTTTAAAAATACGTGTGCTGCAAAATAATGTCGAAATGTTATAGATAGTAGTTGCCCAGCTTCTGTAATTGTAGCGCAAATTTTTAAATTTGCTGCACGTTTAGTTTTTTATTTATTTTACAAAACATTTCCTACTGGGGTAATCTTAGTAACCTTACCGCAGCCAGACATTTTCTTTTTAATGGAAATATTGAAATAAATATTGGCTATATAATTAGTTGTCTAGACGAGGTAAAAACGTTGCAACTTATCACGTATTTGTTCTTTCTTCGGCTGCGAAGTTATTCAAATTTGCTAAATTCTGATACCTTAGGGATGCCACTGCGTAGGTCTAAAATAAAAGGCGTGTCCCCATATCAGTCATGCCTATGTTGATCTGAAGAAGAGGTCGAATGATAAGTGCTATTATTTGGTAACACCTTTATCGGTTCAGCTTTCTTAAATGGCGAAGTGGCGAATTCTAATCGCCATAGTAAGCTAAAGCTAAAGGACGAGCTATATAGGATGTGAAAAGTGTACACGTAGGTACCTACTAGTCGTTAGTGTACCTACTTATTTTAAAGTTAGTACCTCTAAATACATTTTAGGTTTAATGAAATAAGATACGGTTCCTGTGTGTGTATGTGTATTATGCATAATATCATTCTAAATGAATTAATATAAGCAATATACCTACATTTTTACTTCCCTCGTTTTTCTAGTTATATAACCATGTAAACTCATTTCAAAAATAACTGTTTACACCGAGAAAATTCATATGCATCTAGAAAAGCAGTCAAGTTGTACCTTCGTACTTATTACGCAATCATTATTACATCGCTAGTCATAGGTTGGCTTTCGAATGGATAAAACATTTGGATTGTAGTTTCTATATTCATGTAAAACGTGGCAGTGTTCACACACGCTTAATAAATTGGCACCTACATAAATAAATAGCTAACGCCAATCTGGCAACCGCCACACAATACAATACTATGTATTTTACAGAAACATTTGCGGTCGTGTACTCACTAATGTCTCATCACAAGCGGATTATTCGTATAGGAATTCATATGTTAACAGCGGACATAACTTTATTATTAGACGGAATTGTTAATACCGCAGCATAAGGTTGCTCTTATGCTTGCAGGCTAATGAGTGGGCAGATGAAAAGGCCCATTTAGACCAGTCTCTAGAATCAAGTGCAGTGCTTGCTGCCTTTGTTGTATTGGACGACTAAAAAGTGACAGCATGATATTTGCTTCAAGAAATTTGCATCGTCTAAATGGGCTATTTTAAATCTGTATTATACTGATATTTTACAATTGCTGTCTTCTTGAAATATTTCCAGCTCTGAGACATTTCTGAAATTTTCATAACGTAAAAAAATGCAATAGCTTTTATTCCATCCGTGAATCAGACGCCTTATTATCGTGCATAGTAGGCACATGTGATGTTTGTATGTATATATGAAGGTATATCTACTTACACGGAACAGAATTGTATTTTCTGCTCAGTGTCCACTTACTTAAATATCTATATAAAGCTAGACTTAAATAAAGTAGATTAGATAAACTGTTGTAAAACAAAGAACAAATAGACATGAATAATGTTTACTAAAACGATCGACCTCAAAGAGAATGCCAGCTTGACAAACACTTACTCATAGCGTTGTATGTTTGTAAATACAAAGAACGTACTCATTAGCGAATGCGAAACATTTCCTCGAACACTAGCTTGTAGGTACTTACTTGACCTTATAATGAACTCGTTATCATTCCGACTGCAAACAACAAAAAGTGCTTTTAATGAAAAATTTATTAGAGTTCAAGCAATTCAACACTGTTTTGGGGAAGGTGGTCTATAAAATGTGAAGTCGGGTATGTTTTATAAAGGGTCTCTCCCATATCGGGTTTATATCCGCTGTGCCTCAGAATTTGTAATCGAGACGGCTCCATGTTCTAGGAGATAGAAATGGTGGTAAAATATTCACCGTTCCGACAGAACTATAAAAAGTGCGTTTGAAGGAGGTTTTTCTTTTTAGGCATGTGTTATGTGCCTATTTCTATATGCATGTGGGTATATGTATGCATTATAGGTTCAATGAACGCCCCAAAAATTGCAAAATGTAGCAAAACATAAAAATAATAAAAAGTAACGATCAAAATAGCAAATATTATTTTATTAGGTATCTTTCTGTCTTGCATTTGTCAATAGGTATGTTGCTTCTACATCGTGACTCATTCGTTTTCCTTGTTTCGTGTGCATGATTAATTGATTTATTTACCTGCTTAGGTCTTTATTTCTATTATGCATACATAGTCACGTCTATATAGTCTATATAGTCTATATATATAGGGCAGGTGTACATCCTCATATTGCCAACTATGATTTTAGGTTTAGCGTAGTAGGGAGTGAGTCTATTGCCGTCTATTATGCATAATAGACGGCAATAGACTCACTCCCTATATAGAACTATGCATAGTTCTCGGGTGAAAAATTCAATAACACTTTGCCCAAACCTGGGAATCGATCCCGAGACCTCAGGTACAGCAGCCGCATTCACTTCAGTGGTGTGTCTTTTTCATGACCTTTATATGCCCAAATACCTATATGGAGATATGCTTAATGCTTTTGTCCCGTTAAATGAACTTAGCACACAATTAGATAAGTACACATCTTAGAATTAGTCACGACATAACTGCTACTCAGATAGTTATCGCGTTTCAGTGCGCAGCAATCACACTAATAACGCTTTACAAGAGAGATTTCACCAGTTACTCTCTTGAAAATAGATTTCTAAGCAGAGTGAGATGTGGCTAAACTACATTGATATATCGAGGCATATCTTCCCTGCCAATAATAATAGATGCACTACTGCCGATATTGACAGACCATTGCCTCCAATTTGTGTAAATGTCAGTCATATCCGACAATTTCCTAAACATCAACAACGCGTAGCTAAGTCATTCATTGGCTTCAAGCATATTTTCACGCAAACATGCTCCTTTCAAAACTTGTTCTCGGGTTTTTAACGCCAACATAAATACTCCACATTTGCATTCACATCCCATAAGTTATATCCGCAACACTGAACTTCTGTACTAATTTACACTGAGCACTGCAAAGCCGACTCAGACATTAAAAGTATTCGTTTTTCGCATTTCATTAAAATTTTAACTCGGTAAGCGCGGTCTAGGCATTTTAAGTGCCGTCCGGGTTAAGTCGCTTTAATCGTGTAACGAATACACCAGGACTGTTTTAAATAGCCTACTCTCGAGTCCTTAATGAACCACGGCCCTCAGAGGGCAACATCCGCGAGCTACGCTTCAATTTAAGCAATGAAAAGTTTGTTAATTATTGTTATATTCTAGGTTTATCGTAGTTTTTCGCATTAAACATGGCGAAAAAGCGGATAAACGTTAAGTACTCTCTCGTTAGCAAAAAATACTGTTGCTACAGGCTACTTTGTTGTGAACCATTTATAGTAATAAAGGGCTGATTTTCTGACTATGCTTTTGTATCTGTACGTATGTATACGATACCTTGGCAAGTATAAATGTAGTTAGCCTTAAGTGGACATCGAGATGGACGGAGAGGTATTGTGTGACAAGAGCGAGGAGATTGTAACCTACTTATGAATGTTTCATTTATTGGTCGAATGTGGTATTATCCAATGATTCAGATAATCCGGTGTCGCAAGCTTTCTTTGTTGGTATACTTACCATTAACTCCTCAATGTGTGTCAAAGTGATATTATAACTACTTTATCATAAAAACATATATATATGTAGATCTACCATACCTATGCGAAAACATATATATAAACATAAGTTTTACATAATTATACTTACGATATGAATGTATGTCATAATTACTTAAACAAGGACTGCTCTACAAGGATAGGTACAGAATTGTTTATCAGACATCTCATAAGTTTCATTTAGGTTTGGTATTTTCTATACCAAGGGTTCTCAAACTTTTAGCTCCACGAACCCCTGTTAAAGCTTCAAGATGATAGTGAACCCCTTAACTAAGTAATTTAATACCAAACTCCAAAGAAAATAATAAAATGGACTGTTTAAGAAAATAAGGTGTGCATTTCAATAAAAGGTAACAAATACAGTGCCAAAAGAAATATTTTTAAATATTTTCTTGTCGCAAACTGAGTCAATTTTAGGAATAATTTTGGACAATATAATTGTCCTTAATTCTGACTCGGTATCAAGTCGATTTCTGTATTTTTTATCATAACCAGGTGTGAAAACCCACTCTCACATAAGTATGTCGTAGCAAAGGATAAAAGGAAATTTACCGCTTTGCGTGAGAGTTCGGGATTAGTAATTTGAGAAACACTAGCCATAAGACGAATTTTGAGGCAGTAGTATTGAGTAATAATTTAAATACATTTTTATTATCTAGTCCTAGTCCATGGTTGGCACATTATCATGTCAGCCGAAGCAAACGCTCACCATCCACTGTGGGGAAACCACACACCGAACAAAAGAGGTGAGTACTTAACAGAGTATATTATCTTGACTAACTTATCTATAATGAACAATGGCTGCGAGCCCACTTTTGTCAGTTCTAGATACCAAACTATAGTAGATATCACGCTTGAATCGGATGTTGCGCCAGAACTAGTGTCAAACTCGCTCGTTTCAGTCGAACCTTCCTTTGCACTTGTATAGTATAGACTATACAAGTGCCAGAGATGGACCAACTGCCTAAACGTAAGATGGACGTAGCAAGGTACAGGAGCCTACATGAGGTAGATAAAATCTGTTTTAAAGACATGTCTACTAGCACTGACAACATAGACCACAACACTAACATACTTACCAAATGCGGCCAACAGAATTACCAACAAGTCTGTCCTCCCACACAACCACCAGTGACAGGTAAGTCCCAATGGTGAGGATCAGAGCTGGAGAAACTTAGACTCAATCTGAGAAAACTGTTTAACCGAGCTAAGGCGATTATCACACGGCACCGCGCACCGCCGCGGAGGACGGTGGTACCGCTAGTACGAGAGTACCGCTCAACCGCGCGGTCGGGTGGTGTACGCGTGTTAGGCATCAAAGGATTTATTTAGTAGAGGCCTTTATTATTAATAGAGGCCAATTCAACATGAGATCCGCTTCACCGCCTACCGCGGCGGTGCGCGGTGCCGTGTGTTAGTCGCCTAAAACACCAAGACTGATGAAGACTGGGAGCGATACAAACAAGCTCAATACACAACACAGGAAACGCATAAGATACTGCATAGGAGAATCTTGGCGGCGTTTCTGTAGCAACATTAACACCACTAATGAAGCAGCCAGGGTGAAAAATTCCTATCGCAAGATAACAACAGAACCCTAGGCGCCATTAGAAAACAAGATGGTACCTATGCGATTTCAGACAATGAAATAAGTCAGGTACTACTCGAAACACACTTCCCTGAGTGCGAAGTAACGGTAAACCCAAACTGGGAAGACACGCCTTACAATAAACCAACCCAGATTGACTGGACAGTGCCCAAATCCATGGTCACTGTTGACCAAATATCATGGGCGATAGATAGCTTCCAGCCCTTCAAATCTGCGGGCCTGGATGAGAAATTGCCAGCTTTCTTGAAATGGGGACAAACAACAGTTGTGCCATACCTGCTTAACATATACAGAGCATCGATAGCGCATAACTACATACCTCGCCAGTGGAGAGAAGTCAAAGTAATCTTCCTGCCCAAACCGGGTAAGTCAAACTACACCCAGGTGAAATCATACAGACCGATCACCCTAACCTCTTTCTTGCTTAAGACTCTAGAGAGACTAGCTGATCGGTATCTAAGGGAAGGTGCTCTAAGACTCAATCCACTACACCGCCAGCAACACGCCTACAGGAAAGGCAGTTCAACGGAATCAAACTGCACTCTGTTGTAGGAACAATAGAACCAGCACTATCTGACAAATTAATGACACTAGGGGCCTTCTTTGATATAGAAGGAGCTTTTAATAAGACAAAATTCAATAGCATCAGCCAGTCACTCAGCACATTTGGAGTTGATAGAACCACTAGTGGCTGGATCGATCAACTTCTAAAGATGCGGGCCATACAATTCACGGTGAACTCTACCACGAGAGGCATAGTAGCAAAGGGCTGTCCCCAAGAAGGAGTACTCTCGCCGCTGCTATGGAATATCGTAGTAGATGACCTGTTAGAACGCCTTAATAGCAGATGCTACTACACGGTTGGCTATGCGGACGACATAACCATTCTGATCAAAGGCGACTCAGAAAACATAATCTGTAATCGCATGCAATCAGCCCTCAGGATCATGGAACAATGGTGTAACCATCATGAACTGACGGTGAACCCGACTAAGACAGAACTGGTCCTTTTCATACATAAAAGGAAAATTCAATTAACTAACATGCCAAAATTATTTGGTACGGACCTTACCCTATCGCAAGAAGTCAAGTATCTGGGCGTAGTACTCACCCATAAGCTCAACTGGAGTAAGCACCTTAACACGAAAATAACTAAAGCATGCACAATATTTTGGCACTGCAGAAGATTAATAGGCAGAAAACGAGGCATCAAACCAGATGGTTTGGTTATAGATCTATCCTTGTGGCTCCACACGGCCGTAATACGCCCTATGATAACATATGGCGTCATAGTTTGGTGGCCCCGCACTCTTCTAAGCACAGTTATACACAAACTACAAAGCCTACAGTGACTCGCCTGTCTGGCGACGACAGGCTGTATGAGAGGTTGTTCTCCTTGTCTCCAAGCCATACTAAACCTTAGACCCCTACACCTAATCATACAGCAGGAAGCAGTCACAGCTGCCATACCGGCTTGAAAAGGTAGGGCTCTGGAAACGGGACAATAGAATAATTCATGCACGTCTTAAGGGAGTTAGTATACAACGAAATTCCAATGATAGCGGCGACATGTGATATCATCCCAAAAACTTTTGTTTTGACAAAAAATACCACATCCAACTTCATGAAGAATTTAAAGTTAGCTCTGGTATACATGAAGTGAGAATATACACGGATGGATCCAAAACAAAATCAGGAACAGGAGTCGGAGTTGTTGTTCAATTATTCAACAACTCTAGGAAACCTCAACACTATCTTGCAGGCAGAATGTGTTGAATCACCCGAGCTGTAACAACGGTTACATCAAGGGGTATAAGCGATAAGTCGATACGCATTATCTCGGATAGTGCCGCGGTACTACAAGGTCTGAAAAGCAACTGCTTTAACAGTGGACTCATCCTGGAGTGTCACCGTGAGCTGCAAAAAATTGCAACAAAAAATCGGGTAACGTTGCAGTGGACACGCGGCCACAGCAACTTTTCTGGTAATGACGCTGCAGACCAACTGGCAAAGAGTGGATCGAGCATTAAAATGGTAGGACCCGAACCAATTGTCCCAATACCCTTCTGCCAACTCAAAACATGGTTATGCGACACAAAGGAAGCCCTTCCATCCTTAGACATACATCTATCACGCAAACTGCTACGTTCTTCAAGGAAAAATCTGCGACATCTAGTGGGTATAATAACAGGCCACTGCTCACTCAACAAACAGCTGTTCAACATCGGCATCACTGACAGCCCCTTATGTAGAGGCTGCATGGAGACCGAGGAGACACCGGTTCACGTGCTGCTACATGCAAAAGCGTGAGCAGCCAACGGGCGAAACTACTAAACAGTCCAGAAACGATGAAGTAAGTGCTGCGCAACACCGGTCCCCTATTGTCTTTCTAGACGGAGCTGAGGTGGTATGAGTAACCGAACAACTTTTAGCGTCGGTCACTTACGCACAGTGGCCCAATTGTGTGGCTAAATGAGGATGACACACGTCCAACTAACTAACATTATCTAGTCCCGATCAATCAGGCAAGTAACAATAGCCTAAAAGGTCTCAAAGTATGCTGAATTTCGATGAAGTATTAGCTGATGCAACCGAAGCAGTAGATCGAGCAACTCCTGAAGCTCAAACTTGTGCTAATGTGTGTGAGTTCATATTTAAAAAATTAAAAAGTAGTAAATGTGTCATTTGCATAAAATCATTTTTAAGTGATGTGACATATGAACCTATTCACATGTTCACAAGTTTCAAAGAATATGACAATTTAAGTAGTAGCTTGAACTATGTTCATAAAAACTATGTTACTGTAACTGCGCAGATTTATAACTATGTGCACAGTGTAGAGACATGTACAGCAATTTTAAATAAATTTTTGCTTGAAGAGTGGACTTGGACGGAAAATATTCATGAAAGAGTTATGCAGCTACCAACTCAAGTTGATTTTAGTTTTATCATTTAAGAAGAGCACCATCTTTTAAATATTTTACATTAAGAATTCTGATTTTTTACATAATTAAAAGATATGACATGTGACTTAAAATAGAGAATTTGCAGAAGATGAAAGAGCAAAATCTTCGCAGAAAATGAATATTTTAAAAAATAAATAAGATTTTATTGAGTTTAATTGTTGTTTTATTCCATTCCACAATATCTAAAATAAAAGTAAAGATATAAGGGAAACTCGAACTCTAAATATTATTTGCGAGCGAGAATTGCCCTTATATCTCCCAGCTGTTAAAACTTTCTGTAACAGCAACACCTATTTGAATTTACCGTCTTTTATTCAGTTAGTTCACTGCGGAAATGCAGTGGCGCTGTAGTATACATGTGTGTCGCTTCTGATTGCACGGCAGTTGGCTTTTTCCCCGATAATATTATACTACTCTATACTCTCTCGGTAGAGAGTAGTATATTCCTTGGTGCCGCACGTGCCTGTCAGTCATCGAATCCTCTACCGTCGAATAGCGAACCCCTAGGGGTTCGCGTACCCACTTTGAGAAACCCTGTTCTATACTAACTACTACCTAGATTGAGAATAGACTAAGCTATATGCGTATATGGCTTAGTCTATTTTCTTCTAGATGTTTCTTCGATTTGACTAGAGTAAATTTACATAATATTGTCTTCTGTTTACGCGAATGTTATTCATCGAAATTAAACTACTATATACAGATTTTATCACGTTGTTTATTTGACACTTTATTACATAATTTTGAAACTGTGACACTACATACTAGTACTATTAAACTTTTCTAATTTTTAAGTTAATTAAATTATTAAAACTATTTAAACTATTTATATTTAAGTTTACACCTTTCCCGACGTTTCGGTTGCTTTTCATCACTGCTGATAAACAACGCGATAAAATCCGTATATACTAGTTTAATTTCAATAGAAAAGATTTGTCGAGGTGTTTTCTTATCATACGCCTAATAGTTATAGATATCTACTATGTTGTCATTTCAGTGTCATAAAGAACTATGACATTATCAGTACACCTAATATATATTGGAATTGAGCCAGCTCGCAAATAGACAAATATTTGACATCAGAATACTAGCAAGAATGTACTTAGGATACTAAAAATGAGTAAAGGCTAGATAAATAAAGGATCCGTTATCGAAGTAGGCAAAAGAAATTGCTATTTGGCGTGCGATACCCAAACCTCTTGGTCTATAGTCTATACTATAGACATGTGTGCGCTAAAACCGGGAGTATAGAATATGTCAGGGGTGGCACTCCAATACTCCTCTATTCGAGTCTTAACCACAACCCCCATCGCAATAATAAGAGCAAAGTATGTATATAGCTCATCAGCTGTCGTGTTTCGCCTTTTGTTGATGCGGCTATTGGGATGGAGGTTGTGGTTCATGAGCAAATGGGTTGCCACCTGCTGAGCATAACTATTCGTTTCCGAGGCAATGTGCTCCATAAATTGCCGGTCCCATATGGAAACGAAAATTTTATACGGGTCGGCACATGGAGTAGTCGGACCAACATTAGTTGCCGAAAACGTTTCCCGCCTCAATTCAGGTGAAATCGGAGGATTCGGAAACGCTTCCCACTGAAAATCATACAAACTCCAAGGCCGGTCCGTAGCCGTTGGAGGGATAATACTAGGCGGCTTCATGATGTCACCATCATCCGCGGCCGAAGGCTCGCCTCATCAACGTCTATTGGTGTCTCCATTGCACCCCTTAACACCCTAGGGATGAATGGAGACACCACGTCCTCATCGTCACTCTCGTCAGAGTCTGCTTCGCTTCCTGTAATAAATTATAGGTAGGTATAAAATCTGGTGGAGACCAGACCAGTGGGATGGGGATCCCAAGCTAAAATCAGCAGCTGCTTACTGATATTAAGCTCGCGGGTAATATCTTCATCGCGCAGACTCTGGCGAGGGCGAGGAGGAGGAAGACACTGTTGTGGTGAGCCAATCGGTGTCCCACTCTCACATTGCACAAACCTGGAACAAAAGCATGGTTGTGGAACCCGTAATATCTCTTTAAAGATAAATAAAAAAGTCCGTAAGCAACTTACGCTGCTGGCGAGGGCACCGAATATGCCGCCGGTGAGATCAGTGCATCATCGGGCACCACCGATGCTACCCCCACCACCACTTCCATATCTCTATACGAGCTAGTATAGGCGGTCGGTGGTGGTGGGGTTTGTGGTGCGGGCGCCAGGTTAGATCTAGATGGACATTTTAAAATAAAAGTTAAAACTTGCTAGCTATACAAACATAATTATATATAAAACTAACATACATAAGTAGAACTTACGGTTGCCATATGCGCATCCTTTTAGCATGTCGTGCGTTCTCTAGGCCCTGGCCAAACCTCAGAGATGTTAAATATATCAAGTCTAAAATTCAAAAACAAACATTTAATAATAATATTCTATCACATGTACACACAACACCATCCAGCACAACCTAAGCAGAGCTTGTACTATGGTTACTAGACAATGGATAAACATACATATATACTTTTTTTTTGTAAATACATACATATTATACATAGAAACACCCAGACCAAGAGAAACATCCGTGTTCATGCACACAAATGTTTGACTTGTGCGGGAATCGAACTCGCGACCTCAGGCGTGTCAGTCGGTTACATTAACCACTACGCCGTCGAGGCCATTGTAACACTCAAAATGATTTTAATTAGTGAAAAAGATAAAAAAGCGTTACAAAACATAAAAACTAACTCGTCAATAGTTCGCGGCCCAGGTCGCTCTTGGTGGATGGGGAGATGCGAAAGGCCAGCGCGCCGTCCACCACGCCGGCTATGTACACCGCGACCACGTGGTGGCACGGCCATCTCCTCTCCCCCAACCACTGGTAGCCTGGATGCTGCTGGTACCGAGCCGCCTCGCACACGCACGCCTTTGCCGCGTCTCCCTCCGCGTACGCGAGGACGTCTTGTTACCTAGTTAAATAATTTTAAAAACCAATCTTAATTTTTTTGTAAAGTAGTAAGTAATAAAAAAAGGAAACGCAAACCAACCATCAATCCACAAAAAAAATTCAGAAAAAAACATCACGAAAAATGTTCACCTAAAAATATTCCACATATTAATATTCAAATCGTCAAAAGTTTTATCCACTATATTCATTTTACCAAACAAAACCCAAACAAGATGGCGGTTGACCGCTTATTCTTTTCTGTCAACCGACCTCAGACCTCCTGGAGGTCTATTTGAGTCGAGTATTTTTCATTACAATATTTTGCAAAATCTAATCGAAAATATACAAATAAAATGCGTAATTCGTATATAGTAATGTATATTCTGTCGGCAGTTTACTATCTTTAGTGAATTTTTTATTCGTAATAAACAAAAATGTTCGGCCATGTCGCGCGATACCACGCGGTCGCGCCGGACAATGTGTGAGAAAATATCAATTTATGTTCAAAATCTTTATCAAATACATAATCTACAAATTAAAAACTGTTTATTACTTACCCATCCATGACGTTTGAATAAAATTAGCTGCACTTTCACAGTAAAATAAGATGAAATATTATACACGCGACACGATCGTCGTGAGCTCGGAACGCGTAATGAAAACCGACAGTAGCGCCACCAAAAACTTCCACGTAATCGGCGTTGAGAAGTGTTGCATATTTAGCATGTGAAATTATGCAATCCTTGTTCCTTGCCGTACCCTTTTGTTAAGGTTAGAGCAGCGTAGATATAATTTAAACAGGCAAAAAAAAGCTTTCAAGTTTGTCCGGATCGATCGACCTCCAGGAGGTAGCGTGACAGATAAGCCTTTTTTCACCATTAGAAAGCTACTTTATCTAGAAGTAACATAATTATGCTAAATATCGTAATATATATAAATATATCACACTACGAGCGATGGGAGCGGTGTAGTATTCATAAACGTGGGTGAAACCGCGTAAAACAGCTAGTACCTATTAGATAAAATGTAGGTACGGCAAAAATATTAGCCTAGTAAGTTAAGAAAATTAGATTTACTCTATCTGTATCTCAGCTTTTATATATCAGCCAAATACCTAACGATTCATATTGAGGCAATAAGGTATCTAACTAGACAATGTTTAGATAATGTATCTGCCTACTTAAATGGTAAAGCCTTAAAGGAGGTAAGTTCTTACCGGTACCTTAGTTAATAGTCTCGTTCGAGATGTAGCGACAACTGTCTCGATTCTAAGACATCCGTCAGGATATCCGCGGCTGCAGCAGTATTTGGCTGGGTGGAGAACACAAAATATAAATCCTAATTATTGTATCGTCGCTAATATTTCATACAAACGGCATATTCGCGTAATAAAACTGTTCAAAATATAGTGCCTAATAAACGTCAAATGTGAACTGAAATGTAATTTATATTCACATGATGAGATTACCATTTGTGATGTTTTTCGATCTATCGATGATAATAATCATCCATAGATCGGCACATTATTTCGAACAAACTTAATTACGTTTTAGAAAATATTTTATACAAGAATGTTGAGATATCTTAAGTATTAAGAAGAGGCATCGAGTCTTAGAATAAGCAGGAAAATGCGGACCATTTTGCAGATAAAAGCTAGTCAAATCACATTTACTAAAAGACAGGCGCCTAGAAAAACTTTGACACTATGTTAACGCCATTGATGCGACGTGAAAGAAAGAAATCATATTAGTCTTTATCTGTTTTCATGATCGTTAACTAGGATTGTGTTCTATGTCTCGGTGAGTTATGGACCTATTTGTTATATTTTCAGCTAACGGCTCACTGATATGATCACCTACATTATCTTAATTTGTTGTCGCGTCAGCAGTCTACTGGACAAGTTGATTTATTAGACCAATATTTTCAGTTTGCAGTGAAAACCTATTTCTGTATAAATCTATGTAAGTGGTTTTTCTTTCCTTAAGGCAAAGATACACTCGTTTAATGTTTGAAATAATATTCGCCACGTTTAATTAATTGATTATTATTATAAACTATTTATATTAACTTAATTTATACAAAATATTACAATAAAGGCCACAAAGGCCATTTAAAAATGTACAATAAGATTAATTAAAACAAAAAATATAGTTTAAAACTTTCGTAGCTACGCTGTCAACATGCCCAGAAGACTGGCAAAGTAAATATAAATATTGAAATTGTGTATCTAATTTATTCAAACATGTCATCTATAGCATTAGATATAATTTAAATAACAAACACAACGAACTCATATGAGTTTTTGTGTTGTGTAGGGATCAAAGCCACGACCTTTTTGTAGGTACTACTATGAGAATGGCAGTAAACAAGCGTAGGTACCGTTTTACTGATAGTAAACGGTCACCGTGACCTACAGTCATAATAATATGTGTGAAACTAGGGTAACAAACAGGCTTTTCCAACCACAAAACGTATTTCGAGCATTCCCTGAAGAACTTTATGCCATGTCTACGGAAATCCATGGCAAGGAAGTCAATTCCACAAACCAAATGTCTGTGAGATAGATGTATGTTCTCACTGACACTTTAACGCAATTGCTACTTGTTCAATTTCACATAAATTCGTAAACTCTAGTTTTCCTTTATGTATATATTATTATTATCTAAAGAGTCGAATTGTATTGCTAAATAATTTCTTATACAAAGGTGAAGGTTTGCCCTTGCCCTTAGCTATAATGAAATTCTAGACGTTGTTACTCGTACATAAATTAATTTCAAATATTCAAACCATTAATGCTTATTCGATTATTCAGCATGTTTAATATGTACTCGTAACTCTCGATATAACAGAAAATGAATTATTATTAGGACACCTACATTTTAGACAGACAAGATCTACGCTTATGCCGTCAATCAGGGACGTTTCCAGACAGTTACTGATAAAATCTACAATGTAATTTTGCACAACTCGTGAGTCCTCATGACCAATCGCAAACATAAGAGTAAATTCTATTCGCGGGTCCCGTGATACCAATTGCTGCACTGGTACTGTTAAATGTAAATAAGTGTACAGTTATATTGTCCCGTAGATACCGATCAGACCGTAGCAATCGTAGCCGACCACCTCAGATATATTAAACGTAGGTATACATTGTTTGCCTTCATAAATTGGCAGTAAAGAGTTCGTCAACTCTGAGTCTAGACTGAGCACTAATTGATTCATGTCTACTGTTAAAATACACAGTATATACTCTTTTATATTAGCTTGAAGCGTCGTGTTCAATACGAGATAATAGATTGAGGCATAAAATATACATACTAATGCGGGTGTTCACATTTTAGGATATGTAACATTGTAAGTCCAAAGCAGTTTAGCAGGCATAAATAAAAGATGAATTTTGAATAAATAACAATGACATGCGCTACTAGGTTTAATGAAACAGCGTAAAAGATAGGTCATGTACATCTTCATACGCAAAGTATGAATTTGATTGTGTTTCTTTATGCACGACACAAGTGGGTGACGCAGGCTTCATGTGTAAGCTTACTCGTTCACGTGGGCTACATGCGCGAGTTAATCATACGGGTTACTTGCACGGTTCGCTCTTATGATGCACAATGTACGCAAGTGCCTCATCTGGCGAGTGTTGCCCGCCTCATAATATACGCTGTTTTTTATCGCTTTTGCTGACAGCGCTGTGAATCGTTTTTGACAAGATCGCCATCGCAATGGCCTAGTGTTACAAGATTCCATACGCTATTTTTAGGTAAGCTGTATGCGCGTGACAATTTTTTAAAATGTAAATTGCCCTTGTTGACACTAAAAAAATTTAGGTATATTTTATTTAGGGATAAAACCGGTGGTGTGGCCGGCAGTCGCGCCTAGCTGCGACGACAAGGGACACTATGGCTACACCTTGAAATAACTTTATAGAAATTTATAGAAACCAATATAGTAGAATTGCTTGTAGTTTGCAGTCGCGGTCTGCGGCTTACGGTTGTGGTTTGCAGATTGCCGTCTACCTCGAATTTGCACCTTATTTCTCATCAGCGACACCGTTTAACCTGAGAGTGTAACCATTTATTTATATTATATCAAATAGAACGATTTGCGCCAATTACATACACTATTTAATCACAATAAAGCGTGCGATAGTACAGCACGCTGGAACCGCCAGCAATCGGTGCTTTCTACCACGACAATAGTTGTTAGCCACAAACAATTTGCAGCATTTGTAGTGAGATTATTATTATAAATATGAGTATGGACACCAGTGACCGTACGTTGATGGCCAAATTATTATGAGAAATTATTTGAGTGGATACAAGTTTTAGCCTCAACTATGTTATCTAAGTATTCTAACGTGTTTATCTAAATTGATTTCTGCAATGCTTCAATGTACCGATATATCAAGCGAAAGGAAAACAAGAATGGGCCTTTATATTAGGTTAACTACATGTGCAAGCGTATGCTAGATATTTATTTAAATAGAGCATAACAAATCTTACAACCTTGGTTTATTTACAGCATAATAAAAACTAACATTTTTCTATGGTGGAACGGCGAAAGTAATTGCGATTGTGTATGTTTTATACACACAACCGCATAAATTTCCTGTTTATTATAATTTTCTAAATGATGAAATGAACAAATTTTTAATTAAGTGCAAATATTTAGTGAGTCTCATATTCTATGAAGCCAAATGGGTACTTGTTTAAATAAAAATACTAACTGCCTTACTTTATAAAAGTAAGAAATGTTATTCAACTACCTTCACATAACGTTATAATAAAACAATATTTAGCAAGTATACAAACTATAATAATCGTTTGTACCAATTGCACAGTAATTATACAGAAAAGAAGCAGAAATGTTACTATCACACGAAAACTACACAAGTGGGCCGTATTTATATAGGTAGTTCTCGAAACAAAATCGATGTAACAAAATCCCTTGCAACAGTTACACGCATAATAATTGATCGAATGATAGCTATGTCTTTTACGTAAGCTCTTTTGCTATCTATTGCACTACTTATTTATCAAATTTTCAATACTAGTACCAGAACTAGTATTAAAAAAAAATTGATAACTGTATTAATAACAAAATTGATGAATCAGATTTACAATGAAAGCGACATATCTAGTTTATAATATCATTGATTTGACCCATCAAGTACGGGGTACCGGGCACATGTTTTATACATATGTATAAAGACTCACTTGTACTCTGAAGTAGGCAAATACTGTAGATTGCCATCTGAAATAAATAAATGTAGTATTAATCTATTTGTATCAATTCACTGGTAATATATAAACGTGGAAAGAGATCGATAAAGATAATCTTTATTCATTTAATTTACCTACTTGGGAATGAAAGGTTTTGTAGGTACCTATTTTAGTAATTGGATTTCGCAGAATATCAGTTTTGCGATTTTACAATCGCTAAGTACGCTGAGCGATGTCTAAATTTTGGCACTGAAGGGATACACACTTTTACATTATTTCGCCAATTTATGTTAAACTTATATAATTTAATACTTTGTTATTGTTTGTATCGCTGCACACTGACAAATTGACAATACTAGCCTTGACCTGAATGGAGGCAGTTTCCGTTTAGTAAAGCGGAAGGTGTGGTGTTGCCAGTGAGCAGAAATTTAATTTATAGTATTGGTATTTGCTTTTTTTTCTTCTTTTTTCTATTTTTATTATTGTTCTGTTTTATTTTTATTTTGTATACTTTTGGTTCATTTTCTTTAATTTTTTGATTTCTTCGTGTTTTGCGTGTGCCCTTGTGTGCCAAAATAAATACTTTTCTTTCTTTCTTTCTTTTCTTTAATTTTACTTGTATTGCTTTAATATAGCCTATACTGCAGTGATAGTCCTTTAATAAGTAAACGCTGCGACCGATGATATATCGCTTACAATCGCAGGCTTTTGTCTTCTTTCCTGCCCATTTAGTGGTAGAAGATTAGTTTAGGGCGTATTTCCATACGCTAAAAAATCGACTTACTTACATCAAATAAAAAAAAACAATAATAGCTATCACGGACTATGCAAGCGTAGCAAGATACGTCCCGATTACTATAATCTACACCTTTATACTCGAAATACGTAGGTGTATTCACCTACGTATATAATGTCGACCACTTCAATACAATACAATAGTGTTACACCCGCATACTTAAACTTTAATTATAGCAGGCTAAAGCTATGGTCTAAGTGTTTAGGTCCCACTGCGAGCCTATTATTATCTACTAGTCAGTTTCATACCCTATGTTGCTGGGAAATTTCTTAATAACAACTTTTCTCTAACCAGGGAAGTGATCCCCAGACATCGTAGACAGCAGTGTGACCGCGTCGCTGCTGAGGTAGTTCGGTAAAAAGAAAACGTTAATAAAGCAATACAATCACACCATAATACATAATTATGTTAATCTGTTTATGCCATATTTGTAACAGATACGTATGAACGTATCTGAATGGGCGGATGTTTAATTATCACGCTGGTATGAAATTACAATTAGGTATGTAGTTGTCACAGATATTATGTACCAGATGCTATCCCTTTTATTGAAATATATAGTCAATATGAGCTGTCGTCGTCATTTTAGGAAAATACATATATTAGTAAGTAATATATTGTACAAGTATTCTATCTTCGTTATTTAAGGAAAATTTAAATAAAGGAAAACATATTAGTAGCTAAGAAATTGTACATACGTAAATACATAAATTCACGCCTGTTTCCCAGAGGGGTAGGCAGAGACTACGGATTTCCATTTGCTACGATCCTGACACACTTCTCTGGCTTCATTCACTTTCATAACATTCCTCATACACGCTCGCCGGTTTAAGGTGCTCTTAACCTGGCCTTTATTCAGAACGTCTCCGATCTGAATAAAGAAATAGTAACATACTATATTTGATATATCCAGGACTTGATCTATCTATGTGCAAAGCTTTATCTAAAACAGTTTAATAGTTTACGCAGGGTTACGTAACAAACGTCTCAAAACATTAAATTTTAACCATTTTTACATCGTTCGTTTATACTGATGTGCTATTAATTAGACCTTCATATTCAAAAATGTATTAGTAGGTAGTTCCTTAAAATCAATTTCTATGCCACTAAAATATTTTGTGGTAAACATTTAATTAAATCTAGTTTATGAAATGGACATAAGCAGGTTTGGATCTGAAGGTAATAAAATAGTTATAATCAAAATTGAGTTCTGATCTAGTAGTACACATGAAATGTGAATTGAAATCCAATTTACGTTCACATTTGATGTTTATTTTAATTTAGGAGAATTGTGATTTGATTTATGACAATGAATATAGATCGGATACCCTATTACTTACTTTATGAAGAGAATCAATCTTCAGATTTGCAGTCATAGACTCGTAGTACCTACAGCTACAAGTATAATAAATAAATAAGCTAAGTATAGCCACGAAATTGTCAAATACGAAATATATAATAAACCAGTCGAAAATTAGAATAGCCCAGCAGAGGACTGTAATTGGCTGAATAATTGAATTGTTGCATTTGTTTAATCAACCATTTTATTGCGAAAATAGCATACTTATTATTTTATATTTTAATGTAGGTGCATACACAAGCGTTTATTAAAGTATGTCATGGTGACTCAGAATTTGCGCTTAACTAGCTCAGATTGTAATCGGAAGTTCAATTGTTGTTTGGTCTGCAGTTTAAAGGCATTTATTCTAGATTGATTGGAGGTATAATATTTCATAGTAATGTCGGTGCATATTTAATTTAACTAGCGGTAGCTTAATGGTTAAAGTGATCGACTTTCTATCGAGAGGTTTTAGGTTCATTTTCTACCCTAGCGCGACGAGTAGTGAACATGATATCACGTCGATTGACAGTTAACTGTTAACACGTATCCTGTTAATTATTATAAATACAAAGATTTGAATGATTTTACTCAATGTTGCGTAAATCGTTTATCGGCTTTAGATTAAACTTGACACACAGAAAGGCCATGCCATGCAATATGTGCACATCAGAACTGCTCCTTTGGCACAGCAACAAACGACTACAATATTGTCCCGGATTCGATTCCTGGGTATAGGCAAAGGTTTCTCTGTTAGGAAGTGCTTAACACGGAGGCTTACAAACTGCTCGATGGATGTCAAACTCGACCCAAATGAAAACTAGAGTTTGTTCATTTTTGTTTATCCTTCGGGGATAATTATGCGTGATGCATGTTTTACTGCACGAATCTGCAAATTAACACTGGTAAGAATTTAAAAAAAAATCATTCGTTATTCTGGTTTAAAAATACGCGATTGATTAATAATATTAACTATCTTACAAGTGTTTTAACTTTATATTTATATTAAATCATTTATGTATACTAATTTCTAGTCTTGTTTTCACTCATAGATATCATAGCACAGCTGTCATACAATTGTATTTTGTTTGTAATACACAGAAATCTGTGACCTTGCACCGATAGTATAGTTATATTTATTATGTACTAGCTGTGCCCGCGTTCTCACCCGCATCAGTGGTATTTATGGTTACTGCGCCGGTCCCGAGAGCCGTAGCGTGATGTTATATAGCCTTTGTCCTTCTCAGGGTCTCAGGCTATCTTTATTCCAAATTTCATCTAAATCGGTTCAGCGGATTGAGCGTGAAAAGGTAACAGAAAAAGTAAAAAAACAGAAAAAGTAAAGTAACTCTGACTGTCTGAGTCAGAGTTACTTTCGCATTTATTATATTAGTAAGGATAATTAATAATCTGTAATAAAATCCGTATGTAGTAGTTTAATTTCAATGAATAACATTCGCGTAAACAGAAGACAATATTATGTAAATAATCTGATTTTTAAGTAGTTAAGCATAATAATATGAACTAGTATGTTTTCGTTATAAATATAGATTTATTTATTTATACTTAACTCGTTTCGTCCGGATACGACCTTCATCGTAAGCCGATAAAAGAAATTGGATGAATTCGACTTAGTGCATACAATGTAATCTTTCTCCGCCATTGATATTCCAGTGGATAAGGCAGTTGGAGCTACGATCGAGAGTTCGCGGGTTCGAATCCTATTCATTACACTATCGACGTGAACTAACAACAAGCTTAACTGAGGGGTTAACAAGAATATTTGTAACTTGATTTTAGGACAACTCGCGCACTAAGATGCAACCCTGTTTCACGGGGGTCTTACAAACATTTAAACAACGGACATAAAGAACACCTAGACATATTCGGAACAACTATTTGTGAATCACACAAATTATTGATCCGTGTAGAACCCACAACACTCAGCGCAGTGGTGGTGACTTAAGCCACAGCGCTATCCGTGCAGCCAAATAAATATTTACAATCATTAAAAAAGTAACTGCTTAGAGTAAAACAGTCCTAAGTCGCTTGAGTTGAATATAACTTAAAAGATAAACAACAAGATCAATTAGGTACATTTTTTATTGCGAATTTGTGAATTCTGATACTGACTTCTTAATCTAGTGGAGGCAAAGGTTGTTTGCGAGTTTATATCTGCGCTCACAAAAACACACACGCAATATTAATAGTACATTGACCTTTTTTTTAAGTCAATTAAATTATAAAGAGCTCTGCTGTATGGACTTATGAGTTATGCCTTTGGTTATTAGATATGATAAATATAGTACGGGAGATTTATCACTTATAATGGATTATTCCATACGAAATAATGTTATTTATTATCTAAGTAAAATATTTGCAAATCTATGAAGGGATAATCAAAGGTGACAATTTTGTACATTAATATTTCATTAATCATATTAACAACCCATATATATTTCCTCTTTAAAAAATACTGAATTATCTTTTAAAATGCATGCACTACGGTTTATTCCTGTGACACTAGGGACACTACGAACCAACGGACACGAAGAAGAATACAACTGTTATTTGTGTCACACTTAATTTCACTAGGACAGGTGTTTGTCCGATATAAGGATCACACCCACAGCATTCGGCGCTTTGGCAGTGACAAACCGACCACATTGCGCCATGGATTCAGTGAAACATTATTATACTCCACTGCTGGCGCTGAAATTATATTGAGTACCCCATCATCAATGGTATATGGTTTAACTGAGCTTATAATAATTTTAGGGAATGAAAACTGTGATTTATAAATGCTTTTTATATTCTACAGTTTACATTTCAGTCTTAGATTTAGTTTCGAGTTAATTGAAAATAAAATGCATCTTTAAGACACAAAGAGAGAAAAAGAAAGCTACAAGATTAAAGTAAATAGATATACTATTGCAAATAAATTTGCTTAATATTGTCTTCCGTTTACGCGAATGTTATTCATCGAAATTAAACTACTATATACGGATTTTATCGCGTTGTTTATTAATCACTGTATTACATAATTTTGAAACTATTACACTACTACTACTATTGAATTTTTATTTCAAATTTATGTAATACAGTGATAAATAAAGAATGCGATAAAATCCGTATATACTAGTTTAATTTCAATGAATAAATTTGCTATTTAATAATATATAAATGATTTTTGCTGCCATGGTTAGGAACTTCTAGATAACTTTTCAAGCAAAAGAACTGATCGAGTATTGACTACAAAGCACAAATACAAACATGTTAAACACAACAAGGTTTACGCACTGTTTACGTACATTGGATGTGTACCAACAACATGCGTCAACAATCATTAAAGTATCTACAGAAGTTAATAATTATATTATTGACATTTTTAATGAACTCAATTTGATACCAGTGTAAGTAAACATTTTATAATGAGTTGGTAAATAATACGAACGAGTTAACATTACTTATTTAATAATAGTACAAAATCTCTTTTACAGTATCGTTATATGTATAATTAAGTAAATTAACTAATTAGTGCAATATGTATACTACAAGAGTTTATTTACAACAGTCAACTGAGAAACCACTATTTGTCTGGGAATAGAGGCTCACCAGCAACAATGGAGCTTTCTATACCACAGTGATCTTCTCCACGGAGAATTTTGAAGTATCCGTTGTCACCCCAATCACTGTTCCATGAGTTAGCAATAAGCCAGTACTTGTTACCGTTTTCCACTCCCCAACCTAAAATCTTAATAGCGTGTCCGCCCAGAGCATCACCTGCAGTATGCTTGTAGACACCAGTCTTGTAGTTCAGGAGATCAGCATACACAGTAAACGCTCCTTCCACCGGTCCATTCTTGAACAATTCAGCTTTGATGTGATCTTCTCCACGGGAAACGGAATATACATGCTTGCCATACCGTTTGTCCTTATGGTAGTCAACGTTGTAGCTGGCTTCGCACGCCTTTTGACATTTGGGAGTCCTGTCGTCACCACTGCACGGCATCCTGTTACCAGGCACATGATGTTCGCATGGAGGTATCTCGTACGGGCTGCAGCCTTGGCTTGAGTTGTAGCTGCCTCCTGAGACGATACCCAAGTGCTTCCAGTATTCCCAGGCAAAGGACGGCATTCCACCGTTACAACCAAGACCGCAGATAGGGCAGCAACTCAAAAGATCCTCGGCAGAAAAGTGGAAATGTTTGGTTCCATTTGAGTATGTACAATACCGGTCAGTCATCGCCTCCACTGCACCAAACGCCCAGCAACTGCCACACGAACCTTGGTCCCTCACTTCATTTAACGTAGGACAATTTGGCCACTTGTCCCTCGGGTCGAAATTTTCCGGAAGACTGTCTATCAGATCGGCATCGTGTTCTATCTTCGGCAGTTTCGTGATGTGGTTGTCTTGCAAGACGCCCATTAATTTCTTGATATGCTTCATTGGCGTATTGGGTTGAAAAGAGCGGCCTGCTTGCCACATGTCTTGCTTTGAGTTGATATGAGCTATAAACTCATCGGTGAGTAGTGGATTATGTTCGGCTGTTGCGATCGCGAGTGCGCACACGAGCGCAACAAGAGTTGCACGCGATGCAGCCATTATTCACTTCTTTATTTTCCTTTTCACAGCTGAGCGGGTAATGGATGTGTATTCCGAACGAATGTGGCGCGACGACTGAGCGGCGGCGGCTGCGGCGGTATAGTTGATACCCGTGCTCGCACGCCGTGTAATTGGTCGGCGAGCGCACGATACGGGGGCGAGACAGCGCCTGACCGCGCGTGTCGAAGGTTAACAATACATCTATAGTTAGTGATAATATAAAGCAAACAGATATTATGCTCGGACGCTTTACAGCGATTAGCAAACATTTGTTTTGTATCGGCTGGCAATAATTAGATGGGGTTCGGCGGCGAACCAATGTTTGTCAAGTCAGCTTCATCTAGATAGTAGGTACTGAGACTTTTGACACGGGTCTCGATGGCGTCCATTATTGATGTTGTTTTAAGTAAGCAAATACGATACACACACTTGCTCCGATAAAGTATTGTAAACAAAATTATTTTAATAAGACTTCGAAGCTATTGTTGTCATTGATGATGATGACACAATAATACTAGAAATTACAAGAACAATGACTAAACAAAAAGTAAACGGTAACAAAGAAATAATAAAAACCTAGGGTAAGAATATAAAATATGTTTTTGTATGTGTCATTTTCATTTTCACTTTTCGTATAAAGCATAAATATAAACAATTATATAGAAAACAAATTTACATCGTGTAAAAAGCGATTTCTTTCACGGCTAACTAATGTAAACTACACTTTAAAAGGTTTTTACTACATTGGATATATGTACATACATAGATAGAACTCAACATAATGTATGTCTTGTTTTTTATACATTCACCACACCATAAATTAAATCCTACAAACAATTTGAATAAATAGAACCTTCTTATGTATGAGGACGCAACAATTTTATATTCTTATATTGCCCATATTTAGAATAATTTGTGTAAAAGTAGGTCGGTAGGCATTTGAATTGTATAATTGATTAAAAAGGTGGTTGTGCCATTTACTTTTCTACATTATTGCCTCGCGTACGAAGTTGGCATAAAAATGTATTTACATAAAACAGAAAAATAAAGTTCTCTGTAAGTCTGCTCTATGTTTATTTATATCTTAAAATAGAAAGAACAGAGAACAAATAAATGGCAAATTATCATATTAAAATACGCTTTTGATGCAGATAACTAAATTCGCAAATATATAGACAATCTATTTTATACTATAGGTATATTTTATTTACTTATGGTTAAATATGGTTGTTATGGTTGCCAGTGTTTATAGCTTTTAATAGGTAATAATTATACTTCAGAAACTATATATAAATATCAAATATCATGTAGGTACTTAGCAAGACATATAAACTCGAGTCAGTTTTAGCTACTCTTTGTTCCTGCAATCATACTACAGAACTTCACTTTTAACAACTTTTTAAATTAGTAAATAATTATATTCTTATAATAATATTTGAAGGTATGTATAATATTCGCATGTTGAGAGCGAGATGTGTTGGATTGGCATTGTATCTTTAACCTTAAATGTATACCACATGACCATATTATCTCATAAAGATTCTACTCCATTCTAAGTATGTAACTAGAGTGATTATAAACAATAGGTTAACATGGTATAATATTATAAATAAGTGAGCAGGTCACCCTTTATCGGAGTTGAGTTTGTTTTTACATTCAAATATTGAGTCCATACCTAATAACAATTTCGTGTGACCATATTAAGTAAAATAATTCACTTTATCTTACCTAAGTATGTATAATTGTTTAGTAATTTATTTATTACTAACTTGTACACTTGCATTTTATTAATTGATGTATAATTTGCTGCATTGTCATCATCTTAGCTGAAAAACGGCCACTGCAGGACATAGGCCTCCCGCAAGGATTTCCACACAGACCGATCTTGGGCCACCCGCATCATGTTATTCTTAGTTTGTAATAATAACGGGTAGACTAAGCTAAGTTTTGTCAACATTTTGTCACATTTATAATTCAATGTACAGTATATACTTAATGGTTATACATATGCTATCCTAACTCCCTCACTAATATTATAATTGCGAATACGAGTTTATTTGCTTGTTTGTAACGCTTTCACGCCTTAACTACTCAACCGATCACTATGAAAATTCGCATACACGTTGTCAGGGTAACAGAATAGGATATAGAGTATCTTTTATCCAGAAAAAGTAGTGTTACTAACCTAACCTACATTTACGTGAGCAAAGTCGCGGATAAAATGTAGTAAAATATATACCTATGCCAATTTATAGGCTATATAATTCTATAAAACTGAAAGGTCACACAGTAATATTTAACAATTTAGTAGAACAAGTCTTTTCCTAGCATTAATATTTCCAAGTGCTTTCGGATCTAATTTAACCTGATTATCACAATATCCGTCCTTCAACCGTCATCTAATCGCCGTAATTTGAACGAGAAACATTTATTAGAAGACACAAATAGAATATAGTCCATATACAAGATATTTATTGCTAGTTCAATATTCTAGGTTGGTTTGAAATAAGTGAAATATATTTTCTTTGATTACCTGGTTACTTATATCACTGACTCATATTCCGAATGGGTATGCAGACGCACAGATAATATAGTTACTATACTAGGAGTGGAAAGGTATTATACCTACATTCTGCTAGTTATGTTTGGCTCAATTTACACCGCCGCGGAATGGAATAGAAGCGACGTTATGCAACAAAATTTTACATAGCATAATGAACTTTATGTCAATTATTTAAAGTACAAACTAAATACGAGTCAAAATAGGTCGCTCCTTGCGCATTCTCGAGAATTTCCCTAGCTACTGTCAGCGCCGTCTATGGAATCTGCGGGAAGTGGCGCGGACAGGGAGTCGGTTGCGCTGTTCTTCTTCTTCTTCTGCCTCAAAAATGAGCGATATAAAAATAAGATCTAAGTCTACCATTCTTGTCAAATAAAAGATCTAGACTAACAGCAGAACGTCCCTCAAGGCGCAGTCACGCGAATTCGCGCGCCTTCTAGTGTCATGAGCCGAAATTGACGCTTCCATTCCATTGCATTTCGCGGCGGTGTAAATTGAGCCTTAGGGTGAGTCTATTGTCGTCTACCAGGCACCTTTTGAAACTCCGTATTGTTACTGTCTTTTATCTAACAGAAAAACTCTATACCATTTACCTCAAACAGGAATCGAACCCAAGACCACATGCGCAGTATGCATTACCTCTGCGCGACTGTTGCCGACTACAGGGTACATTTCGAGACACCGTGATGATATTGAGGTTTTCTATAAGAAAAACCTAATAACAATTTACCTGCAGTTTGCACGGATGGAATAGTGGTTTAGGCGGTCGCCTCGTCACTGCCGTCGTACCGAGTGTTATGGGTTCGAACCCCGTTGGACAAAAATTTGTGATCCACTAGTAGTTGTTCCAAGTCTGGGTGTTCTTTGTGTCAGTGGTTTGATTGTTTGTACAGTAGTATTATTAAGTGTAGGTACCTACCGTATTAAGCCCAATGAGGAACTCATCCGGAATGGAATCAGTCAAACATGAAATCCGTGCTAAGTGGCCAGTATGCCCCCCGCATTCTGGTCACTTCGGACGGATTAGGTCTATTTAAAAAACCAAAAACAAAATATAAATCCTGAGCCGGGAAAAAACTTAGGACGTTACGGTCACATGCAAACATAAGCGCGAACTTATGCCATGAGTCCAGCGAGGCAGTCTAAAAATATGCAAGTTGTTAAAATTACTCTATTGTCAATGACAGGACGATGCTGATGACGGCTTAACAAGATGATGGAGGCACGGAGGTCGATGACTTCTTTATAAATGGTCACCTATATTAAGACTTAACTGTGCCAAGGTTCCTACAGCGCACTTGTCTATCGCTGTCTTCCTATGAGTATTTACTCATAGTTAGGAGAAGAGCGGAACAAGAACAATTTCAAGTCCGTAGAACCCTAAAATTTCAAAACGGGGCTTGAAATATTTTTGGCTTCTATTCTTTGAAATTGTCAGCTTACTACATATCATTTCGTAAAAAATTATATAAAATATATATAAACTTTATTTTTCTTATGTATTTATATGTTATATGTATATTATCTAAACGGCGAAGGAAGACATCGTGAGGCAACGATCGTGAGGCAACATGTAGGTACATATGTCTGAGAGTTCTCCATTATGTTCTTAGGATTTAGATGAAAGTCTGCCAACCCGCACTAGGCCAGCATGGTGGATCTAATCCTGAGAAGAGGCCTATGTCCACTAGTGGGTGAACAGTATATATACAGGTCTGATATTACTTTTATCTTATATATAAAATTCTCGTGTCACAATGTTCGTTCCCGTACTCCTCCGAAACGGCTTGACCGATTCTCATGAAATTTTGTGAGCATATTGAGTAGGTCTGAGAATCGGCCAACATCTATTTTTCATACCCCTTAGTGATAAGGGTTGTCCACCACTAACATTTTTTTTAAATCTTTTGGTCAAAACATTTTTTAAGGCAAAACAACGTTTGCCGGGTCAGCTAGTTACTTATATATAAAAATAATATTATACTTCGTTGAAAATATTATTAGAATTCCTACTAATATTGTAAATGTATAAGTGTGTGCTGCAATCAGAGACACAATGATGTGGTTGTAATTGTTAATTGTTAAACGGATTTGTAATAAAATTGGCACAGACCTGATTTTACAAATATATAAAGTATATATATATATATATATATATATATATATATATATATATATATATATATAAGGTATTAAATCCTAAATAAAACATTTCTTGGATGGATGGAGAAAAGTCAACAGTAAATATAAAATGAATCATGTTAATTTATTAGACATTGGTGCTTAGTGCGTATCTCGAAGTAATAAATTGTCTAATGATATAATAATTATAAATTAACAAGGCACTTGCAAGACTTAATCGAACTAATTATTATAATAAAATCATTACAGTGGTTGGTTAAAGTGAGAGATTTTTTTTTGCAATAAGTCCATTCCTGTGAGCTCTTGATTAGTGATGCAACAAATACTACTTATACGAATGATTATTTTATTCGAATATAAATAGCTGAACGTTATTACGAATTATTAGTCAAATCCAATCAGTCACGCTAATTAATCTAACTTATATTATAAATGCGTAATTGAGTTTGTTTGTTTATTAGATACATTTTTACGCTTTAACTATCTGACTGATCATTATGAAATTTCGCATAGATACACGTTGTTAAGGGCACAGAAAAGGACAAAAGGGGTACAGTTTTTCTGAATGATATACCTATCATTCAGAAAAACTGTTCCCAATGCATGATTGTATAATATAACGTTTTAAGCTGTGGGGTTTCAAACTTTAAGGTGTTTTACTGTTTGATCATCGTCTACATTATCCATGTGAGCTAAGCTTTATAATAGCTGATAGCTGTAGGAAATTTCTAGAAATGACTTACAAAATAAAATTCTTCTAAGAAATAGCAAGTAACCAAGTATTTTGTAATCCAAATGTTCAGTAACTATTAACTTAGGAATTTACTTCATTATTAGTTCTGTAGACAAGGTGTGTGTTTACCATGTTAATTTAATGAATGTCTGTCTGTCTGTCATTTTTATAAAGATTAAGGCATTGCAATTGTGATCAAGAGTTCGTGGGTTCGAATGCTGCCCATTGCACTCACGACGTAAACAATTCTAATATATGAAAACTTGTTCAGTTTATGAAGAATATACATGTGCTGCTTACCTCTTCAGAGTTATAGTTGTAAAATATCTAATTTATCAATATTTTTCGCTCTGCAATGTTACTAAATTTATACATTCACAGGAGAATATTACTATCAAATAGAATCAGATCAGCGATTCCCAAGTTTATAAAACGTGGCGCTAAGCTAAGTATAATCGATATGTAACGATGTGCAAGAAGGTGCCGGCAAAAATTGAATTGAATCGAACTGGCTCTAAAATTTTACTACAGCGTTGAGGGTGGGATATGAGTTCAGGAATATCGCTTCACGCGGGTCAGCTGCACACCCACTTGTTCGTGAATAACTGATTAAATAGCTGTGTCAATATTACGAAGTGCACTGTTCTTAATTTATTATTTGTGTATTCCTATAGGTATTAGATTATGGTTTATGAAAATTACCAGCTTGAAGCCAAAAAGGAAGAGATTAATATTATTTCAAAAGTTTCATTTCACCATCTAATTCATGTGGTCTTTCTCCCATTTAAAACTAGATTATATATAACTAGTCAACGGACTACTTTGTTGTTTATTGAATTTATGGAATGTTTCGTCCACAACTGTTTATTATCGATTTAATTATAATATTATAGAAGGCTCATTAGCTAACAGATCATCTGATAGCTATCCCTCACGAGGTGTGGTAAACCATTCATATAAAGTAAGAAAAAGAACGAATCGAGGATTGAGCCCTAAGGAATCCTCTTATTTGACCGCCTTCTATTAATCGAATCATATAACTTAATACTCATCTATGTATGATGTAGTGGTTTAAGCAGTCGCTTTGCTGCTTGTTGCCTTGCTGCCTTTCCAAATAATGTTCCATTCTCCACATTGGAGCAAATTCCATTCTCCACATTGTTCTTTGTATCCGTTGTTTGAATGTATGTAATTTTCACCGTGACTTAGAAAATATACCTAGGGCACAGATAATATAATACTATACTTACCTAGGGCGAGAGTAGCATTTAAAATATACACGAAGAATTTTGAAGTAATATTTAGAAGTGTATTTTATAAAATACAGTGTTTATTTATAGGTACTTACTATAATAATTGTAATTAAGTACTTATTAAATAAACACATTCAATCTGAAGAGCTTATATAAGTAAGTAGCGTAGAGTAACAATCTTCAACTTATATATATAAAAGTTAAATTTAGTTCATGTTGGGTTTTTGAATAGTTCATTTATTTCACTATAGATAAGTCTCACACATTTTGTATTAATATATTTGTAAATGCAAGTAAGTATTAAGTACTTGTAAGTTCGCACATAGAAACGGGAGGTAGTGTCATAAAGATAAAACAGTCACAAACAATGCCTATACCTTAAAAGTATTTCGCCGAATTATTATATTACTTTAATAACATTTATTTAATTATTAATATATTTATAATAAACCAAGTATCTATAAACTCATAGAATAGTTGGTAGCCATTTTGTCATTTAATCTACAAATGACAAAATGGCTACCAACTATTTACTTGGTTTATATTACAGCTATAATTAAATTACAGGTATACGGTTCAGTTGTAAACCGAAGCTTGAATAAGTGTGTCGCGTGAGTATTTCAGTGCTAGTCGTATTTATTAGATTACAGAACGAGTCCGAATCCCTATAATCTTATTAGACCATGGCTAGGTATAATGTCTTTGAATAGTACAAGTAATAGGTATGATGTGTTGTACGTACCTTATAATGGAATATAATATAGTTACTATGTTGTAAAACGAAGATTTTATTGTCTAATCGTACTAACTAACTGATCACTGGCATACGATATTTATGTTTATGAAGATACTAGCTATTATACCCGTGGTTTTACTCGCGTTAATTTAGATTTTGTCAATAAATTATTTCTCTTCGGGAACAGGATTTTTTTCTTGATGGAAGGCCATTATAGCCGATAGTATCCCTGACAACGTGTATGCGAAATTTCTGGATGACCGGTCGAGTAGTTCAGGCATCAAATCGTAATCAATAAACAAACAAGCAAGCTACCTCACATTCACATTTATAATATTAGTTAGGATGTCTCGTTTGTTTTACTTAAAGCTCTTGATTTGTTTCTATTCTTAGTTTCTTTCACAGCGCCTTATACATACACACATGCAAAGATTTAAATTGACGTGCATGCCTGGCAGATGTCACGAGTTGTTAATTCCTAGGAACCAAAAAGAAATGTCTTTCATTTCTTTAACATTTGTTACATTCTAAAAGGTTATTCGTTGTTTGAGGATACACTTTATCTCCCTTCGTCGAGATAAGATTTAAATATGATAAAATTTGTACCTGTTTTATATTTAATGAGGTTAAATATAAAACAGGTACAAATTATATACAGTTTATTGCCGTGAAATACGACGCAGGCGCTTCGTTTACGTGCACTAATATTGTTTTACTAGCTTTTGCTCGCGGTTTCGCTCACTCGAGAACAGTAACTTTTTTTGGATGTATAGACAAAGTATATGCAAAATTTCACTATAGTTGATCGAGTAGTTAAGACGTGAAACCGTAACAAACAAACAAATTCACATTCCCCTTTATAACATTAGTTAGGATTAACTGCTTCTTATAGTTATTAACATGATTGATTCATAGACTGATAATTTTGTGAAAGATTTATACCCCACAGCATTCTACCCGCCCTGTAATCGAACCCGTAGGTATCACGGTGAGCCGTAGATTTAGGCCGTAGGACCGTCACTGCATTACACAACCTAATTATATTAAATATCAGCCACCATGTGGTGTCACGGGTCCACTGGAACATTATTATAAAATTTTATAGGTTGAATTTGTAATACGTTTTTCATTGCCACCATTATAATGAAAAGCTCCTAATAGTTGTCAACAGAATATACAGGTAAAATGTTCTACCGGCTTAAAAACCTCGGACAATAAACTATTAACCACACCATAAATAAAACAAACGTTGAAGCACGGACATTTTAAAACTCGACATCATTTGCGTGCTTCATCGACGTAAACCGAGAGAGAAACTATCACGATACTAATTTATCGGTGGCATTCAGTGGACTCTGTCTTAGCAGATTTATTTGAGTGTACAGAGAGGTCACAGGTCGGTTTCTTTGACCGTGGCCAGTCACGTGACATGAAACAGGCGGATTCCGCCATTGTAATGAATTTCCGAACCGTCTCCGCTGTTCTGCTTTTAACGGCTTTGTACGTACATATTTTATACGACTTCGTAAGAAATATGAGCTTATATTGAATATTATTATGTAGTATGTTGTTACGATTGTGGTTATGTTGAAGTGCGCAGTCTCTGTTTATGCCGATGTTGTGTTTGAATATTGTTTTTTCTTAATGGTAATAATATGGTTTTATTGCCAGAAAGGTTTTCAGGCCATAACCAATTCAAGTATCTTATATTTACTTGATGCTTTAGAAGCCAGCAATTTTAGTATGTTTTCTGTGATAAAGCAACTTACTTTATTATATTTTCATACATCAAAATTAATATAATATCTAGGTTCACTCAAATATTTCAATAACCCAAACATGATCGAATTTCGTTCACTCGGCACTTTTTTAGCTAATAACTTTTATCCAATGAATCTTTGCGCAATGAGAAATAAAGATATTTTATTTGTGTACTTTATGACTTTATCTTTAAATGTTGATATGTTGTTTCGACCACCGATTTCAATCGTTACTGTCAGCTGGTTATATATTGCAGTATATTTTAAACGAAATTCGTTTTTCAATTACCAAATTCCAATATCCCGTTTTCCGTCATCGACAAATTGAAATTTTATTGTCTAAGCGTTAAAAGGATTAAGCGATATTGATGGCTTCTCATGGAGTATTAATGTCCCCGGAGTGCCCCTACAACAGCATTTATTACTGAACTTGAAAGAAAATGGTGCTAATGAAAGTATTGAGTAAAATCTTTTTTGTTCTTTACGTTTTTTATCGCAAAGGAAATTTGTTAGAGTACATTTTTCTTGATAAAATTCTGAGTTTCACTAGTTTTTCGTGATTTTTGATACAAAAATTGTGTCTTACAACAGGATAGGTGTAGGTGAAGTCATCGAAAAATTAACTAACGGTACCTAATTATAATTAACGGTACGTTCTTGAGTACGTTTTACATTCGTAAAGACGTGAAAGAACAAGTTAAGTAGGTACTTATAGACGAGTGTAACGCTCGCTTCTTAGAGCATTTTGTTGTAGTAATTGAATTAGTAAAAGTAATGTGTAAGCAATACTAACAAAATTGCTATTTTGGTCTAAAAAACTGGATCACATTAACCACATATCGAATTGGACAAAATCGGGTCGACAAGATAATACCAAAAAACAACCAGCAATCCGAGGCTTAAGATCAGCGTATTCGGTGGCTAGGAAATATTTATGACTTCAGCCACACGCACTGTTATTGAAGCTACAACTAGGACAGTCCTACATTATGGTGCAGATACGGCAATACTACTTCTGATAGCGTAGCAATGTGTTGCGTATTTTGGTGTAAATTCATATTTTATTACTTTTTGATTGTAAGTTTTCTTGTAAACCATTCGCAGGAGATGTTTTATTTCTGTTAGAAAGTTATGTTTATTATTTCCTTTTCCTTTTAAACGACTTCATGTAATGGGGCTTGGAAAAGGACCGCAAGCATCGCACCGTTTCCAAAGTACTTAAGCCACTGATTAACAACAGATTAGTCCATTATCTGGCCCTCCTTAATCTGCTTTATTAAACCATTTGAAACATGAGCCTAATTTAATTGTAAGACGATCATAATACTGCACTGTATCACAAACTAGGAACTATTCTTTCATTACTAATTTTCAGAATCCTGCACTTTAAATAAAATACAGGGGCTTAAAAGATATACAATGAAATTAAACTACTATATACGGATTTTATCGCGTTGTTTATTAATCACTGATTCACTGTATTAAATAATTTTGAAACTATTACACTACTACTATTATTGAATTTTACTAATTTATAAGCTAATAAAATTATTTAAACTATTACATCTATTTATATTTAGGTTTACACTTTCCCCGACGATAAATAATTTTATTAGCCCCGAATAAACAACGCGATAAAATCCGTATATAGTAGTTTAATTTCAATGAATAACATTCGCGTAAACAGAAGACAATAAAGATATACAATTTTGACTTTCCTATGTGCTAATTTAAATGTTACTTTTATTTATTTTATCATTTTCCTTAAAATGGAACCATCTCTATAAAAATCCTAGAAGTAAGCTTTTATTTCAAGCAGAGGAAAAAGTAGGGCTTAATACATGTCAGATATAGGAGCGGCGATTATTCTATTTACAGCAGTCTTAGTGAATAAAGCAAAGTATGTTTTCGCTCACCTACCTGTCTGATTACTTTTGTCCCTACACTGTCCATTAAACCTCCCAAATGTATAACAAAACACTGCTTATTTATTACGTATTTATTTGTGTGATGAGTTCGAAGTTTGTTTTTAATAGTAGATCTAAAAGTATTGATCCACTAATTCTAATTCTTTTTGTTAAGGAGTGAACAGAATGTGGTAATTATTGTATTGTTTGACGTATGAAAGGAGAAACCGGTAAATATATTAATTTAATTAAAATTAATAAAGGCTCGAGCACGCGGGAATATTCCAAAACATCTATCTGTTGTTATAATTGCTAAATTAATTATGATCCCTGCTGTACCACAAAGTGCCATGTGATTTGAAATAGATTGGATGCATGTTTTTGACTTTGTGTATTAACGTTAGAATATTATCGCTTTTGTTGATAGCTGTCTGCCATTTACGGGGTTACTGTGCGGGCTGCGGACAATAGGCACACTCGAAATGGGTTAACTGTGTAGGTATGTGTCGCAGTGCGCCTAGCTTTTATTTTGTTTGAAATACTGGTACCATCTCAGTCAGCTATACATATGAAGTCCCCTGAGCACAGCGTAACTTATATTTATGTATTAACCAATAGGCATACTTCACATATTTAAGCCGAAGCTGTACAAAATGATATTGTATGAAATATGGCTGAATAAGTGATACCCAGAAGGAAGAATGGCAAGCGCGGACAATTATAGGACAAAATAGGATGAAGTTGTCGACTAAATGCTTTTTACTGTCTTAGTCGTGATAAAAATACACTAACTGGAGTAGAACAACAGATAGGAGGGAAGGTATTGTAGTACGATGAATTTATTGATAGCTTTAAAAGTTGTACCGGTAACTGTAGACACGCAAAGTACTAAAATGAAGTGTTATTTTCTAAATACGCAGCTTGCGGCATCCGTCGAAGCGATCCTTAAACGGTACACTAATTACTAGGAACCCAGATCTAAGTAGTGAAAGATAAAAAATATGTTCTACCGTATGTGTGGAATGGGAGCCATGTGTCCTTTTAACGGTGCTTGAATACCGGCTGCTGTAAATTTTGGCACTTACGAGTAGAATTCTTCTGCCCTTTAATCCTGTTTTAGTGTATGGTACGACTGCACTGTTTGACTGAAATTAGGGTAAGGGTCAAATGCTTCCTTTTTAATGTTATCTAATGACAAGACCGTAAATCCTTTTATTGGCCTCTACAAGAGAGCACTTCTAAAGTTCTAGTCACCTTTTAAAAGGTTTAGGACCTCTGGTCACGATTCTTGTTTCTGCTATATTTTATTGTTATAATTTTATATAGTATTCTAAGGCTTTCGAGAACGCATTTAACTGTCTCTAACTCCACGGTTGATTCGTAAGGATTCTTTATAATAATTAAGTTTTACGAGAAGTAGGCAGCGTTTATCATGCTGATTTTGTCTTAGTCAAGTGACAAAGTCCTGTTGCTTAAGTTTTCATGCGACTGAAGATGTAATATTCAATTGGCTACTATGGGCATTAATTATTGAGCAGACACGATAATTTAAATTACTGTTAACCGTATTAAAATGATTAATAATTGTTTTTACTAAAAAAGAAAATTTCCAGTTGACATATTACAAAAATATGTTTACATTTTCTTATAAAGTAAACTCAATAAAAATGTATGTAGAAGATTTTATGTTACCGACAATTTAAACTGGTTTATTATGTTCCTTTACTATAAAAGGGTAATTCGCGTTCCAACCATTACTATGATTTGTTAGGATTCTGTCTGTATATCTCTGCGTCAAGTATCCAAGGTTTAGATACTTTTTATAGAGGGGCGTTAAACCGGTAATACGAGTTATAGAGGCCTACTGTTTTACATCATCCAGGAATGCTCCTGTCCGTAACGTTTATAGGCTCCGACATAACTTTTATGATCACCGTCAATGAGTTACGGCTGACGAAAAGCTTCTGCTTGATCCTCAAGCAAGTGAGGTAAATGCTACTTACAGTATTTTCGCGTTTTTGAATGTTTGAAAACTTTTCTTGAGGTAACAGAATTATTTATTATTAGAAAATTATGTTTAAATTTGCACAGAAATTATTGTATTTCATGTCAAATTAATGGTTAAAAAATTTGTGGTAGGCAGAGATTTCTTTTAAAAAATGTGTCACCCTAGAAGAAAGTAACAATTTATGTATACTGTGACCAATTTGTTGTGACATGTTTGAATTTTAATGTGCATCTTAGAAGGTGTGTTTCGCTTAGAAAGTGACCGACTCAACAACATCTGGTGCATTGACCGTTTGAAACAAAAATATGTATTTCATACTATTGTATACTAGATTTTGCCCACGGCTTCGCTCGCGAAAATGTAAGTTAGGTTATGTTAGTAACAGTGATTTTTTGTGGCTGATAACCTATGTCCTTTTCTGTTTCCCTGACAACGTGTATACAAAATTTAATAATGGTCGGTTGAGTAATTAAGGCGTGAAAGTGTAATAAACAAACAAACTCACATTCACTTTTATAATATTAGTAAGGATTTAGCATTTGCTGGTGCGTAACAAGTGGCAATCATAATGAAAACGTTTTCTAAGTAATAAACATTTTGTAGTTACTACTCTGTAACAAGCAATGTCAAATAAATACAAACTAATGTGCTGACACATAAACCTCAAAAGTTTCTAACTTCACATAGTAATCACCGTATGACAATACTCCATAAACATGTTCAAGCCGGTCTCTAAAACCATTCCGCAGTTTCAAGTGTTATCAATAGAAATGTGCTAGTATGCAGCAGTGGCCGTTTAGCGCTAGTGATGTGCCAAATGCACGTTATATATAAGTACGCAGATGGCAAATGAACAGAGAAGCCGCTCTACTATATCGCTAACACATCCACCGACATCTGTAGGACGTCTAAAACGTTTCGCACACATGGTAATACAGTTAATGTACTCGTATTTAACCCTCTAATGTTTCCGCTGTGTTAGCGTAAAGAGTCCTTTATCGGTGTGACGTAATCTCGTAGATGATAGTTAAGTTTAACGGTAAGCTTTAACATATAGCTTTATTTGTATTTGATGAAGTCGCACTTGTCAACTACGAGTATTTAAGGACAGTGCTGGATATAATAATGAATTAATGATAGACTCATTTAGGCATGACTGTCGTTTGTTGAGAGGTTGAGGAAACTGAAATATGTGATAATAATAATATGAGAGGACATGCATCAGCATAATCGTAAATTTGGGAGATTGGTGAAACTGGGACCGACTGGGAAAATACTTACTATCGTATTGAACTTCACAGCCAAAGAACCTTGTGTTGTCTATTGTGGTAGCATTTCCAAGCTCCTTAAGATATTATGTGTTAGTAGTACGGAATATGATATTTTTTACCCGATTACGGCTAAGCCAAAAGGAAGGGTAATGATTTTGGCAGTATGGGTATGTATGTGTATGTTCCACCGTGGCGCCTAAACTACTGAACCGATTTTAATGAATGAGGTATCAATACTCAACAGATTCGTAATAATGGCCCGGGTGACATAGGCTACAGAAATTTTAATTTCGTTCTTTTTAGACCCCTTTTTTACGTAGTCGGGTTATAGTTTTTAAACTTTTTTATATAGTGGGGATATTATACAAATAATTATTATATACCTCCCTATCTATTAAAAGTTACTACGATATAATCTCTAAACCTATACGACACACGAAAGTATCATACGTGATAAAGTAAATTCGGCCGCACCGATTGTTTCCTGAAGACTGAAACGTATCGCAATGTATACGTACCCGTCCTTGTATCCGCGGACTTAGAGTAAGCTAATAATACATAGATACCGCTCAAAACGTAGGTGGTGCGATAGTGGTGAGATTCATTCAAGGATTATTGAAAGTTGGCAAGTGGCATGTCATATACCCGAAGCTTCAGGTAGACAGTGCGCTTGTTTGGAAACTTGGTGGTAAAGACAAAAGACAATATTTGTACTCATCTCTTGGATAACGCTCGCATCCGAGAGTCCAGACATAATGGTACTTTCAACGTATCTTGTTTCCGACTAATTGATGAGTTAAAGGATAAATACATATTAATAAGCATTTCGTTCTACAAAGAAATGTTATGTATTTTATTTCAGCATTGGTAGTAAGTAGTAAGGTAGTCGGCAAAATAAATACATTATTTTTATGAAATTTGTGGGCAAAGGAAGGAAACGTATATAATTTCATAGCAATGGTTCTGTTTTTCATCGTAGAGTCGTTAAAATCGATTGAGGGGAAGGATTTATTCGTTGCACTAGCATATATAAGTTGAATATGGTTTGGCAACCTGACAACTTTAAACCACCGTGTTTACCAATTTTGCTATATACTAGTTTTAAAGAAAATTGTGTTTAATAATTAACTGGTGGTGAATTTAGTACATGGATTGCGCTGCGGTTTTAGTAAAAATGCGCTCGGCTTATACATGCGGTTAAAAGTAAAAGTTTTTGATGTGGTGTAGTAAAATACAAAAATAACTCATGTATATAAAAACGCACTTGTACAAGTTTTCATGTTTAAAAAGTCTTTCGTACGGCAGAGTTTATTTGTGTTTAAAAAGGGACTAAGTTTTTAAACATTGCGTCTATTTCCTTGATCTTTTAATACGATGTAGATTTGACATCTATCTGCAACGGAAATCGTTGCGACCTACTGTAATGTTGGAACATGTGACATGAAGATCTTCGGCGGACGAATAGATATTTAGCGGCGCAGCGGTAATAAAAGCGACTGCCGTGCTTGGTTGTGTGTTTAAATCCCGGGTCGGGCAAACCAAAAAGTTATGTTTCCTGTTGAGGAATTCTTATTGGCAGCTCGGGGACAGGAAGTTGGCAGTCCTGTATACACCTGTGTCTCGGCAAGCACTCACAGCTGATCTCTCCAGTCATGTTGGTTCTTATAGAACTATAAGAGCTGGGGAATTGAGAGTGCATTTGTGTTTGCGCACACACTTGTGCACTATAATATCTCCTGCGCAGATGGCCAGTATTAGTTAAGACTAGCCACCGAGATCGGCCGGCGAAAAATTCGATCTGGAGGACCTTAACCACATTTAAGTAACATTTTTGCATAACATACTAAAAGAAAAGGTAAATATATCACAGTTTTTATTGAATATATTGAAATAATCAATCCAATAATAAATATATCCAATATTGAAATAATCAATCGAATAACAATAAATATTCACAATGTTTTTAAATTTTATGAAAGTTTTACTTTATTTTTATTACAACCATTACTAATGCAAGTATATGAAGTTATACCTCACATTAATTTATATCCTAGTGTCTTTGTAACAAATTTACATACATATATATATATATATATATATCGGGCTCGGTGGCGTAGTGGTTAGTGTAACCGACTGCCACGCCTAAGGTCGCGGGTTCGATTCCCGCACAAGTCAAACATTTGTGTGCATGAACATGGATGTTTGTCTTGGACTGGGTGTTTCTATGTATAATATGTATGTATTTACAAAAGAAAAAGGTGTATATGTATGTTTATCCATTGTCTAGTACCCATAGTACAAGCTCTGCTTAGTTTGGGCTAGATGGTGTTGTGGGTATGTGGTAGAATATATTATTATATTATATTATTATATAGAGTCACTCCTGTTTTCTAGGACGGATTTAAGCTTGCTACGATCTTGGAATATCTTTCTTACTTTTGCACTCTTGTAACGTTCTTCATCTTCCTTGGATTACTGTACTCTTAACCTTGCCTAGTTTTCAATATTTATTTTCAATTTGATCAGAGATCGTTTGCCCGAATCTTATGGCTATCAACTGCGCCAATCTTACAGCTCACAGTGAATATGAAAGAGATACGTCTACGTGGAATTTTTAGGAGGAAACTACACATTACTGCTAAACATATGACTGCGAACTTACAAGTTTGACAAATGTTTGTACTTTATCTGGTGAAAATACCAACTCTGTTGACAATCTTTTGTAGTGTTAATAAAAGATTATTGCCAACATTTATTAAACCTGTCAAGTCTTGGAATACCAGACATAATTAGAAAACTATTGTGCCCGGCCGCTGGATTGCTGCTGCGACTAAATAGGATAATATCATGAGTAGATATATGGCAGGCACATAGTAAGCGGAAATCTATCTTCAGGACCCGAGTAGATAGGGTTTCGGGGGGAGAACTACGGGTCTCCCCCTTGGACCAGGGTACTGCGGGGTCAGGAAGCCCACTGCGCCTCGAAAAGCGTGTTCTATCGACCGCTGACTAGAGTGCGCGGTGGCTGACATTGGAGTTGGACTCGCAGGGGTATGTGGTTGGCCGCTGAGGACGACATGTTCGTTTGCTCGGCAAGCACGTTGCGTTCGAGCGTTGGACTCAGACGCGGCCAGTGCGAACCAGTCGGTCGCATGAGGCACGGAGTTGCCTTTAGCGAAGTGGCAGTGTGGTTTCACTGCCGCAACGCATCTCGGGAGCTTGCCTACTCAGCAAGTAAGAGTCATAGCTGGAGTGACTCGGGCCACACCCGGCTTGTAGGCCTATTTGGGTAGGCATACGGATGTATGTCGGGAAGTGAGCGTGCCTTATACAGCTCCGGTACCATACTGGAGATATGGGAGGCGGCTTCTCCGTCGACTTCAGCGAGGTTTACGTTAGCAACCCTGAGTTGTGGGTGGTGAGCGGCTTTATTGCTCCGGTATCTATCTGGAGAATAGGTAGTGTCACTTGGGCACGGGTAGTTCGCTTACGAGAACCGGATCTTTGAGGTTAGGGTGGAAAGTCGAGATTTGGGGCTAAGACCTGTCTATACTGGAAGGTACAGCGGCTCCACCTATTATAACCTAAATGGTTGGTGTAGATGGAACGCTATATCATAAACTGAGATAGTCGTAGAGAGAGGGGATGTCCCTTTGGGAAACAGGCGTTTGTCTAAGTATCTTATTGTTATAAGTGAGACGGCGTTTACTAAGTTTTCTTTCAATGTAGACTATATATAAATTATAGCCCGCGTTTGTTCATTACGTCTATATTTAGAATAAAATATTTTACAGAAACGTATGCTAACTAAGTCGATATCAGTTACTTGTGGTAATTCGATTGTGTGAATACGACGTTAACAAGAAGCCTTGCGATATAATGTAAGATCCCGAATATTCCCGATTAAAACGAGTAGATTGGTAGCCGTGCCTACTGCTCCACGACCTTGCTTCAAATTTCAGTATACAGGTATTTGAATCAACAAAGCTGTTTCTTGATACGACCAACTGAATTGCGTGCGTCGTCACGCCGTCCACAAAGTTCTAATCTAAGTTTATTTGTATTTGTTCTTGTACAACGCGAAATCTCATCGCAATTGGCTTTGAACTTCGACTACATTGTCTCTGATTACTGTGTTTTCATTAGCTGTGCGTTCCTCTATATTGTTCCATGTTGAAACTTCAAACGGGCTAAATATAAACAACCGTATTGCTACATTTGTTGCGAAATTAATTCTATAGAATTAATTAAGTTTGATGTTTATAGCCTTTACAAGAATAGGCGACCTTTTCACAACCCACTTGTATCATAACAATCCACGGAATCTTATAGACGTAAGATTATCAGTTGTCGCGGGCAGGGCTATTATAAATAATCATTTTACTAAATATCACTCATTATACAAAGGTTACACCGGAATGGAAATTTAGTGAATTCATCCCGTTTTAAAGATTTTATATAATACTATACTAGATATTGCCCGCGGTTTAGCTCGCAAAAATGTAGGTTAGCTTAGGTTACTAAAAGATTTTTTTTATCAAATGTCCTTTTCTGTATCTCCCTTTCAGTTCCCCTAACAACAAGTATGTGAAATCTCAAGATGATCGATCGAGTAGTTATCGCATGAAAGCGTAACAAATAAACTCATATACTAATTTATAATATTAAGTTCGGATTAAGTTTTACCAACACAAATCGCTGACCGTCAGACTCAGTCTGGTTGGAGGATTCTCCTTTTGTTTAGAAGTGATATCATATCTTATTCCACCATATCGGTGACCCTGGCGCGATTAGAAGCGGCCTTCACGGAGTTACATTATATATAATATAACATGCAATCTTGACATTAAAAGTGTTGCTATATCGCCTAAATTAACACTAATTATTAAATTTTTATGCCTATAATCAGAATCTGAAACATTTATAATAATAGGCACTGAACGCATGTTTTATTGGCGGTAACACTCTATATTAGGTCTTACAGGCAGATTAAAAGCGAGAAGCATGTAGGACAAGTAAGACAGATTTATTTAAAGAGAGAGGCCAAGATGCCAAAAAAGGGAAATAAGTAAATATCATGCAAGCAAAATGAAACACAAACAGCGGAATCAAATAAGCTTTACATTTGATTACTACGGTGTTTACTGCAAACAAAAAAGGCACACAAACAAGTCTGTTACGTCTTTATTTTGACAATAATGCCAAGAGTTTATGAAGAGACAAAGCAAACTGAAGCAATTTGTTGTTCGCGTGAATTTCGCCCGGAGGGACTCGTGTCTAACACGTAGCTAGTAAGCGGAGTTTTCCCTCTTGTTTCTCAGTAATTATTATTAGAATAGGAACATTGTCCTCGCTTACATTGCAAAGAAAATTTATGATGACATGAGCTGTAATTATGTGTTTTAACAGTTTGTTTGCTCGCTAATTATGAGTCAGATGTTGGGATTTTTAATGGCTCTTGTTGTATTACTTTAGGAAAATGTCGCAGAAATGGAATAATAGTTATCTTTTACAGTAATAAGGACAGTTTGATATTGAGCTCATGTTCTTATACAGTCAATATTTAACATGTTTTAGGTAACATTGTGTTACCTACAGCTAACACTCTTGTTACAGGTAACGTTTTGCCGTCATTAATAAATATTTATTTATGTATATAAGAGAGAGCAGTAGTGGTTACAGAAATAAAACAATATGGTTTTTTATTCTCATTGGCGGCAGACAAACCAGCATGTTACATATTATGTAGTTCTTAACTTAAGTTGACAATCCACATATTTCAAATCTAGAAAATGCATTGCTGCGGATGTATACATTTTTACATAAGAAGGTATTGCATCAAAGTATTATTCATGAGATTAAGATGTATGTACTAGTAAAGATTGACTCAAAATATAATGGGATCAGATAAAAGAATATGGAATGCATTTCATTCGCTGAATACATTTTGCTTAGCGAACGAATTCAAAGTATTCTCTGTTCCCATTGTTGGGGAATTCAACAATATACGAAGTATGGCTGTCCGAGACTCTTCTCATGTTATTCTGATGAATCTAAGTTATAACACGGTATAATAAAATTGATGAGGCCAACGTTGGTTTTGAAAATATTCACTCTTCAATGGAGATGGAAAAGAGTAGTTTTATAGGATTATCCGAACTTCGATAGTGCGACGGCGAAAAGTCAAATATCTTTTGAAACTTCTTGATTTTAAATAATCTTTTGTCTTGCGCGTATTTTACTTTGTAGAGGTTTTATACATTGTTGCTTAAAATGGTGAGTTTAAATACATAGATTACTTTATTTTAAATAATCTTAGTTTTAAGTTAAGAATTGTTTAGCCATTGAGGCGCCCTTTGCTTTTAGGTAAATAATATTTTGTCACATTCCCGTTGAGGTGAGCTTGTTTTTGGGGATATAGATAAAATTAACAGAATCTACAGATAGTTCCTTCATATAAATTGATAAATAAACCAATTGTAAGCCTGTCAATTGTTGTAATGCCAGACATAATTCAAGACCTGTTGTGTCTGGCCGCCGGTGTATATCTGCAATTCATAGGTTTACTCATAGGTGCACTCACAGGTTAATACCGCTTTACTGTTCGATGGTCTTATGTTGCTTTTTAATATATATGCTCTGTATTTTATAAACGTTAATGAAAAATCATTAGTATCTCTCATGATATCTTTTTATTATTACAAAAAGCTTTATAAATACTGCTGTGAGCTGTACAAATAATATATTTGTATTGTACGATAAAAATTTGCTTTTTGTTATACCATCATTTATAGTGGCGACGCGCAGTGAAGGCTACTCATGCGTTATGTTATTTAATTAATAGGATTGTAATGTACGGCTTCTGTTTTGCGTTATATTATATGATGAGTTTGCCTCGTTGTTACGACATTATTATACACTTTACTTCGAAGATGTCTTTTAAAATTGGGCAAGCAATTAACCTAAATATTAGGTTGTCAAACTATGATTAAACATTACGCTAGATTGCATGTTCAACCCCACGATAATTTAAATCCTGTTTTTGCTGGATTTAGATTGCTTTGGTAGCGCAGTGGTAGTGTATGTGATTGCTGTGTATAGGGTTCGATACCCGGGCAAAGGGTTATTAGGGTTTTTTGTTAAGAAACACGTAATACCAGCACGGAGTTTCAAACTGTGTCCGGTACGGCAATAGGTCCTTTTAACTTGACCTAAACCATAGGTGGCGATATATGGGTGAAACGCACCTGCACCTTTTCGAGGATACAAGCGAGAGAAGAACATACATTTCTAGTAAACTGTGGAAGAGATAATTATTTTTGCTTACTCAAGTAACATCACATTGACATTTATAGCATCGTACTGTTATATATATTTAATGCATATAAAACCACAGCGCATCCCTCTCTATACTTTTCTAGTCAGCACTTTTGATCACTCATTATAATTTTTAGTCCCTAATGGCAGTTCGATTCCATCTTCCGTCGGTGACACTTGCCTCAGAAAGTTTGAATACTGTAACCTAGTGTATTGTTCAAGTGAAATAAAATGTCCTTCGTAATTACTTTCCTTTTTTAAAAAGCCGTTTATTCGAAGTCCCATAACAAATTTGGTGGCAGCGTGGTGGGATACTTTTGTAGAGTATCCTCGGTTCGTCTCCGGCCTTGCCTAAGTGAAAATTAACTATTTCGGGAGTGTCATCGTATCTCTACATAATAACTTTCTATAAAATCGTCGAACTCAAATTATCCTGTTATCGTTACATTGCATTCTAAAGTGTCTCGTGCATACAAGGACAATATATGTGATTTCCCGGAGCTGAAGGTCATTGAAGCTTTAACCACACCGTGTCCGTGGTAACTCTGCGCCGTACCTGTAAGAGAAATTACGCCTCGATCCTGAAATAAAATCGTCAAAGATTCCGTATTCCTGTAAAACCAAGTCGCGTGACAGCAAAATCCTGAGAAGAAAACCTTGAGACACAAAGTCATTGTGTCTGCGCAAAGAAGAAGGTGATCTGGTCATGTTCCTGTTTGCCTACTGCTGCGCGTTACTGTAAGTGACTTTACTATAATTCTCCGGTGAAAGTGCAAAGATAATACTATCCAAACCATCAAGTGCGTAAATGAAGTGTTGTGTTCACGAAATTATCAATCTAGACATTATTGTGTCTATAATAGTACAATAACCATTATAATTATAGCTACTGTTATTTTAAACATCATTCCCACAAGTTTATTCTTAGTAATAGATAAGTCGCTCGTCACAACTGCGCTTATCAGGACCGCACTGTATTCAGTATAAAGTTACTTGGTGGGCCGCCTGTTACACCGTATCGTAATTTAATTATATTCGTATTCTATTGAACATATATTTTTAAGCGATGTCTGTAAAGGAAAGCCAAATTAAATCAGAAAAAGGTGAGTCCGTTCAAATCGGAACTCTATTTAAGTTTATAAAGTCATTCGACGGATCACGAGAAAAATTAAATTCCTTTCTGAATAATTGCGACAATGCCATAAATTTAGCGACATAAATACAAAAATCTATATTGTTTAAATTCATACTATCACAGTTAGAAGGAAAAGCTGAAACCGCATGTTCCATAAAGGAGTTTGATTCATGGGACCAATTAAGAGATTTCTTAAAAACACAATTCGGGGAAAGAAAGCATTACGCGCATTTACTTACAGACTTACAAGAATGTCGGCAATTAACAAGCGAACCTGTTAATCAATACGCGCTTCGCCTTGAAACCTGTCTTTCAAAATTGTTAACGGAATTTACCTTGTCAAACAAGAAAAAGTCTGAACTGGTTGGCCGCACAGCCGCCATGGAAGACCTTGCTCTCCACACTTTTCTACTTGGCCTTAAGCCGAATATTTCAAACTTAGTGCGCAGTAAAAACCCCTCAAACCTTAACGAAGCCGTTAACTTAGCTATATCAGAAGAAAAAATATTAAACATGCTGTATAAACGTAACTCGCCAACAACAAGCCAAAATACAATGTCACAACGCCCTGCTCTAAAACAAAACTTTACATTTAGACCTGCAATTCATAATGTTAATACCAAACCTCAAATATTTAAACAACCAAATCAAAATTACCAAAACTCCTTTTGCCGATATTGTAAAACTCCAGGACACACCCTTGAAATCTGTAAGAAACGGGAATACAATAATAATAGATTTAAGCCTCAAACTTCTCAATCTCAACAACGACCAATTCAATACAATCAAGATAATTCTAGAGCCGGTCCATCTCGCATTAATTGCATAAACGAAACTATAAATCCTGAAACTCAACCCAATATTTATAACGATGATATCCAGAACGATGTTAACTATAATGATGATCAGACAAACGATGAAAGCCATTTAAACGAGTAATGGTCTCACGGAGGTGTCTCGTGAGACCTAAATCACAACCCCTAACACAATCCACGAATGTTAACGGCACCCCTTCAAAATCCAAGGACCACATGGGTAACCAGCCCCAAACAAGTGTCTATATTACCAAATCCAAGGACCACAAGGGTAACCAGCCCCAAACAAGTGTCCATATTACCAAATCCAAGGACCACAAGGGTAACCAGCCCCAAATAAGTGTCCAGTCTAATATTCCTAATAATTCTGACCCTGAAAAACACTTTGTAAAGGAAGATCAAATTTATGAAATATCCTGCAAACCTACTAAAGTGTCCTTGCCTCATGTACTTGTTTATACATCAGTATCTAATAAACCGCTTACTCTTCTTGTAGATACTGGCAAGGTCTTGTAAAAAAATCCTCAATCCAGTTATACTCCAATCTGAAACTGAAAAATGATACAATAAAATTAAAAAGCATAGATAATAATAATGACACTACCGTCTCTACCCTCGGTAATTTGAATATGAAACTTATATTCGGTAAAGAATTAATTCCTTTTACATTTCATGTAGTAGATCATCATCATCATTTCAGCCTATTGCAGTCCACTGCTGGACATAAGCCTCTCCCAGGGTGCGCCACAAGGCCCGATCTCCCGTTTTCGCCATCCAGTCACCACCAGCCACTTTTTTCAGGTCGTCGGTCCATCTGGCCGGAGGGCGTCCTACACTACGCTTGCCGAGTCGTGGTCTCCACTCGAGAACCCGTCTGCTCCAACGCTCATCGGTTCTGCGACAGATGTGACCGGCCCACTGCCACTTCAGCCTGCTACACTTCTGAACTACGTCAGTAGCTTTGGTTTTTTGTCGGATAATCTCGTTCCGGACTTTGTCCCTTAACGAGATTCCGAGCATACACCTTTCCATAGCTCGCTGAGTGACATGCAATCGGTGGGCTAGTTTCACTGTTAGGTTCCACGTCTCGGCTCCGTATGTCATGACCGGCAGGATGCATTGATTGAATACCTTGGTCTTCAGGCATTGTGGCAAGGGTGACTCGAAGATGTGACGCAACTTTCCAAATAAGAATAAATATACTTAACCTATGACGGTATTATAGGCAATAATTTACTTACCCACTTCCAGTGTACAGTTGACTACAATCGTAAAATCCTAAACCTTGGTAAAAATAAACTTAAACTAAATTTTACAGATCCTGTCTATCATATCCCTCCTCGATCCGAAATTACCATCGAATGTTCAGTTACAAATCCGGAGTTAAATGAAGGTCTCATTCTCGACCAACAAATTACTAAAACCCTTATTATTGCAAATTGCCTAGTTAAAGTTAAAAACAATAACAGAATCAATCTTACTGTGCCAAATACATCTGAAGAATCCGTAACATTAAATTCAAACCTTCAGCTGACCTTATACCCATTTGATAACGATTCTTCTCAACCGATACAGTCCAATGAATCGTGCTTAAATAGAACCCAAGAAGTTCTAAAACTTTTGCGTGTATCTCACCTAAACGAAGAAGAATCGAATGCCCTTTATGAGGTATGTTCCAAATACTCTGACGTTTTCCATTTACCTGGTGATCAGTTAACTTCTACTAAAGCCATCCAACATAAAATCCAAACATCCTCTAATCAACCCATAAATGTAAGATCCTATCGCTTCCCTGAAATCCACAAACAAGAAGTACAGTCACAAATTCAAAAGATGTTAGATCAAAATATCATTCAACCCTCTATGTCACCTTGGTCCTCTCCGACATGGATTGTACCCAAAAAGGTTGACGCATCGGGTCAGAAGAAATGGCGGATCGTCATAGATTATAGAAAATTGAATGATATCACTATTGGTGAAACATACCCTATTCCTAACATAATCGAAATCCTTGATCAATTAGGCAACTCAAAATATTTTCCACACTTGACCTCGCATCTGGATTTCACCAAATACAAATGGCACCCCAAGATTCTTGTAAAACAGCTTTTAGTGTTCCCCAAGGCCACTTCGAATTCACCAGGATGCCATTTGGGTTAAAAAACGCACCATCTACTTTCCAACGGCTAATGAACAATGTCCTTACCGGTCTTCAAGGTGAACGATGCTTTGTCTATTTAGATGACATCGTTATTTACTCATTCGACCTCAATACACACGTCCAAAACCTTACAGCCATCTTCCAAAAGCTCCGTTCTTTTAATCTCAAATTACAGCCCGATAAATGTGAGTTTTTGCGTAAGGAAGTAGGTTACTTAGGGCATGTTATAACTGAAAATGGTGTGAAACCGGACCCCAATAAAATAAGTTGTTCAAAATTTTCCTATCCCAAAATGTCCCAAAGATATAAAATCATTTTTAGGCCTTATTTCATACTATAGACGCTTCATCCCAGAGTTCTCTAAATTATCCAAATCCCTTACTTCCCTTCTAAAAAAAGACACCTCTTTCGTTTGGTCTAATGAACAACAGTTAGCTTTTGAAAACCTGAAGAATAAACTGACCACCGCTCCCGTTCTTATCTACCCAGATTTCACGAAACCCTTTACGCTTACTTGTGATGCATCCAATTACGCAATATCCGCAATCCTATCCCTAGGTCAAGTTGGTAAAGATAATGCCATAGCATTTGCATCTACAACCCTAAATAAGAACGAAACCAATTATAGTACTACTGAAAAAGAACTTTTGGCAATTGTCTTCGGTTGTAAAACTTTTAGACCATATTTGTTTGGCCGCAAATTTATAATAGTCACGGACCATCGTCCTCTAAAATGGCTTTTTAATCATACCGACCCAAGCAGTAAACTACAGCGTTGGCGTCTTCAACTAGAGGAATTTGAATACGAAATTGTATATCGAAAAGAAAAATTAAACTCAGCAGCCGATGCCCTATCACGATATCCCATAAACCCAGTTCATCTAGAAAACCCTGAACCTGACCTTATTGACCTTGGTCCATTAGATTTTAGCCCGTTTAACCAGGATGTTAATGACTTCAGTCCCTTGAACCTTCCAAGTCCAGAAGCGCTTCCAGACTCGCAACCTTTACCAAATATTCCTGAATCAATACCTGAACTTCAGAATGAACCACAACCATCTACTAGTAGTCAGGCTCCAAATTTACGTTATCCTAGTCCTGAAATAAATACTCCAGCTTCTTTATTACCCGACGTCAATGACACATACTCAAAGTTTTTAAAAACATCCTTAATCACATCTTACAATACGGCAATTATTGAACACAATGACAATTTACTAAAAAGTCCACATAAAATTATAGTAGTCCCAACTTCTTTGGATCTTGACGAGTCTATACCCTATGTGCAGGAGATCTTAGCTAACTATACAGAATCCGAAACATTCACAGGATCAGAAAGAATATTACACTCATATAAATCCTTAACTTCAAATGGCAAACTTTATTATTTCCTATTCACGAAGGTACATCATTTTGATGAATGTACCTACAGCGAAGTATTTGAGTCACTAAAAAATGTAAGAAACCATTTAATGAACATTAACGAACACATTGAAAGCATTAGTATTACCGATTTTAAGAACCCTTTTGAAAAACATACATATATAAAAATCTACAATATTCTTGCTCATTTATTCCACGATACAGGTATAAATATTCATATTTATCGCAATCAAATATACTATCCTAGTCCTAGCGAAATTAAGAGAGTTCTGAGAGAAAACCACGACATCCCTATTGCAGGACATCTCGGCTCGAACCGGATGTTTGCTAAGATTAGAGAACAATATTATTGGAAAAATATGCGCAGTGATATCGACAACTACGTGAAAAACTGTACATCTTGTCAGGCTAATAAAGCTTTACGTAAAGTAAATAGAGCACCGATGCAAATAACTAGCACGTCAACCACTGCTTTTGAAAGACTGTCTCTTGACATAGTCGGTCCACTTCCCGAGTCTTACCCTGGCAAACTAAAATACATATTAACCTTTCAGAATGATTTAACGAAATATTCGGTTGCTTACCCTATTAGAAGCACTACTGCGGAAGAAACTATCGAGTGCTTAGTTCACTTCATATCGTTGTTCGGGATCCCTAAATCGATTCTAACTGACCAAGGAACTAATTTTACCGCTGAGTTATTTAAAGAAACATGTTAATTTTTGAAGATTAAGCAGCTATGGTCTTCGCCCTACCACCCACAAACTCAAGGTGCGTTAGAGCGGACCCATTCCACTTTAAAATAATATTTGAAATCCTACATTTGCGAAAGCCAAAATAATTGGCCTAGATTTGTCTATACAGCAATGTTGGCATATAATACAGCTATACATTCCACTACCCACTATTCACCCTATGAACTAATATTTGGTCACAAACCCTTTTTACCAAACTCCATATACGAACCAGCACAAGGTGTTACTTACCCGGATTACGTAAAATGTTACAATACCGATTAAAATATACAAGAGACAAAGCCGCGGAAAATATTCGAAGGTCAAAAGAAAATTCCAAAATATACTATGATTCACATACTCGTCCCGTCAAATATCAAATTGGCGACTACGTATATTTAAAAAACCACCTTAGGATGCGAAAGGCCCTATCGCCGATATGGAAGGGCCCATATAAGATAACTAAAATAGGTAGTAGAAACACCCTCACCTTATTAATAAACAGGCGTCATGTAACCCATCATTATGACGAGGTGAAGCTTGCGCGACTGCGCGACTCTTAAAAGTAAGTTTAGTTTAAATAGATCCTAATTAACTATTTGTAGTATTTTATTACAGTACCCTGTCCTTGGCACAGAAAAACTACCTACAACCCATGGCGAATAGTCCCGGCATATATTTCGATCCCGTCGGATCTTTAAAAATAATAGATGGTTATCTTAGTGTAGTCATTCCAATAGATATTTCCTTTATACAACCACACATAAATAATCTAAACGGTGTGATAGGAACCTCCCGGTACTTGTGTAAACAAAGCAAAGTATTCGATGAGATTGAATGTCATAATATGCATCAACCTCTAACTATTCGGTACCATGACATAATACGAGATTTTGAATCAATTTCCCACTTAATAGAGAATCGGTCTAAAAGATCAGCATGGTTTGGAGGTGTCGGCACAGCGTTTAAACATTTGTTCGGTGTCATGAATGAAGACGACGCTATTAGAACTGTTGAAAACGATCACATCCAGTTTGTAACGCGGACCGCGCGACCTTGACGGCTGCGCGCGAGTCGGAGTGGTGGCTGTCGCCCCCCCCTTCCCCTCCTGCCCGGCGGTAGCGGTATATAAGCCCCGATCGCGTCCTGGACGCCCTCCTTGCGGCCCGGCTACACATCTTCAGCTAAGTGTCCTGATTCTACAAGGACCACGAAGCAAGTCTTTAACGAACCACGCCCTGACTATTGTTATATAGTAAAGATTATTATTTCCTATACTGTATTCTAAATATATTAAAAGTGTAATTGTCATACCATCTATTATTATTCTCTCTCATTAAATTCACCTTGGGACACCACGCCCCTACGGCGTAGCCTGTTCCTTCTAGATCAACAGATCTCCTGTAGAAACCACTCTAAAGGTTACAATGGCGCCCGGCTATTAAGTTTAAAGGCTTGCTACGTGGTATTTTTTATATTATTGCTATATACTGTGTACTGTGCGTGTGTATTCTGCTCAAAGGGTATGTAAGTTTTATTTTTTTAAGTGCCTAACCAACCACGTGCGTGATCGCGTAGTGAAATTACTAACAGTTTCATTACCCACGTCGTGTTATTATTATATTCAAGATAATTCTATTGCACATGCTACATTTATTACGCTTATTAGCTATCGCGTTTTTTCTCCTTGCATCCTTGGCCAGAATCATACGCTTGTATTTCACTGTGTTCTATTGATAGTGTTTTTATTTCGCTGCTTGTCGTGTTATATTGCGTAATTAGTAATATTTCTCGGTCGTTCGGTACCTCGTGCGCGTCGCGATCCTTCTAAACAAAATGGCGTACGAGATTAAGTTTCCGTTATTGAATAAATCGGAATTACTTTATGAAGTTACTTTGCGTGGTGGTGAAGCTAACACGGTCGATGAACTTCGAAAATCAATCGCCAAGCTCGCACCAGGTTCTCCTTCTGAGAGCATTTTGGAGTCTCATTTGTCTCCGGAAGACGATATCGCGGCTCTAAAGACCTCATTATTCAGAGCATCAAATAATGTCAGAGTGTTGCGTAATAGATTAGACAGTAATTTATCAGCTAGAACTGAGTCACTATTACATCATATTTTTCATAGACTAAACCGCGTTTGTCTCGACGAACCGTCGATTCAAAATAATTTAAAATCTATTTGGGATGAGTTCCACGGCTTATATGCTTCGTTTAGATCGTTAGTTTCTCAGCCGGAGGAATCAACTTCTCAAAATTATAGCACTAGAGCTTGCGAGCAGATCGAGCCTGTAAATGTATTATTCTATGAGCGAAAACTTTTCTCAGAACTTTCTAAATTTAAATATAATGGCAAGTCTTGTGTGCGTGCTTTTATTCAGAAGGTTAATGAATTTATGTCAGCTAGGAACATACCTGAGGATAAGTTATTCTCTTTTGCATTTGAGATCTTTTCCGATGACGCGTTGACTTGGTTTCGTAGTATTCGGGATAGCGTTACTTCTTGGGGTCAATTATGTCAGTTGTTGAAAAGAGACTTTAGTCCTCATAATTTTGATTACAAACTGATGTCTGAAATAAGACAACGTTCTCAGGGCGAATCTGAGAACATAACCTTATATATAGCAAAAATGCAAGGTTTATTTTCTCGTCTTGATGTGCCAATTAGTGAATCTGATAAATTAGAAATTTTATTAAATAACATTAGGCCGTGCTACACTAATTGCCTTTTAACTACCAATGTAATAGATATTCCTTCTCTGATTAACGTGTGTAGAAACTTTGAAAGGTTTGATAGCCGTTCTAAGGACTTTAGGGAGCCACCTAAAGTGTCCCCTAGCACCCTGGCACCTGATTTTGCGTACAATTATCCTTCTTATAATTCTTCTAGTCCTTATAAGGGCAGTTTCAATAATAAACACTTTTATAATAAGTCTCCTAATTATAAAAGTAAAAACTTTAATAATCAGCCTAGTACATATTTTAATTCAAAGGCACACGTGAATGTTATTCGATCTGCACCTAATTGTAATAATCGATATTGTCCTCGCTGTAGGAGTACGTCACACTCACTCGACGCTTGTCGCCAGCCGAGATATTTAATCTGTTTTAAATGCGGTTTGAAGGATTTCCGTGTTTCTGATTGTCCTAATTGTAAGTCTAAACTTACTACTCCGCCAAAGAAACTAATTGGCAAAGATTGGGGAAATAATAATCACTCTAAATTCAATAAAACTGAGTGGTCTGATTGGTTAACTTATATTTCTGAATTCTTTAACCATTGTCGCTCGTCCTCAACCCCCGATTCTAATATCGAAGATACCCCTTATATTTCTCTTACCGTAAATGGCAAAAGCGCCGTTGGCCTTCTAGACACGGGTTCTTCTGTGACAATTCTTGGAAACAATTCTCATAAATACTTTCTAAATAGCTATCAACTCGATAATTCTAAACAATTAAAATTGATAACCGCGAGCGGACACAAACTAAGTACATTAGGCTCGGTTTCTATACCGATTGAATTTCAAAATAAAGTAATTAACTTGGTCGTTCATATTGTTCCTGATATGCAAAATTCTTTAATTCTTGGTATGAATTTTTGGAGAAACTTTGGTCTGTTTCCTAAACACTTGGAATCAGTCTTGCTCTTAAACAAGTCTGACGCGCACGTCGCTGAGATACAGACGAATGTCGGTACTCATCTCGTCTCTTATGGTCTTCTAAAAGCCAATCAGAGAGCTACCGCTGTCAACCTAATCCCTAAGTTCATCGATAATTCTTCTCAGAAGCGGGGTCTCGGTTGCACAAAACGTATTTCACGTACTATTGATGCAGGTGATCTTGGTGGTCTTTCTTGCTCAATACCTATTTCTGCTATTACAAACGATATTAATGAACATACTAATTGTTCTCTTAATACGCCAGTTTCCACTAACGATTCTTGGTATTTAAATATCTATAACGGGTGTACTAATTCCCCGAGTTCGTTTGTCGACTATCAAGTCATAAACAATAAATTATATCGTTTTAAAAAATGTCTTAACCCTCTCACTAGAGATTTTCAATGGAAAGAGGTTGTGCCGTCTGAGCAACGGTCTAACATCCTAACAAAAATCCATTCTTCGCCCACAGCTGGCCATCTTGGCATTTTTAAAACTTATAAGCGTCTAGCACTTAATTATTATTGGCCGGGCATGGGCTCTGACGTCATAAAGTGCGTAAACTCGTGCGATTCTTGCATCGCACGCCAACCTAATTGTAAACAATATAATTTACGTAATAAACCGGTTGAATTCAACGCGGGTGACTTTGTTTGGAGAAGAACGTTTTACCTTAGTGATAAAGATAAATACTTTAGTAAAAAGTTGGCACCTAAATTTATTAAATGTAAAATTGTTTCCAAGAAGTCTCCGTTAGTATATATACTGTCTGATATGTCTGGTAAACCTCTCGGTGAGTGGCATGTTAAAGACTTGAAACTAATTAACTATAAGGAATAGTTTGGTGATTCTAGCTAGTGGACTTTTGTTGTACCAAACCCAAGACTTCGTCGTAGGGCTAGCTAGATCACGACATTGTCTTGATTTTTTTTCTTTTGTGATTTGTTTATATTTAACCTAATTACTTAACTACAAAAGTAATACTTCCTAGCGTAACACTAGAAAATATATACTTCTAAACTGCGTACTTCAATGCGTGTATCTGTCTATAATTTTTTTTATGTATTATAAAATTTTTTAGACAATAATTTGTGTCTTAATTACGCATTCTATCTTCATATCAATTATTGCTTTCGAAAATACTAATCGAAATCTAATCATTTCATTTTTTCACCAGTGGTTCAGTGGTTAAATTGCCACGGTCAAGTCGGTCTACAGGTTCAGTCTTTTTGTTCCCAACATATTTTTTTGCATTCATAGTGGTTCTTCTTATCTGTTTGCTAGCGTACTAATCGCTATATTTTTGTATTGTACAATTTCACCGTAGTTGTCGTTTATTGATCTTCATAACAAACTCATTAGCTAATTACTTTGTTGACATTCAAAACGTGTTATTATCTAACGGCCAGCTGTCGAGTTCGCATTCCTAATGAATGAATCACCTTGCCTTTAACGTGTTTTTTTATTGTTATCTGCTGCTTTTATTATGATCTGTTCGCAGCTACGGTGTTATCTATTATAGATTCTCGTCTATTAAATACCATTGATCATTTAAAGGACTGACACCACTTCTACTACCTGTTTCAGGATGCCGATCGGAAGCTGCTGCCGGAGGAGAGGGGAGTCCTCGGGAGACCGAATTTTCCCGAGGAAAAATTCTCCCCTAACGAGGGGGGTGTGTAACGCGGACCGCGCGACCTTGACGGCTGCGCGCGAGTCGGAGTGGTGGCTGTCGCCCCCCCCTTCCCCTCCTGCCCGGCGGTAGCGGTATATAAGCCCCGATCGCGTCCTGGACGCCCTCCTTGCGGCCCGGCTACACATCTTCAGCTAAGTGTCCTGATTCTACAAGGACCACGAAGCAAGTCTTTAACGAACCACGCCCTGACTATTGTTATATAGTAAAGATTATTATTTCCTATACTGTATTCTAAATATATTAAAAGTGTAATTGTCATACCATCTATTATTATTCTCTCTCATTAAATTCACCTTGGGACACCACGCCCCTACGGCGTAGCCTGTTCCTTCTAGATCAACAGATCTCCTGTAGAAACCACTCTAAAGGTTACAAGTTGTCAAAATTAGTAAAAGAAAATATTCTGATTACAAATTGTACTCTTTATTCCATAAAAGGTATAGTAAACAAAATTAATGTGAACGAACAACAGTTAAATAGCGCTGTCGAAACTTTGTCAATTAATCAGAAAAATCTTACACTGTTATCTGACGCCTTACTAATGAGATCAAAATTATGAATTTATTCGAAAGCAGCTTGTTGACATTATCCTTCCAACTAGAAGATATTATAAATGGAGTTATGTTTAGTAAACCTAACGTTTTATATCTCTCTGTTATCACACCAAAACAATTGTTTGCTGAACTGGTGAACAATTACAGATTTTTGGAAAATTACAGGCAATTTCCAATTAGTTTATCTTTAGAAAACATTTATATGTTATTACATACATCCGAAATTGCAAGTTATTAGAATGATAATAAAATAGTGTTTGTACTTAAGTTACCATTAGTAACACCCAAAGAATCGGGCACGCCACGATTGTGGCGGTAAGACCCGTGTTTGAGGAGTGGCTGGAGAGGCGGCATGGCGCCCTCACCTTCCGGCTGACACAGGTTCTAACTGGCCACGGTTGTTTTGGCCAGTTCCTGTGTCGTATACGCCGGCAAGAGACGCCCGGTTGTCACCACTGCGGCGACTGCCGCGACGTTGTAGAGGACACGGCGCTGCACACTTTGGCGGTTTGCCCCGCCTGGGCATCGCAGCGCCGTGAGTTGATCGCGGCAGTCGGATCGGTTGCCCTCTCGCTCCCGGCCGTAGTTCAGTCTATGGTCCGGAGTGAGAGGTCGTGGAACGCCGTCGCCTCCTTCTGCGAGGAAGTAATCTCCACCAAGGAGGCGGCGGAGCGGGAGAGGGAGCGTTTGAACCCTCTCCCCAACCGCAGAGCCGGGCGCCGGAGGGCGCGCGATGACCTCCAGCCACCCTGAGGTTTGACCTGGGGGTGGCGGGCTTTGTGGGCCTGCCCGCCATCCGTTCAGCACCAGGTCCGAGAGGCGGCGTGCGTGTTCCCACGCGCGCCTCTGTGTCGTGTCCGTCTCCCCTTTAGGGGGAGACAGTAGGGCTTTTATATTGTGTAGTGCCTATCTTGGGTAGGTCTTGTTGCGTAGTGGCCTGCCGTTTCATACGGCGGGCCGTAACCTCGGCGGGGTCGCGACCGCATGCGAAAGCGATTCGCGCGGCCCCGTCGATAGTGGTTTTGTCGAGGAACACCGTGGTAGGTTTAGTCGGTATTCCGGGAGGTACATTGTCTTTTAACATCTTTCTTTTACCCCGGCGAGTCCGACATAATCCCTCCGCCCGCCCCCGCGGAGGGATATGCGTCATAGCATTCCCCCACGTAAAAAAAAAAAAAAAAAAAAAAAAAAACACCCAAAGAATACAGTTTGTATCACTGCGTACCATTACCAACAGCTATAATTAATAACACATACGCCACCATAATACCATCAGCCAAGTACATATTTATAACTAGAGATAGGTCCTTTTATTGTAAGTTAGATAGTTTAAATAGTTGTAAGATAATATATAATTTTCACTATGTTTGTGAAATACTAAATATATATTCTAGTACCGCAACACCGACTTGCGAATCGGAAATAATTTCCAAAGCCCTTATATCTGTACCTAATCAATGTGAAACTAAATTCTTTCAGGGCCGCTTGGAAATTTGGCAACAACTGTCTAATAATAAGTGGATTTATGTAATTAATAAAAAATCTAAATTAGTCATAGATTGTCACGAATCTAGTAATTCTGAAATAACAATTTCCGGTACAGGTATCTTAACCCTTCCTATACATTGTATGGCATATTATAAAGACTCAAGGTTAATCCCAAAATTTAATAAAATCATTAAGTTTTAACAAATATATTCCAATTTTGATTTAATTAACGATAGCTGTTGTAATTTAAAAACCTACCAGCAATCTAAACAAGATATACCAATCCTAAATTTAAAAAATGTTAACCTTGACTCTATTATATTAGAACATAACAAAGTATCAAGTTCAATTGTTAATAATCTTGTCAATGACCTTATTGACAAACCACATATAGTGTTATATGGTGAATACTATTCCTACACGACCATTGTAATAACTATAATAGTTTTAATATTAATTTCCTTTTTATTATATAAACATTCAGGCATGTGTCAGCGTCTCTTGTGCAAAAAGTTTCAACGTAATTTTCATATAGAAAATGCTGAAGAGCTTTCAGAAGTAGCTGCCGAATCCTCTAAGATTTCTGCACCCAAAATAAGGCATTAATTACATACTTTACGTAAACTTCACCCTTCAGGTGTAAGTTTAGTCTTATCCCCGGGGGCTGTTATATATATTTAATGCATATAAAACCACAGCGCATCCCTCTCTATACTTTTCTAGTCAGCACTTTTGATCACTCATTATAATTTTTAGTCCCTAATGGCAGTTCGATTCCATCTTCCGTCGGTGACACTTGCCTCAGAAAGTTTGAATACTGTAACCTAGTGTATTGTTCAAGTGAAATAAAATGTCCTTCGTAATTACTTTCTTTTTTTTAAAAGCCGTTTATTCGAAGTCCCATAACAGTACGTTCATTATGAATGACCAACGTCTTAGCTTTTATCTCTACATCAGATCTTCGGAAATTTAACAGCAGTATATTTATTAAATGACATAAATTTATTTACTGTATGTAAAAGCTCTTGTATACGATGCTGGTAACATGCGCAAGTTAAAACATTTGTGCTGTACAACTAGCGTAGGTATATAAAACACGATGCATACAAATACATCATGTAAAGCCAGGTTGCGCTTGCAGCCTACGCATGCTATTTGCGCCGACGCAACTTGTAAAAGCGTTTTTATTAATTGCACGGGTGGCTTAATTCGCTACTTTTGTTCTATGAGTGATATCTTAACATGAAACAAAAAAAAAACAAACACTACCTGCACTTCATTCTTAAAATATACTGTGCGCGTTTAATATAACATTTTAATATTCCATTTTATTTAAATATTGTTTCGTATCTGCTGTTAAATAGACCTTACCTTTTAAATAAAATACGCTCAATAAGTAAAAATTTCAAATTTCAGACAGAAGCAGTGGGCCGGAATTGTTCAGATCCCGAAAAGAAATAAAAGGTACCTACTTGATTTCGTTTTTACGTAATCCTATCATCTCCTCCACCGGAGATATTAACTACTAAGTCATAAAGCTAATTGTCAACTTACGAGCAAGGGCGCGTAAAGGGAAAATTGCTTATTCGCAAATTAGCAATTGTCATCGCGCCACTTGGCAATATATAAATTATTGGAGTTATTCCAAAGAGAATTGTAACAGTGTAATTTTGTCCCCTTTTCATGAACTTTACAGGTGATTACGGAAGTTTTGATTTTTGTTTCAGTCTTTAATGGACTCGACCCAGTTTGAGTTTTTCATAATTATGTATATTATTCTGTAAAATCACTTATATTCCCCGTAGGATTGCCTATAAAGAAATATTATTTTGAATGAATAGATCAAGGAGTCCCCGAGGTGATCTTTTATCCTTATTTCATAGGCGCGCTTCTCTTTATATAATAATAATATATCTGTCGCTACTTTGATATTTAAATTACCTTTTTATACATATAATATAATAAAAATTATATGTATAAAAAGGTAATTTAAATATCAAAGTAGCGACAGAGTATTTTATTTATGAATGTGAATATAAAGCATCAATCATATTGAGAAAGACGAAAATTTAATTACACTTTGTACAGTCATTATTTGCTGGCTTCTTACAATTTTGAATCTTGGTAAATGGTATGGCTTCTGTCGCAATTGCCTAAGTAACACTATTGGTTAGCTCGGTAGCTATTTTTTACGTATCGATTAAATCACGATGGAATAGACACAGCTAAAGCCCTACAAAATCACTAGTTATGGTTAGAAAAATTACGTATATAGTTAGTGACTTATGTAAACAAAATTAAATGCGATAGTAAGTAAGTTCTGCTATAAATACAATATCTAAAGACACGATGGCGCATCGGTGATAAAAGCGGCTGCTGTTCATGTGGTCTTGGGTTCTGTTCTCGGGTCGGACAAATTGTTAATGGATTTTGTCTAACATCTCGTTAAACTTAAATTAGATATGACAAAATACAATTATTTTTCTAGGTATTTTTATACATTCTACACATTGACTCACGTGCTTATATAAATAATTTCAACTGAATTTCACTGACTTAACTTAAATAATATTTCAATTCTAGCTTTTGCCCGCGGCATCACTCGCGTTAATCCCATCGGAACACATTACAATGGTATAAAAAGTATCTTATGTCAATCCAGGACATGACATCTAAAAGTGCCTATTTTATTCTCCAACTTTTACATTTAAAATACTACTTGACTTTTCATTACAGCAACATCTTAGTATCGTCAGATTGACTCACGTGCTTATATAAATATTTTCAACTGAATTTTACTGACTTAACTTAAATAATATTTCAATTCTAGCTTTTGCCCGCGGCATCACTCGCGTCAATCCCATCGGAACACATTACAATGGTATAAAAAGTATCTTATGTCAATCCAGGACATGACATCTAAAAGTCCCAATTTTATTCTCCAACTCTTACATTTAAAATACTACTTGACTATTCATTACAGCAACATCTTAGTATCGTCAGATACTTTACAGTGAAAGCTGATAAAGGCCTGAAATTGATAGGCCCTCACAAGATCGAACGAACGGAAAAAGAGTAAGTCGGTAAACGGACCTCCTTACTCGCTCCAATAACGTAGCTAAGAGGCTCCGATACATTGATATACGCTACGGTTTTATATTACACGGAGACAATAAAAGGGAACGTTTTATACTTGTCTTTTAGAATTATTGTAGGAAGATATAAAGTAGGTAGCGTAGGACATTTGTTACTGCGTTAAACTCACGTTCTTATTAAACGGATAGTATGCGGCTGACCGTAACACAGCTGATTTAAGTTATATTTGGGAGTAAAAGAGAGATTTTAGGTTTATAAATAAGTGTTGCCAATTTTAATAGACCATATTTATGTATTATTTATTAACCTTGTTTGTCGTTCCGACTCTGAATGTTCTTTGTGTCCGTTGTTTGAATGTCTGTAAAGCGCGACACAGGATAAATAACAAGTGCGGCAGTTGTCTTTTTTTAAAATACGAGAATTACATTCAAGGATTTGATAGGATTGACCAGATAGGCACAAAAATTGTCTAGGTATTAGATTAAATACTGAAACTGTTACTTAAACTAGGCAAATAGTCTGTATCTTTGGCAGAAAAATGGTTTGATAGCGAGGTTGAACAATTTGTTAACTGTTAGGTTATTCTTGGCATGTGGTACGGAGTTTGGTAATTGCGCTTAATTAGTAAACGTAAATAAAACATGCGTTCACAGTTTTTGGCACATAGCAATATTCTT